>CM067369.1:126586361-127186361 GCA_034401795.1 Chaetoderma sp. LZ-2023a
AAATATTTAATTATTTTTCTTTCTTAACACTTTAGCACTCATATCAGCCAAAACGGCTTCTGCAGTGGTCCTGAGAAATGTCCATTTTCAGACCAAGATAAGACTATTTTTGAAAATTTACTACTCGAATGACGGGCTCGATAACCAAGCCAGTCATTCCAGCGGTAAACTTTAAAAAAACACTCTTATCTTGGTCTGCAAATTGACATTTTCTATGAAAAAATAGAAATGTTCGAGAAGAAATTGAAGTTTAAAGAGTTAGGTATAAACCTACACGTTAGTTAACCAGAATGGTTCCGCAAGTTTCATTTAAAAGTGCAATTTTTATCAAAGCCTTTTATTATTCCCTCGAAACAACGAGGCTCGAGGGATAAGTAATGCGCACGTTCGTACGTTCGTATGTTCGCACGCACACACTGATTGGTTTCCGAACAATAACTTGTGTTTGTCCGCACCGATTTGAACTAGCTTCGGCATACCGCTTAGTAATACGAATGCGGAGGGAAAGTTCAAACTACTGAGGCAGATGTCAAATTCGTCTTTCATTATCTTTCGTCAATATTTGGTGGAGTTATCGCCTGTTGAAATATACAAACTTCGTTATTTTGGCCATTTCCGGGCAATAAGTTAACTCGTGCTAGACTAAACGGATTTTAACTAAATTAAGAATTTAAATTAATACTATTGAGATGGAGATTACATTCGTGTTTCGTTGGTTTCCGTCAATATTTGCCAGAGTTATCGGCCCTTGAAAATATAAACTTCGTTAATTTGTCCGCTTCTGGGCAATAGTTCATTCTAGACTAAACGGATTTGAGCCAAATTCGGAATTTAGTTTAATAGTATTAACACGTAGGCCACGTTCTTGTCTCGTTAATTTCCGTCAATATGTGTCAGATTTATTACCCTTGAAAAATACAAACTTATTTTGACACCACTTCCTTACAACAAACACTGTAATGTAAACACATATATCAGTTATAGGGAGAAAACAAGTGAATTGACCAGATTCCTTACATTTCATTTCAACAAAAGCGGAAGAATCGAGGGGATTTGTACTGCTTGCAATGCCTTCGTAAAATTATTTGATACGTAAATTACTACGAGCTGATTTATATTCTCCTATAGATACGTGTCATTATTGTGGAGGAATTCAGTTTTAGCTAAGCCCCGTGTATCTCTAGCTAAGCTCTTCCCACACTTTGCCAGTGTTGGGATCGAGCGATCCGTGCACTCTCTGAATCTCAATTTCTAGAAAGCTATGCAGGTAAGTTGCTGAATATTTTGAAACTAATTTGACTGGTTGCTGCCTATGTTGTTGGTTATGGATTCATCTATTGATAGCGGTCATGCGAACGATACTTGACAAAATTATTCAACACTCATAGCAGTTCTGCAGCAGGGGTGGCTTCCACAAGTCACTACCCAAACCTGTAAAATACTAAATGGCACCATATGTCAATGACTTCCTTACAGTGTCAGAAAACATGAAACACAAGCTGGCTTTTTATTACAAGTGGAGTTATGAGCGCCTAAGTGAAGGGGTGTATATACTATATTTTTATGAATAAAGCCCACATTTTGCATACACTGATAAGAGAGATTGTTCTGTTTTCACGGTTGGTGTCCTTCGTGGTGTGGAATGAACAGTCCAGTTACATTTAGGTGATAATCAAAGAATACATGATATTCGAAATCGAGCATGGCCACGGAAAAGTGTGTTGGGTGGGGATTTGGGTGGGACATAGATTATGGCCTTGATTTCTGAAATTATGAGTGATATTGTGCAAAGACTAGTGGAATAGGCCGACTTATAACCAACATTTTCACATATCATCCTCTGTATTACTGTGCATCCAAACCAACATCCATAGTGAATGGGTTTGCACACCACACTTCAACTGATTGCTCTCTTTCTCCTTCAGAAGGCGGTAGTACTTCGCAAATACAGGCGCTGGTTCATGTCTGGCCAACGTTGTGCAGTGTATTGAGCAGTAGTCTTGGCAATTATATATTAAGCTGTTTAGGAGTTCTTATGCTGACACTGTCTGAGTCATTAGTGTTAGATGCAATGCATTGTCGGTACCGATATCCGTATTTTATGTGGTTAGGTAAGTTTTACATTGCATAGCAAGCCTGACTCCAAATCATCAGCTGATAACAACTTCCTAATATGTGGTGTTTGAAACTATCAATAGCAGGTGGCAATTTCTTACCTACGATGTTATACTTGGTTTTCTCACAGCGCAGGTCATTCAAAACGATGGTCATCCTTTCCATACACGGTGGAGTTAAATCGTGTACAGGCTATACGTTCTGGTTCTGATACTTGGCCTGATGTTCCCAGAGTGCATATATCTCGAAACTTCTATGAGTGTCGCATTATCTGCTTAAATGATGTCCGCTTTCCATGATCATGGAATGAACTGTCCGTATCACATCCTGTGGTGCAGTAGACGCTTAGCTTAATGTTTATTTTCTCTTGTGTAAGCTTATCACATCAAATGTGGACTGGAATATATCGCTTAAGGGAAGTGTGTTTGGGCTCGTGACCAGTATGAAAGAATATTTCCTTGGCAGTAATAAATGTTCGATGGCGGAGTAATAGAACTGGAACGTCCGTGGCAGGACTGGATACAACTAGTGTCATTGATCCTTGATTATCATCGTAGCCAGTATGAATATAATGATTATTCGAGTATCCGCCTATTCATTATTGAAGTGTAACACTGCGAAGTCACTTGTAATAGTGGTCTTGGTAATTAGAACTGCAACCGCGTCTAAACCACAACTTACTATCAGTGACTGATCGTCAGATATTGTTTCACTAGCATTCTGCTTTGCATATTCCGAATAGAACTTTGCCAGTGTTGATTTTGTTCTCAGTTCTGAAAAGAAAGAATTTCCAATTCCTGGGAACAGTAGCTTATTGAAGTGCATGGACAATATTCCCTCTGCTTCGCTTCTCTCTGGTGTGAGCCTTAATGCTATTCTCTAAGTAGCAATCGAACCACAACGTGGATCTGAGTTGTTTGTTTGTTTGTTCATAGAAAAAACATGATCCATGAATGCCATTGCCATATCTTTAAAACAAGTACTGTCTGCCTTTGGGATCGGCAATATTTAGATTGCTACATACCAATCTAAGATAGCAGCATCGGCTTTTGTTAGAGTAGTAACCTTTTCCCCTGGGAGTAACTCTTCTAGCTGATGCATAAATTTGGCCTTTGAAGTAGAATGCATCATTTCATCTTCCATGAACATGCTTAAAGGCACAAGAGAATTTTCGTAAGTCATCACCCTTTCAAGCTGCACTTGTTTTTTCTGCATGTATTGCCAATAATCTAAGGTTCATAGCTTCAGCGTTCATCTTAACACTGCGCTTGCCCACTTTAATGGACTTTAACATTTCACTCATAGTTTTCACACCAGATATTGGCATTTTCTCATAAAAACTCTTAACTGGTACAGTCTTGTCTGCAGGTGGCACAAGCCGTTCATTGACAAATTTGATAGCCAACGCATCGCCGTTTTCCAGAGCACCAACGAGACTCGCCTAAACTTCGGCAGTTACCACAACTCCAGTTGCAAATTTTAAAATTTGAGATGGTGGATCTTGAAGGCAGAAGAGATCCAAATATGTTTCACTAAACATGTGTGTCATCTTCATAACATCATTGTCCCAACGTTTGATTGCTGCTTTGGAACTAATGTATTGAATGTCAGAGCAAGGCTCGCATTTCTTGGTTCGGCAGAATTGTGTCTGAAAATTGGTTGAATACTGAGGTGTTTTTGGCCGAGGATTTTGGTGTGAATGTGCACCTTTAAGGGATGAATTAACGACGTGCATTTCGAAATCTAGGCGAGACGTGGCGGGGTGGTAGCAGGGAGTTCTGAGTGGGTGGCAAAACTGATTGGTTGGGTGCCGTATGTGGTCTCTTAGAATGAGTGTTTTGAATGGTCGAGAGCTTTGTGACATCATCTCATTTGCATATTTAGTCACGCTACCTTTATATAGGCCAATCCTAATGTTCCATTTGCGAGGAGACGATTGGCCATGCCGTTAGTGTGATCGACTGGTAATCAGTCTGGCGGGGTTCAAATCCTGCTCCACAATCAGGTGGCGGACGAGCAATCAGTGGAAACCTAGGCAATCTCATTCACTCCTATCTCCACTCAGGAGTATAACTGGGTACCAGTGTAAACTGGGAAAGTTACCAATAATATACTGAAATATAAACCAGCCTGGACAAGGCGTGAATGGGACCTAGAATCAGGGACTCGATGTCCGCCAATCAAACCAATAACTTCCCTATTTCAAAATTCAATCAGAATGGTTTTAAAATTGAGCGGTCAGATTCATTGAGAGACACCCACGGCCATTTGAGTCAATTTTGACACGAATTCAATTTTAAGGTATATGTATATGTTTAATATTTGAAACTAATTTGACTTGTTGCTGTTGCTGCCTATGGCCTATAAGTTAAATTAATTTTAAATGTTCAACAGAATGCTTAGTAAATTATACAGCCAGAAATGTCATGCAATAGATCTTTCCATTTTTAGCAATGCCCCGCCCATCACTAGCTACGCTCCACCCACACCTCACCGTGTTGGGATTGATCGATCCCCAAATGTTCTAGCTATAGAATATTTATTAAATAGTAAAAGCAAACAGTTTGTACAACAACGCATATACCGTCTTCAAATAAACGTTCGTGACGTACTTATCGACGTCATTCATGACATCATTCATTATGATGTCATTGTACACATCACGTCATATGATGGGTGGGCATTCTGGAAAGGTGAATTTCTAGACTTACGGCTGGACATTTGCCACTTTCGAAGCAGAGTTATGTCATCTTATTGCGACATCAGCTAGCTAGTTATGTATCTTGATTATGACCTTAAACCTTGCATTATAAAGCATTTTTCATATGCAAAACACCCACATGAACCGGGAACGTTAGGATAGAACCGAGTCTTTATATATATAGGCTATGTTTCTTCGGCTATTACATTTATCATAACATTTTAAATTCAGTGTTGAATGCATATTGCTCGTGACTTGAATAAAATGTAAGACCTAGAACACATCCAGCTTTTGTACATGTCGGCCTAACGTGCTATTTTATATTCAGGGGTTTAGTCTACGTCTGAATTCAGTATTATAATGCCTTGAAAAATGACACCGTGTCTATAGGCATTTTAAGATAAACCAACCAAACAAGTAATTCATTGAAAATGTCCATGTTTATTTGCATAAACATGCACGTTTTGTGTTGCACTCCACTAGTACGAAGTCAACAGTAACTGGGCAGAGTTATGGGTCTTGCCATAGTTAAAGTGCTATCCCTGAAACAACATTATCTTCGTTTGAACATAACCATACAAGATGCAGTTTAATAAAGACAAATTTGTCCAATACCTCGATATATTTTTAATCCAATCGCCACGATATCGAAAGTGTATATTTTGAAAAATATACTGTTGCTGAAAGGTGTTGCGCTTGCGTTATAGCGCTTGACCTCAAAATTGGGATACATCGTCGTGGCTCCGTGGACAAACACTCGCCCAAGATTGCTCAAGTAGAACCAGAGTTATTGAAGAAATGCGTCTGAAGTTCCCCAAAATTGAGATACCTCTGGGACCCAACGGGCAAGCCCCGACAAAAGTTTGCAAAAGACCTCCTCCAGTAAAACCAGATTTATCGAAAAATATCTAAACTATAGCAACGACGACGACGACGACTACGACAACGACAACGACGACGACGACGACGACGACGACGACGACGACGACGACGACGGCGGCGGCGGCGGCGGCGATGACGACGACGACGACGACGACGACGACGACGACGACGACAATAACAACAACAACAACAACAACAAGAAGCGCTCCATGCTCGCATTAACCCTTGCGCCGAGCGACACGCGGTGTGGAGGTGGGGAGGAAAACATTTTATTGGAAGCTTGCGTTACTACACCCAAATTAATTTCAAAATAGTTATTGGTTTGATTGGCATCTATCGAGTCCCCTGATTCCATGTCCCATTCACGAGACATATCTAGCCTGGTTTATATTTCAGTTCCCAAGGTTTTACACGGGGACTCATTTATACTCCTGGGTGGAGAGGCAACGAGGAGTGAAGGAGATTGCCTATGTTTCCACCGATTGCTCGTCCGCCACATCATTGCCTGATAGTCGAGCAATATTTGAACTCTGCCCGGCTGATTATCAGTCGATCGCGTTAACACCACGGCCAACCGGCTCCCCTTTTTTCTAAAAACACGAAAATACAGTAGCTTTTTATCGAAAAGAACGGTATAATTTATTTAGTTCATCTGAAAAAGAAAGCGTCATATGTTGTAGGGAGGAGGTTAACGTTCTCTAAAAAAATTAAACTAAACTTCACCTTTGAACTAAATGACAAAAATATTGCCTCGCCGCTAAGCAAATACTCTCTGCTATTTCAGGACACCAGCCCATAAACTTTCGATAGAAGTCTAACTATGGGCATTATCTGAGGGAGGTAACCGTACTGCTTGTAAGGGTAACAAAGATGAAAATAATATACATTTTTCTTTCTGAATGTGAAATATTTAACTGCCCGACTGTTGCAAGCCACCAGACAATAACCTCAACGGGAAATAACTCTTGGTGTACTGAATATTTAAAAAATAATTTGATCGAAAGTTGTTGGTGGCTTAGCCACCAACAACTTTCAGTCAAATTGTTTTTAAAATATTAAGCAT
Source organism: Chaetoderma sp. LZ-2023a (assembly GCA_034401795.1). NCBI lineage: Eukaryota > Metazoa > Mollusca > Caudofoveata > Chaetodermatida > Chaetodermatidae > Chaetoderma > Chaetoderma sp. LZ-2023a. The sequence continues at coordinate 126,593,123 of CM067369.1, forward strand.
ATCCATATGTTAAGTCACACATCGCTGTAGTCCGTAGCGGTTCAGCAGACAAACAGTTAATAGAAAGAAAGAACGATGTAGCTTAAGCAACATTGTATAATTTTACCAACAACATCAAAAACATGAAACGTCTAATAATGATCGGAACATTTAATAGCACGTGTAAGATTAATAATAACAACAGCGTGTATCATCTCAGAAAATATAAATACTTAGCTCATTACATATAGCAAATACGAATAACGACATACACAGGCGCGCGAAAATGAGATAATAATACATTATCGTGTGATTTTATACACGAAAACTGGGTACCTCATTCACAGTGCGATTCCTCATAAGTTACAAACGTAAGTATACCGTCTCCTTAAAATGGTGTTATGAAGCAAATTGAATTGTGTACCAAGTTAGCTTTATCTTAAGCACCAGATTTATCGATGATTCCATTAAAATATCCGAATTTACGATCACCTTACCCACTTGCTCACAAATATGCCTTAACATACTCATTTCACGCATGCGTATCTCATGGATCTGCAGATCTGATTCGCCAATGTGTAGATGGAGCAGATGTTCCGTATTCTAATAATAGATCTCCAAACCCCCCCCCCTCTCTCTCTCTCTCTCTCTCTCTCTCTCTCTCTCTCTCTCTCTCTCTCTTTCGCTCGCTCCCTCCGGCTCTTGTTTTGTGGTGTTTAGTCACGTTTTGTGACGCTTGAGGGTGTGATGAGGTGCGACCGAATGTCATCCATAATTCAGTATAGTATATTGGCCTCATCCTTGCACTCTTGTACTATTTCTACATATAATTACATGTTTATTTGAAACTCACCCCCCCCCCCACCCCACCACCTCCTAAGACCACGTAACGAACCTCCAATTTTTAAGCTGGAACCAAATTCTTAGGTTTCCACATAAGTAGCAGGAATTGGTATCACGCCCCACGTCAAGTTATATAAATTACTTCTCCACCTATATAAAGAAAATGAGTTCAGATGGCCTTGGATTCTACATATTAAAAAACCCTAGATGACGTTGGCTTATCCAACCTATGGCTAAGACAACCCCCTTGCAATATAAAATGGCAAAATGCTACCGTAAAGCAACGACTTTGTGACCAGTATCTTCAAACATGGAGGGGGGAAATTTTCGAGAGTAGCATTTCATATAGAATTTTCAAAGACGATCTAAAACTAGAACATTATCTTACCTCTCTCCCGGTAACAGTATGGAAGCTAATGTGTAAATTTAGAACTAGTAACCATAAATTACCGATAGAACAGGGAAGAAGTGACGGGATCCTGCCGAGGCATGCACGACTCTGTACAATATGCCAGGAAAACAGTCTGGGTGATGAGTTCCATTACTTGTTTGAATGTCCGGCTTTAAGCAATGAATGGAAACTTTACCTTGACAAATACTTCAGAGTACGCCCAAACACAATTAAGATGAATCAGCTATTCAGCAGTCAGAAACAGAAAAAACTAATATCACTGTGTAAATTTGTGGACGCCATTATGCAAGGATTCAGAAAAAAAACCTATGAACACCAACGGGTGATGCTACGTGAGGAGAAAAGAGCCTAAGATACGAGCCCCCATTACCTCCTAGAACTCCCCGACTCATGCACAGCGGGTGCCCTCAATACTTAATGCATGTGACTGCAGACATGGTGTAGATATGGGATTGTCTTGTGGGAGTCATGACCCCGCTGGATGTCTTATATTTGCAAGTAAGTCCTAAGTGAAATTTATGATTTGAAAATACCAGGTGAGCTAATGGACCGAGTGACGGTGTATCTCAATATGTAGTTTATTATTATTACATCAGCTAGTGCTGATGATATGCAGTTTCTAGTAAACGGATGGTGTGTGAATGTAGCACAATCAGGATTGTTGGATAAAGTTTTATCATCAAAATTGAAGTCCCACGGTTCTGAGTTGATGTGTATCTGGAAATAGTTTAGATGAAAGTTTTTGCTGTTCAGTCGGCATACACTTGTATGATATTCAGCAGTTGTTTGGATCGACAGTTTAGGAAATAATCGAGGTATAATAATCAGTGGAATCGAACGTGACAAACGGACTTAGTTGATGACATTAGGCATTCTAGGTTCTTATACGAGAATAGAACAACATCAGCTGGCAATGAGATCATACAGCTCATGTGCCTATTAACTCTAGCATCCTACAGGCTTATCCATCAATAGGCAATGGACAGGACATGGACATTGTAGCGTCCTGTAGGAATTAATAACATAATCGAAATTTGTATATCAACTATATGTCACTCATACAATGGCATGCAACAACAACACATTCCATAATGTTGTTAGTTAGCTGACAGATCGCATCAAATTAGAACCAGCTACCACCGCTTTGTCTATGTGAGGCATCATCCCCATAGAAGAATAGCACAGAGTTTGATTGGTCAGAATGATGTCACGATCAATGGGCGTCGATCAAACTCTGTAGAAAAGAATCAAACAGAATAGGTTTTGGAGTTGGAATCGAAATATAGGGATCGCTTATTGGTCAGAACGACCGACATTTATTAGGTAGAAACTTCTAGGAAGGAATGAGCATAAGTTGATTGGTGGACTGATTGTCAGGGCCAATCAAGCTGTTCTCATAACGTACCTAGAAGAATCATCAGAACGGATTCGGGTAGAATCTAAATATTAGGATATGTATAGAACCTCAGAATAGATTCTGAGGGCTATATAAGACACACTTTCGGTTAGAAAAGAGGAATCAATCCAACATCGTGGTTCACGTAACACGTCGCTGGTGTTACGTTCGTGGTCAGTTGTAGAGTAGCGTATCTTAGCATTTACTTGATTCGTACCAGCAAGGTACTAGTTATCTTTGAGCAAGTTTATGCTCCAGTTTCAAATATCTTTATCAGTTTTGTACAGTTAGAATATGGTCAATAAAATTATCCTCTTACATATAGTAAGACAATAGTTTGGTTAGTCTGTTCAAGTCAAAAGCATCATTAGAATTTGATTCCAGAGTTGGAAGAAACATCCAATCCGTACCGTTAGATCTTCATAGTCAGATAGGCCCGACAATCTTTCAAAATAAATATCGTCATAATCATCTTTACGACGAGGCGAGCCGACTGTCAGTATTCTTCTTCATCATCAGTAAGAGGTTGTCGCAGCAACCGCTAACACCATAGATCTTACCGTTGGCGGAGTGGAATCATCGAGTAAATGATTCACCAAGTCATACCTGAAGAACCAAAATCTTCAATGGGTACAACCTAAGTGTACCGTGAACGCCAAACCAATGAAGCATGCATCTTCGTATATACTCAAGTAACTGGCACGAACCAGGGACTATTTAACTCTTTATGTACGAATCCGACCAAAACCGGCCTATGCATTGGCCTTAAGGAATGTCCTTTGTTGGTCGGGAGAGGGCTGGTAGGGTTATACCACTGGTAATACTGGAATGTCTGATCTGATAACCAAGCCAGTCATTCCAGTGGTGAGTTTTCAGAAGTACTCTTGTCTAGGCCTGCAAATGGCCAATCAATAAGCAAATATTTTGACTTTTTGATCAATTTAGTCATTAAGTGGCTAAAGATAACATGATGAAACAATTCGTTCACAAAGAAGCTGTGGCTGCAGCCGCTGCCACAAATACTACTGCCAATACTACTACTACTACTACTACTACTACTACTACTACTACTACTACTACTACTACTACTACTACTACTACTAATACTACTACTACTACTACTACTACTACTACTACTACTACTACTACTACTACTACTACTACTACTACTACTACCACCACTACTACTACTACTACTACTACTACTACTACTACAGGCATTCCGGCCCATAGTAATGGCATCCAGCCTTGTACGAGAGTAGGAGGTCCTCCAGGACTAATGGCAGACAGCCCCTGAGTACACCTTGGAGGACCACCAGCCCTGGCAACAAAATTCGAACATCCAGACTGGACATATTCATCATTCTCGCTTGAGGGTTGCTAACGGTTCTTGCTGCGGATTGTTGCTCTTTGTCGCATAGCGCATGCCATACAAAAAGCAAGTGATTTTCAGCATTAATTGCCAGTGGCTATCGGACGGGGTCGTGTATGACGATTATGGGATTGCCTCTCATAGACCACATGGCGTCCACTAGCGACTGGCTTGACTGGAGGGGTGTTGCTGCTATCCACGCTGCGTAACCAGAATGCTGGAAGATTACTATCAAATGAACCTGCAGCAACACTCCCAGCAGCCTAGAAATAATATTTAAAAAGATTTTTAATGCTAATATTGCTGATCACAATACGGCTACAATGACGAGAAATATGATCATAACAATCTTAATAACGATACTTAGAATATATTATTAATTATTTATTAGAAATATTGTACATAGCTTCTCTATAACACTGTAGTGTTTTCATGAGAATAAACTAATTGCTAAAAATAAATAAAACAGGCATATGTTCCTTTGAACTCCTAAATCCAAGAATGTCATTTTCAAGGTAGTGATAGTTATATAGGAAAGTTGTTGAGTTTTTTAAAACTAATTTGACAGGGAGTTCCCAGTCAATTTAGTTTTAAAATATTCATTGTAATATGTCACGCATCATAAGCTATTTATGTATTTGTGCTTTGGCGTGAAAGAGCTAAACTTATAACCGCTTACATTTGAGGGCAATCTAAATATATCTATATATATATATATATATATATATATATATATATATATATATATATATATATATATATATATATATATATATATATATATATATATATATATATATATATATATATATATATATATATATATATATATATATATGTAGTTCTTCTGATACTGTCAATATATGTCAATATATGTACGTATTTCATTACGTATGCTATTTACGCTCAAAGAAATGACAATAAAATCAAACCTACATTATGCCAACTCACACGATGATTTGTAGCCAGTCAGGTTAAGTTCACTGTATATCTCCCAGTCTATTACAATAGTTATAATATTTATGGCAGCGGAGCTATTTTACATATAACATAGTAGTAGTAGTAGTAGTAGTAGTAGTAGTAGTAGTAGTAGTAGTAGTAGTAGTAGTAGTAGTAGTGGTGGTAGAAGTAGTAGTGGTAGTAGTAGTAGTAGTAGTAGTAGTAGTAGTAGTAGTAGTAGTAGTAGCAGCAGCAGCAGCAGCAGCAGTAGTAGCAGCAGCAGCAGCAGCAGCAGCAGCAGCAGCAGCAGCAGCAGCAGCAGCAGTAGTAGTAGTAGTAGTAGCAACAGCAGCAGCATTTTGGGCGAACTTTTGATGCTTCATAATGATAGTCAATGAGCGAGCCCGACAGTAACTTATCCTTTGGTATGGGGAGTACATGTTTGTAATATTTTCGTTTTTGAGAGTTATAAGTATAATTTGCATAATTTTTATAGGCCAATGGAAGTAGATAAACAGACAATTTGTTTTGGCAGTGGAGATACAATATATGCACTTAATTATACCATGCGCTATAAATATATACATATTTACTTGATAATACTCATAAGTTCATATTAACCCTTTGAACCGTGAGTTCCCAGAGTCTCAATTTCAACTTACCTGTACAGGAACACAGTTCAATATTTTGAATCAAATCCGACATGAACCTGTTGCTGCCATAAGAAGAAACAGCACTCAGTCCGGTTAGCCTGAAAATACCCAGCAGAATACCATGACGGAATTTGGTGTGATAACCTTTCGAGTTGATAGAGTTAATATTATAGGCTCGCACTCGAGTTGCAAAAAGGTTACTGGTGCCATTGTCTTAGTTCAGTGAACATAATGTTGGGCGAACTTTAGATGCTTCAAGGAAATTTCATCTCTAATGAGAATTTAAATGAGATATTGGAAACTGATCACGAATTGAATGATATCTGTCAATTGGATACTGATTGTAGCCTCCGGAGGGCGGTGGGGGGGGGGGGGAGGTGCGCTGGTCCGTCAGACTGTTCCGCTCCATTGCACCACATATACATGATGCGTGGGATGGTTGGTTCGCTGCAGTTCTCGGGGTTATGGATGCCGTTTCACGACTCTCCAGAAAATACAAAGACCGACTTCTAGAGCTGGTGGAACGATAACGTTCCAGTAGGGCCGTGCGACCATTTCCGCCGAGATTGAACGTCACCATCTCGTCCGAACTGTTGGTGTCACCAGTATGACGGTCCATTACTCAATTTAGGAGTTTAAACATAATTAATATAATAACTATACAAACAATGGTACGCGTTTGCTAGATTGAGAGAGAACATATAGTACATAGAACTAGGTTGGTGTCTTGTTTAGCGTGGATTCGTCAGAGGTACCTCACCGATCTCTAAATCTGTGAGGTATCCCTGCAAGGGAGCGTCCTAACGAGGCTGCTTATGGAGTTTAATATAAATCATTACACCCCTAACAAAATATTATTATTGCGAGAGGAAAGTTCCTCGCGCGGGCCTCCGTCACAGGAAAATGCCTTCAACACCGAAGCGGAGGAAGAGAGTTGGCAAAAAGGGCAACTCTCTTGTTCAAACATATGCTAAGTGTGTAATGTGAGTCAACCTAGTGAAATTATAATTAATGTGATGCACGCTGTATTGCGTGAAGATGGGGGAGGGGGGATGATTTCCGTGGAATTCAACACCGCCATCTTATGTAGGTACAAGATAATGTATTAGTAGTTGCCGCTTTATTTATGAGGTCCTTCTGCTATAGATCCTAAACTATCATTTAGTTGTTAGGTCCATGTCCAAGCTTTTGGCCGCAAGTGGCAGGAATTACCACCTATCTTTAATACATGCGCCTGACTGGCGAAGATGCTCAGTTTCCGTATGGTCACCTTACAGAGCCTCTTCAGACAGGCAGCATGCGGACATGTTTCGGAGTAACAGCTCCAGAATCATATAACGGTCCTGTTACATATCATACTGCAACCATACACAACATCACCAAGACAAGTCATTATTACATAAGCAATTGAAAAGCGCATATAGATTTTATGTTGGGGAGTGAGAGACAGATATCCAACTATAGCGACCTTCCCGTGAGGCATTGGTGGGTTCCAAGACCTCATCCGGTCACTGTACAGAGTTAGATGAAGATCTGCATCCTATCCATCACACGGTGTGTCGGGGCAGACCACATCAGATCCGACCCTGAGGACTAACGTTTGCTTGTTATTAGGGTCAAGTTCCAAAATGCCCAGCAAAGCACTGCTGGCTGGTTAAAATAATATTATGTCTTTGCAGTGCATCCTTCTTTGGCGGGGTTATATAAGCTAATTAGTATCAGAAGATACAGAAGGGATGTACGCGAAATTTACACTTTGGTTTTCACCCCTGGGAAACCCCAATAGTTTCCGGAGTCGGATCATGCCAACGTGGCGATGGGAGTTCCAGACAATTAATAAGCCATAAGGATGGAGGAGCGTAGAAAGAGACACTCACTCGTATAATAATAAGAGGCCCTAAGGTAGCTGGCCAATTTTACACAACATGGCCGGTGCACGGTGTAACATATCCACTGCATCCGGAAAAGAGGCTTACACAAATGACTCTTAAAGAGCGGTTGTCCCTAATTACTTTTAAATCTATCCTGTCGAGCTAGAATAGCCAGGTTTAGTCGATCACATGTCAGGTTCGCGTTATGAGAATATGAACAGTGACCCCAGTGTAAAATTGATGTTCGGGGGAAAGGATGCGAATTTATTGCTGCTGTATAATATAGCCGAGCATACTGCGATCCCAGTATTTCTATGCAAATGAACAAAACAAGTAACCAGGATGGCTGCTGCCATATATATTGGATGAAGTTGCGGGTAAGTTACACGTGCTGAGGTGGTAACGATGATGCTGGGTGTCCTGACTGCTGCTGGTTCCGAGGTTGCTGTCATCACTGTTGTGGTTGCCATGCTGGTGGTGGTGGTGGTGCTTGTGAGTAGTCTAGTGGGTGCTGCCGAGATGATACGCGAAGGTGTTGCTCCAGTGATTGCGGATTGCTTTCTAATTTCCACAGCCTGAATAAGTCTACTTGCGGATGCTCTGGGCACTGCTCAGATCTTGGGTTGGTGAACTAAATGAAGGTTTCCCGAGTATGGTCTGCGGAAGTGGTGATGCTGATTTCCGTGAGGCTTATCTCTTCGTCGATTACTAGACTAGACCGAAATGTCCCAATAACACTAGATCATGAATTGTCACAGGTGTTGTTATCACTACCGACAGTGGTTGTCCGTTCACGGATGCGGATGGTGTTGCGGTGGTGAGTGCTGCCGGTGTGGTCACTGAGGGTGCTGCCGGCGTGGATACTGCAGGTGTTGATGCTGATGCTGCAGGTGCTTCCGGTTCCGATTTTATGGGTGCTGCCAGTAGTGTGGCGATGGCTGCTGGTGTGGTGGTGATGGCTGACTGTGTTGCTGGTGCAGAGGCGGAAGCTGTTTGTCAGGTTTACGCCTCTTTGTTTAGTTTTGGCCAGCTTCCTGGTCGGAATTAATACAATACGTAGTATACTTTCTAAGCGTGGTGCGAGGATCTCTATGTCCTCATTTTGTTAACCGGGTTTTAAAGTCATGACTAACACACGATGCTTGTATGATAGCGCATGTGTAACACCGTACTGAGTGGCGAAATATAAGTATTTGCAGTCTGAACAATATGCTCTCTGTAGTAAATGGTCTGGGTCGACGTGTAATTTTAAGTCCGAGTTCCTAGAAAATGCCTGCCTGCTTGTCCATCGTATACGGTTGATGTACATGGATATCTCTTGGCAGTGTCTCTCGGTAATAGATCGTCCGAGCTGTCAGACAAAGCAAGATCTTCCGCAAGTGGCATACTACTTCCGCATGGCTGTTTTATGCTGGACTGCACACACCTAACTAAACTTTTCCTAACTTTCCTGGCTCTTCATAATACTTTCCTGGTCAATTATAACAGGAAAATTAATAATAAGTCAAAACAGCAGAATTTGATTTGCGACACGAAAATAGCCTAACGCCTGATCTTCCCTAGTGTCGAGTTTGAAGGGAAGAAGAAATGTCTTTGCGTGCTTTCCTCCTTTTATAGTTTTTGGTGACATCACAGGAGGGCTGATGACCACGCCCGAAAGTTCTAGAGTGATTTGGCTCCATATATGGATGGACCTACAGAACTTTCGTTTTCCTGGAGTCCAATTATATATTCCCTTCGTAAGAAGAAGGTAAATATAAATATAAGAAGGTAGGATAGTCGCTTTCATCTCTACTCGGTGGAAAATCAGGTCGCCGATCAATAATAAAATCTGGAACTATTTATTCCTGTGGACGCTCACCTTTCGATTAGTGTGATGCAGTTTTTCAAGTTGGATGCTTATAAACTCGTCCGTTCAAATTTCAGGCTGGAACGCCCTATGGGGTGTGGGAGAGCGTGATGAGGTCAGCAGTCATGACCCCGACTCATCACCTCTCGCCTCATCCATCACGTTGTGGTAGCTTCGTGGGTGGGAAGTTCTCTTGTTTATAGCCTTTGATTCAATTTAACTATACACCCTTTGGCTTTTCCGGTATTTCCAGTTGCGACCGCTGTACGCCTAGTAGTCTACACAGGATGCAGCCTAGGCTAGGTGCCTTTCCCGTATATGGGTATGAGATTAAGGACCATGCCTATAAGAAACATGCTTGAGGAACATGGCCCATGGGACAATTAGTCTAACATGAGATCGAGAACCATGCCCATAAAAACATGATTGAGAAACATAGTCCATAATCTTTTCACATTACGCCCCTCTTACGCATATACCCTCCTGCTTCCCAAAGAATCACTTTTCATGCTCGCTGATCACAGGAGGCATGACTCGCAATATGAATGCTTGCCATGGTCTGACTGTACATTGAGCCATTTTGACCACTCAGATGAACTGATATGATCAAGATGACACGGCGTCGACCCAGTCGATAGCGATCACCATGCTCATGCTCAGGGCAACCGATGGTCTGATCCATATCTATCTGCCAACAGAATATGAACTTTGACCGTTTTCCATGGCCTCACCTGCAGGGCATCTCTAGCAGCACATCGACTAGAGATGGCCTGGGTATGGACTGTCATCAACGCACCACACATGTCCACTTACTGAGATAGGATGGACCAAAAATCTCAGTAGCCCAAACAATATGCCGACTAGATGGTACCACAGTAGGATGTTAATTCATCCTTCGTTAGACACGGAGGCCTTCAGTATCTCCTCTGCACTATAAACCTCCCGGGTCCCCTGCCGCCTGTTCCCGGCACCCTCCATGGAGCCTATCCCTCTTGGTACCGGAAAATAGTGTTGATCACGTCATTCTTGGTTTGAAAGCACGTGGTTGATCGGAAACTTAGTAGATTGTTCATGTGTGGAGATTTGATGCTGTTGACTGTACGTATTTGATGCAAAATATAGAAACATGTCTTTTTATTTCCCTGTTCCTTAGAACAATGTCCCCTTTATGCGCGTGATCTTGAACATGCGCCTCCTCCTGTGTATGGTGTATATATTCCAGTTTGTGTTGATTTTCTGGCGGAATTCGTAGGTAAGAGAATATTTGAAAATTCTCTATGATGTTATACTGTCGAAGTTTTGATGCTGCTTCACCAGCCTGTGCGCTAATGAGTTGTATATGTGGTAGAACAGTCATGTTCTTATTCAAAATTAGGACAGTATATCTGACTGTAATTTATTGTTTGGTTTAAACAGATTCATGTCTTGCGGACACCAAGTCTACTGACTCCACCAAGCTGGACTGTATTTTCCGGGTGGGTGGACTACCAATCATCCTTCTCTATGGGTAGGACTAGTCTCACCTCACCTAGCCCAAACTTAATTATTACAGTACAGCTCGGAAAGTGCATGCCACAGTTTACAGTTTACAATGCCGTTGTATGGAGATTGTGAAACAGTCATCCTGACTGTCTGTGTCTCTGTTATGTTGGTGAATTTGATTGATACACATGGCTGCGTATCTGCCGATGAATCTTGCGCTGTCGTGAAGTGCTAAAGTATTATTGCAGTTGGGGAGGAGCACTGTGGTGCTTGCGGTGTCAACTTTATCAGACATGATGTATTTCACTCTGTAATGGCCGAGTCTTTAGAACGGGACAGAGCTACTTTAGAGCACAGATGACCATAATGGGTGCTGTCGTACTTGAATCAATCCATTATCGAATTTCACTTTCGGTAACAAAATCCTACTCGTTACCAACGACAGACTGCGGTCATCTTGCTCTCGTAATAATGTTGGCTGTTATTACATGTGATTGAGGTGTCTTTGTTTAGCTGTTTTCCGTACGTCGTATCCAAGGGGGCGGGGTATCCTTGTAACACGTACTGTAGATGGCTGCGACGTCTTCCTCCTTACCGTACGATCAGTTTTCCGCATTACCAGGTAAGGGGTTGTCTGCGGGAAATGTTGACATGTGCTGATGGTGGAAGTGTTCTGTTGTAGGGAAGTCGGGGCTGCTGTATGGCGCTGGCGTAGAGTGCAGTGGGAAGATCCAGTTTTCCAAGCTGGGAATGTCGATTCTGTTGCTTTTGCGGAAAAGTCGGGTTGCGGTCAGTTATTAGCTCACCGCATTCATGCGGTAGGGAATGCTGTGGAAAAGGTGTCTCTAACTTTTTCTGTTGCAAAGGTTTGGTGCATGCTATCTATACTGTTGGTGGTGTTGAATGTCTCCGTTATACTCTCTATAATCGGGTATGTATGTAGTATTCGTGCAACAAAGAATTGACGTATCTAGCCTTGAGGGCAAGTGTGTTCTGTATGCTCCTGACTTTCTGTGTCTTGGTGTGATGTTCTGACTGCTCACGGGGGGGGGGGGGGGGTGCCCTTGGTAGGGCGGTTTTGGTCGCGGATGCCCTTTTTGGATGGGGATGGACATCTCCCATTACACAATGGTTGGTACTCCATCTTAGTTTTTAAGTACCGGGAATATTCGAGCCGAGAATCGGCTGAATAGGCTGCTTCGCCGCCCACCAGCAGCCAGGGTGGGTGGGGGTGGTGTGATTGTGGTGCGGGATGCTCCTTCTCCTGAAACAGCAGTCTCTCTCATATCTGAAGATTGGCAGTCAACAGACGACGAGTGGAGTGTGGAATGGATGGAATGTGTGATGTCTGATCTCGGTGCGGAGATGGGGACGCCAGTTGGAATGGGGGTGGTGTTGCGAATGGATGGGGTATGACTTGGAATGGGGGTGGTCCAGTGATTTTCGGGCTTGAAGGGGGAGTGCACCGAGTTGTGCGGTTTTCCTGTTGTTTAGAACAGCGCAAGGTGTTATCAAACCGCTTCACTTCTATGTTATTTATTATATGTTCCACCCCACAGAAGGCATAGCCTGGGGCAGCCTCAGCTTCTGCTTGTGGTAACTCTATAATTGGGGTAATAGCATGAAGTGGGTGGGAATGGGAAGAGGTTGGCGAAACAACTTTTCCGTCCTTCACCTTTGACAGCACAAAACGAGAAAGTCTTCAGATACGACGTCCCATATCGTGTAGACCCGCTCTGAGGAGGGAGAGGGTGAGTACGTAGCTCGTCATCGTCCTCAGCATTAGTTATATGTTCACCAGACTCCTGGCTTGGTAGGAAATGGGTCGAACTGGCACTGCGGTGCTCGGGACTCACATCGGGAATACATGTTTCCATAGAGACATCTTGTAAATATGGGATTGTCACGTGGGAAGTCATGACCCTGCGGGATATCTTATAATTCATGTAGGACCCAAAAAGAAATTAAGTTTTGAAAATACCAGGTGAGCTAAAAGTCCAGGTGAGCTAATGATGGATGCTACAGTATTGCATCAATGATATTTATGTACATACAATTCGAAACTGGAAAGTTGGGATGACTAAGAATCATCAATATACGTGGCTGAGTGACCACCTGTTATTTATAAAATATGTGTCACTCATTGGGACGGTGGAAAGTCGAGCCAGCCAGGTCATCTCTTTATATGTAATAGAAGTGTACTAATGTTAAATGGATAGGATGCTGTTTATAGCGTTGCATAACCAGCAGATGAGATTAATATGATGATGATAGGAATAGGATGATTTAATTGGAAATGATTCTATGGTTCGGAGTTGATGTGTATTTGAAAATGATTTAGTTAAAAGTTGATGCTGCTTAGCCGGCATTCACTTTTATGATATTCAGCAATTGTTGATAGTTGTAGGTTTGGAAATAAGTAATGCTTAGTGGCTAGTTATGAGAATAAATTGAACGTGACTAACTGACACAGTTGATGACATAAGCAGACTAGTATTTGATCCTGGGCCAGAACAACACCATCTGGTAATGAATCATCCAGCACGTGTGCATAGCACCCTAGGAGTCTGGAGACTTCTCTCCATTGATACGCAATGGACAGGACATGGACATTAGAGCGTTCTTTAGGAATTCATAACAGAATTGAAATTTATTGATAAACTATATGCCACTCATTTTATGGCATGCATAAACAACCCATACCTTATTGTTGTTAGTTAGCTGACAGATTGCATCAATTCAGAACCGGTTCGCACTGCTTTGAATATATGAGGCACAATCTTCATGGAAGAATTGGGTAGAGTATGGTTGGTCGGAATGACGTCATAACCAATCAAGACCAACCAGACTCTGCAGTAAAGAATTATAAGGAATAGAGTTATGTGCCAAAGCAAGTGAGGGAGGAATCACTGATTGGTTGAAAGGACCAATTAGTTATCAGGTCATACATTCTAGGAAGAGATAAGCAGAAATTGATTGGTGACTTTATTGCTTGACCAATCAAAGCGTGCTCATCGGGTACCTAGAAGAGTTGTAAGAATAGGTTCTGAGAGAAATTGTGCATTTCTGGGAAATGAGCAGAATATTGGAAAGTCCAGATTTGGGGCTATATAAGAAGATACTTCTCTCAGAACGAATTAATCTTTCAGATTCACTCGATCTGAACCTTTCGACTTATTCGATAGGATTCGCATTGTTCCAAGCTATGGCTGCTATGCCTAACGAGCTTGAGGTAGAATAGGTTAGAGTAGAGATAGGTTAAGTTAGGATGATAGTTTTACATACATTGTATTGTAGCAAGTATTCTTTGTATGAGTGATCTTGCTCGACCATTCAATTAGTTTTATGTTATAGTGTAAATAAAGTCTTTTATCTTACGTAGATGTAAGACCAGAAGTTTGTTAGTTTGTTAGGGAATCTAGTTGAGCTGTGGGAGACACCCCCAGTCCTTACCAGGATCTTAGATCGGTCAGATCAGGCCCAGCAGTCTGAAATAAATATCGTCTATTCACCATCAGTCAGACGAGGCGAGTCGACTGCAGCTACTTCACCCCATCTCACCACTGGCGACGAGTCACAGCAACACTTTAGGTTTCCGGTAGCGAGTGCGAGCGACCAACTCTTATCGTCGTAGATCTTAGTAAGTTTCCCAGAAGTTCTTGAAGGCCACGCCCACAACACGAAATCTTCAATCTGATTGAGTACCGGTGTTACGTGAAGTACCCAGTCCGAGTTCTGGCAATGGGTCGTCACTAACACAATGTTTAAGTTGATTGAAATGGATGACTGAGGTCAGGCCATCTGAAGCGTGGATACGGTAGGTCACGTCCGACTTCTTACCTACTACCATATAGGGGCCTTTCCACTGGTAACTCAGTTTACTCGGCACGTTTGCAGAACGTTGTGAATCGTTAACCCAAACCATTTTTCCCGCCTCATACGGGTCTACATGCACACGTCTATCATGCTATGTTTTCTGACGCCGGTGTGCAGTGGATAATGTTTCTCTCACTAGCTCATTGGCTTGTTCTATCCGTTGCCACATGAGCTCTACGTAGAGAGATGGTACATTTTTCTCTCCTGGTATTCTGAGCATGGCCAGACCCAAGGGTAAGGCTAATTCATGGCCTAACATTAGCCAAGCAGGGGTATAACCCATGCTGGAATGCATCGAAGTGCGGTATGCCATGAACACATATGGGTGTCGTAAATCCCAATCACGACAATCAAGGTGTGTTTCCTTAGTCAACATCATTGCCACGGTTCTGTTGAACCTTTCTACCATCCCGTCGCCATGCGGATGCTAGGGTGTGGTGCGTGTTTTGACTACATGGAACAATTTGCAGAGCTCGGAGATCAGTCGGCTCTCACAATTACTTCTTTGGTTGGAGTGCAATTAATAGGGCATGCCGAAGTGGCAGAACACATTGCTAGACAGGACCTCCGTTACTGTGGATGCCATTGCGGAAAGCGGGTTAACAGATTCCGTAGGAGAACATAACCCCTCCTGGATCTATGGGTATATATTTCATGTGTGTGCGTCTGTTGCTTGTTCATGAGCAACTTTCTCTGGATCCGACTCTGTGCACCACAGCTCGGGGAACATGGGAGATGGCTGTGTTGCATGTGTCACAGTGGTGGTCACTTCTTGTTCATCCTGCATCCCGATTCTGCTCAAGGCATCAGCATTTCCATGCAGCTTGCCAGCTCTATGAACAACATTGAAGTTAAAGTCCTGCAGGGATTCCTGCCACCTAGCTATTATTATTATTATTTTTATTATTATTATTATTATTATTATTATTAATATTATTATTATTATTAGACCATATTTCTAAAAATATAAACCTAAGACATAGTTAGCCTACTTTAAATGACAAAATTTACTATGCTAGTATAATTATGTAGTAAGTTAAAACTACAGCACAGAACGAAACGGCATTTAAAAGGGATAACTGTGGAAGTCTTTAAGAATTTTCAAAGTATGATTTGAAAAGGTGGGTTTTGAGAGATGTTTTAAAGGTGGACAGTTTGTCAGTGTTTTGCAGATACAGTGGCATGGCATTCCATAACTAGGGTGCTCCTATTGAGAAACATCTGTCGCCATATGTTTTTGTGCGTGGACAGTCAGTGTGATGGAATTTCAGACCGTAAGTTCTTATTCGGCTTGTATGGCTGCAACATGTCGGTGATATACGTTGGTGCCTGATTATGCCTGATTATGTGGAGCTTTGTAAGTTTGAATTAAAAGTTTATATTCCAGTCTCGATTCTATTGGCAGCCAGTGTAGCTCCTTGAGTATTGGCGTGATGTGACTATATCGAGATGTTCGTGCTACCTGGCGTAGTGAGGCGTGATCTGTACGAGTGTATATGGGCACCCATACAAAAAGTCTGTAATATTTGACAAAATATGCCACAGATAACAATTCTCTCTTGGTGGTTTCATAACGTTTCTCTGTCTTGTTCAGAGTACGTGAACCATAACCCAGTACCTGCCCCACTCCATCTTCTGTGATCTGAGATAGAATTGTACCTATCGCATAAGCTGATGCATCAATGTCTAAGATGAAATCGGGGTTAGGGTTAGGATGAGCAAGAATTGGTGGAGTTGTCAATTGGTCCTTCAGCGCCCTGAAGGTACCTTCACATTCACCCATCCACTCAAATGGGCGATCTTTCTAGGTGATCTGGAATAATGGGGATGCAATCTCACTAAAGTGATAGATGTACCTGTGATAATACTGGCAGAGACCGAGGAAACTCTGTGCGTCGGTGACTGTAGTGGGGGGAGGGGGGTCTGCCACTCCGCTACTGCTTTTATTTTTTAAGGCTGGATAGCTACTCCATCGGCGGATATTATGTATCCCAGAAACTCAATGCTATGTCTAAAGAAATGACGCTTCTTGGGTTTGAGCTTGAGGAGAGCGGTATGAAACCGCAGCCGAACCGTGTCTAGATTGGACAGGGTCTGCTCAAACGAAGAGCGAAAGACGATCATTTCGTCAATGTAACAGAGGCAAATCTCCCATTGCAGAGTAGTCAATATCTGCTCAATGAGATGTTCGAACATCCCAGGAGCATTGCAGAATTGGAAAAGACAGTCTCTACAAACGAATGTGGTCTTTTCCCTGTCGGCCTCATCTATGGCTACTTGCCAGTACCCACTAGGTAAGTCAAGGGTGCAAAACCACTTGGCTCCGGACAAGGAATCTAAGGCCTGATCTATTCGAGGTAACGGATAAGCGTCCTTGATGCTAAGATCATTAAAGCACCGGTAGTCGATGCAAAAGTGCAAAGATCCGTCCTTCTTGTCGGCTAGTACTATGGGACTGGCCCAGGGGGTGCTGAGGGCTCTATGATGCATGTCCGCAACTTGTCATTAACTTGCGGGTGTGTTTCCGCTTACTTGTCAATGGAGAGACATCATATGGGTTGTCGTACTGGTCGATTATTTCCGGTGTCGATCGAATGTCGCACGAGGTGAGTTTTTCCCTGGTCCATGTCTCTCATGGAAAAACATTTGCAATGTTTATGTAATATCCATCGTACGTCACGTTTGTGAGATTGAGTTAAACCAGCTATGGCGCGCAAATATATGTCATGCAGGTGTTCAGGTAAATCACCTTCAGAAGTTGTTGCTGGTGTAGGTGCGGTAGGGGATGTCTCCAGTGATATCAGATCCACCAAATGGCCACAACGAACTCCTAGGACTAGTGTTATTGGGTCCGCTGTGCCATTGAATACTCTGAATGGGATATGATCCTTGTTGGTGGTGTCCGCGTTCATTCGTGGACTCGTGCATTGTGAGGCGATCATGTAATCAGGGTCGAGTTCCAGCATGGCTGTGTGTGTGTTGCTTCCTAACTGTGGTGCAGTGGCCCATAAAATTTCCTCCTGTCCCGGCTCAATTGTGGCTGTAGACGCCAATATTACCGCACAAGTGTCATACAGTGATGATTCTGGTCCAAGGGGTATGTGATGGTCATGTATGTCTAATTCCTGTAGTCTGCAATGTATGACGACTTTGCTGGCACTGAGGAAATCAGAACCGAGCAAGGCATCGTTTTGAATAGAGGCAACTATAACTCGCTGTATTAATTGCATTTCCTCTATTTGTATCACGAGGTTTACTGTACCAGCGACAGGAACATCGGCTCCAGTAGCTTTTTGTAAAAAATATGTTGGTAGGCCTAAGGGGTGGCTTTTTATGAGGTGGGATGCTCTCATACAAGCGCTTGTTAAAAACAGTGTGGAAGCTCCAGTATCTACAGTAGCACTAGTTGAAACACCACTGAACAGACAAGCACACTTATATATTACTTTCCGGTGTGCTTGGGGAAGATACTTGATACTTTCAGTGGTAGCTGTTTTGGTGCACAGGCATTCTGTATGTAGTCTGTTTGCTTCTAGATAGCTTCTGTGAGTGCGGTAGGTGGATGAGTGAGGAAGGGACCAACTGTTCGTCGCTGCTGCGGCGTTTGCTTAGGCGATGATGGAGCTGGGGGTAGCAATGGTGGTGGTGGTGTTGTTGATGCTGGTGTGGTGTATTGAGAGTTAGTGTAGACAGCAGTCTGGACAGGACTGGGGCAGTCGTGAATAAGGGCCATCTGTGCTAGCCACTTTGAACAATGCATCATAGGATGTTTGGTGGACGCGCAAAGGAAGCAGTGTCGGCGCTATGGTTTGCCGTTCTTTGCATGATGCTTCTTCTTGCAGATCCATGATGCCGATTGTTGGCTGTTGTCCATGTCGCTGTTACTGCTGCTGGATGCGGTGGGTGATGCTGTTAGGACTCGTGAATTGCATACCACCAAGGGCCACCGGGTGTTAAGTGCATTAGTGGTGGGTCATGGTGCTTGTATAAACATTGTTTCAGTGGAGGTGCTACAACCAACCACTGCCGTTTTACATAGGAGAGAGGGTTTATTAGATGTGGTTAATGTGGGGGTCACAACTTTTCACAGAGGGAGATGTTGGCGGTGTTGCAGATGCAGTGTGCATCATGTTGTTGTGTACTGTCATGCAAATAGTATTTTGAGTTGTAGAAGTGGCCACCTGACGTTGTTGTCCAGAGACTGCAGTTGAGCCGGGCTGCGAGAGTGGGCACCGAAGTGACTGTAATCAGTACCCGTTCTAGTTTAACGAAGACTCAGGCTGTGGTGTGCGTCCTTCAGCTGTTGGAGTTGTAGATGGAGGTCAGTTAGGACATTAGGACATTGTTCCTTCCAGTACCCCAGCTAACCACATCCATAACACACGTTTGGTGCTTGTGTGCGTTCTATTGTACTTGATCAATGTGCTGGTCATGTAGTCGACTGTGTCACGACAGTGGTGCTGAGCTGTTTGGTTATCTCTCCTAACCTATCGTGCATGTTCTGTCGGTTGTTATTATTGTGCCGGTTTCCGTATCCAGGGGCGTTATTGTGGCCTTCCCGATGGGGCTGAGCACGCCCTCGTCCTCTAGGTGCGTGATTCTGACTGGTGGGGTGTTCTTGTTGTGATGTGCGCGGGTCTGTTGCTGATGCGGATGCAGATGCAGATACGGTGTCAGTGGTGATGAGCATTGTTTAATTCGTTGATAGGATGCGATTGGTGGTGATTAACCTTTTCCAGCGCCAAAAAATTTTCAATTCTGACAGCCGTTGCTGTTAACAATTGTAGGTTATTATGTTCAATGAGAAATGGTTTTTCTTTGATGGTGGGTTCACCGCTCAACGCGTCGATGAAGGTATTGAGATGAAGATGCGTGACTCCCTCGTGATTAGTGCTGGGATAAGCATGCGTAACAAGTCAGCGGATGCGACTTGCTAACTCTGGCAGGGTTTCCTCAGCTCATTGACATAAGTTTTTAAGCTGTAGATGACTCACCGAGGGCTGTGTCTCTGAATCTTTCCAACAATGCGTTTTCCAGTTCTGTGTATGTAGGCGTAATATCTGACCGCAAATCTACTTGATAGTTTGGCGGGCAGATACTCTCCCATTTGCTGATCCGTCCATCAGTTGGTGTGGCTAATAATTTCAAACTGGCACTTGTAATTGGCCCAGTCACTCTCCCCACTGAATTCGCGAGGGAGAATGACTCGGCCATGGCCATGACACAGTACTATAGTTGCGAATCCAGGTGGCAGTGCAGGGGAGAATGGTGTGAACGCGAATGCTGGTCTGCGTGTAGTTGGTGCTGTTGGTGGATGATCCCGCTGATGGTCTCGCTGATACCGCATCCGTGAAGGTGATTCCTGCTGATGATGTTCAGTGTGACTAATATAAGTAGGTTCCGCTGAATACTGCCCTGATGAGGGTCTATAGAGAGGCATTGGTCTGTAGACTAGTGGAGGCATACTATGTATGTGTCGCGGAAGTTCTTCATATGGATGTGGTCCAGGAGACTGATGGGGTTGGTGCGTGCCATGTGATGACGTGTCCCTTCTGATATAATATTGAAATGGTGTTTCCACATCCTCTCATTTGTAGCGCTGTACAGATGGATAATACGGTAATAATGTTCTGATAGGAGGAGATGCGGGACACGGTGCATGACGGGCAGGCCATTCGTCACCTTCTGATGATGCTGGTGAACGTAATGGTCATGAAGAATTGGTGTGCCCCCGTAGGGGTCTTTGTTGTGGTAGAGCATGATTCGACAAAGATGCTGAGTGCCTATCGTGTATATCTGATAAAGTAATGTATTGAGTACCCACCTGTGAGGCATTGCGGAAGGTCCCCTCGCTGATCGGCGAATACTTGTATTGATACGGTGCTGGTGATTCCGCACCGAGGACATTTCTGGCATACTCGGTGAGCATGCGTGCGGTTCTCCTATCATATGATGCTACTTCCACGTCGAGGGAGTGCTGTTCGTTGGATGTAGGAGATTGGAACGTGCAGGTCTTGAGTGTAGCCGTGGGTTCGCTTCTCATTCGAGCCCACATCGGGTGCCACTTGTAGCCTCCGGGGGGGGGGTAAATCCTGGTCCGTCCGACTGTTCAGCTCTGTTGCACTGCATATACATTATGCGTGGGAGGGATGGTTATCTGTGGTTCTCGAGGTTATGGATCCCGTTTTGCGACTCTCCAGAAAATACAAAGACCGACTTCTAGAGTCGGTGGAACGATAATGTTCCAGTGGGGCCGTGTGACCATTGCTGCCAAGATTAAACCTCACCATCTCGTCCGAACTGTTGGTGTCACCAGTATGACGGTCCATTACTCAATTTAGGAGTTTAGATAATAATTAATATAATAACTATGCAAACAATGGTACTCGTTTGCTAGATTGAGAGAGAAAATATAGTACATAGAACTAAGTTGATGTCTTGTTTAACGTGGATTTGTCAGAGGTACCTCACCGATCTCTAAATCCGTGAGGTATCCCTGCAAGGGAGCGTCCTAACGAGGCTACTTATGAAGGTTAATATAAACCATTACGGCCCAAACAAAATATTATTATTGCGAGAGGAAATTGCCTCACGCGGGCCTCCGTCACAGGAAAATGCCTTCAACACCGAAGCAGGAGAAGAAAGTTGGCAAAAAGGGCCACTCTCTTGTTCAAACATATGCTAAGTGTGAGTCAACTTAGTGAAAATATAATTAATGTGGTGCACGCTGAATTACGTGAATTTCCGTGGAATTCAACACCGCCATCTTATGTAGGTCCAAGATACTGTATTGCTAGTTGCCACTTTATTTATGCGGTCCTTCTGCTAGATCCTAAACTATCATTTAGTTGTTAGGGCCATGTCCAAGCTTTTGTCCGCAAGTGGCAGGAATTTCTACCTAATACATGAGCCTGACTGGTGAAGGTGCTCGGTTTCCATATGGTCACCTTACAGAGCATCTCCCTCAGACAGGCAGCAGGACATGTTATAGTGTGACAGCTCCAGAATCATATAACAGTCCTGTTACATATCACACCACAACCACACACAATATCACTAGGACAAGTCATTATTACATAAGCAATTGAAAAGTGCATATAGATTTTATGGTGGGGAGTGAGAGGCAGATATCCAACTATAACGACCTTCCAGTCACTGTACACAGTTAGATGAAGATCTGCGTCCTATCCATCACACGGTGTGTCGGGGGGCGGACCACATGCGTTCCGACCCCGGGGACTAACGTTTGCCTGTCATTAGGGTTAAGTTCCAAAAATTCCCAGAGATGCACTGCCGGCCGGTTAAAATAATATTATGTCTTCGCAGTGCATCCTTCTTTGGCAGGGTTATATAAGCTAATTAGTATCCGAAGATACAGAGGTGATGTATCCGAAATCGACACTTTGGTTTTCACCCCCAAGGGAACCCTAATAGTTTCCGGAGTCGGATCATGCCAACGAGGCGATGGGAGTTCCAGACAATTAATAAGCCATAAGGATGGAGGAGCGTAGAAAGAGACAATCACTCGTATAATAATAAGAGGCCCTACGGTAGCTGGCCAGTTTTACACAACCTAGCCTGTGCGCGGTGTAACATATCCACTGCAGCTGGAAAAGAGGCTTACACAAATGACTCTTAAGGAGTGGTTGTCCCTAATTACTTTTAAACCTATCCTATCGAGCTAGAATAGCCAGGTTTAGTTGATCACATGTCAGGTTCGCGTTATGAGAACATAAACAGTGAGTTCAGTGTAAAATTGATGTTGGGGGAAAGGTGATGCGAATTTATTGTTGCTGTATAATATAGCCTAGCGTACTGGGTCCTAGTATTTTTATGCAAATAAACAAAACAAGTAACCAGGATAGCTGCTGCCATATATAAAACCAACTATAACAGTATTTCACAATAAATGAGGTCCTGTGACCTT
The DNA here is from genome assembly GCA_034401795.1 of Chaetoderma sp. LZ-2023a. Classification (NCBI taxonomy): domain Eukaryota; kingdom Metazoa; phylum Mollusca; class Caudofoveata; order Chaetodermatida; family Chaetodermatidae; genus Chaetoderma; species Chaetoderma sp. LZ-2023a. Next base: position 126,615,722 of record CM067369.1, read on the forward strand.
GCAGTGTTTGTCAGTCGTAAGCACGGAAATAAGGATAATATATACAATACAAATATAAATTATAAAATGCGGTCTCAGGCAAACGGTCAGTACCTATTAGTCAGCATTACCTGCAATGAAATGAATGAAAAATACAATAATACAATAATACACTAATATAGCTAAATGAGTACCTATTAGTCATCGGTACGGAAAAAGTTCATAAATCACTGTGGATGTTGCGTCACACATGAGGAACGCAAGATGGCACGATTCTGTAGTTGCTGGGAAATATCCGCAGGTGCTGTTGATGCGGCTCACTCTGAAGGACGGTGAAGAAGAGCTTTTGAATACATGCTGCACCACATAGCTCGTGCGGCACCAGGCAGAGTCCCACTAGACTGTGGCATGAACGTTAAATATTACACACAACATGCTGCGCGGAAATTTGGTTACCACTTTTCAGCATTGTTTGGCAGATCTGACGAGTTGTCCACCAAGAATCACCACTCATTCTACATATTGGAGATGTTACATCGGGGCCTCGAGGCCCGCAGGTTTTCAGTATTTTGAAAGTAATTTCAAGGAGCTAACATGAATAACTCGGCCATTTCTGGTCCGATTTTAAAAAGGTTAACAGTTTTAGATTCCTCGTTTCATTCCGGCCCGTATAGCCTCCAATAACGAATAGTCTAATTTAAAGAAATTACGTGCGTACATACAACCCTGCACATTAGTTATGCGTTCACTAAAACAACCGATCAAACTGAACACACAGAAAACAACACACAGCAAAACATAAGAAGAAATATAACGGAGCAGCAGCAACCATGCTAATGGAAAACAAATAAAAGTTGTGAATTTAGGAGTTATGTTGCAAATAACGCATTATTGCAAGTGATAAAAACATATACTACTTATAATAATTTTGGGGTGGACAAAATAGACCAAATTGTTTCTGATTTAATGACATATTTAAAAATGCAGCAATTATGACATTAGTAGTTAAGAAGGGAAACGGAACAACAAATACCAATCATTGGGGACGCTAACTGCAAGAAACCCCGGAAGGAATATTACAGCGCTAGATACAATCATCGCATACACAAGTCGGAAATGACAAGAAGCCATATGATAGACACTCGCAGATCATACAATGAGGCAAAGAATAGAGCAATAATCCAACATTAATTTAGATTCCACGATGAAATTAGAGACCTAAGTACCAAAGATCCCAAATCCTATTGGAAACTTATTAAACAATGTGATCCTAAAAAGACAAATGCCCAATAAGTGTAGAAAATATGTTTAGTTACTTAAAAGCAACAAACGAAAAATCTACAATACCAGGAACCTACGAAATTGAAGTAAATCAATATCAACAAAATGCAACACTAAACAATGACATTACAGAGCAGGAAATCTCTAAGAGTATCCAACGTCTGAACAACGGCAAAGCAGCAGGATCTGACGATGTCCTGATTGAATGCATCAAATCTACCGAAGATATTATGACCCCCATCTATCACTATCTATTTAATAAAAATCCTTGACTCTGGCTATGTCCCCGATACTTGGACTGAAGGTTTGATCATACCAATATACAAAGGGAAGGGGGAAATAATTGATCCACAAAACTATAGGCCCGTAACCTTGGGCATTTGCTTAGGAAAGATGTTTACTTCTATACTAAGTGCACGAATCAGTAAATTCATAGACAACGAAAAGATCCTAAACAAAACCAAGCCGTGTTCAGATGTGGGTATTTCACATCCGACCATATTTTTGCACTCCACTCATTAATTCAAATCGCAGAAAAACAAAGGAAACGACTCTTCTGTGCATTTTTTTATCTGGAGAAGGCATTCGACACTATTTGGAGAGAGGCATTATGTGGGAAACTGGTCGAGCAAAATTTGAATAGTAAGATTGTAACAGTAATTAAAAGCATGTATAGTAGTATAAAATCTAGAATACGCATTAATGGGCTTACATCTGATCACCTAATACATAAATGGGAGGTACGACAAGGGGAGAGACTTTCGCCTGTACTTTTCAGCTTATATTTAAATGATCTAATTGAATACTTGGAAGGTAAGGACTGCAAGGAAATAATTGTAAGTGACAACGTAGAAACATACCTAAAAATCTTTGCTCTACTCTATGCAGACAATACTGTAATAATGACTAACCAGAAAACCTTGACAGAATATAATAATTACTGTATACTATGGAACTTAAAAACAAATCTTAATAAAACTAAGATAGTCGTTTTTGCGCATGCACAAAATTAACACAAGCCTTTGATTTTAAACAAAATAATACACAAATTGAAATTATTGATGGTTATAAATATCTAGGGATTGTGTTTGTGGTAAGACAATTAAGCACCTTACACAACAATGCCGAAAAGCAATGCATTGCCTGTATCGCCGCACTTCCAACTTCAGCCTACCCATTGACTGCTAACTTAAATTACTCGATGCAATGATAGCCGCAATAGCATTGTATGGGAGCGAAATATGGGGTTTTGAAAAATATCAGTCATGAGAGCAAGTCCACCTAGAATTTATGAGGTATGTGCTCAAAGTAAAACGTACAACACCATCTGCAATGGTTTATGGTGAACTGGGAAGGTATCCTTCACAAATAAACGTAAAATACAGAATGTTAAATTTCTGGGCAGAACTTCTAACCGGTAAACATGATAAATTATCATATCAAATATACAAATGTATGCATAAACAGTACAATAAGGAGGGGGGGGGGCTCAATACAAATGGGTTAAGTATGTCGAATCAATCTTAAATAACGCAGGGTACAGTTACTTGTGGACCTCACAACAAATCATGGGAAAAATGTACAATACATAATATAAAGCAGACTCGTCGATCAGTTCAAACAAAGATGGCAAGAATCACAAAGTAATTTATCTCGGGGCGAAACATATAGAATATTTAAATTAGAAATCTGTTTTATTAAAATTAAATGAAGCTAGTAGAACTCTTACGAAACTTAGGACTGCCAATCACCGCTTACCAATTAAAACAGGCCACTGGACAGGAATACCAAAAATCAATAGAACATGTCCATTATGCAATAATAATGATATTGGTGACGAATACCATTACTTGTCTCTATGTCCATTCTTTGAAGAATCCCGTAAATTATTCATACCTGCTTATTACTCTACACGACCAAACTACTATAAATTTGAAAAACTATGTAGACTCCCAACTTGACATTGCAAAGAAAACTATGCCAATCTGCTGCAAAGGTTATAGCGCACTTTGGGCAGAAATAGAATAGTTTTTCTCATTTTGTATGCCGAGGTGTGCTATACAATGAGATCAGAGACACAATAGTTATGACACTCTAAAATGTGCACTTATTCCTGACCTAGTTCTGAACAACAACGACGACGACGACGACGACGACGACGACTGCTACCACTACTACTACTACTACTACTACTACTACTACTACTACTACTACTACTACTACTACTGCTGCTGCTGCTGCTGCTGCTGCTGCTGCTGCTGCTGTTACTACTACTGCTACTACTACTACTACTACTACTACTACCACTACTACTACTACCACTACTTCTACTAGCAGTAGTACTGTTATTGCTGAAACAAAAAAAAAACCTGCTATAAACGTGTACACTTGTACACCACTAGTATATATCTATATGAATGTAAATATGTTCCCCACATACATTGTATAAAAGGCAGGGCGTAATAAATTGAATTGAATTGAGAGTTTAAAGAATTTTCAAATTTTTTTTACAGACATACCTATTGCATATTTTGAAGTCTTAATTTCCTCGTCGCTGATGTTATTTATGTAATAATGTGGTATGTATTTTTGCCTCTCATTTGCGTGTTTACTACAATAAAATAAAATATTTAATTTATCATCAATAACATTGCATCTGTCACAAAGTCGGTCCATCCTGTCCGTACCTGTCCAGGGTTTTGACGCTATCTGTAGTCTGTGGTTTAGTGTGCTTCCCGGTATGGTAATGCACCTTTCCAAGTTTATCCATCCATCATATGACGTCATAATCAACTACGTGTCGTGACGTGTATGCTGACGTAATAATCATGACGTCATGAATGATTAGAAACGCGTAATAGTCCGACACGTTGTACGAATTGTATGTAATTGCTGTTTCATAAACATTCTGTTGAATATTTTGAAACTAATTTGACTGGATGCTGTTTCAAAATATTTAACTGCTTACCTGTATAATTTTCTCGAAATTGATAGTCGGGGATAGATCTATCCCAATACGACCGAGCTGTGGATAGAGCTTAGATAGAGATGTGTGGAGCATAGCTAAATCTGGAAAGGTCCATTGTTTTAAATACGTTTCTGTAAGAAATCTTCATTAATGTTGTTTTTTGTTAATATGTTCCTCATAAGAGGTGTTGGAAATTACTACCAAGTTTAAAATATCTTTGATACATTCAATCCATTTAATTTTGAAACTGTGTTTGTCTTGAGGACTCTAGGACAATGAAGTATCATAGAGAGGATAGTTTGCCATACCCACAATTAACACGGTCGACACAGAATCTAATCATATTGCACTTTATCAGGATCTCTACTGGATAGTTACCCACTTCCCCATAAGTCAAAGCATTTGGCGTTGATTTCATCATTGACAGGGTAGTTTTGCAAAATTTTAATTGATATAATTTGATTATGTTTGTCTTTTCAAACCCCCAAATTTCAGAGGCATAGAGAAGGGCATGTGTAATCATGATATCGAATAATGTGCATTGTAAATTTAGTGAGATGTCATGTTCGTTGAATTTCCTAATTAGAGCAAACATCGCTTTTGGTCCTTGATTCAAATTCCTTTTAAGCACTCACAAATGTTTTCATTATAGTTACAATTTACTCCTATAAGATATATTCATAGCCGATGTCTAGTTCATGGCCGCCAATTTGGAATTGTATCAATATATTTTTCTTTGGTTTGGTGAAGGATATAATCTTGGTTTTTAAGTAGTTTACTTTTAGTTCCCATTTAGAGAATAATTATAGAAAACCGCCTCCAGACAAATTAGTTTCAAAATATCCAACAGTTTACCTGTATAGTTTTCCGCAAATTGATAGTCATGCAGTTCATGGATCAATCGATCCCAACACGGCAATGTGTGGGTGGCGCTTAGCTAAAGATGGGTGGGGCGGAGCTAAAACTGGATTTCTCAATAAGTCACTATTGCCATGTGATCTCTTATTACAAATCACTTGACATGAAATTCTGCTGACAGCCTGTCTAAAACTACTGCCATCTTCTGTCCCCAGAGGTAGGTGATATATTTAGGAGGCGGTTTAACTGTAGGCGTATTAGATGTAGACAAATAAATATATTGAATTGCACCACATAAAAAGCATTGCGTGTATTTGTCAAAGCATGTATTCCATGAACCACATAATAGATAGGGCTAGTACTTGTGTTCAATGATATAATTTTCTTCTTTATATTGCAATATCATATAAACTGAGGATTCAAATTTCCTTACAAACGCCCGTAAACAAATATCTGATTCTGTTTGTAGCAAAATCAACCTTTACGATGCACTTTTTATTTCAAACCATCCACACATATAATACATGTGCATTTCCAAACACGCGCTCTGGGAAATGTAAATAATGGAACTTTAAATAAGCATCACGATTTTAATATATAATGTAATTTAAAAAAAAGACTACTGCACTCGTGTTTATTTTACGATTTCCATTGTAAATATTGGATGTATTAACCATTTAACACTCATATCGGGCAAAAACGAGCCAGTCATTCCAGTGATAAATTTTCAATAATGTCCACTTAGTCCGCAAATGGACATTTTTAGATAAATGAAATTTTCTTGAACAAAGTTGAGGGTTAAAGCGTTAAGAAGAGATCGTGATCTTCCTATATGTCACGTAAGACCGCTTAAGATTGTTTAAGAAATCTGGAAGATAATCAACAACTCATCTTAAATCTTTAATAACCAAATTTTGGTCAAGGATTTGGTCTAGAAAATCAAAAGATTTCTTTGTTGTGAATGTCCATTTGCAGGCCAATCGGTGAAAACATAGGCAATCTCCTTCACTCCTCGTTTCCTCTCTCCATCCAGGAGTATAAACGGGTACCAGTGTAAAAACTGGGTACGTTACTAATACTAGACTGAAATATAGACCAGCTTAGATATGGCTTGATGGGACCTGGAATCAGGCACTCGATAGACGCCAATCAAACCAATAACTTCTTCCTCGTATCCAACTTAAACGATAGAACTCAATGGCTACTATCTATCTGAATTTTAAAATGAGGCTAAATGATTGAACATTGTTGCTGTCCATGGACAGCAACAGTTTTCACCAAATAGCTTCAAAATATTATAATATTATTTAACTTGTTAACAAAGGTATACATCTCGGTGTATAATGCGTAATTATTTAATACACGATAAATCAGATGATTGAACAATTAATTAATCGAATGCAAATGGAACACATATTATTATTAGTCTGTAAGCGTCTAGATTTAAAAAAATGGCCTACAGGCGTACCCCGAAATGAATGTGATAGCCTATACGTTATTCATAATGTTTTTATAAAAATGAAAAGCAGTGAGCATGTATATTCGTTTAAACGTATCCCAAAAACCCATGTATATTCGCTACACGTTTATAAAAAAAATATTGCATACCGTAAGTGTACCAATTCCTTCTTCGCACCCACCACACCCCATAAAACCGACATACGGTTCAAACCGGTTTGAAAACTGGCATCGTCACAAGTTTGATATTGCGCCATACCGCGCCGGCTTATGCATCTGTAGGAAGATTTCAGGTAGTTGAGATGTCCAGCTGCAGCAAATATTGGCAGGCAATGAGATACAGCACGCGGGTGCTTTATCTAGGATCTATTGCGGACAGTCTTGATCAAATTTCTGCCCATCAGTATCATTCGCTGGTAACAAGGCCACAATTGACTAGTCTTCGACCGCGCAGAATCTTCAGCCTTCCGTTTTCTCAAGTTCATGCTCAATGTGGCTATGGCTTCCAAAGTTGTTTCACTCGCCAACAAAGAAGTATACATTCCTCGGACTGTGTTACCTGTGATGAAAACGCCATGCCAGTGTCCATCATGTCTGCTACAATCATGTGGGTAAGACATGTGTCCACAAGAAGATGCCCACGCAAGGATCTTTGGACCGATCTTCCTGTCAGAATGTGTGCTATAGTATTTTCAGCTTAAACAACTTCTAGCATGTTTCTTAGTCCAGTGTCTTCCATCAGTGTATCAATTACTCCAAGTACATTCATAAATGTTTGAAAACTTCAAAGTATGCAAACAAGCCTTTTCAAGTGTCTATTCTGTGGTGCGTCACTAATAATCTCAGATGCCTTCCAATATAAGGGGCGATCAAACGATATTAGGGGAGAGACATGGTGTTTTTCATCGCATGTTTGGAAATGTAATCCAGTGTACATAGAATGCACGTCGTCTTTTCTCCGGGGCACATGTCTCCCAAGGGTAAGAAGACAGCAGACGACTTACCACGGTGCGCAGACTATTGATGGTCAATATGTATGATTATGAATTATTAAAGGCGATTCTCTCATTAAATTCTGTGCAAATGTATTCAAGTTACTTGGCCAGACAAGTGACACCATTGAAGACTTGAAATGCCAAGCTATGGTTGTCCTCTTTGGTGGCAAACGTACAGATTCGCGTGCATCCTTGCGCTATTACTTATTTAATATGAATGTGGTTGCTGCACAATCATTTGTTACACCAGAACGTCTCCCTCCAACTGCATCTTCTACAAAATTCCATAGCCTGTGTGTATACTACTAGATCGTGGTCCGGATTGGAAAAGAAAGAGACATGAATACTGTGAACTGAGGTTGGAAATGTGATGACAATAAATGTATGCACATAATCTCGAGAAAGAATACTGCGATTGACGTCCTTGACAATTTCCTGAGGTGGTCCATTGTTCAACTACACGTGGTACGCCCTGTTGTACTTTTAGGGGTTAAGGACTACCATGCACTGCTGCTTGCAGACCATGCCAACTTGAATTGTGTGATAATCCACATAATCATTTTATCGATGATCAAGAATATGACAGTGATGCAATGTGATTGCGGCAAATTATAAACCTGTGCTGTTATGTGGATTATATGCAAGGGCCATCAGCGCATCTGGTTACAGTTTTTAAGGAGCCATAATCCAAAACAGCATTAGAACTTTATCTTTTGTAAAGGCAAATAACGATTACTTACTTTTTCAAAGAAAATGCAGTCAAATTTGAGGACAAATTTTAACCCATTGGCCATTCTCTCAATTAAATCAGAACACGAGGTCGTGATATTACTGTATGATGTCGCTATGATGTCATAATGTCATCAGATACTGTCTTTAATCCTCATAGTCGGTTTCTTATTCATAAATAATACATTTAGTGAGTATTTGATGCACCGTTTCCGAGATATGTGACCTAAAGGGTCACAATATCCGCTCTATTGGATTTGACATAATATTTGGTATTATGAAATATCATGTAGAATTGGTAAATTATTGACTTTCAGTGCTTAGAATTGACAACAGATCCACTTTCCTCACTCACAATTGGTAAATGTCATCTTTCAGTGGTTAGATTTGGAAAATGGTAATCTTTCATGGTTTGACATTTGTAAAATTCCATGCGTTTAATGATCAGGATTGGCAACATATCATCCTTGAATGTTCAGAAGTGGTAACAAATTATATTTCTGGGTAGAAATATCATTTCTTAGCACTAAGAATTGGCAAATTATTGTCTTTCAATACTTAGAATTGACAACAGATCAGCTTTCCTCACTCACAATTGGTAAATGTCATCTTTCAGTGGTTAGGTTTGACAAAGGGTCATCTCTTATCGTATGACATTTGTGAAATTCCATGCTTTTATTGTTAGGATACGCAACATATCATCCTTCAGTGTTCAGAAGTGGTAACAAATCATGTTTCAGGGTAGCAATATCATTTTTCAGCACTAAGAATTGGTAAATTACTGTTCTTCAGTGCTTAGAATTGACATCAGATCAACTTTCTTCACTCACATTTGGTAATTGTCATCTTTCAGGGGATAGCTTTGGCAAATGGTCATGACATTTGTTAAATGCCATTTTGCAATGTTCAAGATTGGCAACATATCATCCTTCAGTGTTCAGAAGTGGTAACAAATCATGTTTGAGGATAGAAATATCATTTTTCCGCACTAAGAATTGGTAAATTATTGTCTTTCAGTGCTTAGAATTGACAACAGATACCACTCCAGGTGCATTACATTTAAGTGAAAGTGTATCAGGGTATGTAAACACATATTAACTACTGTCATGGTTCAAATTTGATTGGATTGTTATGCCATCTAACGTTTGTTTATGTTGTTCTGTATGATCGTATATGTGCTGCACTAGGTCATGAGAAGGGGTCCATCGCCGCTTAATCAAATAAAACCCATGAACATTATAATATGTAGAGTGCATCACTGAGACAGTGGTGGTGATGGTGTTTGTTTTTGTAGCTTTCACAACAGCTAAAGACCGGGTAAGATAGATATAAAATGTATTGCTTAAGATGTCATAATTGAAAAATATATTTAACTCAGGCACACACATGTACACTCCAAGTTGCCTACATATATATGAAAAAATGTATGTCTTGGTATATGTAAATACATTGCATTCAGGCAAAAATGAGGGTTGTATGTATTAATGAATAATATACCAAAAGTATGTGGATTATCACCTACCACACCAAGCTAAGTTTACGCCATCATAGATTGCTATATTATAACATAATTTAATAACTTGACCACGAAACTCATACTAATGGCGGAATATCAGAAGAGGAAAATTACACTTCAGTATGGCGTTATTTCAGATTAATTCTCTGGTGAGAACACGGCCATAGACTGCGAAGAAAAATCTAGAGGGTGTGGTGATGGTTTACCAGGTTTATGTGTGTCAATCTAGGGCATTGTCATATTTTCTCAATCTTCATGGGGATGAATTAATGTTACAACCTCATCACCTCCTCTACCCCGCTTTATAGCCACACCCTTCGCTCCCATCCACCACGATACATCCTCCTCAAGCATCCCCCATCACACCCACCCGCCCGCCCGCCCGCCCGCCCGCGCGCACGCGCGTGTGTACAAACACGCACGCACGCACGCACGCACGCACGCACGCACGCACGCACGCACGCACGCACGCACGCACGCACGCACGCACGCACGCACGCACGCATTCCGCCATGATCCGCACCCGTCACACAAATACATTTCACACTAATAAACCCGTAACCGCTTTTGTGTCAACAACGCCTCAAAACACTCAAAATACTACTTATATTAATTATCCATTCAATGCTCAAAATTTTTCAAGAAGATTGAGATTTTTGTTCAATTAATATTTATTATTAGGCCAATAATTAAAGGATTATTTTGTAAAAATTTCCACTGGAATTTCCACTGGAAATCCAACATGTTTCCAAAACAAAAACAGAAACATGTTAGTTAGTACAATTTTCAATACGATGTCAGAAATATCTTCTAAACCAGTTAAGTTGAAAATATTCACCAATTCGTTTTATTTTGTTTTGGAAACACCATAGGTTATTTCTTAGGTGTATTGTAGCCTTCCGTCTAAACTTTAAAGCAACCATGCAAGAAAGCTAAATATGTAATATTCCTCGAATTTTGTTAAAATATTCCTCGAGCACAATGATACATCCTCACATCACCTACTGCAATGCTATCTGGACTAATACATTTCAAGGTAGACTAAAAAAACTAAAATCACTGCAAAAGCAATCTATTAAACTATTTTCAAAACTACAATTACGCTGTTGAGTATTTTGAAACTAATTTGACTGGGTGTTGTTGCTGCCTATGGCAGATTGATGGATAAACTGGATTCTCTATTGGTTGTATCGGGTTTGTCGAAAGTTTTAATTTACTAGGGGGTGGGGGTGGGATGGGTGTGTCTCATTTTCTGATTTAACCCCTCTTGTGTCAACAGCGCCTCCACGCGCTCAAAATTTTACTTACTGAATGTCAGTGAAACATTTAACGGTCACGATTTTGCAAGAAAATTATAATTTTTGTAGGACAAATGTTACCAATGAAATATATAAAAATAGCTTTCTCTTTTTGTTTCAAATGGACATTCCTTGGGTTAAGTGACACCAGAGGGTTTAAATGAATTCATTAGTCGTATAGAAAAATTTCAGACTTTCACTGAACTAATCAGTGGGCTATTTATAAAATTACATTTTCATTACCGACGCGTATAGGAAACAATTACTTTCGTTATCATTAATCCTTAGTTAACACCCTGATGTCAACATACTCTCTTTTAATTAAGTCATTCTCCATACGTTTTTCGAAGAAAGTGGTAATGGACCTTTCCGGTTTTAGCTATGCCCCGCCCATCTCTAGCTAAGCTCCACCCACAGCATGTTTATTAAATAGCAAAGAATTACAAAGACATGCAATTCATACAACGTGTCGGACCATTTGAGATTTGGTGACGGTCTATATGGAACCCTTTGTGACGTTATGATTAGGACGTCATCATACACGCGCTGAGCTGATTATGAGGTCATACGAGGTCAAATGATGGATGGATACTCTAGAAAGGTGAATTATGCCGTCCTACCCGTGTGCGTGCGTGCGTGCCCGCGTGCGTGCCAGTAGCAAAGAAACCGATGTACATTTTAAAACTATTTTGCTGGACGATGTTGCTTGTATACCACAGCAACATCATCCACCAAATGTGTTTAAAAATGAACACCAGTTCAACTTTTAATTTAATTTGAAAGTTTAAAATTTTAACATCATACTGATAAGAGTTAAGAGTTACGCAAATCTATTACTATATCTTGCTATTTTCAGTAAAACATGGCTTCAGACGAAAAAAGAGATAGCTTAGACAGCGAGCGCCAGCAACAATTTCCTGACGAGAAAATGCTTGGAGTGGTCGATTACGATGAATCAAATAAGACGGATGAGTCTCCCAGGACCGCTGGAAAATGTCTGACCTTTCTCAAGACAAATCTCATACTGATTCTTATGATCGTATTCATGCTTTTGGGCATTGGATTAGGAGCCGGTCTTCGAGAGATGGATCCTCCCTTAACAGAACGCGAGATTCTATATCTTCGTTTCCCCGGTGAGCTGATGTTGAACATGCTAAAGATGCTCATTCTACCCCTGGTAATTTCCAGCCTCATCTCAGGTATGGCCAGTCTGGACATGCGCTCGTCAGGACGGATGGGGCTTAGGGCCGTTACATATTACATGGTCACTACGTTTCTCGCTGTCGTATTGGGCATCATCCTGGTGCTAGTTATACAACCCGGATACAAAGGTGGTGGCGAGATGAAAAAAGCGTCTACAGTCGAGTATGTTAATGGGGTTGACTCCTTCCTTGATCTTGTCAGGTAAGATGTAATAGAATGAACAATTCATCTAGCTACGCACTGCCTAGTTTTAGCTAAGCCCCGCCCACTTTGTACGCGAATTTTGGCTCGATTTTAACACATTCCCAGAATCCAAATTTCAAGGTAAATAAAATATAGCATCCACATAGCTGTTGAATCTTTTGAAACTTATTTGACTGGGACTATTGTCATATCAGTTTGAAAATATTCAATTGAATACTTAATACATTCTAAATTCATCAACAACATACAAATTCGTAACGGAGCGATGTCATTATCCCCACATTTTTCGAAGAAAGTGGTGTCCTGTGCGTGCGTGCGTGCGTGCGTGCGTGCGTGTGGTCGTACATCCGCGATTCGTTTATTTATGGAAGAGGATGAGCATACCACACTCGAATATTTAGACTGCGTTTCCATGTATCCTTCAGTGATGAAACAATGTTGTTTTCCAGAAGGGTCATATATGGTTCTAAGAGGTGATGACTTGAGTGATAAGACGGTGCATGACTTCTTCGGTCTTATTAAATGCAAAGTCCTTCCACCTCGTGATTTATACTTTTCCGTGCTACCTGCTCGAATAAATTCGTGCCTCATGTTTGTACTATGCGACGAATGCGCAAAAAATTAACAATCTTCTGTATGCGAACATACGGAAGAACAGCGCAGTTTATGCGGAACATGGACTACTCCAGAGTTACAGTTAGCTATACGCAACGGTTACGTCATTAAAAAAATGTATGAAGTATGGCATTATCACGCGTCATCGCAATATGAGCCGCATGGCGACGATGGGTTATTTTCAGAATACATTAACCGTTTTCTGAAAATTAAACAGGAAAGTAGCGGTTATCCTGATCGTGTCGGTAGTGAGAGTGAAAAGGCGAATTACGTGGCTGACTATTATAAACTTGAAGGAATACAACTCGACCCTGCCAAAATATTGTACAACCCGGGTTTGCGCTGTGTCACTAAATCCTGTTTGAATATTTTGTGGGGACGATTTTCTCTTCGTGATCATAAAAAGAATAGCATGATATCAACACGTAATGGTCTACTCTCCCTGCTGAATGATAAAACTAAAACTGTAGGCTCCATTACATTCCTGAACGATAGTCTTCTAATGGCATCCTATTCGGTCAATGACGAGTACGTTCAGTCCCCATTAAATACCAACTGTATGCTTGCATCTTTCGTGACAGCCTATGGCCGAATAAAACTGTACGAAGTCTTGTCCTTACTCAGATGCTGCGTAGCCTATCACGATACGGATTCGGTGGTATTTAGTACACGTGAAGGTGAGCCAACCATTCAAGAACGAAGTGGGTATCTAGGTACTTGGACGAGTGAAATCCCCTCCGATTACGAATTAACAAGTTTTTGCGCACTCGGTCCAAAAAACTATAGTTATGAAACAACGCGTCGAGGTGATCCATCGATCGTTAAACAGGTGACGAGGGTTAAAGGTTTAACGCAGCAATCGGTACCCAGCAATCAAAACAAGTTAATTTTGATACAATGAAAAAATCCATTGATCAAATTATAAACGATGGTGGAATTACGGATAGTAATAGCGTACTATTAAGCTATCCATCAAAGATCACGCGCACTGATCATTTTAGAATTCTTTCAGTAAATAGCAGTAAGATTTTCAGACCCGTCTTTAAAAAACGTATTTTGAAACTTGGAGATTTATCATCAGTACCATACGGTTACACTAGCATAATATAAATAGCAACAGCGCGCTTTTTTCAGTCAGTACGTAAACAATGTCGGTGTTATCCATGTCCGCTGAAGCCGCATATATATATGCGCATGAGCGTATACCTTCTTAGTCATATGTGGACTCACATGTGACGACGCTATGGCATCAACGCTTGACTGCAATACGACGTTACGTCACCCATTTACTATGATTGTCTGCGATCCAACACAGTGCAGTAAAACTGACATGATAAAAGCACTAATAAGAGATCCCAATGCCATTACTCTCCCTCCACAGAGGATTGTGTACTGCTACGGTGCGTGGCAAGATGAGTATGACGATTTGGCAAAAGAAGTTGAATTTAAAGAGGGTGTGAATGTTGAACTAGACAGAAGTTGCAGAACATTGGTGGTGCTCGACGATTTAATGAATAAATGCGACGAGAATGTAGCCGACCTATTTACAAAACGTTCTCACCATGAGAATTGTAGCATAATATTTGTCGCACAAAATCTGTTTCACAAGTCTCGCAATCAACGCGACTTATCAGTTAACTGTCACTACATGGTATTGTTTAAGAATCCTCATGATGCGTCATCCATTCGTTCTTTATCTAACCAGATGTACCCAGGCAATACAAAGTATTTGATCGAATCATATAAGGATGCTACACGCGAACCTCACTCATATCTACTCCTAGATTTGAAACAGACGACACCTGACAATATCAGACTCCGTTCATCTGTTCATCCGAAGGAGGGGTGCTACGTTTACATACCTAAGAAAAATGACGTCACGTAAAACGGAACGCCATTTACCTATGCTGCAATATTTGGCTAAAGTAAAGCCTTCAATCAGAAATGATGTAATCAAACAGTGTTCGAACGAATTGGTGGATGTACTATGCGAATCATGCCTAAACGTATTACGTGGGAATGTTCATCTCACTAAAATACGCTACAAGCAGCTGAGTAAATACAAACCGAAAATGCGTACGCTGACTAGTCTCCGTGTGCCATATGCACGTAAAAGAAAATTGCTACAAACAGGCGGATTTTTAGGCACCTTATTACCAACGGTGATCGGTACGCTAGCACCATTAATTGGTAAACTGTTCGCGTGAAAAGATGGAACATACACGTAAAATGGCACTAGTTCCTCACGAATTGATAGGTAATTTAAATGAACAGAGTAAAATATCATTGCTACAGACAGATCCATTGATACGTAAAGCTATTAGTCTCGACAACGAGATATCCAATATATTAACCAGACACGATCTGACTGAAAATGAAAATGCAAAATCTTATTCGCAAGTATTGGATTAGTATAGGCATTACTATCAGCAAACGCAAGGACAACAACAACAATATCAACCATTACCTCTACAACCCATAACTAACTACGATGTACTTCCCGCACAAATACTTGAACGTATGATGAGGGGAATACCAAAAACGTACAAGACAAAAGCAAGTGGAGTAATTGATATTTTACGTTCGGTTCCTGAACGTTTTCACGTTAATGATTTGGGCGAAGTGACAATAGAGGGTACGTTTTTCCCAAAAAGTAATGTACTCGACCTGCTTACAAACGTAGTAGCGCATGGTCGTAAACCTCTTATGGCTGGTATGCGTGATCAAGCGGAGGGAAAGTTTCTTAATCTGTTACGCGACCTAAACATACCTCACAGATTTGTAGGGCAAGAGAAAACGATGAGACAGATATATAATGGTGCAGAAAAGGATGTTAGCGCCAGTGAGTACACGTCTATGCCCGTGAGCAAAAGAATACGTAGAAAGAGTTCTCTAGCGGACATCAGGAAGAAAAAGCGACATTAAATTCCGGTGTGGGTAAATTTAGATAAGTCATGAATGATGCTAAATTGGCGAAAGTATATTTTGATCCGAAACATTACGCGTCTTTTGGTGGGAAAGAAAAGCTATACAATGCGTTCAAAGGTAAAATACCTCGCAACTACATCGACAAATGGTTAACACACCAAGAAGTATATACCCTACACAGACCGCAGAGAACAAAGTTTGACAGGCGAAAAATAAGAGTTTCAGCCATTGATGAACTATGGCAGGCAGATCTATGCTCGATGGGCATGCTGGCAAAAGAGAACAACAATGTGTTATATTTACTATGCGTAGTTGATGCCCTTTCAAAATATGCATGGGTGGAACGCCTGTTTAGTAAAACATCGTCGGCAGTCAAAAAAGGGTTAGAATCAATATTGGAGCATACTGTGCATCGCCCACACGCTATTCAAACAGACAAAGGGGGTGAGTTCGTAAACCATGTAATGAAAAAATATTTGGAAGATAATGGAATACATTTCTACACTGCTCAAAATGAAACGAAAGCTGCAATGGTAGAGCGTTTTCAACGCACGCTGAAGGGTCGAATATACAGAAACATGATGCATAAAATTACACTAAAGTATATCGATGTATTACCCAGTTTAGTCGCAGCGTACAATAACACAACGCATTCCAGTACGCGCATGGCTCCTACCGAAGTCGACCATAGTACAGAGTTAATCGCGTGGAGAAATATATATGGAAAGAAGACGAAGATACTTCCAAATCTAAAAACAGCCCTAATCAAGGCGACCATGTTAGAATATCACAAGCAAAAATGCCATTTGAAAAAGCATATCGCGGGCAATGGAGTCGCGAATTGTTTAAGGTGCATGAGGTGCTTACAGACAAATATCCATACTTATATAAATTAGAAGACTATGGAGGTGACCTGATTATTGGTACTTTTTATCGTGATGAGATACAGCAAGTGATAGAAGAAAATGATAAAGAGTATACCATGGAAAAAATACTTAAAAGTAGAAAAGATAAAAAGGGACAACGCGAGTATCTGGTAAAGTGGCTCGGTTACCCAGATAAATTTAACACGTGGGTTAATGAACTAAGTACTATACATCATAGACAATGGATGAATATATGGAGAGAAGATCGGATTAGAGCATGTGGCGAATGCTGGGTTCGCGAGTACCGAAAGAAGAAATAGTATACCTAGCTCAAATTATAATAATTTATATCGTAATCATTACATGTATCGTGGATCTGAGTATACAAAATGGGCAATCAGGCATATGGATATCGCTTTTAAGTGGATGTCTAGGGTATATATTGCCTAGTCCATGCATAAAGACGTCCATACATCATTCGACTCAGAATGTACACGGATCAGTTTTACATAACGCTTCCGAGCAATAGTAGTACCCAGTTCTTTCCAGACAATAAGATATCTGAGTTTCGAACACGTCTGCAAACTCCATTAACATTAGATGGTGAATGGGAAGTGGGCCTCTCGAGTGTGTTATATCCGAGGAGTTGGCTTACTATTGCGAAGGAAAGTTTTGTACAAATATACACATTTACTAAGAAGATAAAGAAGAAGAAGAAAAAAGATAGTGTTGCGTCAGAAGAAATTAGCACAGATGTCACCAGTACGTCAGAAATAGAAAAGACATCGGCTTTTCCACTAGTTTTAAAAGATGGTTTCGGTAATCCACGTACTGCCGATTGGGGAAAACGGTTACGAAATGCTCGGGGAAAAGATGCGCGAAATGATAAAACAAATAATAACGGTAAATAATGTTTACGTAGAAGCGAAAATTATTATTATGTGCAAACAGAAGCTCCATTTATCAATGTACCAAAAGGGTACTTTGCCGTAAAAAATATGGTAGACTATCGAAATGGCCAGTTAGAGAGCAAGACAAGATTTAGACACAAAATAATATTTTTCAATTTTTACTTTTTTAATTATTACGAATCTAGTTTCTCTCACGGTTAAAGATAATTACGCCATACGTTTATGTAGAGATGTAGCAAATTTAATCAGATTCAAAGGAGGAAAAATACATATGGGGCCTATAGACTTTAAAGAATCATTTCGTTCAAATCGTGAGGGTGGTCCTACGACCGCGTATATATACTGTGACATAGTCTCACACAGCGTGGTAGGCGATACTTCCGCACCGCTACTCAGAGTGATACCCGTTTCTAGTACAGATGGAGGAAAAGATATATGTCAGTGGACGTTTCCTGATATTCAATACCGTACTGTGTCAAAGAACTACATCGATACTATTGGAATACTTATAATGGATAGAACTGGCGCCAATGTCCCATTCAAGGACGGAGCATCACCGAGTGTACTCTGTTTGCATTTTGGATGACGACGACAATGATAATGAGAGGGACATTAAGAGAGCCGATTAGAGGAAGAAGGAACACACCAGCGTTGGCTCGTTATTACGTGAGTCAAGCGGGTCATGGACGTATTCCAGTTTTTGTAGGCGTGCGATACCAATCAGGACATGGACTCGGTAATATTTTAGGTGGTCTATTACTTTCAGCAATACCTTTCGCAAAAAATGTGGCTAAATCTGTAGGTAAACAAGCTCTTAGTACTGGAATCGGACTAGCTGAGGACGTAATGGCTGGAAAAAATGTTAAAACGACATTAAAATCGAGAGCAGGTGGTGTTGCCAGGTCTTTGATACTGGAAGCTGTAACAGCGGTGCGAGGTGGTTTAAGACCACCTCAGCCTAAACGTAAAAAGAGGAATAATACATGTACTGCTCAGTCAATGCGTGCGATACCGAAGAGGAAGGGTCGCAATAGACATCAGAGAAAACAAGCTGATATCTTTAATTAACAAACAACATGGAACTTAATCAGATCTGCGAGTGCTCGAAGAGCAAATTAGACATTTTTCAGATGCGTCCCATAGTGACGACATTGGAGTCTGCAAAATGGGAACTGTTTCAGCCTGTATCTAGTTTATCAGATAGTCGACCGATCGAGTTTTACGTCAGTGGGTCTGCTGATAGATATTTAGATCTTACGTAATCTTATCTTTCGATTAAAGCTAAGATAGTAAAGCTAGATCGAAATGGTGATGAAAAGACACTCGAGGCGAATGACCTGATAGCTCCTGCGAATAATCTTTTGCATACGATGTTCTCACAAGTGGATGTTTTTTTTAATGGAAAGCGTGTCAGCGACTCGAACGATAATTATGCTTTCCGCTCATACATCGAGACGTCACTAAATTATGGCAGCGATGCCGCATCCTCGCATCTACAACTTGCTGGATGGAAAATAGATGATGCCGGCGAATTTGATAATATCGCCGATACTAACTTAGGTTTTCAAGCACGTAGAAGAATGATGGAGCAGAGTAAAATGGTGCAATTAATAGGCCGCATACACAGCGATATGTTTCTGCAGGACCGATCCCTGCTCGGTTCCGTTGATTTAAGAGTACGCCTACAGAGGAGTAAAGATGCATTCGCCATTATGGCCGTGGAAGGAGTGAGTCCTAAATTGAAAATAATGTCAGCTAACTTATTTGTACGCAAAGTTATCCCATCATCAGATCTGCTAGTGGCGCACGCCGTTACTCTGAGACAGACAAGCGTGAAATATCCTATTCGCAGGGTAGTGTGTAAGACTTTTACAGCACCTAGCGGTGTTATGAGCATCGATAGAGATAATATATTTATTGGTCAGCTACCTACTAGAGTATTATTCGCTTTTGTACCTAATGATGCCTATAATGGTGTGGTGCATAAAAATCCGTTCAAGTTTGATAACAATAACACTACCTATGCAACATGTTATATAAATGGAGAAGAGGTTACAACATCGCCAATACGTCCTTCGTTTAGCGACGACATTTACTCGGACGCTTATTTCTCACTATTCAGCGGTACTGGTGCGTTATTCAAAGACTGTGGCTACCTGATAAATAAGGCTCAGTTCAGACATGGAACCACATTGTTTGCATGGGATTTTACACCAGATGTAGCTGATTCAGAGCATCGCTACCCTACATGCACTGGTTCGCTAAGAGTGGTATTCCATTTTGCTCAAGCACTTGCCGCTACAACCAATGTAATTTGCTATGCTGAATTTGCTAATACAATAGAAATTGGATCAGACGTTAACGTATTAACAGATTATTAACAAATATGTTGAATACATTTGAAATAGAGGATCTATTATTCGGCGACAATAAAACGCATGAACACTTTCTCGGTGTTTTTCCAATTGACAATGTACCCGCACATATTAAATATCTCCCGGCCTCATTAGTAATAAACATGCATCCCAGTAATAAATCCGGACAACATTGGGTGGCGGTTTATTACAGTAGAAATGGAAATGCTGAATACTTTGATCCATATGGAAGATGCCCTTCTGACGGAAGAATGATGTCAAATGTACAAAATGGACACCATGCACGTGTTTATTATTACAACAATGTACGTGTTCAACCATCCGTGACGACAACTTGTGGATATTATTGCGTATATTTCTTATACCATCGTTCGAGAGGTGTACAAATGAAACACATATTATGGGCCCTAAGAAACAGAGACAAAAATGACTCGATAGTGAAACGTCTGATGCGCAGGATTATGAAGAAAAAATGATCATATTTAATGTATAATTATTTATGTACTACGTTTACTTTTTAATTATCGTAAATAAATGTTGCTAATATTTATCGTAAGAAAAATGCACGTGTCAGTAAAAAATACATTTTGTAAAAATATGTTATTATTTCTTCGTGTTCCCTTCTCACCCCTCACCCATCCCCCGCTATTATGATACAAATATTTAATGGTACACTAGGCCCGCGAGGCGTACCACAATGATCCAAAGATCCGTAATTAATCGTATTCACATCGCGACAATGACAAAATACGGACATATTTGAATACAGATGAAACCATATGACGTGCTCTGTAATTGAACGCTGCATATCAATTCCAGTTTTCTATAACTGGAATGTCATTCAAACATGGTGAGATAGTAATGTTTTGTGACCGAAATAAGGGTGTGTTCAGATTGGAAAGATAGTTTTACTGACAGCTCATATTTTAGCTATAAAAGCGAAATGCGCGCGACTAGTAAGGCATACAGCTTTCTGAATTTGTCAAAACACGTAAAATGGAATCTCAATTATGCGATCGATGGAGAACAATAGGTTCTACACCTATTAATTGCGGTTGCATCCGATGGAACCAATATAAAGAGGTTGCAGTACGGCAACCATTTGCAATGTCATTGCGTGAAATCTGTAACCGCTGGAGAGAATATCTAGCGGATCCGTACGAACGCAATTACAACAAATGGTTGCATACGAAGTACCTACTTCGTAATGATTGTTATATGTGTATGTGGTGCAAACAAGACAGAAGTTATCAATGCATTAATTGAGATACAAATATTTCCGTTAGCAAAATAAAAAAATAAGAAAAATAGGCCTCTTTTTTAAGGGGCTACCAATAAACCAAAATTATGTTACATACACCCACACACAAACGGGTACATAAAAAGACGCACACACGCACGCACGACATACTGCGCATAGGGGACAGGGAAAAAGGGAACATGGGTGACAAGGGCCATGCACGTAGAACCACACGCGCATCGTCACGTGCGTATCGTAACATGCGCGAGGGTATGCGCAGTACGTGCGTGTGTTGGTGCATCAGGTGCGTGCATGTGGGTACGTATGCGAAAAAAAGAAGAAAAAAAAAAGTAGGACACCCTTGTGGATGATGGATCAGTAACAGATTTCCAACGATACAGACGCATTCAACCACATATTCCACCATGGGTGAAGCCTTTCGTCGTGGTACATACCAACAACGTTATTAGTTCGCGAGGAAACAGGCATTGACAAAATCTAACATCGCATGACCTTAAAGCGAATGAAGCGGCCATGTTTAATGTTAATATGAGTAATGCGCGAACACACCATAAATATGCATAAAGCACTCGCGCACAAAACGTGATATTCTAATAATTACCCAAGGCTAAGAACTAGGAAACGATATGATATTGTATCCAGAGCACAAAGCTGGACGCATTCGCAACTACAAAGTAAAATCTCCTAGCGATTAGGTGATAATTCAATAGTAATTTTGAATATTTCTAAAAATCCGCATAGTACGAGACTTGAGGTACTAACACGTTCTTTCATTATTAACACATGGTATGTTTGTATCTCGATTCAAGCTTGATCTCACGGCTATTCGAAACGTATGGTTAAATCATACGCAACAAATAATCTTTTTAGCATAAGTACGCTCTACATACAATTCTATAAACGGTACCCTCAGAGATATAATGACCACATTTTAACCGTCGTGCAACATCTAAAACGATTGACGTTATTGCAAAGTATTTAAAAAACAATTTGTGCGTAATGACGGTTAAAAGTCAATCAAAATATTCAACAAAAAATAGTTTTACTAATAACGTTAGCGACGTCAAATTAATTTCAAAATATTCAACAGTTTACCTGTATTGTATCGATAGAAAATGAACTATATATTCATCGGTATTAGGGTTAGCATCTTTTTAACCTATGATACAATCCATCACCACCAAGTCTTGGTTACCATTCCAACCGTACATACCATTAATACGAGATTACTTTTAATATTTTGATGCTAATCTGTCTGGTAGCTGTTGCTAAGACAGTAACAGTTTACAGACAGTCTCTAAATATTCTACAGTTTACTAATGACGTTAGCGACGAAACAGTCAAATTATTTTCAAACATCAATACCGTAATTCCTCGTACATCCTCCTCCTCATACGACCTCCATTATCGGACCACCTCTTAAACTCTATTCTTTTACATTACTCTCTTATTATTTTTACATTATCTACCACGGTAGATAACCACGGGGGGGGGGGGTGGGGGGTGGGTAGGGGGGGGGGGGGAGCGCCGCCGCTACGTTCAAACGTAAAACACACAACTTTTATACTTTTAAGGGTTAATTTATTCAAAATAATAGAACATTCCACAGTGTTGCAGATTCTCAAATACGTGTGCGGCTGTGCGTCATTGTTATCTAGAAAACGTGTGCCGCTGTTCGCCATTGTTCTCCAAACAATAGCGAATATAAATGGAGCGTTTTGATTGGTTAAAACCACATTCCAACAAAAAGAACTATGACGCACAAAAACCCCCATTACTACTGGGGGGTGGGGGGTGGGGGTGGGTTCAAAATGGCAACGCGTTGAACGTGGATAATTTACGATAGTGCCTCATCGACCGAGTAATCTAATTTGGATTGTGACGTCAGCTACCGAGTCACTATTTGATTATGACGTCATATACTTGAGTGACGGATCGGGTCACCCAATTCATGAAACCAATTCCTCACTCAATCATATGACGTCATAATCAACTACGTGACGTGTAGGCAGACGTCGTAATCATGACGTCATGATTGACTTGATATAGTCAGTCTTTAACGTTTAATAGTCAGACACGGTGTACGAATTGTATGTCTTTGCCATTTATTAAACATTCTGTCGAATATTTTGAAACTAATTTGACTGAACGCTGTTGCTGCCTTATGGGCGCTGTTGTTGCTAGCAACAGCACGCAGTCAAATTAATTTCAAAATATTCAACAGGTTTCCTTGTACAGTTTCCTGGAAATTGATAGTTAAGAAGTTCAGGGATCGATCGATCCCAACACGAGCGAGGTGTGGGCGGGGATTAACTAGGAATGGGCGGGGAATAGCTAAAACTGGAAAGGTCCATTAATGAGTAGCTGGTAACTCAGACCTTGCCAGATTTAGCTATGCCCCACCCATCTCCACCCACACCTCGATCGTGTTGGGACAGAAAACTATACACGTTAGCAGCAACAGCGCCAAGTCAAATTAGTTTCAAAATATTCAACAGACATACAATTCATACAACGTGTCGGACTATTCAGCCTTAAAGAGGGACTATATCTAATCCTAAAAGTTACGTATTTGATTATGACGTCATATGATGGATGGATAAACTTGGAAAGGTCCATCGCTTCCAACCATATTAATTTCAAAATATTAAACAGAAATTGTATAGGCTACATCGTAAAGAATTTACTTTTTCAGGGATTTCTCCCTTTATCTCGTATAGACCACAAATTCTATCTGAAGTATGTTGAATAGTACATATTGAATATTTTAAAACTAATTTGATTGACAGATACTCAGTCGAATTAATTACAAAATATTCAAAATATACTAGAATTTCTAGGGCTAAAGGTCTAAGATGTGTGGTCCTAATAAAATGCTGCTTCCGCCGCCGCAGCTGACGCCGCCACCGACGCCCGTGCTCCCGTACCTCATCCGCTGGAGATACGACTTTATGCAAATCCTCTCAGCCTTGTTTTCTCTATTTCAGGAACATGTTCCCAGATAATTTGGTCCAAGCGTGTTTCGCAAAGGTAAGTACTATTTTAATACTACTATGGATTCGTAGAGTGTGTCGTAACAATGTTAAATTTGACTAACATTTTCAATACTTGACAACCCGATAAGACAAAACATGGCAAGGCCTCGTCTGTTTGTCAGGAAAGCAACATTTTCCAGATGCATTAGTCTAAACATATTCAACGCTTAGAGCTGGATTAAGGCATGTGCTAAGGGGGCTGCAGCCGCCGGGACCCGAAGCCTTAGGGCCGCCAAATCAAAAAGAATAATCGCAGTTTACTCATTCGAATCTTTCAATCCAAGTATCTCAATTTTACATTTATGTTATACGTAAGCTGTTCAATATTTTTAAACCAATTTGACTGGAAGCTGCTGCTGCCTTCGAACTGCATCTTGCATGATGTCACAACATGTCCGGCGAAGGAAAGCTGTCATTGCGGTAGCGCTGTAACATCAACATCATCATCATCATCATCGTCATTATCACCAACATCATGATCATCATCATTATCATCACCATCACCACCACCATCATCACCACCACCACCACCACCACCACCTTCACCACCACCAACACCACCGCCATCATCATCAACATCATCATCACCGTCATTATCAGCATCATCATCATCATCATCATCATCATCATCATCATCACCACCACCACCATGGAACCAGTGGGAAGACAAAGAAATATATACATTGTTTCCTCTCTAACCCTTCGCTAAATGGCTTAATCAATGAGCCCAATTGTGACTTCCGCAGAAACCCCGCTCTTCAGATTTATAAATAATGTCACCAAAAGAATTCACAGTCACATCCTCGCCACTTTGCAGAGGATAGAATCGTATACAGAGAAATTTACTGATGACAAAGACAATGCCATACGACAAGCAGACCTAAATCGGGTTTGGTTTCCTGGGCTGAGAGATAGTAGATGTCATTCAATGTGAAGAAATGTCACATGCTCTCAATCACGCTGAAGCGAAACAAAAAGAGGCGTGAGTATACTATGGATGGAAATCACGGCGGTATCAAATCATCCCTATCTAGGTGACAACATAAGCTCAATCCTTAGCCGGTGTGTTCATGGCGGTATCAAATCATCCCTATCTAGGCGACAACATAAGCTCAATCCTTAGCCGGTGTGTTCATGGCGGTATCAAATCATCCCTATCTAGGCGACAACATAAGCTCAATCCTTAGCCGGTGTGTTCATGGCGGTATCAAATCATCCCTATCTAGGCGACAACATAAGCTCAATCCTTAGCCGGTGTGTTCATGGCGGTATCAAATCATCCCTATCTAGGCGACAACATAAGCTCAATCCTTAGCCGGTGTGTTCATGGCGGTATCAAATCATTCCTATCTAGGCGACAACATAAGCTCAATCCTTAGCCGGTGTGTTCATGGCGGTATCAAATCATCCCTATCTAGGCGACAACATAAGCTCAATCCTTAGCCGGTGTGTTCATGGCGGTATCAAATCATCCCTATCTAGGCGACAACATAAGCTCAATCCTTAGCCGGTGTGTTCATTGTGACGCAGTTACAGCTAAAGCTAACACTTAGCCGGTGTGTTCATTGTGACGCAGTTACAGCTAAAGCTAACACTTAGCCGGTGTGTTCATTGTGACGCAGTTACAGCTAAAGCTAACAACACACTGTCCGTTGAACAGCTGGCTCTCAGTCCATGCCAGCAGTCAGTGAAAGAACGAGCATATGAATCTAGTTTGTCCCGGGTTAGAATATTGCTGCAGCAGCCGGGAATGGACCTTTCCAAGTTTATCCATCCGTCATATGACGTCATAATCACCTACGTGACGTGCAAGATGACGCCATGGTCATGATGTCGTGAATGACGCATTATAGTTCGTCTTTAACGCTTAATAGTCCGACACATTGTACGAATTGTATGTCTTTACCATTTAATAAACATTCTTTTGAATATTTTGAAACTAATTTGACCGTGCCATTGGCAGCAACAGCGTCCAGTCAAATTAGTTTCAAAGTATTTAACAGCTCATATGTATAGTTTTCTGGAAATTAATAGTCTGGGAGTTCAGAGATCGACCGATCCAAACACGGATGGGGTGTGGGTGCAGCTTAGATGATAGAGATGGGCGTGGCATAGCTAAAGCTGAAAAGCTCCATTCATATACTGACTGCGATGTCAACTGCCTAGAGAAAGTTTAACGCGGCGCAGCCAGATTGGTCTCTGGTGATTACTGTCAGCATAATTAGCCTGATGCACAACCTAGGAGCATAGAGTTCCGCAAACTAGTCATACAAACACAAACAACCGTCTCATGCCATATCTATACGTGCGGAACATGATCTTATTCTATAGCACATTCAATGTAAAAATCATATTCATTGTTTTTTCTCTTTTCCGCGCATCATTCCAATCTGGAACAAAATTCTCTTAATTCCTATACATGCTCCAGACTACCAATAATATCACACTGCTGTTACACCCATTATCCTTGAGCTGTGGTGATTGCCTTCGATCAAATCGCTGTATTACTCTTGCTACAAATGCCGCTTATGTACATACGTTCTTAATCTTTGTGCATGTGTTCTTGAAGCCACTAAGACAAAGCACTGTATAAATTATGCACTTGAATTCAGGATGATGACCCTACCACACCTATTCAGATTTAGTGTCCATTTAACTACTTGGATTTACCAAACAGACACAGAAGGCATAATATTATTATTATTACAATTATTATTATTATTATTATTATTATTATTATTATTAGGCTGTTACAGAGCAGATAAAGAAAAATGAATCTGTTCTGGTGAATATCACACATACTGACGACTTTGGGAACATTTCTATCACAGAAAACACCACATATCTTGGTAGGTCACCTCAACGGCACAACTCATCACATGACCTCTACACAACTCATTACATGACCTCTGCACACCTCATTACACGACCTCTACACAACTCATTACATGACCTCTGCACAACTCATTACACGACCTCAACACAACTCATTACATGACTTCTACACAACTCAGAACATGACCTCTACGCAGCTCATTACATGGCCTCTACACAACTCATCACATGACCTCTACACAGCTCATTACATGACCCTCACACAACTCCTTACATGACCTCTACACAACCCATTACATGACCTCTACACAGCTCATTGCATGACCTTCACACGACTCATTACATGACCTCTACACAGCTAATTACATGACATTCACACAACTCATTACATGACCTCTACAAAGCTCAATACATGACCTCCACACAACTCATTGCATGACCTCTACACAGCTCATTGCATGACATTCACACAACTCATTACAGGACCGCTACGCAGCTCATTGCATGACCTTCACACAACTCATTGCATGACCTCTACACAGCTCATTGCATGACCTCCACACAACTCATTGCATGACCTCTACACAGCTCATTACATGACCGCTACACAGCTCATTACATGACCTCTACACAGCTAATTACATGACATTCACACAACTCATTACATGACCTCTACAAAGCTCAATACATGACCTCCACACAACTCATTGCATGACCTCTACACAGCTCATTGCATGACATTCACACAACTCATTACAGGACCGCTACGCAGCTCATTGCATGACCTTCACACAACTCATTGCATGACCTCTACACAGCTCATTGCATGACCTCCACACAACTCATTGCATGACCTCTACACAGCTCATTACATGACCGCTACACAGCTCATTACATGACCTCTACACTGTTCGTTACATGATCTAATGGAGGAACCACGTTATAAATATGCCCGCCCAACTCTAGGTAAGCTCCGCCCACGCTTTGACCTAGCTGGCACTCTCTGAATCTCAATTTCTAGAAATCTTTACAGGTAAGCTGTTGAATATTTTAAAACTAATTTGACTGGGTGTTGCTGCACATAGTAGCAACAGCGCCCAGTCAAATTAGTTTCAAAACATTAAACAGCATGTTTATCAAATAGTAAAGCCATACAATTCGTACAACACCGTTCAATCCGTCATCAATTAAGCGTTCGTGACGAACCTATCTACGTCACTCATGACGTAATTCATTATGACGTCATCCTAAACGTCACATAGTTGATTATGACATCATATGATTGATTGATAAACTGGGACGGTCCATTATAACTGACTTCTTCTCTTTCACTCACTCATTCACCCACCCACCCACCCACCCACCCACACTCCCACCCACCCACCCACCCACCCACTCCCGCCTCCCCTCCATGCATCCCTCCCTTCCTCCCTCCCTCCCTCCCCCTCCTCCCTCCTTCCCTACTTCACCCCTCCCTCCCTATGCTCCCTCAACTCCCCACCCCCAATTTCTCTCACGCCCTCTTTTTCTTTGCTTGGCGTGTGCGTGTGAGGGAAAATTGTTGACACATTTAAAACAACTATGTCTAATAGCGCTGTCGTATTTAGGGGAAGCAACGATATATACCCCGTTATAATATTTTTCTTTTCCCCTCAAAATCAATTTGTGTAGTTATTCTTTCTCCGTATTCTACAGTGACATACAGCCCGAATATTTCAAAAACAAGTGGCATGAACATTCTCGGTCTTGTGGTTTTCTCTCTCTTCTTTGGCGCCATAATTTCGCGCATGCGTGAACGGGGTCTTCCAATAAAGCAGTTCTTCGATAGTCTGAACGAAGCGGTTATGGTTCTGATCACGCTAGTGATATGGTGAGTGACAGTAATCGGCCTAATTGATGCCACTACTACGACTATTATTACTACTACTACTACTACTACTACTACTACTACTACTACTACTACTACTACTACTACTGCATTTTTGGTAGTACGATCAATGGATCGTGTGGAAACCCATTGTACCCAAAAATATACTGACTGAAAAGAACATTAAACATAGGATAAATCAAGAGAACAAACGGTTATATCAGTCATGTGTATAAATAAACAATAAATGTATGACGGTCAAACGATTAATATAAAAATTCAAAACATTTTGATGTTTCCCTTTAAAAATTCCAAGCAACTAGCTCAATAATATACTGGTCATTAAAATTGCGAACGCTCAGGCGAGCATAGGCTGAAAAATAAACACAGCGATCGGGTCGTATTTAAGCCACACGGTCAACCGGGAACAAATTAATTAATAATCAACGTCCCTCAGGATAATTTATAAAAAGTAAACGCCACAATATAAACACTGCTCTTGTTGAAGCAATAATGTAACCTACATAATTGATGTGGATTGAAACTTAACAATCAATGTATAGCATTTCACTTTACTACGCATGTCAATTTCTATAACTATTTCGGTACAAACACAATTATGTATATACAGGCTCTATATTCCCAATCTACAATAGGAAGCAGCTTCAATCGAATGTTAAATTTATTTTAGTAGAAATCAATTTACAATCTACTTCAGTTTCTAAAATTACCCCGGAACAAACATTATTAATATAAATATTAAGGAATTTATTTAATTGGCAGAACAATATAGCTTAGCCTGTTCAAGACCATTTACATTTAGGGATATGTTTTAACTCTTTCAAAGCCAACTCTCCCAATTTCCCTCTTAATCTGATTAGCAATGAGTTTTGGAGCACATGTGTGGGTTGGAGCTGTTGTTGCGCGAAGTAAATGCTGCTGCTTCACATAGCAACAGCCAGCACACACGCATGCACGTTCGCACGCATGCATGCATGCGCGCACACGCGTGCTTACTCCAAAACCCACAGATACTGCATGTGCATTAAAAATATAATATTACTACTACTACTACTACTACTACTACTACTACTACTACTACTACTACTACTACTACTACTACTACTAATAATAATAATAATAATAATAATAATAATACTTTTTGGTGGTTATCACCCATCAAACATGATGACGCGCACACCAATTCTGGGACAATTGGAGGAGTATGAGAAACAAAATCGGGATTAATTTTTTAAACAGTCCTAATATAGGATTTCCCGCTCGTATCACTCGCCTTATCGCCTTGGGTTCTCAGTTAGCTGATGATTATAATATGAAAATTAAATCAATATAATGTAGGTCAATAATGGCCAAAGTGACACAGATTTAGGGATTACTCAAAATATATGAATTTGCAGTTTCATCCACTAATACATGATATGTTACAAAGATTGTCTCTAGAAATGATTATTAGACCAATCATTGACGCGCAAGTCCAATTATTTTCACAAAATATAGCTTTAGTAAAAAGGTTATAAGGGAATCTACATTCGAAGACAATTGAAAAGTGCAATTATGTGATAAGAGAAACTTAAATGAACTTATGAACCACAAGTGAGCAGTCAGAAGGATCAGAATGGAGCTTTCCACGTTTATCCATCCATCATATGACGTCATAATCAGCTACGTGGCGTGTCGGATGACGTCATGGATTAATCGATATAGTCCCTCTTTAAAGCTTAATAGTCCGACACGTTGTACAAATTTTATTTCTTTACCATTTAATAAACGTTCTGTTGAATATTTTGAAATTATTTGACTGGGCGCTGTTGCCTATATGGAAGCAACAGCGCTCAGTCAAATTAGTTTTCAAAATATTAACAGCTTATCTGTATAGTTTTCGGGAAATTGATAGGCAGGGAGTTCAGAGATCGATCTATCCCAATACGGACGAGGTATTGGTGGAGCTTAGATAGAGATGGGTGAGGAATAGTTAAAACTTGAAAGGTCCTTTGGTAGGGCAGGGCAGTGCGAAAAGATGGTATGACATGTAGAAGTATTCTAAGCCTTCCTGAAGCTATGAGTAGTGAGCAAAATCATATTGAATGTGATTCCCTGCTGGATACAGGCCGCTCTTGAAAAGGCAAACTACCGGTACATGTACTTGCCAGATTAAGATTCACATAGTTACATTACATAATGAAGAAAAGATACGGATATGCCTGCAAAGGGGTGGGGTGGGGCGATTGGCTGTGATGTGAGAGTGGTCGACCTGTAATCGGCGGGTGAGGGTCAAATCCCGCTCGACACCCAAGTGACCAGGTGACTGACGAACAATCGGTGGAAACATAGGCAATCTCGTTGCCTCTCTCAACCCAGGAGTATAAAGTGTAAAAATTGGGGACGTTATCAATGATAAACTGAAATATAAGCCAGCCTAGATATGGCGTGAAGGGGGACCTGGAATCAGGCACTCGATAGACGCCAATCAAACCAATAACATCATCCAATTCTTCACTACTTGCCAGGCTTGCATTGCAACCACCAGTGACACTAGTACAGTTTAAGAATAAGAAAATCGTTCGCATTACACGCATATGTTTTTATTAGAAATATTTGCATTAGGACGTCCAGTGAAAGTAAGCACTGTGTGTAATAATAAGATGTGATAAACTCGTAAATCTAGATTGAAACTATTAAAAACTAATAGAATACGTATGTATTATGCTGTGCACTGGCGCCGCGCTCAATGCATAGGATATTTATGCAAGGTTTCATTGAAATTGGAGGAAACTTTAATCATCTAACCCTCAAACTTGTCCTAGAAAATTTAAATTTTCTCTTAGAAAATGTTAATTTGCAGTCCAAAAAGAAGATTATTCTTGAAAATTTATCACTCGAATGACTGGCTCGATTATCGAGCTGTCATTCCAGTGGTAAATTTTCAGAAATAGTCTTCTCTCGGTCTGCAAATGGGCATTTCTCAAGATAGCAGCCGCTTTTGGACTACTTGCGGATTAAATAGTCAATCTACCAGTCTACCAATGGGCAGTCTTGTCATTTATCAGTCAAATTCCAAAACCCGGATAAAATTAAAAAAATTAATTTCATTATGTTTTAAAAGTCTAAAGTTATATTGAAATCGGATACGTCCGTGGTGAATTAAACATCCATTGAACAACCTTAACATCTTCCCAATTCTGCAAAATTGGACGCCATTCGGATCGCTAAGTCGAGCCACCCGCCTCATATCAGGATCATCGCGCATCATAGACTGGATAAATACCATCCACGAACCGAATGAGAGTAACAAGTCTTTTGCATAATTGGCTATGTTTGAACTGAATACGAACATAGTAAAATGAGTTGTGTCATTTTCAATGTTTATCTCTTCGATCAGTCAAATTAGGTTCAAAATATTCAACAGCTTACCTGTATAGTTTTCTGGAAATTGAAAAATCAGAGAGTTCAGAGATCGATCGATCACAACACGGGTGAGGTGTTGGTGGAGCTTAGCTAAAAATTCAAAGGTCCATTTCCGTGTTACAATAATCATCCCATAAGCAGCAACAGTTTCCGGTCAAATTAGTTTCAAAATACTTAACACCTTAAACCTTTAACCCTCGAATTTGTTCAAGAAAATTTCAATTTTCTCATTGAAAATGCCCATTTGCAGACCGAGAGAAGAGCATTTTTGACAATTTACAGTGCTAAATTTTCAAAAAATAGTCTTTTCTTGGTCCTGCAAATGGACATTTCTGAAGACCACGGCAGAAGCTGTTTTTGCCTGATATGAGTGTTAATTGGTTAACTGCCTAGTTACCTTGAGATTTATTTTGGGTAATTCAGTCTTCAAAAGTTTCAGACCCATTCCCTTTGCGTAAAAAGTGGGCGGATCTTAGTTAAAATTTGCAGTCGATCAATAATAGAAATAAATCACTCGATTCTGTAATAAAATTGACCTTGTCTTTTACAGGTATTCTCCTATCGGTGTCATGTTTCTTATTGCTGCAAAGGTTGCCGAGATGGAAGACCCTGGCCAGGTCCTGGAGCAGCTGGGTTTCTATATACTCACCGTCCTCGCCGGCCTAATCATTCATGGATACGTTGTCCTGCCCAATTATCTATTTGATAACGTGCGAAAGAACCCGTTTATTTTCATCTATACATATGATTCAGGCCATTGTAACTGCATTCGCAACAGCGTCCAGGTATTTAACAAATTCATTATTTCACGGCAAATCCAGGAGGGAATTTGCCGGTGGGGTTGTGGGGAGGGGGGGGGGGGAGGGGGGGGGGGGGGGGGGGGGGGGGGGGGGGGGCGGTGTCAACAAAAATCTTATGGGAGTTAACTCTTGGAAACGTGTCCATTCAAATACAGTTCTTTCCCTTGAATTTAGTAAACGAAGTAAAAAGAGAAACTGACAGCCTTGGCTGGGGTGGTGGGTGGGTGGTGGGTGGCACGTGTCCCCCTCCCCTCCCCCGCCCCCCCCCCCCCGGGGTCCCCTCCTCCAACACGCACGCACGCACGCACGCACGCACGCACGCACGCACGCACGCACGCACGCACGCACGCACGCACGCACGCACGCACGCACGCACATCCGCGGCTGAATACTACCTAAAATGTAGATATATTGAAGGAACACCAGACTACTCGAACACCAGGCTACTCGAATTCCGATGTTGATTCTATTATGGGCTGGAGAGGTGGCCGGGTAAACGGATGGATGGGTGGGTGGGTGACTAGATAAACGTGTATCTCATTAAGCTTAATTTTTGTCATCGTTCCGCAGTTCCGCCACTCTTCCGGTGACAATGCGATGCTTGGAAGAGAAGAATCGCATAGACGGTCGAGTTATCAGGTTTATCACGCCTATCGAGCCACAATCAACATGGATGGTACAGCTCTGTATGAAGCAGTGGCGTCCATCTTTATTGCGCAAATAACTGGCTTCCCACTCGACGCCGGAAGTGTGATTACTATTAGGTATGTCATACACGTATGTCAATGCGACATGTTGTGGTTGGTGGGGTGGTGGCGATCTTCATGATAGTGGATGAATCCGGTTTCTCAGTCAATCATATGCCATCATAATCAACTACGTAACATGTATGCTGTCGTCATAAGCAATTACGTCATGAATGGCGAGATACAGTTCGTTATAAACGCTTAACAGTCCGTCGAGTTGTACAAATTGTATGTTTTACTCCTTAATAAATACGTTATTGAATATTCTAAAAATAATTTGTCCGAGGACTGTTGCTGCCATAGACAGCAACAAAAACCCAGTTAAATTAGTTTCAAAATATTCAACAGCTTACCTGTATAGTGAGTGATCGATTTATCCAAAACTGGGCAAAGCATGGATATAGCTTAGCAAGAGATAGGTGGGGCATAGCTAAAACAGGATTCATCCATTGTGTTTGGTGCATAGCACGCATCCCGGGAGTGTGATTCAATGGCATAGTGGGCATCGTATTAAGATTCAGTTTCAGTTTCAGTTTTCTTTTTTACACTCAGACCATCCTTGCGATGGCATATGAGGAAACATTTTTTTAATTAATACATTATGGCGGTAGTCAGTGTAAAAATTAAAGTATATACATACCTACAATATACAATATTAAAACACAGTCTAGTCTGAGTAGCAGCAGCAGCAGCAGCAGCAGCAGCAGCAGCAGCAGCAGCAGCAGCAGAAGCAGCAGAAGCAGCGGCAGTAGCCGCCCCCGCCGTCCCCACTGCCGGCGGCGTGCCATATGGTAAGACTTCCCTTTATGTGAATTAGCAGTAGTCTTTGTTATCGCTGTTGTTATTGTTGTTGTAATAAAGGTAGCGGCTGTGGTCGTTTTAGTTGTTGTGTTGGTGAGTATCATTCGTGCATTCTATGTGTATGGTAAAGGACCGAAGATCGTAGTAGTAATAGTTGGACAAAAATAGAAATTTACAGAACTTTGGTGAGTACGGGCCTGATACATATTGGTTGGAGGTGACTGGGTCTCCTTTCTCGTTTCTGTTTCGTTTTGTCTCGTGTAAGAAACGAGAAGAGAAGACCTGGTGAAAGTATGGTGGGAGTTGAGAGGAAGGGTTGGGGTGGGTAAATGGGGGTAAATGACGACGGTATGGAATAACCATGAATATGGTCTGTTAATTCAATTATTCGTATTGTTTAATCTATTATATTAATGGCTAGTTGCTATCCGACAATGAAAGTGTTTGAAGGAGCTGTTCTTTTCTTTCCTATTCTTTTTAAATCTGTTTACATCGTTTTTCTCCCCTACATCTCTCTCTCTCTCTCTCTCTCTCTCTCTCTCTCTCTCTCTCTCTCTCTCTCGCTCTCTCTCTCTCTCTCTCTCTCTCTCTCTCTCTCTCTCTCTCTCTCTCTCTCTCTCTCTCTCGCACCTCTTAATTTATTGTTTCTCTCTCACCTCGTTTTAGTGTTCCCAATCATTGGCTGCTTATAATAATTATGTAGGGAGAGGGCAAATCTAAGTTGTAAGAACTTGTGCCCGATCCCATTGTGCAATTGTTACAATAAAATATGTTTAAATCAAAATACATATTGAAAGCAGTCCACGGGTTTTTTTTTCAGTGTTTTGTCTTGAAAAGTATAGTGGAATATATTTCTCTCGTTCTACGTCATATCACTCACAATAATACAGAAAAGTGTTTCTCATCCTCCTCTTCATTACATCTGGGGCACAGCCGCTCATTTCTATCTATGCCAATCCATCGTTGCGTTTCTATGGCGAGTCTGTGGTTGAGTGTTCGAAAATGCAGAAGCGTTAATGCTTCCCGGTATGGCAGACATTTTAAATAATTTTCGAAATGGAAATTTGTTTTTATTACACTATTGAAGGTTAATCGCGTTGATTGGTTCATTTCTCTGGTCCACTCCTTGATGAATTTTTGTTCTAGTGTAGTAATGAGCGTTTCGTTAGCTGGACGAGCTGCTTGCAATTTATGTTCTCTTCTGTAAACAGGTTTTGTTGATCAACGCTTTCTAAAATAATTTTAATCGTTCCGATCCTTTTTATGTGTATGTTGAAAAGTCTTTACATAAGAAGTAGAGCATAGACGATAGTTTACCATACCCACCATTTACTAGACGCGCCCAAAATCGTATCATGTTACATTTTATTGTGATGTGAACTGGAAGTTTCCCAAGCTCGCCGTATATCATGACATTAGGTGTATATTTTTTCAAACGAAGTGTTTGTTTAAAAAACCTTAATTGGCATGTTTCTACTTGTGTAGCGTTCTCAAACCCCCAGATTTCGGACCCATAAAGTAATATAGGTGTAATCATTGTATCAAATAATGTTGTTTATAAATCAATAGGGATGTCATGTTGGTTTATTTTGCCTGTCAATGAGTATATGGCTTTCGTTCCTTGTTTACAGTTTCTTATTTTACAGTTTGCGAATGTTCCATTTGATTTTAATAAAATGCCTAGATATTCATCAAATATTTCAAGTTCGCTCCCCCCCCCACCCCCATATATTAAAACTTAGAGATCTATTTAATTTACGATTAGAAAAACCATCGTCTTGGTTTTCGCTGTGTTAATTTGTAATCGGCAGTCTATGCAATAGTGGTGAAATGGATTTAACGCATTCTTTAGGTCTCGCAGAGAATCAGCCATTATGACCGTATCATCAGTGTACAATAGTATTATAAGACGGAGGTACAGGTTTAAGTTTTCTTCAGCCAGTTCATTAATAGAATTAAGACCAGTTATGGATTGTTCATATAGATATTCTTCTAGATCGGTGAGAAAAAATAGAAAAAGAAATGGGCATAGTTTCTCAACTTGTCTTACACCTACGTTACTCGTGATGAATTCCGATTTAATTTGGTTGTGGCTGGCATAAGGTTTTATACCTTTACATATATTGTATACAATTTTGTAACATTTTCCAGTTATTTTTTGTTTTAATAGTTTTTTCCAGAGAGCCGCCCTCCATACCTTATCGAAAGCTTGTTTAAAGTCAATGAACGTGCAGTATAATTTTTTTCTTCTGCGCAGAGCAGTTCTTTAATTAGATATATACAAATAGTGTTGTCAAGAGTGGGCCTATTTTTTCTGAATCCAGTTTTTGCCTCTGTTATTATTTCGTGTTTTTCTGCGTAATCTTTCAGTCTTTCGGTTAAAATAGCCGTGAACAGTTTGCCTAAACAACTTAATAGGGTAATAGGGCGATAGTTCGATGGATCAGATTGGTCACGCTTCTTTTTGTATATTGGTATGACTTTTCCAATAAGCCATTCATCGGGAACATTTCCACTATCGAAAATTAGATTGAATAAACATTCATAGATTGGTAGCATAGTATCAGCTGTTGACTTTATATACTCGTTCATTTGATCAGACCCCGCTGCTTTTCCGTTCAGTAATTTATTTATTTTCTTTAGGATTTCTTGACGCGTTATGGGACCATCAAGTTCTGCACAGTCTGGTATATCAAATGTTTGATTATCTGTTGGATATTCATTATCTTCATCCTCGTTTATATTTTTGAAGTAATGGAATAATGTTTGGTGATCTATTTTTTCATTTTGTTGGTTTCCATTTGAATTCTCTTTAAACAGTTTCCAAAAATCTTTAGTATCCCACTTTTGTATTTTCCTTAAGTTTTCATGAACCTGGTGACGTACTGTCTGAGCGTGCTTCTTAATTGTACGTGTGTATATTGCCCTTTTTAAATGTTGTTTATTGTCATCTGATTTGTTTTTACTATAGGTCTTTCTCGCCGTATGATATTGCTCGCGTCTCTGGGCACACTCTTTTCCGAAGCATGGTGTGTTATTGTCCTTCTTCTTGCCAAGACACTTATCTTTTCGGTCAAAAGTTTGCTCTGCAGTTTTAGCAAATAGTTTTGCAATTCTGTTTGCCACCATATTTATATTTTGTTGTGTAGGGTTAGTTTGAGTGGCTACCAATAAATCTTTGATTTCTTGCAGTTTTTTCGATTGAAAGGTGGATCGAAAGTTTTCTTTTTGACATTCCTGCCATCTACGCAGCTTACTTTCAACATGGGGTGTATCGTTGTCAACATTATTATTATTATTATTATTATTATTATTATTATTATTATTATTTCCTTCTATTGTTAGATGTAATGCACTATGTACTATGTAATGCACTATGTATATCTGAGATCATCGGGTCAAAATAGTTTACGCCGAATTATTTGATGGTTTTAAAGAAACTTACGTTTGCAACCGCATAGTCCAGTAAACTGTTGTTCGTTGTTGTAGGTTTTCCTATAAGCCGGTCACTTCCAGCCCTCCCATTTACGATAAACATGTTAGTATTTTTACAGAGTTGTATCATCTTTCTAGTATTTGTGTTTTTACCGCCTTGACATTGGCTAAATCTTTCGATAGGGATACCAAGTTCTGTTAGTGCTAAAAGATTAAGTCCGGTTGTATCATTTACTTGGAAATGTCTAACGTGAAGTTATAAAATCTTTCAAAATCGTTATCAGTACTTGTCTTCGCATTAAAATCACCGAAGAGACAAAGCAGTGCATATTTCGTTGTCAGAGTGATTACGTCTCTTTCTGTTTGGTCGAATGCGTCATTTGAGTAATATCTGGGTGTCTCCGGTGGTACGTATATCGCTCCTAAGAATCAGATCTTTCCCGCATTTCTTTATCTCAATCCAGGGAACGAATTCATTTTCAGTGTCTACTTGTGTTACATGTGTTACTAATTTATCGTTAATTAAGACACAGATTCCTCCTCTTTGTCTAAATTTCTTTAACATTGTGTACTTAGGAAGTCTGATATTGTCATATTCAGTTAACTTCGTTTCAGAGATGCAGATAATAATCATAGTGATTTAGGAATGTATGCACTTCAGGGATGTTAAATTTTGACATTATTCCATTGATATTTATAGCGGCGAAGTGTAATAAGCAGGGGACTTAACAAGTTGTTGTTGTTGTTGTTGTCGTCGTCGTCGTCGTCGTCGTCGTCGTCGTCGTCGTTGTTGTTGTTGGTGGTAGTTGTGGTGGTGCCGTTGTTGTTCTCGCCGTTGTTGCCGCTACCACTGTTGTTATTTCCGCTACCATTGCTGTCGCTGTTTTCGCTAACGTTGTTGTTGTTGTTGTTGTTGTTGTTGTTGTTGTTGTTGTTGTTGTTGTTGTTGTTGTTGTGGTGGTGGTGGTGGTGGTGGTGGTGGTGGTGGTGGTGGTGGTGGTAACCAGTGATATTAACGGTATTAACACCAGCGGTGACAGCGTCATCGGCAGAAACAGTAATCGGGATACTAGGAGTTGCAGTGGTAGCTGCTGCAGTAGAAACAGCAGCAGCAACAACAGCAGCAGCAGCAGCAGCAGCAGCAGTAGTAGTAGTAGTAGTAGTAGTAGTAGTAGTAGTAGTAGTAGTAGTAGTAGTAGTAGTAGTCGTCGTCGTCGTCGTCGTCGTCGTCGTCGTCGTCGTCGTCGTAGCAGTAGTAGCAGTACTAGTAGCAGTAGTTTTAGCAATTGTAGTAACGTAACGTGGATCGGTAAAGTAGTATGGCTCTCCGGATAGACACACTCCATCACTCCCAAAGTCTGATTAATTAGAACGCTCCATTTTCTAGAATTCTGAAGTGAAGTGTTTTGTTTGGTCAAGAGCATTGAGTTTTTGTATTATAGTGGGCCGGATATATAACAAATTTGAGGTAAGATGTTCCATTCTGGCAGAAAGCATGAAATTTGGCATATAGGTGGTTTACGGTATGCTGAACTTAATTAGATGCTGTGCCACGTGATTCTACCAAGGAAACCCATTCAAAATGGTGGATTCAAAATGGCCGCCTTCCCAGCGGAAAATCTGCATTACTCAAGTTCTAGATGGAGTAGAGGGCTGGAAATTAAGGGTTTCTTGGGTCACTGGTTATGATTTTACCCATTACAATACTCTAAATAGATAAACAAATAGATTGTTATTATTGTTGTTGTTGTTGTTGTGGTCGTCGTCGTCGTTGTTGTTGTAACATTTGCGAATTAGTAGTATTATTGCTAAACGTTTGTACACACATGTTCCGGGCGGAACATTTTAGAAACAAGGTTTCACTACTCAAAACAATTGGTCTACACGTTTTCTCCAGTAAAAGTAATTGTATGCCAGCCCCTCGCCTCGCCAAGCATTATTTCGTTGCGGATTTCCATATAATTATTGTAGTTTCCTAAACTCACACTGACTATTTAAATATATCAGGAGAATACATAGCTGCATAGCAATCACGCACACGCGTATTGTGCTCTGCTTAGAGACAGAGACAATAGCCTATTATATTTTCGCATTCAAGTCAATATGTCAAAGAAAGTGAAATTGACATCTGATCCCACAGTGGATTTAGCACACACGAACTGGTCCCTGTGTGTTATTTGCCAGCAGTCCACAACGGAGCATCTCATAGATCCATGTAGTAACACAAATCGTGACAATGTGATTACGAGTTATAGGTCATTAGCTGATAACCTTGATAGGCTACAGCAACTCCATGCCCTTCCACCATACCTGGATCTATGGAGGTTGAATGATGGATCTAGAATTGCGGAGATGCTCATAGAAAACTGTGCTAGGTGGCACAAATCTTGTTGGCATCTCTGTAGCCGGACTCGGGTTGATCGCGCCGTGAAAAGAAATGAGAAATTAGAAATAGGAAGGGTGATCAGCGAGTACGAAGTAAAACATACACACAGAAATATCAATGATGACTGTCACCATGAGCAGATTCCGAGTAAGCAGAAAGTGTTTGCTTTAAACACAATTTGTCTTATTGATGCAATCGAGGAAATGGAAAAACCAATTTAGATGACAGTTTTGACGTAGTGACTCTAGATACCAAAGTCATTATGTCCGAGTCTGTAGTGAATGCGATCCGAACAGCAGAAGAACTAGGCATCAGACAGTACCACGCATTCGTCGCAGATCGACTATGTGTATCATCAAAATCGGTATATGACCCAATCCAAAAGAACAATTTGGCTTTGTTCAAGTCAAAACAGAGGAAGAGTATCAGAACCAACAAGAAGCTTGTTGCAATGAAGAGAGATGTACAGTTATTCTCTAGACTGTACATTTCCTGCCAATCCAGAGACGGAGACCTTGCTTCATTCTTTGAGCATGAGAATCATCCATGGCCCCCATCACTTGCTGAGAGCAACGCAATGCGCCAAGGCAGCAAATCTGATCTGATGGGATGTTTGGAAGTATTAGTAGCTCGTGCAGCTGATTGTCCAGAGGTTGAAGTGAAGATCATTGACGGAGCAGCTATGATGCATAATCTAGATACCAAGAAATCAAACGTGGTTGTGAACACATTTGGAGATTTTGCAGAGAACGTCCTCCTCCCACACATTGCTAGACAACTACAGACGGTTAAAAGATTGGATGTTGTATGGGACGTGTATAAGGCGGGAAGGTTGAAGACACACGCTAGAGAATTACGGGGACATGGTGAAGCTCTTCGTGTTGCATCGAGTACAAGACTCCCTCAAAATTGGAAAACTTTCCTACGAGTTGATGCAAACAAAACAAGCCTCTTCACCTTTCTCGCACATACATTGGAGTCATTCGAGCTACCAGAAGGAAAGATACTCGTCACAACATGTGAGGAAAACGTGCTGATGAGGCCAGAGCATGACGTCTCACAACTCGCACCATGCATGCAAGATGAAGCAGATGGTAGAATGTTGCTCCACGCCTTCCATGCATATCACCAAGGTTATCGAACACTAATGATTCATGCTACAGATACAGACGTCGCAGTCCTAGCCATACGGACAGCAAACTTTCTTCATGGGTGTGATCTCTGGGTCGCATTTGGGCAGGGGAAGACCTTCCACTATGTATCAGCTCATGGCATTGCAACAGTTTTGGGTGCAGAAGCGTCACAAGGACTGCTATTTATGCATGCTTTCTCTGGGTGTGACACTTTGTCTGCATTTTGTGGGATTGGCACGAAGACAGCATGGGAAATTTGGAGGACTTCAGATCAATTCAAGTCACTATTTAGGAGACTGTCTGATCCCCCAGCGTCTCTGTGTGACAATGACATGGAAACGCTGGAGAGGGTTGTCGTACTACTGTACAAACGCACATCACCATTGTCAAAGGTTAATGAGGCACGAAAACGGCTTTTCGCTTTTGGAAACAGGCAGCTAGAAAACATTCCTCCGATCAGTGCAGCTCTGCTGCAACACACCAAACGTGCTGCATTCCCGGCAGGTCATCTTTGGGGCCAATCACTCCACGCAAATGCAAAAACGCCATCGCCAGCTGACTGGGGTTGGGTCAGAGATGGAGATACTTGGTCACCGCAATGGAGGTTGCTTGCAGACGCATCTAAGGCATGCCGGGAACCCGTGAAATGTGCTTGCAAAAGTAATTGCACTGGCAGATGCAAATGCTATAAATCCAACTTACCGTGTACACAGTTGTGCTCATGCGGTGCACAGTGCGTGTGACGTCTGTGAATCATGGTTCAACAATCAACAGCATCATATATAGCCTTGCATACTCTAATAGGATAATTGAACGTATCTATAAAGACCATTACTTGGTTCGATATTAAGAAATCAAGTAATTTAAACTATTTCTAGATGCTATATTGCTTTTGTTCTCAAGAGATGGATCTTATAGATAACCCATCTTAAAGAGCCACCGTCTTTTGACATCAAACACATGTGTCGCTATGGAAGGATTGATATTTACATATTTAGAGTAGTGTAGTGAGTAGAATTATAACGATTGACCCATGAAACCCCTAATTTGACATTAATTCCATCTCTTTACTCCGTCTAGAGCTTGAGTAATGCGAATTTACCGCTGGGAAGGCGGCCATTTT
Source organism: Chaetoderma sp. LZ-2023a (assembly GCA_034401795.1). Classification (NCBI taxonomy): domain Eukaryota; kingdom Metazoa; phylum Mollusca; class Caudofoveata; order Chaetodermatida; family Chaetodermatidae; genus Chaetoderma; species Chaetoderma sp. LZ-2023a. The sequence continues at coordinate 126,658,754 of CM067369.1, forward strand.
GAATCCGCCATTTTGAATGGGTTCCCTTGGTAGAATCACGTGGCATCGCATCTAATTATGATCACGATTCCGTAAACCACCTATATGCCAAATTTCATGCTTTCTGCCAGAATGGAACATCTTTTTCACATATCTGCCCTACTATTACTGATAGATTCTCTTGACCAATCAGACCTTGACAAAAGAAAGGAAAATGAAGCATTCTGCTTGGCCCAATGATACTGATGATGACAACGACGACGACGACGACGACGATCACTACGACATTGTAATAAATAAATATTTCTAATCTATAATATATCTAAATATAATATTTCTAAATAGTAATCCACCTTGGATTGTTAGTTACTGGATTAATAACGCTTTCGGTTCAGTTTAATACATATTTTAGATCAACGTTAAATGTATTTAAACTATTTTTTGCGGCAGCAACAGATTCCAGTGAAGTTAGAAACAATATAGCTACCAAATATATATTGTTTCTAATTTACAAATATATATATGTTGTTTCTAATTTGACTGGAATCTGTTACTGCTGATGACAGCAGCTGTGACAAAATTAGTCTAAATACATTTAGCATTGAAATAATAAAATTATATTATATAATATAATAATATTATATATATATATATATATATATATATATATATATATATATATATATATATATATATATATATATATATATATATATATATATATATATATATATATATATATATATATATATATATATATACCTTAGATTGTTAGTTACTGGCTTAATAACGCGTATAACAAACTGTCTAGAATCTAAGAATCTGGGTGAAACGCTGATCTATGTCTGTTTTCTAAATTGATTGTTTACATTTATTATTAGTGTAACGGCGACATTGGCAGCCATTGGTGCGGCGGGTGTGCCACAAGCTGGTGTGGTTACCATGCTTATAGTTCTGTCGGCGGTTGGTCTTCCCACAGATGGCATTGAATACATCTTGGCAATCGACTGGTTCTTGTAAGTTACTATGGCCCGATTTATAAGTCGAACTTCTCTTGTGCCGTGCCAGATAAACATGCCTGAAAATGACAGAGTCCACTATATAAATCAACCAGTCGTCATTAGCGCGGCGCGACAGAAAGTTCGGCTTATAAAACGGGCCTAAGGTTAAAATGACTGATCTACCTTAACCATTTAATGGATAACTTTGGTCAACAAAATCAATATATAATATTAGTCGCAGATGTTATGTACTCCCCGAAATCTATGAACTGGCAGAATCATCAGCCGATGCATGATCAATTGTATTACAAACCAATCTAAGCACCACTATTCGATCAGGTAGGCAAAATGAAGAGGGTAATATGGCCAAGTCATCACCATCATCATCAATGTCATTATGATGTTTTATTATTGGCCAGGCCTGTTGGGTAAGGAGAAGAGAGTATTGAATCTGGGTGTGTGTGCGCGCGCGACCGTGTTCGTCTGCTAGTATGCGTGTGAACGTGCGTGCGTAGGTGCGTGCATGCGTGTTCAGCACGATAACTCACGTTCTACCGCAGGGATCTTCTGAAAATTTGGGTGGGACGTTGGGCGTTAATTGTTGCGTACGTCTGTGCATTTCGTTTGGGCGGGCGGGCGGGCGGGTGGCCAGTCGGGCGATCGTGAGTGTGAGCGTGAACGTGTGCGCGCATGCGTGTGTGTATGCTGCGCTGTATCTAAAAAAATGCGTATCCGATTCGGCGAAAATCTTAACACAACGAAGGAACTTGCAGTAGAATAGGATTTTGCAATTTTTGCCTTGATCCTGATAAATGTACCCGTTACCGCCTTGGATCAAATTCTCAAACAATAGATGCATAGAAAACCTCTGGTACGATTTTGCTCAAATCTTAACACAGGAAAGACTGGCACTACGATTTTACTACGGCAAAACTGTATGCGTGATCCGAAAAATAAAATAAAAAATAAAAAAAAGGAAAATCCGTAAAAAATACGAAAAATCTGAATACTTTTGACACCGTGACAAAACTGGAGGACAAAGGTCTGCAATCTCTCATTTCTCTTGTTTTTACAGGGATCGATGTCGTACGTCTGTTAACGTGCTGGGCGATGCACTAGGCGCTGGTATCGTCTTCAAACTATCCACAAAAGATTTGGAATTAATGGACAGTTTGCAAGAAGAGGAGAGAAGGCTTATGAATGATGATTTAGACGGAAGGGAACAAGTCAATGGAGGCATTAACAATACAGGGTTCGAGACTGATGAAACGATAAAAAGCAAGCGATTAGAGGCAGCAACAGATCAAACTACCACAGTGTTTTGATATGCGCAATATGCACAGTTGACACAGAACAATATTAATCAGAAACGTAGCCTATATTGTCCGCGGTTCATGACGACTCCATATATATATATATATATATATATATATATATATATATATATATATATATATATATATATATATATATATATATATATATATATATATATATATATATATTGATACAAATGTCCATACCTAGTAACACTTGAACCATCGAATATTTTCAAGAAAATTTAAATCTTCTCGTAGGGAATGCCCATTTGCAGACCAAGAGAAGATTAATTTTGAAACTTTTACCACTGGAAGTGACTGGCTCGGTTATCGAGCCAGTCATTCCGGTGGTAGATTTTCAAAAATAGTCTTCTCTTGGTCTGCAAATGGGCATTTCTCATGACCACTGCAGAAGCCATTTTTGGCTGATAGGAGTGTGTAAGGCTTATTTGGCCATGGTAACAAACGTTAATCCTTTGACCATTTCAGGCAAGGAATGACAAATTATTTAGGATCTAAAGGTGTATATTCACGCTAAACTTCTCAAAAATAAGATTGTTAGAATTGTGTACTTTTAGGGACTTAAATTGTGTGCCTCGATGTAATGAAACGAAATAAATCTTAACATATGATGATTCCATTACGTATAAATTAATAAAAAGGTGTTAAGTTGTGAAATTGAATTAGAGACATGAGTCCCTAACTCAACTTCGCAACTAAAAATTATTTTAATTTGTTAAGATTTATTTCGTTTTCTTATATTAAAGTACACAATTTAAGTCTCTAAATGGAGGCATGCACAATTTTAACCATTTTATTTTCAAGCATTTTGGTGTGAAAGAACATCTGTAAGGAGTAGTCTGAGAATTTTGAACCTAATTTTGAATGGAAGAAGCTAGTAGTATAGGGGGTATTTGGACGTTATTGTTCTTTTCGTTGGAATGTGGTTTTAACCAATCAAAACGCTCCATTTCATTTGCCAGCGTTTGGAGAACAATTGCGCACAGGGGCACACGCATTCTAGAGAACAATGACGACTATAACGCCACGTTTTTCTCGATAACAATGATGTCCAGCCGCACACGTATTTTTGGATTTGCAACACTCTGGAATGTTCTATTATTTTGAATTAGTTAACCCTTAAAAGTTTAAAAGTTGTGTATTTTACGTTTAAACGTAGTGGCGGCGGTCCCCCCCCCCCCCGCCTCCGTGGTTATCTACCGTTGTAAAAATAAGAGAGTTTGATGAGTGATAATAGTAAAATAGTAGAGAGTAATGTAAAAAAAATAGAGTTTAAGAGGTGGTCTGATAATGGAGGTCGTAGGAGGAGGAGGAGGGAGTATGAGGCTGAGGAGGGGTGAGGAATTACGGACCGATATTGATGTTTGAAAATAATTTGACTGTTTCGTCGGTAACGTTATTAGTAAACTATTTTTGTTGTATATTTTGAAAACGTTTTGACTTTTAACCGTCATTACGCGCAAATTGTTTTTAAATACTTAACATTGCATTTGCAATAACGTCAGTCGTTTTAGATTTTGGGAACAGTGTCGAAGTGCGCGATATCGGTGTTATTTTGAAAATGTTAACCCTTAAAAGTTTAAAAGTTGTGTATTTTACGTTTTAACGTAGCGGCGGTGCGCCCCCCCCCCCCACCCCTCTGTGGTTATCTACCGTTGTAAGAATAATAAGAGAGTAATGTAAATGAATAGAGTTTAAGAGGTGGTCCGATAACGGAGGTCGGAGGAGGTTGAGGATGTATGAGGAATTACGGTATTGCTGTTTGAAAATAATTTGACTGTTTCGTCGCTAACGTCATTAGTAAACTGTAGAATATTTAGAGACTGCCTGTAAGCTGTTAGTAAGCAACAGGTACCAGACAGATTAGCAACAAAATATTAAAAATAATCTTGTATTAATGGAATGTTCGGTTGGAATGGTAACCAAGACTTGGTTGTGATGGATTGTATCATGGGTTAAAAAGAAGTTAACCCTTTCACCGATGAATATATATCTCATTTCCATCGATACCATACAGGTAAACTGTTGAATATTATGAAAATAATTTGACTGCCTGTGTCAGTTGAGGCGGAATGCTATAGTATTCCTCCTCAGTTGATATTGCTGGATGATTAAAAATGAAAATGTAAGGAATATCGCGTGAGATGACTAGCGTCCTATCAAAAACTGGTACTGGCCTCCATATAATGACACATACATGCAGGCGAAAATCTTGGATATGTTCACGGGATAGACGCGATGGATCAGTTTGTTAAATGGTTTATGCGCATAAAAATCTGTGCCCGTTAAAAAAGTATCCAGGGAAATATGTTTTCTCTGACCACCTCGTTATTGTGCATAAAGCATCTATGATTCGCTTTTAATCCTTCAAAGCGGCAGTCATTTAATTATTAAATTTTTTAAATTGTTATAAAAATAGTGGGAACAATGCCCACCGTCGTCATCGTTGACGGTCCCTCGTGGTTGTAGTAAAAAAGTATTTTGAAACTAAGCGGAATTGTGGCTTCCTATGTCAAATTGTCGTATTGAACAGCACTTTTTTAAGAGTTTGTGCGCACGAAGGCACTAGTGCGAATTGTAGCTTCCTATGTCAAATTAGTATCAAAACTATTCGCTTAAACTACCAATGCGCCATGATATAGGTTTGAAGAATCAGAAAATAACATCCCTGGAATGAGTGTAGAGGTGGTCGCATAATTGAGGTCGAACGAGTTAGGAGGAGGAGGGATGATGTATGCTAGCGCGGTGCTGCCTGGCACGAGGGATGAGGTATACACGCATACATGTTTACAAGGCCGACAATGCGTGTTGTACGAATATTTTGAAAATAATTTGACTGAGGTGTTAGCAACAACTTTCTATCAAATCATTTCCATGCTATTTAGTGAATATTTTGAAAATAATTTGACTGTCTGCATCAACTTTTGCTCAAATCGTTTCCATAATACTTTGCTAGGAAGTAGATCCCTGGAATGTCTGAAACACCTCGCCAGTCAGCCAGTTAAAGGTAATAAAACTAGGAAAAATTACCATGTCCGGGTACACACAGTATGAATGCATTATGAGTACCTAGTCAATGAGACCCCCGACAACAAAAATAATATAGTTGGCTAACCATTGTCTGGACATTGCGACCGTAACCACCTACTACCAATACCGACCATCATCTCCACCACCATCACCATCACCACCATCAACATCCCTCTATAACCATCAGCACCACTACCCACTAAGCACCAACACCCACCACCAAGCATTAACCCTACCACCATCATCCACCACAACACCTATTTTCATCAACCTCCAACCCCACCACCGCCACTACCACCAACAGCATCAGCACTCCGATTTGTATATCGAGGGATGTGGGGGACCCGGCTGGGAAGCTACAATCATCAAACACACGCATAAAGAACCAAAGTTGTATTTGTATCCATATTTTCACATTGAAGTAAATATTACATATGATAAAACGTATAGTTGCAGTAGCATAAACAAATAGTCAATGTTCTGGAGATCCATTTTTCGATGACTGATTCCTTATGGATCAGATCTATCGCCGACAGAATCATCATCATTATCCTCAGCATCTAGATGGTTCCTTATGTACTTCTTGCTCAGAAACTCTCGTTTTCGAAAAGCTGAGAAGACTGCTTCATCGTATGCGTACCCCTCGTCGATAAAATCTTTAATTTCCTGACGAATTATTTTAATGAGCGTAGAGTTCTGTAATCTTCTCGACTGGAGCACTATGTCTATACACTTTGTAACTAAAGCATCAGCATATACGGAAATAGGCACATTGCCTACACCATGCGGTTCTGTGTCCACTTCGCCATCCTCATCTTCTAAACCTGATTGTTCAGCGTCTAAGATCTGCTTAATATTTTGGAATATGGTAAATAGTTCCTCATTGCCTATGTATTCTTTTTCATCTTCACCTTCATCTTCACTCTCAGTCTCCGCTGAGTCATTACCGGCTTCACTCTCCGACTCCGCTGACGCATCATCTTCACTCTTCATCTCTGTCATTTCTTCATCTTCACTGTCTAGATTTTCGCTATCTTCATCATTATGGAATCGGATCTTATGCCGCTTCAGGTCATTTGACCTATTAAAAGTTGAACCACATTCAAAACATTTATGTCTCGGCATATTGATTATAGGATAAATCTAGCAAGTATTCAAGTTACAAGGTTCTTCAAAGAAATCTGACTGCCTTACTACTCTGCAGTTACACGTCCAACCACTTTGCGATGTTTAAACTGGAATGAGAAAAGGGATTGAATTTGTACCGTTTATAGGATTATATACACCTGTGCAAAAGTTAAGCACCACCCTATTTTTACGCACATGCGAGGGTATATTCATGTGCTATGAAGAAAGCAATAGCATAAACATTTATGTACCCATCCATCTTAGTGCAAGAGGTAATAATGCAACTAGAGGAATGCTGATTATGATGGTGGGGAAACACTGTATGTTTTTGTTTGAACTTGAAAACGAGGCCTGAATATGGTTACGTTGACACAACTGACAACTATTGCCCTACAGTTGACACACGTGGCTAGATTGTCATTAATGGTGTCTGAAAACGAAGTTTAACATCTGTGCACGAGTTTGAGACTGTCATTATTAATACCGGGTATATCCACCTTGTGCCTGGATGACGGCCTGGACACGACGTCTCATGCTGGTCACCAACCGACTGATACGCCATTGTGGTATTCGTTGCCATTCAAGATGGAGTGCATCTGTTAATTCCTGTAGGTTCTGCACAGGAGGATCCCTCCTTCTCACCATGTTTCCCAGAATGTCCCAGATATGCTCAATAGGGATCATGTCAGGGCTCCTTGCTGGCCATGGTAGGGTTTCGATGGCATTCTGGCGGAGGTATTCATGCACAGCTCTAGCACGATGTGGTCGGGCGTTGTCATCCATGAATATAGGGTGGGTTCCAGGTGCATGATTTACAAAATGAGGGACCACAACTCTATCCAGTATGGAATCTTGATATCTTTGTCCATTTAGTGTTCCAGGTACAGTCAACAGATCCAGCTTACAATCAAATGAGATGCACCCCCATATCATAACAGAACCTCCACCAAATGGAACTTCTTCCATGATGTTACGTTGGTCGTACGCCGTGCGTCTGGACCTCCATACACGAGTTCGACCATCTGTGGCATGAAGCAGGAACCGACTTTCATCGGACCAGTGTACCCGTCTCCAGGATCTCATGTTCCAGTGTCTTCTTTCGTTGCACCACCTCAGACGCTCCTCTTTGTGGTGTGCAGTGAGGAGAGGACGTCTGACAGGTCTCCTAGCTTTCATGCCAGCAGCATACAGTCTCCTTTTGACGGTAGACATTGACACTCTATTGCGCGTTTCCCATTGCTGGCTGAGCACTCTGCTGTTGGTGAATGGAGATCTCCTAACAAGGCGTACTAGGGCTCGCTCATCACGGGCAGTAGTCTTCTTCGGTCTTCCAGATCTAGGCCTGTCCTTCACCTCGTTAGTTTGCCCATGTTTTGCAATCAAACGACTGATTACAGTATGGTTAATGTTCAGCTGTCTGCCAATCTCTCTGCATGACATACCAGTGGTATGCATGCCTATGATTTGCCATTTCACACGATCACTTAACCTTCGTCTTGCCATAGCAGTTCACAATCAAGAACTAATTCTCTCTGTACAAATAAACCACGGTCATGAACACAAAATTCCTAATCTTGTCGCCTAAATCTGTATGTAATGTTCTACACCTCAAACTGGACTTTTACATAACTGAACACGTGTGCTGTTTCCCGCCACGCACGGACATCAAGCGGCGTGAAGTCATGCATGCATGTGCATTTCGTACTTGGAATTATGTCAGCTAACGCGGGGACAAAAAGTATGGCAGCCTAGTTGTACCATCATGTTTCTACGTTCTATTGTTTTTGCTGGTGCTTAACTTTTGCACAGGTGTATATGTACTGTGGCCGTAAATCCGCAATATACACCCGCAAATCCGCAACATGTGCCTGCAATCCGCATCATGCGCCCGCAATCCACAACATACGCCCGCAAATCCGCAAATGCGCCCGCATGCGGCCGCACATGTATGCATGCATTTTGGCATGTATGCATGTTCAGGCATGTACATACACGTGGTGCCATCCGCAACACACACCCGCAAATCCGCATCATGCGCCCGCAAATCCGCAACATACACCCGCAAATCTGCATCATGCGCCCGCAATCCGCAACATATGACCGCAATCCGCATCATGCGCCCGCAATCCACAACATACGCCCACAAATCCGCAAATGCGGCCCACATGCGGCCACACATGTATGCATGCATTTCGGCGTGTATGCATGTTCAGGCATGTACATACACTTGGTGCCATCCGCAACATATGTCCGCAAATCCGCATCATGCGACTACAATCCACAACATACGCCCGCAAATTCACAACATGCGGACCGCATGCGTTCGCACATGTACGTATACATTTTAGCCAGCGAAGCCGGTCATTCCTATGAAAAACTTTCAAAAAGTCTTCTGGCGCACGCATGTGCACAAGGGCTCACACCGCGGCACGCACGCACGCACAAGGGTACAACGTATAACTAGCAGTATGACGTATTAGCACGTGTTCATACGAGAGTGACCTATATTAAACCCTCATGACATACCCTCTCCAACCTACATACCATTTTTCAGACACCGCGCGCTCACACATTACGACCACAATGTCTAGACAAATGGATAGCTGTCAGAGTCAGTCATTCCGATGATAAATTTTCAAAGATAGTCTTCTCTAGGGCTGCAAGTATGAATATGAAGAAATTCGCTATGGGTCGGCGGGTGCGTGGGTGGTGGTGGTGGTGGGGTTAATGCATGGTGTTGGGTGTAGGTCGTAGTGGTGGTGGTGGTGGGTGTTGGTGGTGATGATGGTGGTTGGTGGGGGGGGGGGTGTTTGCCGGCGCAATGACTAGACAAATGGATAGCCTGCAGTGCCAGTCATTCCAATAATAAATTTTCAAAAATAGTCTTCTCTTGTACTACAAATATGAATATGAAGAAAATGGACATTTTCTTGAAGAAATTCGAGGGTTAAAAGGGTTAAGAAAGTCTCTAGCGTCCATGTAATGGCGCAACACGAGGTGGTCGCTTAGGGCAGGACTGAATTATATAGTAAAAAACATCGTTATAACGTATCACTGCTCTGTAGCCAAAAGGATATATTTATATTTGTAGTAAACGGTCATCTATGATTATGCTACTACGCTCAAAATGTTGCTCTTAATTGTCGTATCTTTAAGCGTCGGTAAACAGCAATAGCCGGTGAGCGGGTGCACGCTTTATTATCGATTTTCACAAACTCTCGGCGAGGACATTGTAATATCACGTGCTTAGAGGGGTGGTATATTCTTATAGTATTCCTTAATGCCCCTCTCACACCAATCCGTGAAGCCATTTCGTGGCCACTTCGACGTGTCCGTGGGCACAAAAGTTTAAAAATCGAAGTAACCACGAAATGGAATCGGATCTCACGGGTTGCCACGAACTAACCACGAATTAAGGACATGTCGATTCCTTCCGTGGGCCAATTCTCACGGATGCTGCACGGATCGCACAAAAAGTTTTTGGACATGTTGAAAAACTGAAACGTGTGCACTTTGGAAATTTATTGCCGAATTGGAAACGTGTTCAATATGGCTTATTCGAAGTACTCTCGTAGTGTTCTCGAGGTTGGGCTGAAGTTACATCGGATTTAACGGGATGGCCCCGGATTGATTTTTGGCCTGTTTTACGGCCGTTTTCATTACATGGTACTCGATGGTACTACAGGTTTATCTCGTGGCAACTACGTCAACATGTCGTTTCCACTTCGGGAAAAAGCTACCATGGACTGTCCAACTTCGACCTCAGTACGTCTATTACGTTTTTATCTCGTGTCCCCTTCGGGACAACTACGATTTCATTGCATGCTCACCGTTTTTCATCACATGGGAAACGTTCTCACATCGACCTGTACGTTTTTATTACGGTTTATTACGTTTTAATGTCGTGGTCATAACGTGGTCCCCGTCGTCGTCGTTTCAATTACGTGCTCTTCTCGTGGTTTTCTCGTTTTTGGCCCCTCGGGTCCATCCGTGGTGTCCGTTTTTGCTATAAAAAGCCCGATCTTCACAGACATCTCTCATTTTGCATCTTGCTGCTGAGGAGAGAACATCTCTACGATCATCTTCATCTACAACATCTACAAGTATGGGATGGCTGCTGAAGAGGAAGACATGATGCTGCTAGGCGTGGCTATGGGTCTCGAGGTGGTCAATGCTGAGATGGACGTGGCAGTGGCAGAGGCCCAGCGACAAGTGGAGGAAGAAGAACGACAGGAACGATGGGAAGAGGGGCCCATCAGACTGTGGGTTCGGGATTGGATTACCCGCAGATAGGACTATGGCTGGTACGAAAACCTTATGGTGGAGCTCGAAGCAGAAGACCCCCGGACCTTCACCAACATGATGAGGATGGAACCGGCAATGTTCCATGAAGTCGTCCAGAGACTAGAACCTCGGATAAGGAAGAAGGACACCAACTACCGACTTGCCCTACCTGCAGGCCTCAAGGTGGCTATCACCATCAAGTACCTTGCTGCTGGGGACAGGTACAAGACACTCATGCATGGCTTTAGGGTACCAGACAACACCATTTCCCTTGCTATCCAAGAAGTATGCCAGGCCACCATTGACGAGTACAACCATCTTATCCACTGCCCAACCACCGAGGCTGAGTGGATGGAAAAGGCCCAAGAGTTTGCTTATCATTGGAATTTTCAAAACGCGTTGGGCGCTATTGATGGGAAGCATGTGGCCATTACCAAGCGGCCAAAGTCGAGTTCTCATTACTTCAACTATAAGAAGTTTTTCTCCATCATCATATTTGCCATGGTGGACGCTGACTACAAGTTCTTGTGGGTTGATGTAGGATGTAACGGTGCCTGCAGTGATGCCCAAATCTTCAACTGCGGTCAGCTCAAGCAGAAGATAGAGGACGGCACCTTGCACTTTCCTCCTGACAGACAACTGCCCGGTGATGAAGAAGGGGTTCCAGTGCCATACTTCCTCGTTGGTGATGACGCATTTGCTCTTGAGAAACGCCTGATGAAACCTTACTCCAGGAGGAACCTTGACCGTCAGACCCGTATATTCAACTACAGATGTTTCAGGGCACGTAGGGTCGTTGAGAATGCCTTTGGCATCTTAGCCAACCGTTTCAGATCTCTCTTGACCACTATGCCTCAGCGACCAAAGAATGTTCAGAGGATCGTCATGGCCTGTATATGTCTGCATAACCTTATGCATACACGTTACCCTGGGGAACAGAACCGAGTCATCGACCGGGAAGATGCAGAGCATAACTTACTCCCTGGTGAATGGAGAGAGGAGGTGCAGATGCCTCATTTGGGTCATCCGGAGGCTGGCAACTTTGGTACCATGCAGGCCAAGGAGCTGAGAGACAGACTGCGGGCATACTACAACTCGCCAGCTGGGAGAGTACCCCGGCAAGACAGGATGATCTGAGGTCTCTTTGGTCTCACATCTTTGAGGCCTCTACTTTTAAGATCAACCACTTAACTTCTATTTGGAAACTTATATTTTCAAGGTCATTTCAAGTTTAATACAAATTATTTAGGTCATATTTCTTTCTTTCGCAATAAAAACAATACATTTTTTACATATTATTTGATAACTTTATTCTAACTCAAACTCAAGAACATACACGATACAGGTATCAGATCTCATAATAATTATCCACCATACATTTTTATATCACCATTAATCATATCAACCTCAAGAACTATAACTAGTGTTTGTGACATTTCACTCATTAATTTTTTCTGTTTTGACTTATCTCTGTAAATACAAACCAAAAATCACTTAACATTTTTCATAATTATATATTTTTAGGCTTAAAGAATACTATTTTTGAAAATTTACCACTGGAATAACTGGCTCTCTTACTGAGCCAGTCATTTCAGTGATAAATTTTCACAAATAGTATTCAGCATGCCTACAAAACGTCATTCTTCAAGATCATTATGGAAGTCGGTTATTAAACAATTACAGTGTAAAAAGACGTCTAATTGTACTTTCTGTGCTAATTCCTATGATACAAGTGCTTATACTAATAAAAAGTTAAAGAAATCACAACTGATGATAGGTAGAGCCAGTAGTGCTACTATAGTCCTGAGATAGTACTGTGAAGTCCTGTCCCTGCTGCTGTTGCTGTCCCTGCTGCTGCTGTCCCTGCATCTGCTGTCCCTGCTGTGACTGTGGCTGTCCTGACTGCTGTCCCGACGGCTGTGGCACTGCACTAATTACATAGATGCCTGTAGGATCCTGCACGGTGGTCCCTATCTCATAGCCAGGGATGCGGTGACAGAAGGTTTCATGGCACTCGTCAGTAACCATCGCGGAGGGGGTAGTGTCCAAGCTCCCAGAAGTAGTGACCAGGGTGAGCATGCTGCTGCTGAACGGTATAGGTGTGTCGATGAACTCCCCAATGCTACTGAAGCTGGGGAAACCTGCAGCGGAAAGCCTGCTGGAAGACCTGCTCATCTGTGGTTGCTGTTGTTGCATTGGTGTCTGTGTCAGAGTCTATGACAAAGCTTGTGCCTGGGCTGGTGACTGTGGCTGCCTAAAGGGCATAGGTAGCTGCTGCGCCTCCCTCCTGTACAGCTCCCTCGACCTCTCCCTGAAGTCCTGTGTTAGCGCAAATGTCTGGAAAAAAGGTATTATTATTTATTAATAAAAGTTAATTATATTAATATTCATGAAAAGTTTTTAAGTAGTGTTTTCTTATTAATAAAAGTTAATTTTATTAAGATTCATAAAAAGTTTTTAACTTGCTTTTTGTGATTGAAAATACTGTAAGTGGCTATCCTTATGTACATTACTATAAAGAGGCATAATTCCAAATCTCTATAAACTAAAATAGTATATAAGAGATAATTATAAACGTGAACTTACTCTTTTCTGCCACTCCCGTTGCTGATCAGGATGTAGTTCATCAGAAACACTGCCAAGCCACCTCCCCCACTGATGGTCTGGAGTGGCATCCCTGGTGGCCATGCGGTTGACCAGGCCTGCGATGCGGTCCTGCATCTCATGTGTAGCGGTTCGTACCTGAGTGGCCACAGCTAAGTTGACTCGGGATTGAGTGAGTACTGCAGGTGCGGGTGCCTTCTTATGCCCATGGGTGGCTGCTGAAGCTGCAGAAGTGGCAGATCCTGCAGCTGAAGGGGGTCGGACTGCCCCTTCTCCAGGCTCATCATCTGGCTGGGGGTCATCTTGTGGAGCAGACTCCTGGGTGTCTCCTTCCTCCTCCTATGCCTCCCGTACCTGTCTCTGTGTGTGAGGATCAGGACCGAGCTGTAAAAGAAGAAATAATTAAGTCATATATAAATATTACTTAATACTTAATACTTAATAATAATTGAGCACAACCTTGTATTTATTCACAAGATATGGCCCCCACCCACCTAACCCCATTAAAGTATTTACATATGGTAGCATATGAATATATATATACAGTTGAGTTTTACATTTTTGGTGAATAGGTTAGGCTGGTAATATATTTCAGATTTTGGTTGATTTTAATGGAGCACAGCTGGAAGTGATGAGGGTATGGTCTGCTAACCTGCTTGAATACATGCCAGAGACAATCCTGGCTAATTTTTTGGCATATGTATTTTCTGGGTTGAGAATTTTTTGTAGTAGTTGGTTATCTGATATGTAACATGTTTGCGCTGAATTGTTTACGTTTATGCAGTTATATATTTCTTTTCTATAGTGTAGGTAGGTAGGACAGTGCAGGAGAAAGTGGGATTCTGATTCAATTTGGTTTAGAGAGCACTGGTGGCAAAGTCTGTTTATTCTTGGTATATTATTGTATCGGCCTATTTCTATTTCAAGTTTGTGGCTGCTTGTTCTTAGCTTCGTTATTATATTTCTGTCATTTGTATTCTTGATTTCATTTAGGTAATGTTGCTGTTCGTATTTGTTGTATAGATGTGAATAGGTAGCTAATTTTCCAATTTGTTTATTTTCGTCTAATTTATTAAAGAAGTAATGTTGGTACTGTTTTTCAAGATTTGATTTAATTGATTTGTAGAGACTGTCTAACTTAATTTTTGTTGGTTTTTCAGATAATATTGTGATGTTTGAGTTCTGAATTAACTCCTCGATTGGTGATTCCCAGTTATGTTCTTCATTTTTGTTCATGGACTAATATGTGTGTGCATCTTTTAATAATTTATTTTTTGAATAAAATAGTCTATTATAGTACTTAGTTGCTGTGGTGAGCACGTCCAGGTACAGAGTGTACAGACCACATTCAGCTCTGCATGCTATTGTCGTGGTTTGCTTTGAAACACTGAGTGTCATTTTTACAGAATTTAAGTTGAATTTGTTCATACGGTGTTTTGTTAATTTTTTCTATATTCAAATGGGTCTCAACATTTGTTTTGGTGTGGATTGTTTTGTTTATACCCCATACTTCACAGTTGTATAGTAGTATAGGTTTAATTAGAGATTGGAATAGTTTACATTGAAGGCTAACTGGTAAACAGCAGTTATTAATTGTGTTTTGAAGCTTATTATAAATATTACATAGATACTACAACTGTTTTTTAAACTGGAAATGATAGTCTTAAAATAGTCTAATATTTGACACTACGGCTGTTTTTGTATACACTGTTTTTAAAAAGTAGCAATGTTTATGAACAATCCTTGTAATAATATCTTAGGGTTATCATAATGTTTTACTTTTCATTATAATACTTACACCAACAACTGTCCTGTTCTTCTGAGGCTGATGGTGGACCTTCAACCAACCAAGATGGCTGTATATCCACCGCTCCCTCTCAGTCAGATGAACATCATCTAGGCCCGCTCCAGATCGCTCAGCCTGCTCCACCTTGTTCATGATCTTGTAGTACTCATCCCGGTAGTGTGTCATCCCTCTCTTCAGGGTATCATCTGTAATGAGAAGAAATAAAAAATTGATTAGCATTATTATCTATTATATATTATTTATTTTGACAGCTATTAAATAATAAACACAATAATTTTAATAATTGGTATCAGAATAAGAAATAAATCATTATTGTTTTATACTGCTTTTATGATAATACTAAGGCGGTAGGTCTGTAGGGCAGAGCCCTTTCTACAGTACTATTTCTATAGGACTATAAAAATTAGACTAAAAATGTGTACTTACATGACACGCCCAGTTCCACGGCCTTGGTGGTGATGATGTCCTTCTTCTTCACCACATCATGGTAGGCCAGCTTGGTCTTGTCATACAGCTGTGGGTAGGACATCCACCACTCAATGATCTCCTCTGCCTTGTCTTTCAGCTCAGGAAGCTGTGTAATGGGAAGAACTTTCTTGCCCTTCCAGCGTGGCTTGGCCCGGGGTACTGAGTCCTGCTCCTGCTGCTGCTCCTCATCCCCATCGCTATCTGTTGAATGGCCAGAAGAGGCAGGATAAGAGGCAGATGTCGCTAGTCTGTCTGCTTGTTCTTTTTCTGCCACTGCTGGTGCAGGGGGTCTATCAGGTACTGCTGCCTCCTCCTCTGCCTGTGTGTCTGGCTGCTGGCCCCTCTTCCTCTTCGCTGCTGTCTCTGTCTTTGTCTTTGCCTTTGTCTTTCTTGGTGGCATCTTGCAAAAGTTCCAAAAATTCGTCTTATCTATTATTATAGATGTCTTTCCTCGTCAAAAATCAGCGCTCGAATGAAGCTACACGTCCGTGAACCTCGTTTTTATTTCGGCAGAATCAGCTCCGGGGTCCACGAAGTGTCCACGAGTTGGCCACGAAGTGCTCACAGGCTACACGTAGTACTTTCGAGCTGGCGTCGTAGTCACTACTGACAACGCGTAGTAGTCTCGGGCTGGCGCCAAAGTCAACATGTTGAAGATTTTCAATCTTCGGGTTTAATTTAGAAATATGTCTACTACACCTCTGGTAAGAATATGATGTAACGGTTGCTGCGACAACCTCTTATCAAAGATGCGGTAGCACGATTATCTGCTCGCCTCGTCGAAGGTGATGTGACGATATTTATACTTGATAATCTGGGCCTGATCTGACTGATGTTTCAGAACGTATAGATTCGCTACGGTGGTCTTCCGTAGTATCCAGATTTAATAAAACCAAACTCGTGCCTTGGTTATCAAGGTGATAGATTTATTAAGCTTAAACTAACTGTACATATAACTATAGTGGCTTTTGCTGCCACAAGTAAAAGATACTGACTTTATACAAGTTTGACTATATTTGATTACTTTACTTAAATTTAATGTTTCCTAACCCTAACACTATTTCAATGCACACAAACGACGGGACTCTCAATCTAACTTATTCAGCTCTTGATTTCGACCGGACTCCTGATTAAAAGTTAAAGTCCATTTTTTATACTTTTCTGGAGCTCCCTACCATGTTCGTTCTGGTTCTTCTTTCCAGAGTTTGATTCGATTCTCATTGATTGTGACGTCATCCTGACTAATCAAATCACGATTTTCTCTCTTATGAACAGAACACCGAACAAGTCAGGTGATGGAATCCTATCCGATAACCTCCCCAAATTTGATACTGATGGATGAGTGTTTCGACATTTTTCGTCTGGTTTTCTAATCTTCTTGGCGCCAGACGCTACTACATCCATGTCCGGCCCCTTGCTTATCAGGCCTGCGCCTGCATTTTGCAAGGGTGTCACGACGTAGGTATCAAGTGGCATATCCACTTCACCACACCCGGCGCCGTATCTGGTGTCGTGGGTGTCGCCTCTATACAATTATAGAAATTCGGTCCCATTACCACGGTCTCATGGTAAGTCGGTCGTCGCCACGTTACTACGTCATTCTATGATTCATTCAATCTGTGCTACATACATATACTCTGTCCGTAGCCCCTACCGACGCTCTTGCTTGAATATTTAGAAAACTATTGGTCGTAACTTCTGCTGAATACGATAAAAGGTTATGCCGTGACTGCAGCAACAACTTTCATCTTTCAACCACCGATAGATTCCATCAGCTCACTGCCCTAAATCTTAGTCTATTCTATTCCAATTTTACTTACTGTATTAATTACATTTTCATGTTAGTTTCGCACATCGACTTGAGCACACACTAGATCGCGCTATTACATCTATTACATTTTTCGTTCATCGTGTTATCCGTTCCTTATCTCGCCTGGTATTCAAATATGGTAATTCACTGGGGTCTTAGACTGCAAATGTAAGATGTCCCCGGGGTCATGACCCCCCAGAAGACAATCCCATATCTACATACGCCCCTCAACCAAAGTTAATTGACTATCTCTCTTAAGGCCTTAAAGAGAGTGTCAACTAACTCGTTGTGGACTATCAACAACCCAAACCTATACCAGCAGCCTGGACGGATACCACCTGATATTCATCCAATTAGTCAAGATAATAATACAGGTCGATATATTATACACCAATACTTGTCCGAGTAGCGGAATGCTCGGAAATACGGTTAGTAGTATTTGTTAGTGTATGGTTGATAATTATACAAACATACATGTCCGGGTAGCTAACCGCCCCCGGAAACACATTAATGGCATCATTAAACCGTGGACGTAATCCGTCTCACGCGTAACTTAACAATAAAAGCGGGCAATCGGTACAGTTTAAAACAAGTGAATATATATATTACATAATGTATTAATATAAACTGCCGTTACAGCCATCAGCGACAACATGGTCAGCAGCGACACACTTTTCGCATGTCGTAACGATTCGTCGTCATACGACACAACATTATAGTTCAAAACCTTAATCCTACAGTGCAAATACCATTACAGATCATGTGAATTTTTCCTATTCATAAAACAGTACACAGTACGGTGTCAAGATAAAGTTCGTGCCACAATCACTAATATTCACCAATTATTGTTCCAGTAGAAACATATAAAGTTAGTGCCAAAATGTCATGGTGATACCTCCAAGCGGTTTATGCTCACGTTAGGATCCACCACGTCAGCGTACATCTCCATCTCTATCCAGTCGGCAGCCGTCGGGTCGATCTCAGTCCCGCGTTAGCGTTAGGCGACGACCCGGTTGCCATCAGCAGCGGCTCCCGTAGAGCTGCAGGTCTCGGGGGCTGCTGGGCCTGAATAGTCGGTGTACTCATTCGAATTGCAGTATGCGGTTCACTACTATGGGCCGCACGTGGCTTGCGCTTATGGGCCGCACGTGGCTTGCATTTAAGCACGTTCCACATGCGTGATAACACGCCACATTTATATAACATAAGCACAATTACTAGCACAACGACGAAGGAACCAGTTGAATATGATATGAAAGAATGTACCCCAATGCCATCGACCATCACTGGGTCGATCATGGACAACGGTGCTAGCGGTACGTACTTAGATTTTTGTAAATGGTCCCATGGCTGTAGTTTTAAATGGTCAACTATCATGGATTGATTTAGAATGCCGGACACATCCAAATGGGGCATCTCAATGGCCAGGCTAACCCGAGTGTACGTCCTACTATAAGACGCAACAGGTTCGAATTGCCAGCCCTTCCCGCTATAACCACATTCAGCAGACATTAATGCATATACCCCATTACCCACCACACAACGGTCGGTCAATCGTCCGTCACAGTGTATATCCATTGTTTCCCCGAACGTTTGCAACACAACGCCTATCTGCTTACCGGCAAACAATTTGCTAGAAGTTTCATTCGATTTGGAGAGCTGAATATTACAAGCACGGTCGGTCGTATTAGTTAACAGGCTTACAATGCATGGGACGTGGGTCTTGTCGACCCGTAGTGGACCATGACACACCCGGGGCTCCTCCCCACGACACGCAGATGGCGCGAAGTACCACCCAGTTTTGGTGTCAAGACCGATGCTGGTCCGCGCTATCCGTACTTGCATGTAGTATCCCCGAGCACTTAGCGGTTCCGGCCACGCATGCAACCCGTATTCGATATATTCGCCCCCGTCAATTAGCGGTAACGTCGCTATGTAATGGAGTCGTGAGTCGTCTTTCCATAACGGATACACGACCACGTTGCGGTAGTACCACTGATATGGATGTATCAGTCGATTTCCTATACTAACTTGTTTGGCCACTGAATTTAGGTCAGCAGAACTGAATAATTCTTCCGTCAGCCTACCTAATTCTAGGGACGCCGTCTGTCTATGAAACTGCGCTGCTGCCCTCTGGTAACTATATACTACACTTTCGGCGGAATCAATAACGTGTCCCAGTCGCACTAATGCGTACAAGTCGGCATGTCGGGCGGCGTACACCTTAAACATATCGCTCACATTTTTAGTTAATTCTACTAGGCCAGTGGTGATTTCATTGATACGGTCAACGTTGGTATTGATCCCTACGAATGCCAGTTTCACATGGGACGCCAGTTCGTTGGAAAAATGTACCAGACGATTCATGTCCCTCATAGCAATTTTGACTATCTTTTTAATCGCATTTATATCACCCGAGGTAGCGGTACCAAATAATGGCATTTATACGACTGATGAAATCAGCGTATAGCACGTCATCGTAAAGGGCGGAGTCTATTACGCCAATTCGGAGTCGCTTGTTACCGGATTCGTTGTCCCGCCCATACCCTTGCTTTCGCTTCAAGTCTAACCTGAGTTGCTTGCTGTCAGAATCGTCATCTGGTATATGTCTGCGCTTGCGCAGCATATAAGGATGCGACGGAAGCATCTCCATTGGTTCAGAGAGCAGCTCTGGTGCTGCCTCTGGAGCGTCAATTACCATGGGCTTAGGAGTTTTGATGACGTCACTTGGTGACTCATGGTTTCGACTGCGATTCGTACTGGGTTGCACCCTTTTCCGGTCAACCCTCTTACCCCCTGTACGCACCTCTGGCTCTATATCCGAAGCTGGTCGCTTCTTACGAGCCTGGGGTGTCGTATCAGCGTCGGTGACCATAGGTTCTGGTTCGGGCAACTTCGCCCTGGGGTGATGGCTAGCTTTCGTCCCCTTGGTAGGGTTACGAATGGGGCGTGGTCGCACCCCGTCCCAGCACATTTCCGAGTCGACTACGCGCAGCTTACATATATTAACTACACGCACCTTACCAGACCTCTGATGGCGGACGTGCGCCACAGGTCCGTTGATCTTAAAGATCTCATACTCGGGGTCACTGCGAGAGGTCAACTTCATCCTCTCCTCAGCTTTTACGACCACCGAGTCCCCCACTTTAAATTCACCAGCGTTTGCATGCTTATTGATTTGTTCCCTGTGAACCTCCCGAGATCTAGCTGTCCCTTCACGCGCACGCAGCAAGGCGTTGTTGAGATACGTCAGTCTCTCACCAAGGTCCTGCGATGCATCGATGGGAATGGCTTTCGGCAATCTCGCCCGTCGCCCATACGTCAAATAAAATGGCGTATATCCGGTCGTTGAATGACGAGTACTGCGGTACGCTGTCAAAGCCGCACCCAACTCGTCCTCCCACGCCCTCGAGGCATTGTTCACCCCTTTCTGGATTAACTCCTTAAGAGTGCGGTTGAATCTTTCAGTACGTCCATTGGTCTGCGGATGGTATGGGCTAGACCGTCTATGGTCGATACCGTGTTCTTTAAACTGCTCCTCCAGAGAATTGGAACAAAATTCTTTACCCTGATCGGTTATTACAATCTCAGGGACGCCATGACGCGCGACATACTCGTTGAAGAACTTTTCTTCCACATTTTGAGATGTCTTCGCTGCAATTGGATATGCTTCTGCCCACGCAGAACAGTGATCAATCACAGTCATGATATATATGTTACCCTTATTTGATTCTAATAATGGACCGATCAAATCCATTCCAATTATCTGACCCGGATAATTGGCCATGGGCATTTCACTATACCTAGGTCGGGTAGTGACGGGTCGGTTGACCTGGCACTTCGTACATGTTTCAAGTATACGAATTACGTCTTTTCTTAAAGACGTCCACACAAAAGAATCTCTTACCATACCGATGGTCTTCTGCAGACCTTGGTGACCAGCTCGTTCATGAGCCATCCGGAGCACTCTCTCACGGAACAGGGTAGGTAAGACAATTCTGGGGTACTCAGCGTCCAACGCTGAAGGCGTAATTAAAGAATACAAAATGCCATTCTTGACCATATACTCCTCCGGGGTGTTTTTGAACAACTCCGGGTATTCCTTGGTCTGCTCGGCACACAATTCGACATATGGTATGTCGAATGCTTCTAGAGGGACGTGGGGTAATACTCCCTCATCGACATCTGGTATCACAAAGTCGCCTGTATCTAACGTTGCGACTTCCACCGGTCGACGTAACCTGGATAACATGTCCGCTCGAATATTCTTCGAGCCTTGGATGTATTCAATTTTACATCCGTACTCAGCAATCAGTACCGCCCAGCGCTGTACTTTCGTGTTTTTAACTTCGCCCACAAACAAACTCTTTAGGGGTTTGTGGTCGGTATACACGGTAAACTGCGCGCCAAATAGATAAGGCCTAAGCATCTTTAGCGCATATATTACCGCATAAGCTTCCTTTTCTATCACAGGCCAATTCAACTGACTGTCTTTAAGAGTAGAGCTAACATACTGAATCACCCGCTCAATACCCTTGTCATCTACCTGTACCAGTATCGCACCTATCGCATAGCTAGACGCATCAGTATACAACTTATATGGAGCATTCAAATTTGGATATGTGAGAACCGTCTCACTGCAGAGCAAGTTTTGTAATTTCTTAAACGCTTGCTGTTCTTCCTGACCCCACTCAAAACGTTTATATTTCTTAGTCAATTCTATCAAAGGCTTAGCAATTTCCGCATAGCCTTGCACACAAGAGCGATAATACCCTGTAGCTCCAAGGAAACTTCTCACCTCACTCACATCGCGTGGCGGTGACATTTCTCTTATGACCTTGACCTTCTGAACCTGAGGAGCCACTCCTAGTGCCGAAATGTGATATCCTAACAAATCAACTGATGGTTGGGCGAAATCGCATTTCGATCTTTTAACTTGCAAATTATATTCTCGAATTCTACGCATAACTGTACGCAAATGCTGTGCATGTTCAGCCGGGTTTCTTGAATATACGACTATATCATCGACAAAAACATGCAAATATTTTCCCGCGAATTCTCGGAAAATATCGTTCATTGCCCTCTGAAATACGGCCCCTGAGTTCGCAAAACCGAACGGCATCCGAACAAAATCGAACAAACCTTCACTGCAAACGAACGCCGTTTTCTCTATGTCTTGGCTGTCCATTGGTATCTGCCAATAGCCAGACTTCAAGTCCATAGTCGAAAATATCGTTGCGCCGCACATCGAATCAAAAATATCGGCTATGTTTGGCAGTGGATAACTGTCTTTCTTGCACACAGAATTCAACTTTCTGTAGTCGACACAAAATCTAGTCCCCCCGTCCTTCTTAGGGACCAACGTTATGGGCGACGCCCATGGCGATGACGATGGTCTTATGACGCCCGCTGCCAGCATTTCAGCCACTTGATTCTTGACTATGTACTGCTTGGCCAACGGTAGACGGTAGGCCTTTTGTCTTATAGGGTAAGCATCTCCTGTCGGTACCGTACACCTCACTTTGGGGACCAATCCTAATGTGTTTGGTCGAGCCGTATCAAAGATATCGGCAAAGTCTACCATGACTTGGTCGATATCTTTGTATCCAGTCATTTCTTTACAACTTGCATAGACATAATTTGTCTGTTCCCTATGCGGATAATCAAAGGGATATACATGGCCAAACCATACTACTATTTTGGCCTGATAGTCAATCTTTGCATTTCCCAGGTGCAAAGCGTCTGCTCCAAGTAAACATTCATGCCTCATTCTGGCCACAATCGTACTAGGGATGGGTCAGGCGTTTTCGAATTTTACTTGTGTTTCTCCCAACAACTTTATCGGGGAACCATTTACAGCCAAGAGCGTTCTTGCTTTTTTCAATGGCCTAGCATTCAACATGCTACGCCATATATCTTTACGAATTAAGGATGTGCTAGCACCGGTATCCACTAAGGCATGCAGGTACTTACCCTGATCCAATGGAACGTTTTTATCCAATCTTAGACGGATTAGAAACCGCTCGGTCGGTATGCTTACCAACGGTCTCCTCCGTCCTGGTTTAACGAAGGGCTCCTTCGTCCACTGACCACTTCCGCGTAACTGTTCCGGCGGGAGGACGAATTGTGCCCGGCACCGTATGAATAACGGCCCATTTCATCCGTCCCCTCCCCGGTTAACACAAAACCGTCGCGGTCGACATACTCGTCATGGTCGCGTCTAGCATTGTTCATGTCCATGCGAACATTGCTCGAACACTCGCGAGGTGTAGCTTGTCGGTCGTCTGTACGTCGATCATTCACCTCGTTAATGTCCATGTTAACGTCTTCTTCTCGTCGTCTCTTCATGGCGATTCGAGGTTGACTATTCAACGGCGATGGTGCACGGTTTCTGCCATGCTGTGCTTGCGGGCAATCCCGTACGAAGTGTCCACTCTGACCACATTCGAAACATTTTACCGCTATGGCAGGATTCGTCTGCCTTCTCATATATTCCCCAAAACACTGCTGGGCCGTGTGTCCTTCTCTCCCGCACTGGTTACAGGTCATAGGCGGCGCCCGTCGCGGTTGTCGGGGTCGCTGGGCAGCCTGTCTACCAACATTCTCCCGCGGCCGTGCCGCTTGGCGGCAGTCACTTTTGTAATGGCCGATTTGTCCACAATTGTAGCAGGTAATGTTTGCGGCACCTCTCGGCGATCTGCGTCCCGCTCCTGGATTAAGTTGCTTGGGTGGCGGGGTTGCTGCTTTTCACACGGGTGCGCTTCGTTGGGCCACCGGTTTAGGTCTTTCTTGTGCCATTGGCAAGTCCCGCACCAACCCGCATAGCTGTTCGATCATTTTAGCCTGCTGCACCATTTGGCTTTTTAACCCTTTCACAACTTGCCATACCTCTTTTTCCTCTGCTGTCTCCAACACATCAATCTCCATCCGTTCCTCGTCCCGGCCGCCGACTTTCATCGCCCTTAACAGGTCGTTACAGGTCTCTTCCTCTTCGGCAATCTCTATTGCCCGGGCCAACGTTGTCGTTCGTTTTCGGATTATCCTCTTACTCAACCCCTGGTCGCTGAGCGCTCGGAGGTAGATCCCCAAAACTGTTCGCTTGTTATCAGCATTGCTGTCCGGATACGCTCGTCGACTAGCTTCTAGGTATCGCCTGTTAAATGATATTATAGTTTCATTTTTCCGCTGACGTGTGCCCTCAAGGTCATATTTGACCCGTTCATCCTCGTTGGGGAGACGAAGTTCTTTGTAATATAGGCATAGAAGTCATCGTACGTTATTTCCTCCCGTACCTTGCCTGTCATAAACCCGTCTATTGCTCGAGCTAGCTGGTCTCGGGCTGCCCTGGTAATCACGTAAGCAGGGATGCCCTCCAGTCGCCCCTCATTTGCGGTACACGCCCTTTTTGTTTCGTCGAGAAACGTTCTCACCTCTTCGGGTACTACCCCGTCGCATGGTCGGATTCTGTATACGGTGTCCCGGATCTCCTTTCGGTACACCCGCTCGGTTTCCCGACGGTTACTGCTGTCGACGATGGCCCCCGCCATCGCTATGCCCATCGCCTGCATGGCGGCGACGGTTTCTGGTCTCAGCTGGTGTGCCAGGGGCACCTCCATGGGTGGCAGGGTTGGGTCAGCGTTCCTTTTGGGTCCCGTCGCCATTGTCGTCTCTATTTGTAATGGATACTAATCACCACTCTAGCCACACGTGGATGTTCTGGGCAACTGATAGCCGTGGTAATTTTATACACGGAATTATGTCCGTACTCCCTATGCTGCGTGGCTTGACACCCTTCTGATTGCTGGGCTACCGCTAGATACGTCGCCACTCGGTCCGCTACGTCCTTGACAACTATGGTCGTCGGTCGTCCCCCTTGTTCTTGGGCCATACGTTTCTATGTACTCACTGTTTAGCTTATCTGGATCCTGGCACGGCGAAGCCACTGAAGATTTTCAATCTTCGGGTTTAATTTAGAAATATGTCTACTACACCTCTGGTAAGAATATGATGTAACGGTTGCTGCGACAACCTCTTATCAAAGATGCGGTAGCACGATTATCTGCTCGCCTCGTCGAAGGTGATGTGACGATATTTATACTTGATAATCTGGGCCTGATCTGACTGATGTTTCAGAACGTATAGATTCGCTACGGTGGTCTTCCGTAGTATCCAGATTTAATAAAACCAAACTCGTGCCTTGGTTATCAAGGTGATAGATTTATTAAGCTTAAACTAACTGTACATATAACTATAGTGGCTTTTGCTGCCACAAGTAAAAGATACTGACTTTATACAAGTTTGACTATATTTGATTACTTTACTTAAATTTAATGTTTCCTAACCCTAACACTATTTCAATGCACACAAACGACGGGACTCTCAATCTAACTTATTCAGCTCTTGATTTCGACCGGACTCCTGATT
This sequence comes from Chaetoderma sp. LZ-2023a, assembly GCA_034401795.1. Taxonomy (NCBI): domain Eukaryota; kingdom Metazoa; phylum Mollusca; class Caudofoveata; order Chaetodermatida; family Chaetodermatidae; genus Chaetoderma; species Chaetoderma sp. LZ-2023a. The sequence goes on from CM067369.1 coordinate 126,684,629, forward strand.
AAAAGTTAAAGTCCATTTTTTATACTTTTCTGGAGCTCCCTACCATGTTCGTTCTGGTTCTTCTTTCCAGAGTTTGATTCGATTCTCATTGATTGTGACGTCATCCTGACTAATCAAATCACGATTTTCTCTCTTATGAACAGAACACCGAACAAGTTAAGTGATGGAATCCTATCCGATAACCTCCCCAAATTTGATACTGATGGATGAGTGTTTCGACATTTTTCGTCTGGTTTTCTAATCTTCTTGGCGCCAGACGCTACTACGTCCATGTCCGGCCCCTTGCTTATCAGGCCTGCGCCTGCATTTTGCAAGGGTGTCACGACGTAGGTATCAAGTGGCATATCCACTTCACCACACCCGGCGCCGTATCTGGTGTCGTGGGTGTCGCCTCTATACAATTATAGAAATTCGGTCCCATTACCACGGTCTCATGGTAAGTCGGTCGTCGCCACGTTACTACGTCATTCTATGATTCATTCAATCTGTGCTACATACATATACTCTGTCCGTAGCCCCTACCGACGCTCTTGCTTGAATATTTAGAAAACTATTGGTCGTAACTTCTGCTGAATACGATAAAAGGTTATGCCGTGACTGCAGCAACAACTTTCATCTTTCAACCACCGATAGATTCCATCAGCTCGCTGCCCTAAATCTTAGTCTATTCTATTCCAATTTTACTTACTGTATTAATTACATTTTCATGTTAGTTTCGCACATCGACTTGAGCACACACTAGATCGCGCTATTACATCTATTACATTTTTCGTTCATCGTGTTATCCGTTCCTTATCTCGCCTGGTATTCAAATATGGTAATTCACTGGGGTCTTAGACTGCAAATGTAAGATGTCCCCGGGGTCATGACCCCCCAGAAGACAATCCCATATCTACATAGTGATGCAATCGGGATGGCCATGAGATGTCGCCGGAGTGCAGTCCGTGAATTCCAGGAAACGGACAAGAGCATGGGTTGGTCCCGTGGTGTTTCCGTGGTGGCCACGGGTTACTCCCGAAGTAAAAACGGGTACCACGAAATAAAAACGTGCTGCATAAAAAAACGGACAAAAAAACGGAGACCACGGATACTGTTGAAAAAATTGCACTTCCGAAGTGACCTCGTACTGGTCTTGGATTGGTGTGAGAGGGGTTTGTATCTCGATTCAAGATTGATCTTGGTGCTTTAACATTCTTTCGTTATTAACACGTGCCGTGTTTGTAACTCGATTAAGGACCGATCCCACCGATTCAAGACGTATGGATAAATCATACGCACCAAATAATCTTTTTAGCATAAGTACGCTCGACATACAATTCTATAAACGGAACCCTCAGAGACATAATGACCACATTTTAACCGTCGTGCAACATCTAAAACGTCTGACGTTATTGCAAAGTATTTAAAAACAATTTGCGCGTAATGACGGTTAAAAGTCAATCAAAATATTCAACAAAAATAGTTTTTCTAATAACGTTAAATTAATTTCAAAATATTCAACAGTTTTCCTGTATGGTATCGATGAAAATGAGATATATATTCATCGGTGAAAGGGTTAACTTTTTTAACCCATGATAGAATCCAATCCATCACCAACAAGTCTTACCATTCCAACCGTACATACCATTAATACAAGATTATTTTTAATATTTTGTTACTAATCTGTCTGGTAGCTGTTGCTAAGACAGTAACAGCTTACAGACAGTCTCTAAATATTCTACAATGTACTAATAACGTTAACGACGAAACAGTCAAATTATTTTCAAAATATACATCAATATCCTACCGTAATTCCTCATACATCCTCAACCTCATACTCCTACAACCTCCATTATCAGACCACCTCTTAAACTCTATTATTTTACTATTATCAATACCAACGATACTGTTCTAAATGGGCATCTGTACGCAATTGTTCGCGGTCGATTAATGCATTACCATTGACAAGGAATGCATTTTGTCCATATTTTTGAAAATTTAATAATTAAATGACTGCCATTTTAGAGACATAAATACGATAGATAACACTATCTATATAATAGCATAGGAAAAATTACTTTGTACGTGTCTGATTTTTGAAAATTAAATGACTGGGGAACACATTTTGCTGGGCTAGATAGCATTCCTCCCTCCTCCTTCGACCTCCGTTATAAGACCACCCCTCTCTTACCTAACATCGCCTAATAAGAAATTAAAATTTACACAGTCAAATCGTTTTCAAAATATTCAGCAACCAATCAATTTATTCAGCAACCAATCAAAATATTCAGCAACCGATTATCAAAATATTCAGCAACCAATTATCAAAATATTCAGCTACCACTCAAATTATCAAAATATTCAGCAACAAATTATCAAAATATTCGTAAATCATGCATACCTTGTAAACAAGTACGCTAGCATCGCCCTCATAATCATCCAGCAATATCAACTGAGGAGGAATACTATAGCATTCCGCCTCAACTGACACAGGCAGTCAAATTATTTTCAAAATATTCAACAGTTTACCTGTATGGTATCGATGGAAATGAGATATATATTCATCGGTGAAAGGGTTAACTTCTTTTTAACCCATGATACAATCCATCACCACCAAGTCTTGGTTACCATTCCAACCGAACATTCCATTAATACAAGATTATTTTTAATATTTTGTTGCTAATCTGTCTGGTACCTGTTGCTTACTAACAGCTTACAGGCAGTCTCTAAATATTCTACAGTTTACTAATAACGATAGCGACGAAACAGTCAAATTATTTTCAAACAGCAATACCGTAATTCCTCATACATCCTCAACCTCCTCCGACCTCCGTTATCGGACCACCTCTTAAACTCTATTCTTTTACATTACTCTCGTATTATTCTTACAACGGTAGATAACCACGGAGGGGGGGGGGGGGCTCACCGCCGCTACGTTAAAACGTAAAATACACAACTTTTAAACTTTTAAGGGTTAACATTTTCAAAATAACACCGATATCGCGCACTTCGACACTGTTCCCAAAATCTAAAACGACTGACGTTATTGCAAATGCAATGTTAAGTATTTAAAAACAATTTGCGCGTAATGACGGTTAAAAGTCAAAACGTTTTCAAAATATACAACAAAAATAGTTTACTAATAACGTTACCGACGAAACAGTCAAATTATTTTCAAACATCAATATCGGTCCGTAATTTCTCACCCCTCCTCAGCCTCATACTCCCGCCGCCACTACGTTTAAACGTAAAATACACAACTTTTAAACTTTTAAGGGTTAACTAATTCAAAATAATAGAACATTCCAGAGTGTTGCAAATCCAAAAATACGTGTGCGGCTGGACGTCATTGTTATTGAGAAAAACGTGGCGTTATAGTCGTCATTGTTCTCTAGAATGCGTGTGCCCCTGTGCGCCATTGTTCTCCGAACGCTGGCAAATGAAATGGAGCGTTTTGATTGGTTAAAACCACATTCCAACAAAAAGAACAATAACGTCCAAATACCCCCTATACTACTGACGCTATTGCCTATGGCGGGGAACACGTTCCGGTCAAAGTTTAAAATATTATAAAGCTCTCCCGCATGCTTATCTTGAATTCAGGACACTGGAATTTCAATGGTTAAAGGGTTAAAAAGCAATAATGCAAGAAATCTGTTGAGTACTTTTTAAACTTAACATTCGTATAACGCTTAACCCGTCTTGTGTAAAGCTAACCCTATTCCGGCCTTGGTGATCTTGAGGAATGCCCATTTGCAGGCCAAGAGAAGACTATTTTTTAGAAGTTACCACTGGAATGAAACTCCCTCTTTAGGGGGCTTAGGAAATATCCATTTGCGGAACAACAAGAGTCTATGGTTGTAATAAAGTTTAGTGGAAAATTTACAAAAAAACCCTCTTATCTTGGCCTAAAAATGGACATCCACCAAGCAAAGATTTCAATTTTTCATACGACTACTAACCAGTAATTGTGGTTAATTAATTATTAATACTTAATAATATAACTAGTGTGTTTGGCGTGTTCAGGTGTTGTTTCCCGTGTCAATGCCCCTTTAAGACAACTCATTCGCTATGGCAAATGTTGACGGACATTTATGAACATAAGACCTACTTTTATATAATATTTTGAAACTCATGGTATTTTACTCATGGAACTTCAATAGGCTATCTATTCCAATATGTATGTCACTCTTTCTATTTACAGTTGTATATATAATAGTTGTAAATAATAACATAGAGTATCGCGTGAGTGTGTTTGAGTGCGCGTGGGTACGTGCGTGCGTGCGTATGTCTAAAGAGTAAGGTATACATTTTTTATTTTGTACCACATAGACTGATTTTAACATGGAATTTTGGACCTTATAAATAATCACTGTTGTAACTTGCACGTGGGTCGTGGTGACGAAAATGGTGATGTCCCGGACAGTTCATTATCCGGCATTTCAATAGTAGAATCTAATAAGCAGTGTTCTCATAGAGCCACTATTTCGGTAAATACCCGGTATATCGACTAGCGTTCTCACTGACTCTTTTAGCGGAATAAATGCGCCATTTCTTTCGAAATTTAATCCCACAAACTCGGCGGTTTATCTTCCGATATATCGCTATTGCTTCCCTATGTGAACGCATTCCCTCAAAATCTCCCAGGTGGCGTTAACGTCAGCATTTTCTCCCGCTGTTTGGCAGGTAGCGCTACGGCCAGCATTTTATCTCGCTCTCCACCAGGTAGCGCCATCGTCCAGTACGAGACTTCTTCTAGCAGTGTGAATGCAAACCTATTTATCGGCTAATTGTTAACCTACACAGTACACGAAATGGTTAAACAGGATTAGGCAATGAGAAAGAGGCCTAAAGCCGTGTTCTCACTGGAGACTTAACCGGCGTACCGCAATGTTGAGGTATGGCGTTATTCCCGATTAACTCTCCAGCGAGAACACGTCTTAAGGCTGTAAGGCACTAGAGAGGTAATCCGGAATAACGCTATACCTCAGCATGGCGTTACGCCTGTTAAGTCTCGTGTTCTCTAAGGCCGTGTTCTCACTAGAGACTTAACCGGCGTAACGTAATACTTAAGCCGTGTTCTCACTGGAGAGTTAATCGGGAATAACACCATACCTCAGTATTGCTCTACGCCGGTTAAGTCTCCAGTGAGAACACAGCCTTAGGTAGGCGTTATTCCCGATTAATTCTCCAGTGAGAACACGGTCTAAGGGACCGTGTTCTCATACAGCCACTATTTCGGTAAATACCAGGTATCTCGGCTAGTGTTCTCATTGAATCGGCTCTTGCACCGGAATAAATACGTCATTTATTTCGAAATTTAATCCCACAAAATCGGCGGTTTATCTTCCGATATATCGCTATTGCTTCCCTATATGAACGCTACCTATTTTCATGTGAAAATTTCCAACACATCTCAATGCTAACATTTTGAACAGCAAATTCTTCCCGCCAAATAATGTATTAACTGTCGTGCCTTTCAAAAACAATAAAATTGTTAACATGTAGACCGTCATTGCACAGGAATGGCCAGAACGAGGCCGATGTCCACACATGGACAACTATTGTAGCATAGCACCCCTCCTCGGCGATCTTATGTACATATTTAGGCATCATATAGCGTGGTAGGGGGGGGGGGGTGGTATTGAACAACCAGTTGTTTTCGCCAACCCAAGACTTGGGTGAATGCGTCAAGAGCCTCTGAACCTGGCATTCTACAAATCGAATTAGATCTTGCTAATTTTGCGTGGTACCACGTGACGAATGGGTCCGCTGAATGTGGACCCTATAAATTAACTAAGTATAAAAATGTATCATAGTTGACCTCCCAGTCGTGTAAGTCAGTACTCTAACTCACGACTGAGTTCGTCTACTTCCCTGTCCTCGTTTCTATGGCCCCACTCCGTATTAGGAGTTATCTCTCTTGACCTGCAAAGTTTAAAAAATATTCAGTGCAATTTCTTGAATGTCAAGCTTGTCAACAATTTTGACTGACAAAAGACATTTAACGCAAAGAAATCCGGAAAATCCTTAAAAATCCGAAAGATCCAAACAAAATCTGGAAAATCGAAAAGCAGGCCTACAATGTGACAAAAAACGGGAAGGCTACAGTAGATTGCAATCTCCGATTACTGTTGTGGATGATATGCAACGTATTTTAATCTTTCTTACCTGTAGACTTGTGTGATGAAGTAAACCTGCTAGCCCGTTCTGCAGGAGTTGCTATCGAAGTTATTGGTGTTGTGTTTGTATATTTTTATATTGTTGCCTATTTTGCAATATCGGCATAGGTTGAGATAAGGGCAAAGCAATGTCTGTAAAACTGTTATGTATGCAGATAATAATCAGGGTTTGATAAAAGTTTTGAGTTGTTTCCTTTGACAATCTAGCCTCATTATTGATGTACCTAGAACTCTGAGATAGCTGTCAAAGACGCCCAAAGGAGGAAGATATGACAAGGACGTTAAATTAGAGACGACCACTTTCTTCATACGTCAAAGTTGACGCTGGTCAAAGTGTAGCTTTATCAATATGAATTCATTAGTAAATATATATGCAGTATCGGCAATGTTAAGACAGACCAATTTAATGTTTTGTTTTACGAAAATTCCCACACACAAAACACACAAACAACGCACAATTTCAAGCTCAGAAGTCTTAAGCTATTACAGTATTAATCCTTTCATCGTGTTAATTGTCAAGATTGATCACCAACAAGATCAAAAACGTTTTCTCAGTGAGTGTCCATTTGTAGGCCAAGAGAAGACTGTTTTTAAAGATTTACCACTGGAGCCAGCCATTCCAGTTGTAGGGCCTAAATTGTCAGAAATTGTCTTGACCAGCAAATTGACTTTTTCATGACCATGAAAATTCATTTTTGACCGACTTGACAATTAAAGGGTTAGCAATGCTACAGAGACAAAAAGAGTTGCAGAAAATCCTAAGGAATTCTTAGTGATGAGGATTGCGCTGCGAACAATTGGTAGATGGAAAAATTATATTGAAAAAGAATGCTTTAAAGTTCCAGTATTATTTTGTTTCTAGATATTGAACAATTATGTTAGGAGGGTTTGTAAAACAAGAAAGTAAATTGGGATGACCTTAGTTCTTAAATCGTCCTATATATGGAGGTGCTCAAATATAGGCCTTGTGGGCCTCTTGACAAAGTAGAGTGATCATTGATAATGTTTCTCGCAAAAGTAACATAGATTTTCTCAGATAGGCCAGGAGTGTAGCCAGATTCAGGAACCCGGGATACAAAACCAAATCTTGGGCGGAGGGGCTGGTAGTTAGTGCGTGGTGGTAGCTGGAGTTTGAACAAGAACAATTTACCCCCTGGCTACGTGCATTCGTGTCTGGGAGCAAGCCTGATATCGGCGATTGGTGTAGGGTGGGGCTGGGTGGTGGGGTTGATAAATACGGTAATGCTCTGTCATCTGTTTGTTAGCGATCAAGGCAAATAGACGGGCGCATTTCTGGATATGCCATGCGGCCGCCCCTTTCTAGCTAAGCTCCACCCATATTGAGCGCGTGTTTGAATCGATTGCAACAATTTGAACCCGGAACTGCTCGAGTACCAATGGATGAATCCAGTTATAGCTATGCCCCGCCCGTCTCTAGCTAATCTCTGCCCGCGCTTTGCCGGTGTTACAGTGCAACAGTGAGTGCTGGGGAGAGCCCTAAACCTGTAATTCATAGTGATGTTCAACTGAAAGAATGGGACCAATGGGATGATGTGCGAAGATGGCCATATGCATTGCATCAGGCTTAGATACTGCGCCGAATTGAATGAGGAGGGTGAACTATTCTTGGTCGGCTTTCAATAAAGCATGCAGTATTAAAGATTCATATATAACAATAACTGGTGTGATGCTTATTGTGCTGGTAACAACAGTACTACTGTGATTACAATGGTATTGGTAAACAGTTTTCAACAGATCACACATCACCCTGACCAAAAACATGTTGTTATTGTGGCAGATAAACCACTGTATAGGAGGATGAAATAGTTGCTATGGACAGCACCCGAGAATTATGAAAACGTCATTGTAATGATGGGCGATTTGCACACTATTTTCAATTTCTTGGAAGTAATTCACCTTTCCAGAGTATCCATCCATCATCTGACCTCGTATGACGTCATAATCAGCTTAGCGCGTGCATGATGACGTCACAATCATTACGTCACAAAGGTTTCCATATAGACCGTCATCAAATATCAAATAGTCCGACACGTTGTATGAATTGTATGTCTTTGTAATTCTTTGCTATTTAATAAACATGCTGTTAAATATTTTGAAACTAATTTGACTGGGCGCTGGTGCTGCCTTAAGCAGCAACAGCACCCAGTCAAATTAGTTTCAAAATATTCAACAGCTTACCTGTGTAGTTTTATTGGGAAATTGATAGGCAGGGTGTTCAGAGATCGATCGATCCCAACACGAGCGAGGCCTAGGTGGAGTTAGGTAGCGATGAGCGGCGGCATAGCTAACACCGGAAAGTTGAATAAGCTGACGTTTCGGTTGAATCTGGTATCTTTTCACAAAATTCCACAAATGTTACGCTTGAGGGAAATACCTAATACGTGGCAGTTTGTGGTCACATGCTGACATATGAAGCCGTTTGTCGTATTAATTGGGCATCCTTTCGTACATGGATTGACGGAAGATGCCATTTTATCTTGAGGGAAATCTATCATCACTACTGAAGTTGTTTCGGGAAAAGAAGCCTGGTTTCGCTGAAGACATGTGTGGATGTGTGTGACATCTGACTTGGTGAGTTTAAACATTGACCATTTCTGGAGTGAGTTTGGTGAACTGTCATAGGTGATACAAATTGTGTGCTTTGATCTATTTATATGGAGAAAACCTGCTAAACTGTATAAGAGCAAGTAGAGATGGTGACTGAAAACTGCATGGAAGATTCAATCAGGTACCACTTGATCAGGCTACCGGCTCTGTCAACAAGCTCTGTTAGCTGTCAAATAGAGTTACTCGGACAAATACTGCACGAATCACATTCTGATTCACCCTGGAGGGGTGGTCGTCATCTCAGCTGCTACGGAATCCCTGCTTGGTCTAGACCGTAATGATGAGTCCATATTAATACGCAAGGATTCCCTCACATAAAAAAGGAAACGCTATGCGTGATTACACAGATGTCATAAATCTTATTGACCAATTCATAAGATTTGGAGTCTTTCCTGCATGTAATAAAAACTCAATTGCTTGCACTCCTATCATTTCTTTTTGAGTCAATGAAAAGGCAAAAGCAAACAACATTTTCAAATCTTTACGAATCTGCTGTGGGTACCTCTCAAAATGTGAAGCAGATAATCAAAGCTGACAGACGCTTCATGCAAATGCTCTTCGATGCTCACCAATCTGGAAGACCAATAGACCTATCAAACGCTTTAGCCACGAACTGGCCTGTATACCGCCAGCCCTGGCAAAGACAGGCGGAACAATGAACTCCTACACTAAATCTGACCTGCTTAGCATTCTCAGTCAAGATATATACAGATCTATACAAGCTCAGTGTCAACATTTCTTGAAGATCCAATGCATTGGTAGCCGTTCAACCCAATCACATATCAGAGTTTAACGAGGGGGGAAAGGGAAAGACACCAATCCGCAAGGGTATCAGCCGTGACGAAATTCTACATCATTAGGGTTGAGCCCATTTTATTTCTCTGAGTGAAAATAAGGCAGATCGTGCTTTATTTATTTCTATCGAATTAATTAATGAGATCTGATCACAAGATATATCCGTAGGATGTGAACTTGTAATGGGTGGTGGTTTCTATACCCCCAGAGATGGCAGTATCAGCATACCGAGAGCATGTGACCAGTTTATGTTGCGAGGAGGCTGACATCGGACTCATTGTGTATGCGCTGGATGCTTCTTGTGAAGGATATCGTAATATTATGGGACTTTGTAAAGACACAGACGGTTTGATTCTCCTTCTCCTTCTCCACTCTTTTTTGGAGAGCTCGAATGCAATATCTGGACGATAGGGAAGCCGTTTGTCCTGTTAATGCTTTCCAGTGCATGAAATAGGTAATAAATATATATATATATATTTATATATATATATATATATATATATATATATATATATATATATATATATATATATATATATATATATATATATATATATATATATATATATATATATATATATATATATATAGTCATAGCGTGTAAAAGACTATTTTTCAGGATTCCATGCGCTAAGAGGTTCAGATGCGACATCATCATTTACCCAATTTGGCAAGAGGACGTGCTGGAAAGGGTTAACTATGTATCCTTGACTTCTTGATGGAGCTGGCCGTGATGGCAAGCTTAAATATAATGTTATCGCATGTAGCCTACTCAGCACACGATCCATATGGCGGTGTGGACAAGCCAGGCATGATATGCTCGGCAAAGGAGAGAATATGGAAAATCTTCCAGCAACACATCATTTTTACCACAAACATGTAAACATAGATATAATAATCACCAAAAAGACTTTATTTGTAAACAATATGTGCAAATTTATATATGATGACACCGTTTTACAATTAATGCAGAGATTGTACACTTCAGTAATCATCAATGCACGTTAAAAGATCCGATCTTATTTTGTCTGCTATTATAGACAGTCGTTTCCCTCCTATACAAAATGATGTATCCATTGTGCTAAAAGTTAATATTATAAATCCAATCAGAGCTTGTTTTGTTTGACCACACACACAAATAAATAGAAACCAGAATAAAGAGATTTACACAACTATTAACAGATTGCTGTAGTTTTTAATTTTGCCATATAAATATACGGCGGCCATTTTAGATAACGCCATTACAGAGATTTAAGACCGATGCTGAACATGTCAACCACCATGCCATTGAGCGTTAGGGTATATGTCCATGTGATTTGTGTATTTGTAACAAAGAGATGACATCTATTCATGTTCTAGACACTTTCTTCAGCGCTGATTGGCTGACTAGGAGTTATGTCATATCAAATGTTGGTAATCGTGACATGCTTTTCACATTTCGCTGAATATATAGAAAATTCCTGTTCGAACAAGTTTCATTTTCAAGACCTTTTAGCCTATAGTCACCATACTTCTTGTATGGCTTCATCCTAGCCTAAAGTTGTGCCATGTTTCAAGATAAGTGTACCTGACACTTTTCACGATTCACTCAACATTTTAGAATGTACTTGTACATGCTGCAGTTTCAGGAGTTTTTCGTATAGTGTGGTCAAACTTGATGTATGGATACATGCTAGGCTGAAAGTGTCACATCTCAAAAGTTTGTCAGTGTGACCTACTTTTCATGGTTCACTGAACATCATAGAAAATTCTTGTCTGTGTTGTATTTTCAAGAGCTTTTAGTTCACCTGGCCTGAATGCCATGTCGGCCACCATTCAACATTTTAGAAACGTCCTTGAAAAATCTTCTTCGAAACCGCTTGGCGTATCGATGCAAGACTCAGGAAACGTCATAGTGTGTTCAATGGAAGTTAACTGGCCAAATGGTTCGACACCGACACTTACGGAATACAAGGTGACATAATATTGGATACATTAATTGAAATAGACGTTTTATTTTATATAAGAGGTTTGCATACAGCATATATAAATACAGAGTAATTATATATAAATTGTAGTCTATCTACATCTACGCCGGGTATATTTTTAGTCAATTAAATGTAAAGTACGTATATTTAAATAACACTATACACCTTCGTTAAATTGGACCACCGCCATCTGCCAAATATACAGTATTTACAAAACATTGCCACTATGATGGAAGCATGAGAATACCGCCACTGATTGTCAAACCTGTTCTTCCGACCACCTGCCTTTGCCGTCACAAAATAATGGTTCTTTAACCCTCAAGTCAGCCAAAAAAGGGCTTCTGCAGTGATCTTGGGAAATGTCCATTTGCAGACCAAAAGAAGACTATTTTATGGAAATTTCTCACCGGAATGACTGTCTCGATAACCGGGCCAGTCATTCCAGTGATAAATTTTCAAAAAATTGTTTTCTCTTGGTCTGCAAATGGACATTTTCTGTGAGGATCAAAGAGTTAAAGATAAACTAATCTCATATCAAAAATTGTGTCTTCTGGTTCTGATAGATTATGGTAGTCACTATATAGATTACATACCTTTCACTTCATGGCGATTTCCTTTAGGCCTATCTCTACACAATAGAGGGATCATGTCTTAGCTATGCCCCGCCCATCTTTAGCTAAGCTCCGCCCACACATCGCCCGTGTTGGGATCGAGCGATCCCTGAACTTCCCGCCTATCAATTCCCAGCAATCTATACAGGTAAGCTCTTGAATATTTTCAAATTCATTTGACTGCAACAACGCTTAGTCAGCCATCAAGTAAGCGTTCATGACGAACATAGCTACGTCATTCGTGACGTAATTCATTATGACGTCATCATACACGTCAGGTAGTTGATTATGACGTCATATGATTGATGGATAAACTGGAATCCTCCGTTATTCATTTTTAGCATTGCATAAATATTGAAGTGTGTTTGTCGCCATTTTGTCTCATTGAGTGATAGTGTGTGATGTAATGTAGGTAACATTTTCTATTATGTGAAAACTACCATGTTGAATAAGTTGACAATCATTTTACTGGAAGCTGTCGCTACCTAAGGCCTGCTTTTCCACCGCTGCCAAATCATAGAAATATGTCAACAATTACCTATTAAAATCTGGATATCTTTCTTTGACGGCAGAATAAACAAGAAACTCAAATGTCCCCGAGGCGAGGCTGTTTACCACTTAACCCTTTAAAGCTCGAATTCTTTCAAGAAAATTTAGATTTTCTCAAAGAAAATGCCCATTTGCAGGCCAAGAGAAGAGCATTTTTGAAGATTTATCACTGTAACGACCGGCTCGGTTATCGAGCCAGTCATTCCGGTGGTAAATTTCCGAAATTACTCTTCTCTTGGCCTGCAAATGGCCATTTCTGTAGACCACTGCAGAAGCCGTTTTTGGCTGATATGAGCGTTAAAGGGTTAAAGGTTCATATTAACAGCAGAAAGCCTGAAAATAAAATTGTTAAAATTGTATGCTTTTAGAGGGCTTAAATTGTGTACCTAGATGTAATGAAACGAAATAAATCTTAACATATATGCTGATTTCATTGCGTATAAAATGATACAATTTTTTAACTTGTGAAATTGAATTACAGGCACAGGTCCCTAATTCAAATTCATATCTAAAAAAATTATATTAATTTTTCCGGAATGAAATCATCATATGTTAAGACCTTTTTCGTGCCATTACATATAGCTTTTTTTCGGGATTATTAACCCTTTCACGACGAAGCCGGCTAAAACCGGCCTGTTTAGTGGTCCTGGGGATTGTCCATGTGCAGGCCAAGAGAAGGCTATTTTTTTAATTTACCACTGAAATGACTGGCTCGGTAACCGAGCCAGTCATTACAGTGGTAAATTGTCAAAAATAGTATTTTCTTGGCCTGCAAATGAACATTCAATAAGTAAATATTATAATTTTTCGAAGAAATTTAGTCATTAAAGGGTTAAGCAACGACCTTAAGACCTAGAGCCTCGATTTCACAATCTCTTACAAAGCACCAAAGTCTTTAGATATTAGTAATGGTAAAATGATAAAGACGTATGAAACCGTCACTTGGAGAGAACACAGAGGAGTCGTAAATATTGCCTTTATTTATGATACAAGGAGTCGTGGCATTACAGTATATTGACATTGACAGCAGTAGCGTAGCCAGGGGAAGAAGGGGGAGCGTTCCCTCACCCTGGACCAATCTTCCCAAATGTGGCGCCAAAATCATGTCCGTAACACATACAAGTTTCCGGACGTCCCACACTCCCAAGCCACCTTTAATAAGTTAATCTACATTGAAAATTATAACTATTTTAATTTAAAACGTTGTTAATGTGTTCTTTTTATGCTTGTTCATGTTGAGACGTATTGTTTTAATTACGTTACATCAAGAAAAAGAATAGTAGACTACATGCCACAATTGGCGACGCTGGGATGCTATTTTCTCTTTAGTAAAGAAATTTAAGCAGATTCCGACGCCTAATTGGTATGCAGGGTGGAGCCTTTTAAGTCCTCCCTCAAGTGGGGTGGCGCCTTTTTAGCCATCGCTCCCCTGAATTGAAAAGTTGGCTACGCCACTGATTGACAGGGAATCGAACCACTGCAACGCCGCGAGACGAAGGTTTGTGGCGTTGGTGTGGTGGAAGCATTGGTGGGCTACGCTGCTTGGCACTTTCGATGGGCGTGGCTTCGATTCCCTGCCAATGTAGATATTGCCAATGAGAGTTGTCTCTCTCCAGACAGAATAATATCAGCTCAACACTCAACACGTAAAGGAATGACGTCAACATCAAAGCGTAACAGAAGTTTTGAAGAGACATGGCACACACCTTATACAGACAATACCAAAGAAAGAAGTTAGCGGCATGACAATGATTCAAGTATACAGGTCCTACATTATATCCCGTAAATAAGTTAAAATGTTTCCTAAACAAAAAACACAAGCACGTTAGTTAGTACCATTTGGAACATGATGTAAGCGATGTTCTGGTCAATATTTTGGACTTAACCCTTCAACGACTAAATTTGTTCAGAAAATTAAAATATTTACTTATTAAATGTCCATTTGCAGGCTAAGAGAAGACTATTTTTGAAAATTTACCACTGGGATGACTGGCTCGATTATCGAGCCGGTCATTCCAGTTGTAAATTTTCAAAAATAGTTTTCTCTTGGCCTGCAAATGGACATTTCTCAAGACCCCTGCAGAGGCCGGTCTTGGGCGGCTTCGTCCTGAAAGGGTTAATTTGATTCCAATAAAATTATGTTCAAATTATTCAACAATACGTTTTATTTTGTTTTGGAATTTGTGCTTAAGTTTTTAATATTTGGGAAAACCGTCTTAGGCCCGTTTTATAAGTCGAACTTTCTGTCGCGCCGCGCTAATGACGACTGGTTGATTTATATAGTGGACTCTGTCATTTTCAGGCAGATTTGGCGGGCACGGCACAAGAGCAGTTCGACTTAAAAATCGGGTCTTAGCTACCAGGTGGCCGCGCGTATATTAAAAACGAATTCGAGCCAGTATTATTTATTGATCAACAACAAGCGCATTATTCTGTACAGATTATGTTCGCATTCCACGTTCGCATTCCATGCGCGTGTCACAAATCTACCCGACATATTTTAATTTGCGCACAATAAAACCAGTTACACATGTATTATCATTTGGGAATGAATAGTCCGCCTCCTCCTCTCCCGTTGTTAATCCATTTTGTGTCAACTTAACCCTTTGATGGTCAAGTTGGTCAAAACGACCTCTGCAGTGATCTTGAGAACTGTCCATTTGCAGGCTAATTGAAAAAATATTTTAGAAAATTTACCACTGGAAGGACAACCGAGCCAGTCATTCCAGTGGTAAATTTTCAAAAATACTATTTTTGTCTGCAATTGGACACTGGCTAAGCAGAAATTTGAATTTTCTTGACCATTACACTTTTGATGAATGCCCATTTGAAGGACAACAGAAATCTATATTTCTTTGTAAATTTTCGTTATTGATTTACAAAAAAACTCGTTTTGGCTGCAAAAATCAAAATTTCGTTGAAAAGTATTGTCAAATTAAATGGTTCATTGAAATAAATATTATTTTGAGCGCTTTAATGCGCTGTTGACACAAGAGGGGTTAAATAGCAACATTATGTCAATACTTATTAGGCTATCTAGATAGACCTATCGCAAGTCTCAACTATACGAGACATGCTAAACTATCTTAGCAGTTGTGTGGTAAAATCTGAAGACACTAATATAGTGAAAGTTTAGGCAAGCAAAGCAATCTTGTTTTCTTCCATCGTGTTCTTGATTTCTTCCAATTATAAATCGGCAGGCGAATCCAATCCGGAATCATAGCAATGGCCATCGTTAACCAGTGGGTATGTAGCGAGTTTGCGTGTAAATTGCCCTACTAGAAAATCCGTAGGGCCTACGTAAAACTTATCTATCTCGGAAACTGGACATTCTTCTTCCAGGTTTGAAGTAAATCAGGACTAGAATCATGATGTATATTAGTGAGAATTTGTGCAGCATATGGAATAAGAAGTGACTCAACGTGCCGATGCCATAAACAACATATGGCGCTTCAAGGCACCCGTAGACAAGCGCCATCCACGCGCTGAACTTCGCGCCCTCCTGCCAACCTCGGACATACCAATATTTCCTGCAAGTAAGAGAAGTTAATAGAGCTATACACTTCAAGCTATGCCACGCCCATTTCTACCTACGCTCCACCCACTTTCTACGCGTGCTGGATTCGATTTGAAATTTTTTAAACCTGAATTACCATAATAGTCCAGTAAAACTACAAATTAACCTAGAACAAATTGCAACAGAATTTATTTCTTTTCTGCGGCATTCATGGGACTGCCAGGTGTCACATATCAAAAGTCCTCCAAAATCCCTCGATGGGAAAGTGGGTAAATTCGCATATTTAGCTACCGCCATTATCCGAATAATGAAACTTCCCTTACCTGCTTCATTCCGCAAATAAACGAAGTAGAAATGTTGTCTAAGCTCTGAATTTCATGGTCACGGAAGACAGTAAGCAATTGGCAATATTGCCTTGAACCACTTGTACAAATTCTCCAAACCACAGATTAAATATGGTTGTATGCACAGGGCCGGGGTAATTTAACAAAATTATATTTAAAGTAAGTTTAATTTTGTTTTTCGCTTTTAAAATTTTATCTAAAATAAATTGCATTTTAATTCTCACTTTTATCTCACAATTTGAATAAATTTCTATACAATTCAATCAGAATATGGACATGGATTTAGATACATGCGTTATTTGTAACCAGAGCCTAGAAAATGGCTCACAAACTGTTAAGCTTCGAGTTAAAGGCTGTGACGGTATTAACAATGCTAGCAGAGCCCGTGAAAGCGATGTCATAGCTGAAGTAGGACAGACGGTTCATGTAAAATGTCGACGGGAGTTCATTGATCCCAAGCGGATTGCCCGTGACGCAGAGAAAATTGAACAATCTCCGCCACCCATTCGAACACTCCGTTCAGAAAGTCCAACATTCAATTTTAGTGAACATTGTTTGCTATGCGGATACCCTGCAAAAATTCAAGATGGAAAGAAACGTGACTATGATATTTATCCAGTAAGTACTCATGACTTTCAATGTAGTATCGCCGAGGCCTGTGAGCAGAGAAAAGAAGAATGGGGCAAACTTGTAGCTGGGCGGCTTGCCTTCACGCCGGATTTATGCGTTGTCAATGCGGTATACCATCAAAGCTGCAGCGTACATTTTCGAACCATGAAAAATATCCCTCAGCTGCACTCATCTTGCTCATCCCAAAAACATGGAAGGCCAGAAGACTTGGACAGAGTAAGAGCATTTAGTGCGACAATGGCATTTCTAGAAAATAATGATGATGAGCAGCTGACCCTGCACGACCTCGTTAATAAAATGCAAGAGCTCTCTGGGGTAAACTGTGATTCAAGTGAACAACACAAAGATTCCACACAATCTCGAATAAAGCGTGATATGGATGATACTTACAAAATTCTCAAAATCCTTAGTGAACTGAATCCATTTGGACCAGACCCTTCTCTTAGAGGATTTGTTAGTGGATTGTCTGCACATGAATCAGTCAATGTTGACGATGCTAAAGATATTGGAGAATCAATTATTAATTCGATGTGTGGCCAATATGTATCAAGCATTTCGTTCCAGAGAAAGAGACAAGCTATTACCGTAGCATCCAAAACATCTCTCAAGATTGATGATGAATGTGTACAAATTGATCCACAACTCCTATTTCAAGGACTCAGTTTAATTGCTACAAATGGATCAAAAGGGAATCCATCATCTTATTTTGAGTATGAGTTGTGCACTCATCCGCCCGCACTCTTTGATAATTCATCTCTTCCGTGGGAAGCAAATAAGCCGGCACTTGCTGATGCATTGTGGAAATTAATTCAAAATGAAGATGCAGTCCTTCCAGATTCTGTACACTATGTGCTTGATGGAGGAGCTCTATTACACCGTGTTCCATGGCAGCGTGGAGAGACATTTGCAAATGTTTGTCAAAGATATGTAAAATATTGCATAAGCAAATATGGAAAGGCTACAGTAGTTTTTGATGGTTATGACCAAGGCCCAGACATAAAAGATGTAACACATAAGAGGCGAACTCGTGGATCATGCGCAACTGTTGTAGTGACTCCGCAAACAGTTGTAACTCTGAGTAAGCCTGATTTTCTTAGTAACAAGCAGAACAAACATCGGTTCATATCAATCTTAAGTTCATCTCTCGAACAGGCTGGATGCTTAACGATAAAGGCAAGCGGTGATGCTGATGTCTTAATTACGCAAACGGCTATCTTGGCTTCAAAGTCAACAAATACTGCTCTTGTTGGAGACGATACCGACCTACTGGTGTTGCTTCTATACCATACTGATATGAATGGCTGTCAGCTATTTTTCAGACCAGAGCCAAAGCAAAATGCAAAGAAACCCCGACTGTGGAATATCAAAATGGCAAAGGAAAAACTCGGGTTCTGTTTGTGCTCACAGCTGTTATTTATCCATGCTATCCTTGGCTGTGACTCAACATCTAGGCTTTATGGAATTGGAAAATCTGCATCCCTTAGCAAAATCCAGTGCTGCAAAGAACTCTCTCAAATTGCTGAACTGTTTACAATGAGTAATGCGAATAAAGATGACGTGATAAAAGCAGGTGAGAAGGCAATGCTTATTCTATACAATGGCACTTCAATGGATAGTCTAGTTGCTTTGCGGTACAAGCGATTCAGGGAGAAGGTTGCAAAAAGTTCCAAGTATGTTTAAGCACGAGATTTACCACCAACACCCGCATCCGCAAAGTTTCACAGTCTTCGCGTGTACTACCAAATTCAAGTTTGGAGAGGAGATGCTGGAGATATGGATCCAACAGAATGGGGCTGGAAAGTTCTCAACCACCAAATGCTGCCTGTTAAGACTGACATGCTGGCAGCACCTGACGATTTACTGTATTCATTTAGATGCAGCTGCAAAACTGGCTGTGAATCAAAGAGATGCACCTGTAGAAAACATGGGCTCAGCTGCACATCCGCCTGCGAAGACTGTAAGGGTCTCAGTTGCTAAAATTCAATAACGCTCATTGAGGAAGATGACTTGGATAATTGATGCAAGATGAAATTAGTAGAAACCAGGTAACTATGCCATACTATTTCATCTTAGCTTAGCTTAGAAACACACAATACCGTGACATAATAAAATATAATATGTATTGTATCAATATCAATGATGGTATTAGGTAAATTCATGCAAGTGGCATAACACAATACATTTAATTTGTGGAGAATATGTCAATCGTATTCATTTATTACTAAAAAAGTCCAAAAATACCCAGTCACACATATATTACATACCGGTTTTAAAGAAATAAAGAAAAATTGATTTTTCAGGTGAAATGGCCCAAATCTGGTAATAATTATGCAAATTTTACCCTTTCCCCTATTGGAATTTTGGAGGACTTTTGATATGTTGTACATGATGGCCCCCTATACACTGGGCAAGGTAAAAAAATTCTGTTGCAATTTGTTCCGGGTTAAAATATTTTTGGCCTAGATTGACTGGACTATAATTTCAAGGTATGTTTACAGGTATGTGAGATGTTGACTTATATTTTGAAACTGACTGGTGGTTGTTGTTGTCTGCAACAACAGTTCCTAGTCAAGTTAGTTTCAAAATATTCAACAAACTGTTTATTAAATTCCGTATCAATTTTGGTTGAGAGTGCCAGGCTGTTAATCATATCGAGGAGTATTTCCCCTAATTTCCTGCCTATTTTCGGAGATCTGAAAAAGTGACCAATCAAATTTCTGCAGAAGCATTTAATGTCCTTCCAGCCAAGATTAAGATTAATTAAAATCGGCCGAACACTTTAGGCGAGTAGCCTCTTACAATTTGATGGGTATTTTACAAATGCATAATGACCCCAAAAATTCGACCAGGCAAATTGCTACATAATCCTTCCACGCGGGTTTTGCAGGAATTGTCCTAACGGTTAATGAGGAATACTCTTTTAATTGATTTCCTAGATATTTTCAGGAATCCAAGATGGCAATTCAAAGAATTTATCAATTCCATCACTATATAAGTTTTCTGAAGCCTATGACCATAAGGTCATTCCAAAAAGGTTTGATTGAAACTGGCCTAGGGGGTATATATGAGTTTTTCGAAGCCTACCATATTAATGTCGTTTCAGCCAAGTTTGGTTGAAGTCGGTCAAACGGTTTATAAATAATTTCCTGGATATTTTCGGAAATTCAAGACGGTCGTGGTAAAAATTTACCAGATAAATTTATGCATAACTTTTCTGAAGCCTACCACCATAAGGTCTTTCCAGATAAGATTAACGTCCTGAAAGCTAAGTATCAGTATCAAACGAGTGGGTGTGTGGATGTATGAGCGTACGAGTGGGTATGTCGGTGGGTGGGCGGGTGGATGGGTGGGTGTAAGTAAGTGAGTGAGCGGGTGGGACGGCGGGTGGGAGGACGGGCAGGCGGAGGACCGGCAATGAGTGGGTGATTGAGCAAGTGAGCTTCGGTGAGTGGATTTGTGGGTGGGTGGCTGGCTGGGTCGGCATAGGAGACTGGAATTGATTCTGATTGGTTGGTTGGGTGTGTGGATGGGTGAGTGGGTGGGTAGTTTGTTGATTGGGTGGGTGGGTGGGTGAGATGATGGGAGGGATGGAGTGAGTGAGTGAGAGAGAGGGTGAACGGGCGAGTGAGTAGATGGGTATGTTAGTGTGCATGTGGGCGGGCGGGTGTGCGTTTGTGCGAACGGGTAGTCAAGTGAATGCGCGAGCGAGTGGATGGATGGGCAGTATGTTCGTGCGTGTGTGGGTGGGGGGGGAGCTGTTACTAAGTGAGTGGTTGAGTAAGTGGGTGTGCGAGCTGTTAGGCTAGCGGGCAGACATGCGGACAACTGCGAGAGCCAGAGATATATGGGGTAGAGGGGTGGAGATGGGTGTGCACGTACTGTATAAGGTACTTAAGAAGTAGAACAAGACCGATGTCAGTAAGCACTGCTGTGATGAAGAATCGGCCTTTGCCAATATAGTCTCTATCAAATGGGTTCAAGGTTGAGTACCACACGCTGCTGACCACCTCTGCCAGGACGATGGCTACTGACATTGGAATGTCAAAACTGAAGCGAATGGACGTCATTCTCATTCATCGATGTACTAGACCAGAGATTCCGAACAAAATCTGAAACGATAGAAAAACACTATATATATATATATATATATATATATATATATATATATATATATATATATATATATATATATATATATATATATAATTTTATGACGCACTGACAACATGTGGCTTCAATTTCTATGTGCTAACTTAGCCGACAGTCATGCACCCATTAGTTTAATTGGTTGATCACCATCTCCCATTCGGGGGGATCGAACCGCCATTCTGCAGCTCCGCATATCATCAGCAACCAGACATCTTTCCACTGGACCACCGCGCCAAGACAAGGTTTGGCCGACCAGCTTTCACATGTCTGATATACTGACACACTGACGATTCATGTATATATATATATATATATATATATATATATATATATATATATATATATATATATATATATATATATATATATATATAGTAGATTTTATTTTATTTGTGAAGCATTTTACATTATTTCTGAGCTGTAGTACTATAGTACATTGAATAACACTGTTATCTAAATCAAGTCTATAATGTCTCGATTGCAAAGCAGCCATAGAGAAAAATCCGCTAAATATTTTGAGCCTGATGTTAATGGAAGTTCTTTACATCAGGTTTCAAGCAAAAGAAATTTTCAGTCAAATTAATTCCAAAATATTCAATATAATACTTCTTACATATTGGGAAATGCGTCGTTTCTGTTATTTACAACCGAAGGGGTTAGGAGACGTGTTTCCGACAGTTCAATAGTAATTAACATATATATTAGACGGTATCGCATTTAATAGAATAACATGGGCTGATATGACATGAATACACATATATGTGCAGTATCATATATGCAGTTCAATTATGGATAGCCTACATCTACGTCGCTGATCAATTATTATAATTAACGTTTTTAATTAACAATAAAATATGCAAGCCGAATAATAATTGATATGAAGAGGTGCAGTTTAACACTAGAACGTCTGTAGTCTACTCTTCACACACTTTGCCCTTTTGACTCCACCCCTGCACAAACTCTCCAAATACTTACATCGGTGGGGGGGGGGTCGGTGAAGGGGGGTGGGGGTGGATAGTGGGGCGGGGGTGGATAGTTAGGCGGGGGGGGGGGGGGTGGTGGAAGCAAAATAGGCCAAAATATCAACTTGTAATAATCAGCAGTCATGGGTAATCAGGGTTTCTCATACGGGTCATTTTGAGAGTATAGACCCCCAAAATGTCACTGAGGACCCCAAAAGTTATGGTAGTGGGCCCTATGGGACCCATGAAAATCTTGAATGGTTGTTAAATATTAATTAGTTTTATATTTTTTGTGCACAATCATACCCCACGAAATCTAGCATGTGACCCCCATAACTCGATCAGCTGTGTACCCATGGTACTCTCTAATTTTAGCATGGATGAGAACAACTGCATAGGAATCCAGAATTTACGTTTGGGACCTCCAGATTTCAGGTTGGCACCCCTAGATTTCTATGTGTGGGGTCCCTGGTACCTCCAAAATTTAGATGTCATGGGAAACGCTGTGGGTAACTCACATACGATTTATGAGGAGATAGCGTAACATACAAGGTATGTCGGTCGGTCGGTCGGTCGATGGGTAGGTGGGTAGGTGGGTGGGTGAGTGGGTGAGTCAATTGGTCGGTTGGATATATTCACAGCACATAGTTCAATGATTTTCAGAGTCAGTGAAAGACTGAGTGTACTAATTTCCAGTACATATTCGAGAAAGCAACATCATTCAGTCAAATTATTGTCAAAACTATAACTTAAACTCGTAGACCTAATTCCAAAATATTAAATATAATAACTGATCTAATCATGGAAATAAAAGGCTGCCTCACAGGCCTAGGGGCCTATTTGAAGCATATACCCCAAATGAAGCATATGCCTGCCTTCATTACATCCAGAGACCGAGCTAGTTCAGAGACTCACAATTGGTTCCCATTCTTACACGTGTCTATATGTTAACCAGTACGCGTATGGTAACGCGTCCCTGTGCGTGCGCAAGTGTGTCACACACATGTTTAATTATGTCTTCCCACTGCCTATATAGACTTACCTTTCGGCAGTGTGGGGGCGGTCTCATAAATAGAATGCAAAACATCTGTGCATCTCTTACATTCCCTAGCTAGTTATGGAAATCAATGTAACTTTCTATACAACACATGTTTAATTTAACCTATAATCCGTGAACTTCCCGTGTCTCAATCTCAAGAGCCGTAGAGAATATGTTGAATATTTTAAAACTAATTTGACTGGGAGTTGTTGCTGCTATAGACAGCAAAAGCTCCCAGTCGAATTAGTTTTAAAATATTCAACAGCGTCTGAGTATCCATTCGTCATAAAGAACGCATCGTTTCTGGTGAAACAAATTCGCTAGTTCTTATAAACACTCACCTTCTATTATAACGTCTTTTGCCAAAGCGAATATCGGAATAGAAAAAAGGCTCTGTAAAGCATATATAGGCCTGTCACCTGTCCTTGAGAGGGTTTGACAACGAAATATGTACACAGGGTCTGGACTGGATGATTTATTAATAGCAATTATATACGTCTAGGCTACATATATCTTTGTTATATTGAACGTTAGTCGGCAAAACACCTTACGCTATGCGTGAGTCATAGAGGTCGCGTATATTTTGCCTTGGAGTCAGCAGCTCGTATGCGTTGGTGTCAGATTGACACGAGTCGCACAACCAACTAAAGATGCGCGTCATCAAATGATGTCGACGATGAGTTCGATACCCATCTAGACTAAGACTCAGCTAGTCTGGCGGAACGGTTGCCAGCCTCCGCGCATATGTGATTAGCGATGGATGTGAATCAGGAGGCGAGCTCGGCTCATCGGCGGCAGTATTGATCCTCCCGCATCAATGTCAACAGTAGGCGGGTACCGGACTCCTCATACCCTCGCTGACGATTCTCTGGCTCAGGATATGGGGGCCGGTAACGGCTGCCATCTTTGTACGCGATTTACGTACATGACGTCATTACACACATAGGGGAAATCCATATGACAGCAGACTCTTCAAAGCGAAATGAAAGCTATTTAACCCTTGTACGACACCTCTTCGGGTATTAGTATGGTCTTATCTTACTCATTTCGTTACACTACATAACTAAAATGGAATTTTTCACTAAAGACTATTGCCCCAAATTAAAAAAGTCACGCTAATAATCTAGATTATTTTCTTGAAGGATAGCAGTGGGCACGTTTCCAAATTTTGTTACCAGTTTTCGTTCATCGTTTAGTACTACTAAATAGTTAGCTACTTCTAATAGTAGAAGCCCTAGGCTACTTATTTACTTGTTATGTGACTCTTCTAGAGTTTATTTTGCGGGAATACTTGTATAAATTGTATAAAGTATACTAGTATTTCCTTCAAAATCAGCTTGGCCTACCGCTAAGGGTAGTGGTTAGGGTGGGTGGTATTGGGGTGAGGGTGGCTGATTGGTGGAGGCAAATGAAAATCGTTTCAGCAGGGGTGTTTCCTGCGAAGTTGTGAAAATTTGATACATTGATTACTTTCTGTATCATGATTCCAACACATTATGTTGAATATTTTGAAACTAAAATTACTGGAATTGTAGAGGCTGTCACAGCATCTTACAATAATATTATTTGTGTCCTTGGATCATATGGTCACATTTCTGCACCATTGGATTAATATAATTTGGATAATGAGGGGTACCACAGAGCTCTTCCCCCCCCCCCCCCACGCCCACCTCCACCCCACCCAACATTCACCCCAGCCAAAGTATATATAAGGCACCATGGAATGATGGATGCCCTTTTTAAAATCAGTTTCATTGCCATAATACATATAATAGTGATTTATGACCAACCATTAAAACCATGAATGATGTTAACTCTCCAGGTAAATAACTATGATCTACACATGAACCACTGATCCTGTGATCATGTAGGCCTTAATGGATCAGTAACAGATAACTCATTTATTAATGGTAAATCCAGATTGATCCATTTGGATCACTTGTTTTTCACAAGTAGCAAATCTAAATATATAAAAAGGACTTACATTTACTGCTTACTTTATCAAATACCTGTAATCTGTAGCTGGTTTAATCTGTGAAAGGTTATTGTTGAAATTAAAGTTGTTGTTAATTATGTCAATATTTACATGTAAATTTATTTTGAAAATACAAATATGTTGGCCTGAAATGTGCAAATTTGTGATTAACAGCAAAGTTACACAGAAATGTAAACATTTTGACAGTTAAATGAGAATCTGGTTTTGAAATAACAGAGATTTAAATGGAAATGTGAAGATTTTACAAAATTCAGGCTAGTATTATGAAAATTTAAGTCAGAAATATAAAAGCTTTCAGCCTGAAACAAGGGCATTTTGGTTTATATCAGATTAATTTCAGGCCACACTTAAATTATTGTTTATTTGGGGTAACAACTTAATATTTTGGTTATGTATGCTTATATATCCAAAATATATTATAGGGTGTAATACTACAAACAAACCATAATTTATGAGTGGTCTTGGTGATCTTGAGAAATGATATCAGACTGCCATAGATCAAAGTAGACTTTGAAACCAAGAGGCACAATGGGTATGGTGGGCCTGTATCACTCACCTAGGATATCAGTATCTGTATAAGAAACATTTAAAATTGGGTTTCAAACACAGATTATGGATGGAATCATGGAAATGTGTACTTAAATGCAGAAATTTGTGCTGAATTCAAACATTTCTTGCTGAGATTTGTAAATTTTGTGTTAAAAGCAAAAGTTTAGAGAAATATAAAAATTTTGACGGTTAATATGTGTATCTGGGCTCAAAATGTTAAATCTGTAATGGACCGTTTCGTCAAATATTAGCCAGTGTTTAAAATTTAACAACAAATTAGAAAATTTTGACCAAAAATGAAAGAATATGTGTGAAAATGCAAAAGTTTGGTACTGAAATCTGTGAATTTGGGATTATAAGCAAATGTTTACCAAGAAACATATAGATTTTCACAGTTAATAAGAATATCTGGGTTCAAAATGCTAAAAAAAATTTCAAATGAAAAGCAACTGCTTTGTTTAGAAACAAAACATATAGGTGCAAAATGCAAAAGTAAGACAGTTTAAGCTGAAGATACACACATTTCTGTATGAAGAATTGATAACTATGTTCCAATTATGAACATTTTATCAGGAAACATGAATATTTTAGCTAAAAAATTTAAGAATTTACTGGTAGGCCCAAAATGGCAAAACTTTGATATGAAATAATGGCCACTGGCCAATAATGTCAAATTCCTATTCAACAGGCCCAAAACCTATATTATTGGCATGTTCACTGTGAAAATTCATCAACTAAGATAGCCGAGTCTAAACCCCTAATGGTAATTAAGCCGGCAAAAACCAGCCCTTGTAGTGGTATTGGTATTTTCAAGAATTTATCACTGTAATACCTGTGTCAGTCATTCCAGTGTTAAAATTTCAAAAAATATTTCTTGGACTGCAAATGGACATTCACTAAGTAAAATGACAATTTTCTTAACCAATCCTAACCATTAACAGCAACAATTTTGACAGGAAATATGAAAATTTTTGACTGAAATGCATAATTTTTATTCAGAAACATGAAAATCTTGGTACAAAGGCAGAAATATTACCATTGGCTGAAAATACAAACATTTCTGTACTGAATTGATGATCATGGACACTGGCTCAAAGATAAAAATCTATATATCACTGTTTTCACTGTCAAGACCATCAACTGCATGTAACAAAAGCTCAACTGTGATTGGTCGATAACGTTGAGTTTGCTTTAGCTTAGCTGACTTTTCACACACATATATCTGGGAAAAACATCTACCAGTAGATCAATCTGTCCTAGTTTCTTAAGAATATATGTAAACGGTAAATTTTCTTAAATTTGAATGGTCACTAATAATAACACATTCAGCCAGTAAGCTCTGCATGAAGTGGATGATGGTGTGACTTAGTGATCCAAATAGGCAAGGGCCTCTATTCCAAACTCAGAATTTGCTACTGGTAGAATGGTTAACGGTTTTTCAAAAAATGTAACGACATGCAAACAAACACTGCCTATTATTTTATTTATTGAGCTATTTAGACCAAATATATTGCCATAGAATGAGCTCATTTGGCCTCTCAGGCTTTTCAGATCAGGTGAGCTAGAACTGAGATCTGCAGAAAACTAAATATTTTGAAAATAATTTGTCTGAAAGTGATTTACATGTAGGTCTTGCGGTTTGTGCAGCTATATCCTTAAATCGAATAATGTGACTGAATTAATAAAGAAACAAGGAGTGTTTTGGTCTTGCTCACTCTGATTACAAATAAATCTGTTTTTAAGAGAGATAATATGAAGATTGTAGAATATCTTGAAAATAACCTGATTGACAGGTGTTTGCGAACAGCAGGTTTCAGTGAAATTGTTTTTTAAATAGTTTGCCTATTGAAATATCATGCGCGTACACTGTCATTGTCATACAGGGTGAAATTGAATATTTTTTCCACTGTTTTTATTAATATATATATTTTTTCAGATGAGAGTTCTCACCTCAGATGGATAGGTTACTAAATGTCAAACATGACCATGTCACCTAAGTCATTATTTCACAGAAGTCATTATTGTTTTGTGTGACAGCATTTTCTCATTGAGTATAGGGGTACAGCATGAAATATATTGCTCAGTTTTCCTGACTTTCCAGCTGATCATTGAAATCTTATAAAAAAATTTTCATTCCAGTGAATTAAGTTATGATTTACTTCTTGGACAGCAGATTTTCTATCCCCACACTTTTTGAAAAAATGCTGGAATAATGAAATCGCACTTGTTTGTTCATTTACAGGCCACGATGAGACTATTTTTTAAAAAAGTTTACCACTGTAATGACTGATTCTGCTGTCGCACCAGCCAATCGATCAGTGTTTAACTTTCAAAAATAATCTCTTGGTGTACAGAGCCATTTCTCAAGACCACTGCAGAAGCTATTTTGGCCGGTTCGGTGATTAACGGGTTATATTCAAGTCATTAACTCATTCAAAACCCAAAAACCATACAACATATTCCTCATGGTAATACGAAGTTGTTGGTTGCACAAGGTACATGGACATTTTGAGCTGATAGATAGTAATACCAGTTTAACCCTCAATGTCTCAATTTCAAGACAATTAATTTTTAATCTGTGGCAACAGCAGCTCAGTCAAATTGGTTTCAAAATACTCAATATAATATTCATTATTGTACATCATAAAGAATATCAGGCTAAACAAATTATTCTGGATGAAAAACATTATGTTGAATATTGTGTTTTAACTAGATTCAAGATTCTTTACTTTCATATAGATAAATAATTTAATAGTTCAAAACAGGCATCCACCAAAGACTAAGGCTATGTGGTGCTGGGCCCTTGACAAACTAGGTAAATGCACGCATGAAAGAAACTTAACAACCTACAACAGTGGAAGACTGATATCCTCTGTCAAATTTGTTATGTAAGTTACCACGATATTAATGGGTACTGCAAAACACCATTTACATTAGCCCCCACCCCACCACCACCCTCCAGCCCCATCCCCCACGCACCTCCCCCCTCACCCCACCCCACACACACCCACCACCCGCAGTGGGCTGGTGACAGGCTGGAGCTAGCGAGCTACCTGAAAGTCAAATTTGGCGGAATTCAACTAAATTTGCTATGTAAGCTACTTGAATGCAAGACAATATTTATACTATATTTGTAAACGGCCCAGGCCCATATGCAAATTGGTTATCAGTGCGTCCATTTCGAAACATCGCAGGCTCATATGCACATTGATTATCTGCGCGCCCATTAGTAAGCAATTCATTCAGTTGTTCAGACACGTCTGTCCGTATTTATTCATGTGTTCATTCATGCCTGGTATTTTTAGCTTGTTCATGTGTTCATCCGTTCATCTGTATGCCCGTTCATTCATTCATTCCTTCAGTCGGTTAGTCAATAATTCTGCATTGGGCGCAAATATTCTTGTGTATACATCAACAATCCCGTGACAATTGAATCGATTTAAGCCGCTGATTAATCCATTGTTTTGTGATTACACATAATGTCTGTACTTAAGGATCAAAGTGATTAATGAGAATAATAACGCAAGGATCAAATGAAGTGACTAACATTGAGTATGATTTGTGTATTGGACTACATTAATAAACACTTTAAATAATCCTCACACTTATGAAAGAAAACTTAAATCTGTCCTTACAAACTATCCAATTGCGGAGCGATAGATTAAAAAAGCACTTATTTATTCACACAATAAAACAATACTTACTTGATTAAAACTATGTTTGGGTCACACCTCACCTAGTGATTTAAGCTGGTAGCCTGGTAGGCTATGTCATAAAAAGATTCTTTGAACCCCAACCACCTTGTTTGATAGACATTGTTTCTTTAAGTAAGACGTGTCAATAAATCTAACCAAGTAACTGAAAATTAATCATTGACCTACGAATGTAGGGCTAGAAATCACAATTTATTTACAGATGTGTACTTCTCCTATTGGAGCAAGTTTTATATTGACACATGGGCAGTGCGCCATTTACAAATGGGCGCGCCAATAAACAATTTGCATATGGACAGTGTGCTGTTTACAAACGGGCGCACCAATAACAAACGGCCATATGGGTCTTCGCCGTTTACAAAAGGGTGCACCAATAACAAATTGGTATATGGACCTGCGCCGTTTAAAAACGGGCGAAATTGGTTATTGCCGCATTACAGCAGTACTGAATGGCGAAGTTGGTCAAAGCGTGAGGATTTTCGATGGCGCGCCATGGACTGCGCGTTCTAGTAGCGATTGTTAAGTATATATAATTTAAAATATCTTGCTTATAATATTGCACAATTAATTGTAGGCTCTACATTTTCCTCGTTTTATCTTGTCTTCATTTTTCTTGAGAAAGGCAATATTGACATGAGCATCGTTCAGTATGTTGTGTGGATAATCACTGGCGGATTAAAATATAATATTATATATTATTGATCAAACGAACCTGATTTATAAGCTATTATTGAAGAACAGCTCCTCCCCCACCCAACACCCCCGCCCCACCCCAACACGCACACACTCGTGCACGCGGGCGCACGCACACAGACACGTACGTAGTACGTAATCGTGTGCGCAAGTATGCACGCACATGTACGCACGCATGAACACATGCATGCACGCACCAGGCTCACACGTACGTATGCACGCCCCTCCACCCATTCAGATTTCGACTCGTATATCCCTACCTCCGCTATATATACATCCATCTGATATCTATCTATCTATCGTGTATCCGTCTATCCAACTATCCAT
The DNA here is from genome assembly GCA_034401795.1 of Chaetoderma sp. LZ-2023a. NCBI lineage: Eukaryota > Metazoa > Mollusca > Caudofoveata > Chaetodermatida > Chaetodermatidae > Chaetoderma > Chaetoderma sp. LZ-2023a. The sequence goes on from CM067369.1 coordinate 126,715,259, forward strand.
GCATCCATCCACCCAGCCATCTCGCAACTCTTGCCTCTCTTCATCCATCCAGGTATCTCTCCAGCTCTACATATCCATATCTCCGCCTCATATATACATCCATCGGCTATCTATCTATCTATCGTCCATCCGTCCATCCAGTCACCCACCCACACATCTCGCAACTTTTGCCTATTTTCAGCCATCCAGCTATCTCTCCATCTCTCCATCAATCTCGATGTCCGTCAATCCATCCATCCACCAGACATCCATTCCCATCTTATTCATCCATCTATCCATCCATTCATTCAACCTCTTCTCCCTCCAGCTAGTCATCAGCCCATCCATCTATCCATCCATTAATCCCATTCTCCCTTCCTCTCTAGCTCATTCTGTCCCTCACGTCTATTCATCCATTTATATGATACATTTATTAGTAATGCTAATTCACACATTCACAATTAATCTTCCCACCAATCCATATACCAATCCATTAAAAAACCCAACTATCTATTAATCCACCCACCGCGCCAGCGGTGAATTAAATTATGCATTCAAATTGGTTATAAGTTTACTATGCTATTTGGTGATTGCCTCTTTAATAAATTAACCCTTATGAAAATTAAGGGCTGATTGATTAAAATTTCAATCACCAAATTTCCAAAAATCATTTTCTTTCCGCTTATTTATGTATTAATTTATTCAGGTACTATATCTGTGATTCTAAAGCATCACTGGCGCTTTTAAAATGTTATAAATACAGCGTTAGTTCACTACTCCATTTTTACTCTATCAATATCAATTCATCTACTCCGTTTTCTATGTCATGAATGAATGATTAATGGGGGTTTTTTTTATGTGTTCATAGTTTCATTTACAGAATTTTCTCTACCGCATGCAGATTAACCATCAAATAGTATCATTCTCAGATAGACGGATTTTCTGGTTCTGGTAAAGAAGTTTAAACAGCTCTTGTCTTTTGAAAGAGAGATTGGAACTGTTTAACCGTAACTGCTAGAATTTAAATCGATGTATATCTGGGTCAATCGGCCATAGTTTTTCCCATTACGACTTCAACGTCATTAGATAGATCGATGATATTATTGTGGTCGGTTAATGTGGAGCTCTGGTGGTGACTGAGCAGCGTGCAACTTTGACCAACTCATACATATCTGAATTTTGATCATAACTATTGATCAAGTTTGGCCAAAAAGCAGAGACATGTGAGCTTTAAGTTCAATCCGGAGAGATCACCTCCATAGTTTGCCATTATCCAATCCCAATAATCTAATTTGAGTTGCAGCCATATCCATACCCTATCGCCCCTATCTCCTCAACCTTTTTCATTAAATCGGAATCTTTTACATTGATTCGAAATCCCTTCTATGTCATATAGATCTGTTGTCCTGATACCATAAAATCTACAGCGGCAATATTCCTGTAATTCTTGATCTATTGATACTAAACAATCGAGCCATTTAATTTATACCACTTTGGACGATTTCCTGTTAACATGAAACTTCTGACCCGACCATCAACACCTTTGGTACTTATCATTGACGGGTTCTTGAGGTCATAGTGGTCAAATTAACACCTGGGTTGACCTGCTCGTCCAAACATCATAGACTGTTGAGCTGTATAACCCTTAGATTTGCTTCCATAGCATAACCATACTTTCTAGGTAATGACCATGAAACAACCGTAGGGTAAAATCTGACATATTTGACCCAGATAACTCGACATTCTTATGATATTCACATATTCACAATTAATCTCCCCACCAATCCATATACCAATCCATTAAAAACAGGGTTGGAAAAAAATCGATTTTTTTTCAAAAAAATCAAATCAATCGATTTTTTTGATTTAAATCGATTTCAATGATTTAAATCGATTTTTATTCGCGACATCCCAGGAAATTACGTAAAACTTATACAGTGAAACCTGTATTAAGACACTGGCTGTGGGAGTCGCAGAAGGTGGTCTCTTAAGACAGGTGGTCTCTTAATACAGGTCCAGATGCATTGCTAAACTGTATTTTGGAACTGAATAAAGTGGTATTTTTATGACTTATTTTTAACTGAATTTTAAGCTTGCTGGTTTCTTAATACAAAAAAACTTTGTTCGCTTAAGCAGTTTTAACAGTATTATTATTGCATCATTTTTTATTGCATCATTTTTTTATTGCATCATTTTTCTATTGCATCATTTTTTTATTGCATCATTTTTTTTAAATGATGCAATAGAAAAGCATTTTTTCATTCTTGAAAAATACAGTCAAAACTGCTTAAGTGACAAAGGCTATGAAATATTTTCAATTCCATAATTAGCAAAATGTCTAACTCCGGCCGAAAACAAGATCCAATATGGATTCATTATGAGAAAGTGAAGACCCCAGATAAGGCCGGTGTCCGGGCTGTCTGCAAGGTCTGCCGACACGAACTCCAAGGTATCCCAGAGCGGTTAAAAAAACATGCAGCCAATTGCACAGGTCCACCAACACCAGCACTTCAAGGTCTAGCTGTAGCCGCAACAGAAACGGGGACTTCATCTCAATCTGAGCAGCAGCAGCGCGTTGAAACTGTTGTTGATCAAAACGATGTGGTGGTGATGGAAGTTGAACCTCTGTCAACTTCAAGTTCTGCTTCAGCGGCAGTGAAGCGCCCAGTGCACGGTCAATTAGCTGCTGGTACATTGGCCGCTAAGATACCCAAGCTGAATTATGGTCTACAGAATTATGTCATCAGAACTTCAGCAGAAAAACGTGGTGAATTAGATCGTGATGTAGCTAGGATGGTGTATGCTACGAACTCCCCATTTCGCTTAGTAGAAAATAGACATTTTATAAACCTTGTAAAAGATTTACGACCAGGCTATCAACCACCATCCAGAAAGGACATAGGGGGGAAATATTTGGATGTTATCTACACAGAAGAGCGGGAGAAGGCGAGAAAAAATTTGGAAGGTGAACTTGTCTGTCTAGCATTAGACGGTTGGAGCAATATTCATAACGAGCCTATCGTATGTGCTACAGTGACGACCTGCTTAGGTGATATTTACTTAGTGGATACTACGGACACCTCTGGACATCCTCACACAGCGGAATATCTTTATGACATTGCGAAGCAGACAATTGAAAACACGCACAATGATTTTGGGTGCATTATATGTAGTATCGTCACAGACAATGCTGCTAATGTAGCAAAGATGCGAGAGTTCTTGAAAGAACGACTGGGTTTCAACATGATTGCGTATGGATGCACGCCTCATCTTCTAAATCTGACTTCAAAGGACTTAGAAATGGGTAATGTTAAGGAGCATGTCACACAAGTTGTGAAGTATTTCCGAAATAACCACTTTGCTAGTGCCCAAATACGCCAATCATCGTGCAGAAAGTTAGTGATGCCAGCAGATACAAGGTGGAACACAATGTACGATTGTTTAAACTCGTATTGTGAGGCATGGCCGACACTTGTGACAATCTGTGATGGACATACTGACCGCATAGATGTTGCCATTGCCAATAAAGTTCGTAATGTAGTAATCAAACGTTCTGCAGATGAATACCGACTTTGTTTGAAACCAGTAGCTTGCGCTCTCGATAAAGCTCAATCGGACAATTGCACAATAGCAGAAGCAGTTGAATTATGGAAAGATGTAAAAACGGCCCTGCATAATGACACTAATAATTCAACAAAGCGTGCGGCCGATAAGCGTTATCAACAAGCTGTGACACCTCACCACATGCTGGCCAATCTACTCCACCCTAAATACCGTGGTCGAAACTTGACTCAGCAAGAACGTGAAACTGCACTCACCGTAGCATCCGAAATCCCTGGTTTGATGACTTTGGTAATCAAATTCGAGGCCATGGCACCACCATTTCACATTCTTAAATTTAACGACGAAGTTGTTAATGGAGTAACCTCTCTTCATTGGTGGAAGTCGCACAGACGTGACTTCGAGGATGATCTGCTGGAAGCATTTGAATTCACTCAGCGTCTGATGTCAGCTGTGGCGGCGTCAGCTGGTGTCGAGCGCGTGTTCTCCAGCTATGGGCTCGTGCAGAGTAAGTTGAGAAACAAACTTGGAACTTTAAAAGCGGCTAAACTAGTATTTCTTTTTCGGTCCCTAAACTGTGACAAAGAAAATGACTTCCGGTTTCAGTTGAATGATGATTGTTGACTAGACTAGTGAAGTACAATTGCAGCATTATTGAAAACTGAAAGTGAAAAGTGATGACAGACACATCTATCTGTGACTCAGTTAGGTTTGCGCGATATTGCTTGAGAGAATATCGATATCGTTATTATAAAAAAATTGCGGTATCTCAATAGTCAATATATCGAGTGTTCTGGTTAATCACTTAATTGTGAATAATTAAAGAATATGCATCCCATCATTCATAACATATTGAATATTTTGAAAGCAATTTCACTGGAAGCCGTTGCTGCCTAAGTCAGCAACGGTTTTCAGTGAAATTGCTTTCAAAATATTCAATATGTTTATTATGTTACGAATGATGGGATGTCTATTCTTTAATTATCACTGTTTGAACTAATAATATATAGAGTTCAAAATTTATATATTACGTCATATTAGCAACGATTTTTCAATTTTGTTCACAATTGCATCACAGATACAGTGAGTAGCAATAGGACAGAAATGATGCAATGCATAAATCTAACGAATTAGCCCTAATTAGATGCACAAAATCTATGAAGGTATGCAAAAGTCATCATTGTCTAAGTCTATCAACCTTGTTAACTTCTGTCTTTAAAAATATGCTCAAATTAAAATTGATAAACTGGTGTACATTTTTCAACAATTTTGGTGGACGATGTTGCTGTCTGCGACAGCTCTATCATCCACCAAATTTGTTGAAAAATGTACACCAGTTTATCTTTAACCCTTAGCACACTGATGTCGAAATTTTTAAATTTCAAATTAAATTTAAAGATAAACTGGTGTACGTTTTTCAACAAATTTTGTGGGAAGATGGTGCTGTCACAGACAGCAGCATCGTCCACAAAAATTGTTGCAAATTGTACACCAGTTTATCTTTAAATTTAATTTGAAAATTTAAATTATCATGCTCCAGAGTGCTAGGGGTTATGTTTATTTTGAAAAATTAAAACTCCTACATCAGTGTGCTAAGGGTTAATGTAATGTAATGATGTGTTTACGTGTTACAATGTATATAGTTTCTTGCCAGTTTCAGCAATTACTGATTTTGATTTTTGAAGTTGTAGTAAACTACTTAATTTAATAACATTTCAATCTTTATTGTTTTAGTGTTAAATAAAATGGAGCCCAAAAGTCCAACTTGATAAGCACTAGCCAATAGTAATCGAGACACTCAATGACACTCCAGAGTGACTCCAGACGCATGTCATAGCTGAAAAAAGAGACAGTGTCTTGCTTTAAAAGAGTGTGCTTTTGGAATTAGACTAATAGTAATAGCCATACTGGCCCATACATGACTTTTCATGTACACTATTGCTTTAATGGTCATGTAGTGACATGTACGCACATGGAATTCTCCTCTTCTTTACAGCTTACACATACTTAATGATCATACTTTGTACACATGTGTGATGTACTGTGTACATGAACCTCAAGTATGTAGATTGTAGATGTGGACTCGTGCACTGGGTCTAGTCTTGCTGATGACAAATATGAGCAATTAAGTGTATAATTCTATTTTGTGTTGATGTTCAAGTGCCATGGAAGCAGTAAAATAATTATGTTACTTTAATTTAACAAAATTACTGTTAATTGTATTAATTACTTGAAAATTCCTCTATTTTTGCAAAACTGATTTAAATCACGATTTTTTCGATAAAAATCGAGTGATTTAAATCATGATTTAAATCATGATATAAATCAATTGATTTAAATCAAGCCAACCCTGATTAAAAAACACCTATCTATTAATCCACCCACACACCAGCCAGTAATCTAGCAAAATAAACATCCATTACTGTATTACTCCAATAATAATTAATAATAATAATAATAATAATAATAATAATAATAATAATAATAAAAATAAAAATAATAATAATAATAATAATAATAATAAACTCCGTTAATCTAGATAATCCTTTAATTAATCTGTCTTCGTTAATCCATTTACCTAATAGTCCATACATCTATCCAGTAACCTATATATCCATCCATTCCATAAATCCGTCTACCCATCATTTACTTTATGCTTGAGCGTTACTAATTAAACATATTGCTCTAACCTGGATTCAAAAGGTGTTAAGAAGATTCTATTCGGAGAACAGACCCGTTTCTGAACATTTTATTCCATTGCGTTCCACCAGATCCGGAAACAGCAATACCAATCTGACTTCTGAAGAAAATATTTTTAATCACCTAAACTGTGATAATCCACTAGTTAACATGTGTAATAGATAGGGGTGGGTGGCGGTTATTACCTATGTAGAACTATAAAAAGAATCACATAAGGTATATTTCTGTTCTGTTTAGCATAATTTATTTTCTGCAAAGCATGGAGTGTCACTTACAGAATATGTTTATGTCACGGGAATTTGCGACAATGGCCATCAGTAGAAAGGTGACGGGATGGATGGGTGATCTGATTGGTCCATAGAGTTATGGCGTCATCATATTTGCATATTAGGCCACGCACACATGCCTAGTGTCCCGTGAATGTGTTATGGGTATGAAGATGGTTAGGGGGTGGTGTCAAGCGAAGGATCACATGACCCATCGCTGCCTATCAGCACATCCGGGTATACAGTCTGTGGAGTTAATGAACTGTGCAAACACTTAGGGGTCTTGGTGTCACGAGATCTATAGAGTTATGACGCATTCAAGCAGGCATGGGCCTACTACTACTGCTCCTACTAGTACTGCTAGTATTACTACTATTACCATAGAGGAAATGGGTGTATACTTTAAAGGTTTCACATTCAGAAAATGGCTGTAGTGGTTCCTGGCCTAGAACAAACCAATATAGCAATGGCAATCCATGCATCTCCAGCCCATGGGTCTCTTCTATCAAGAAGCCAAAGGCTTCAACATAAGCTGTGAGATCATGCAGAAATACCTCAAAACATTCTATCACTAACCCCTGCACAATGCCCCTAATTATAATAATATTAATTAATAATATTAATCATATTAATAATATTAGTAATATTAATAATATTAATATATTAATAATATTATAATAAAGAGGTCTGTGCTCGGGTGCTAGATTTACACCCATGAAAGCTGGCTGCTTGTTGTATGGATTTTGTGTAAATATGGAATTCAGTCAGTCAAAATATATTCAAAATATTTGTCAACTAGCTTATTAAATAACCTATTCTGTGTTATAAAACCATGTGTATGCACTACATTTGGATATGTGGACAGGAAATTATAAAGCATCCCCCTCACACGGGCCTGCGTGAAGATGTGCTATGAGAGTGGATCACTCCTATGCTCTAAAACGGCTTAGCAACTTAACATTTCAGACGCTGGCCATGTTGAGGTGTCCTAAGCAAAGAAACCCCTAGACTTATAACACATTCAACAAGCGTATGTCTACCTGAAGAGAGCCTGAATGAGTAGATAGCGAGTATACTCCAAAATGATTAACATTTCAGCTGTTCAGATGTGGTGTTTTGACCGGTAGGGGCGTTGGAATGGTAATAATGCATGTAAGTGTTAGGGGTGGAGCCTAATTCAAATATTGATAATGTTATAACTCGCTGCTGTATTGTCTAGATGCCAGTCACCACTCACCCCTTACCTATATACAACGCAGGTCACTAGTTGCATACACCACCGGGTGCATGCTATAGCCTGTACCCATATTTGGTTAGAAACCTGGAATTGATAGGCTACACAGAGTACACATTATGAGTCATCAAGCACCCCTTGACATATAGTGAACAGTCAGTCTAGAGGCAGACAATCTGATCATTATACTTGCATGTACAAGCATCGTATATGACCTGTAGAGCATAGCATACATTAAAAAGTCTATAATCTAGTACCATTGTTTCTATAACGATATAATAGCTGCCAATATGGTCAGTCACTTATATGGCCACCAATGTTTACTCTGTTGAGTTAATGACTCATGCAAACTCGTAGACTTCTGGCTGTCAGGAGCTCTATAGAGTGATAGCGGGTTCAACTAGGCCTGTAGTCAGCCACTACTAGTACTATGACTATATCATACCATGTATGTCCAGCCCTGGGTCTCCCTTCTATTAAGAAGAGAAAGTCCTAACATAAGCATTGAGCTCTTTCAAAAATGCCTTAAAACATACTATCATTAACCCCTACAAATTTATAATATTAATTAATTAATTAATTAATTAATTAATTAATAATAATAATAATGATAATAATAATAACTAGAACACATTTACTGAAGTAACTGTAAATCTGCGATGACTGGGCATTAAGGAGTATTATAAGCACTCTTCTCATATGATCATTGAACATAGCTGATGCTGATCTGATAAAAGGTCTAAGTGTTGCCACAGTTCAAAGAGCCGTAGTTGAAATTACCATAGTTTTACACAGGGTATGGAAAAGCTGATTTCTTGGAAACCGATAGCCTTGACCCTAAAGTATAAAATAATGTGTCCTGATTTGCTGTAGTGGAATTTTTACCAAAATCAAGGAAAATGCCATTAAATGTCAAATAAAGGAGAAATTAATGAATGAAAAGTAAAGGGAGGCAATTCATGCAAAGAATTGACCAATTTTTGTTTTGGCATGCATTACCTCCCTTGACCTGTTCAAGTTGATTGTGTCAGTTCGATATGGTGAATTTCGATTCTCATGATGGTTTGAAAGTGACCCGTCCACGGTCAAGGTCAATCAGTGGTCAAAGTGACAAATTTTAGGATTTGGCATGAATTACCTCCCTTTACCTGTTGGAGCTGATCTAAATCTGGTGAATTGCGATTGTTTCTGACTACCTGGGCCAAACAAAATTCATTTCTCCTTTATTTAATTGGACTTTTTGGACAAGAAAACGTGGCATTGTCTGGAACCATACACCAGATCCAATTTCTGTAGATAATCTATACATGCCTGGTGCGTACTAGAAATGTACCAAGTTTGGATATAATATTTCCAAAACTGGATCAGTTATCATCAAATCAATTTCCAATACATTCCATATTGACATATTTGTCTATGATACAAAAACTTCAATATCTCATGAACCGTTCAGGATATCGGAGTTCGGTAGATGGTGTCCGAGAGGCAATTCTGCCCTGGATCAGGTGATCTAAATGCTGAAACAATTGGACCCTAATCCCGTCATCTATCAGAAAATCATTGAAATATTGTTTAGTGTGCAGATTTGCAATAATAGAAATGTTAATATGTCCACTAACGATTTTATTTGAGTAAGCAATAGTAGCCTCTGGTATCTAGGGATGTCAAAAATGGCAACATTCTGACAGGGACAGAAGTAAGAATTCTCATGATGCCAAATAATTGTTTTTATTCAGCATTTTCTCAAAAATTGGACACTGAACCGAAAAGATTTTTTGGCCAACTTGCGGGTCAACAGATCCTAGAAATATGTTAGGTTTCAAGATGATCCGGAAAAAATCCTAGGAGCAGTCGCTGGCCGAATATTGTTCCCATACATTCCCTATGAGACATGTTGGGAACGGAAATGCAGTGTTCTGAAAGGTTAACATGTTCGCTAATGATTTTATTTTATTAATCCATAGTAGTATAATGTATCTACGTATATGCCAAATATCAAGCATCTGACCAATCCAGAAATATGAATTATCTTGATTCCAAAAAATTGGGCTTATGCCAGATTTTCTCAAAAACGGGTTGGCGTACCCAAAAAATATTTTGGGTCACCATGTGTGTCAAAACATGCTAGATGCCTATCAACTTTTATTTAATATTCTCAATTATGTCGGGGGCAGTGTTAAAGGGTCCCCAGAGCAGTGATGACTTGCTCAAGCGACTATAAGTTGAAATCTGTAATAATCATTTATTCTTGGCGTTAATGTTAAAAATCTTGTAACCGTAGTCCAGTTTTTCGATTATTCACGTGTCAGAATTACTAAACAAAATTATTGGGAAGTGAGAATTATACTAGTGAATGATTGGACCACATTCCTCACATGCGCTATAAGTTATAACATAGGTTAACGCTCTAATATCAGGGGTGACTCGCATAGGGTTATCATAATGTAAGATTTGCGATATCATTTCCTCGTGTGCTTCATACTCCCAGCAAGAAAATAGGGTATAGTACATAGTACAGAACAACAGATGCAGACTTTTTAAGATTTTTTAATATTATTGATCACATGTTTTAAAACACAGAGGCATTTTACAAGAATATCATTACGGTCTGCATTATTAAATGTCAGAAGTAGTATACATATATAATGAATGTATTATATATATATATATATATATATATATATATATATATATAAGCAAACTAAAAATTGCGAATCTCTTTGTGAATGAATCCAAAACAGAGTTCACCCACATATACCTATCTACAAAGCATGAAACTAAAGAAAATGACGATCCACTCCGTGGCGGCGAACCATGGAGGAAAAGTAAAATCTTGGGCTCACTGCTTTGCAGTACTGCTGACATTGTTGCACGCTGCATCATGGGGAACATAGCTTTCCAGTCCTTCTGGAAGCTATGGCTTCGTAGATCAAAGATGCCCTTGGTAAAAAGACTACGTTTATACAATGCAACCTGCGTATCCTTGATAATGTATAACTGCAACAGCTGGACAGCTCCAAAGGCAGCTCTAGACAAACTTGATGCCTGCCACCGCAAATACCTATGCGCCATCACTGGGCACCAATGGCCTGAGAGCACTGGCATCTGGAGGGTAGGGTGTATAGTGGTGGTGCGGGGGCATTAATGGGGTATTAAGTATATTAAACAAAATCATGAAGTCTATAGCAACATACTGAATGAGTATATATATAATGTGTAATGCACTATCAGGAAAACAGTAATATTTGGCATTAGTATTATATTATATAGCTCACTCAAATCATTAGGAAATCTAAATTAAATAGCCACAATGAGAACAATTTTGTAAAATGCGCTGATTTTCGAGCTCTCTAAAGACAACAAAGAGTAAACCTGCTGAAGCGTAGCCGGGATAGTCACATATACACTGATAATTTTGTTTTCTGATATATTTCATAATAAAGGAGTATGAGCTGATTTGAATCGGCCCAATTAAAACTCTATATTTCAGTATTGTGTATATACATGTATATATAAATCGATTGCGATTATTTATTTTACATTTCCTTGCTGTCTTGTCTTGGTTCGGATACTCCTCCAGTATGTTGGAGCTCCCACAGCAGTGGTAAAATATAAAACCTAAAAGAAAACATGGCAGACAAATGACAGAGATCTGAAACAGGTGACCAACCTTTTCCATCCTACAGCCATTCTAGGGCATGAGCAAAAGTAAAATATAGGGTAGCTTTCAGTGCCAGTTGAAACCAACTAGCTCCATGACTACCAGTATATTATTCAGGTGGAATTGCTACATTGCAATGCAAGATTGACCCTCACATTGCTTCAGACACAGCAAGAGTCTATAAACTGTTCATACTCTGTTCGATTCAGCCTCACAATATTCATATGATGTCTGTAGCTGATATCCACATTTGTAGATTTGACCCACGTAAATAACAGACTTGACAACTGCATATATATGCGGCTTTTCGAACTGAGCAGCACGCCATATCGTGAATTTCTGCATTTGCTCCTCTCTCACAAGTAGGAACATGTTACTCCGATCAGAACCTAAGGATGTTCCCTTCACATGCATCGCCACTGCAAATGCACCAACCATTTCACTTTTGTATATCGGAATATTATTTGAAGAAGATCCATTATGGTCCTGTAGAAAAAAAATACTTATGTTTACAGACTTCAACCATAAAAGGGCAATCAACAATTCCTGAATCACACTCTACCCCATTATATATTATCCACGATATATGAGCTTCATCGATCTAAAAAATTGTTAGAAGTAGTCAACTATAAATTGTTTTCTAGTTATAAGACTGTCCTCCTTATTGGGTCGATTACTGTGTCATGTTATTCATGTCATGTATATGTATTGTAGAACTTCTTCTCGCACCATGAAGAACATCACCCACTAACCGAGATCTTTCCCCATTAGAATTTTATCCATGTGTGTGTGTGCGTGCGTGCATGCGTGTGTGCGTGCGTGCATGTGCGCGACGTGCACATATGTATGCCTGCCTGCATGTCACCATGTGCATATTTCGATCTGTGCATTTCTACGTGAAGAATATAATTTTATAATGCTCACATAATCTGGTGTACGTTGAAATTGCTCCTCCAGTTCCAATGCAACTTCCTCCTCCTCTAGCACACGGGCAAGTGGAAATGTCACCTCATGGCGTGTTGGCTCTGTTGGCACACCATCAAGAGTGTCCACTAAACCTGTAATTAAAATGGCACGCTGTAAGCAAACATTCAGAATATTTGGATAGGAAATGATATAAAACTTATCAGAACCACTTTATAAATGAGAACCAACTGTGTTGAATGTATACCTCCTCCATACCATGTTTGTCAAAATCTCAAGTCCAGTCGATGACCTATAAATCCAGAGATGTCTTACATTCCTGTCAACCGGCACACGAATGAAGCTGTTTTCCATTCACAATATTTTCTCCAAGTTTCATCTAAAGCTTCATACAACCTCTCAGATATCTGGCTGGAAGTGCAATTCGGACCAATATAGAGGTATTGATCCAGTCTAGGCCCATAGGATTCCAACCTGAATTCAATCTTTTCTTCATCAAATTCTTAGAAAGTCAATGAGAGATACATGTTCCAACCCTTTGAATATGCGCTAAATGGATTGTGTATGCTGCGAGACCTTTGTGTACATATGAACAATTGGCAATTGTGTATGTATGTCGGAACTTGTGTATCCTTGCTGAGTGGATTGAACGCTTGTCGCACACATGTGATGGTAAATGTGGGTGAGATGCATAAGAGTGTTGCTGGGAGCACAGGGAGGCTTCCAGAATGTAGTCGGTGCATCAAATGATGACAGGCTTGTGGCAAGTATCCTTAACATATCAGTGTAATAGTATACACTATTTACTAGAAAGTGTTTCCTTAATAGTCATGTCTCTATTTTTCTTTTTTCAAGGAAACTAGAGCAAGTTTTATTAAACTAAAGACATTTTACGTGAAAAGTATGCATGGGGCATTAAAAAGCTAATTATCATGAATATTGTTTTATAGTAGAACATTAAACCCCATAGAATGCACTCCAAGCTGTGAATTATTCTATACACGACTTGTTATCAAAAAAGTGTTCTGATTGCTTCAAAGAAAATTGATTAGAAAGGCTAACTAAAATTAAAGCTACATTCTCAACATAGATATATCTCTTATGAACATGATAACAAAGCAAGTCATGTGTATTATATATTTAGACTACCTTTTAAGAAGTTGTCATGGTTGAAATGCTGCATCCAAATAGCATCTCTCTTTGTTATGTTGTGCCATTTACAACACACACGTGATATAATATTAACTGTAGCGATTTCACCGAGACAGGTATATCTGAAGATTTCCTGTAAACATTCCTCTGGCAAGTCGGACAACTGTATATCACTACAACGTTCATTCTACAAAAAATATATAACACAATTAACATGCCATGCCACTGTTGTTTATCCTGTATGAAATAAACAATTTGATATTAGGTTATTACGATTAGTCTGGACATGAAAAACAAGTATTGAATTTCTTAGTGGAGTGTAGTATTCATAATCTATAAAAAAAAATTGCTTTGCTTGGCACATGATCTTGATAATGGAAATATGACTAAGAAATATTTACAGATCTTTTTAAATTGTATTATATTATATTCTTTATTCTCCTTCGATCAATACTCACCATTCTGTTACTTCTGATATACAGCTGGCCTTGACAGCGGCTCTAGGATTATAGACTTAGAAAGCTTTACCGACTCCTGGGAACCGGGTACTCGGCTCCCAACTGCCGAGTACCCGTTTACCATAGAGCTCATTCTTGTTTGCATAGCAACAAGAGCAATACATGCTTTTTGCATTAAGGATTTTAGTGTTTTAAAATAATCTAAGTCTTTAATCAGTGATAGTTTGTGTGTTCTGAAAGGATAACTAAGGACTATGGAGAATACCGCCCAAGACAACCAGGTTGTATTGTTCTTTATTATCCATAGTTAAAAGACTTAGGTCTCTAAATTTCATTGTGTCGCATGTTCCAATTTCTGACCCCATAGAATCTGGGACGTGTGCTAACAACGATATATGCCAGACGATCGCCTTCTTTAAACCCTAACAGGCGATCGGCAGATATGAAAATAGGTGTTTGCTACGGTATTTCTAACACGAATATCGGCTGACGTCGTTCTCCGTAGAATCCGAGCGGGTGACGTCACACCCGGTCGCTCGGATGTTTATGTGAAGAAAATTTTTTCATTAATTCGCGCATCTTGTTCTGGGTGCTGCGTACTAAAAATGGTACCGGAAACTTTAGAATGATCAAGTTTACGTGCGATCACGATCGGTTTGCAATGATCGGTGGTTTCAAAATTCTTGAGTAGATGTGGTCTGCGGTTTTACCGTGTGAGACAGCAGTTGTTATACATTTTGTTGTTTTCTTCACATATCGTGCTGCGTTCGTTAGGAGTATAATTTATATTGATTAGTAAATATACCCTGAATGCTATGCGATATGATTCCTGGAGCCGTTACACATCCTGTAGGATCTATTATGGGTGTGTTGTGCCCGCCGCGTACTTGTCGTCATAATCAATGCGATCGTTGTTGTAACGTGCCGTGAAAATTAATTGTCTGCCTTCCATCCGTGTCTCGTTCCGCTTGTTTATTGTAGGTTGTGCTTATTTTATAGGCCAAGCCAGCCCCGCCATCATGTGATGACTGCCATAAGTTTGTCCGTGTAATGTTCAAGGACCATGTCTGTTTTAGGTGTGCCCTGTGTAATATAGATCATAGGTGTAATGTTTGTGCAGTGTGGTCCGTCGAAACGATGGTTAAGTTCCTTGCCCAGAAGGACTTGGCTGGGTCTGACGCGGGGTCAGGCGGTCCGAGAGGAAATCGTGGAGCGCCCGGTTCGGCCGGTGGGGGTGCTCCACGTCCCCAGCTGGAGGTGGCGGAGATGGCACCGCCGGCGTGGTTTGGTCCGGCTATGCAGGGTTTTCTGCATAGCGTTCTGCCCACGCTGGTGTCGTCCCTGCTACCAAAGGTTGGGGGGCAGTTTCTCCCCATGCCTGGTACGGATCCTGTCCTCGGACAGGATTCTGGACTGGTTACCGAGGGGGCCGTCTCGTACGGCCCCCTGGCGGTCCCGTCTGGCTTCGGCCAGACGGGTTCTGTCTCTCTGCGGCCACCTCCGGGTAGTCCAGTAGCGGTGGCCGGTCCGTCAGGTGTGGGAGCCGTCCGCCAGGACGGCTCCACGGTTTATTCGTCTAGTGACGGCTCTTCGGAGTCTGAAGACGATGAGGCCGAGGAGGAGAGGTTGCTGCGGCCTGTGAAGCCGCAGGTGGGGGGGGGGGAGAATATGGAGGTTGATTCCGTCCTGGATGGAACCGGCCTCCATTTGTCTGGTTTGGCGCAAGCCAGGTCAGCGGCTCCACCTGCGGCTGAGGCCAATCCGTTACCGTGCACCGGTTCCGCGCGGCTTGGTTTGTCACCAGCCGTCAGGGGAACGGGTGTGCCGGGCCAGGCGTGGTACTCACCTATCTCGCCTGGTCCGGCAGCCGGACATGGGGTGCCGTTGGCGCCCGTGTCCGGCTATGGTTCCGCGACGGTTACGGGTCCGTACGGTTTTCCATGCGGACCTACCCCATGGACCGGAGTGTTTCATGGGGTGGCGGCGGAACCGTGTGGTAGCGGAGTGCCTGGCGTGTCAGCCGTGGCTCCTTGCCGGGAGGCCATGGCTGGCAGACCCGTGAGCACGTCAACGGGTGACGTGTTTGCGGGGGTATCTTCTTCGGAAGTAGATTGGTCTGATGCTCTGGCGTGGCTAGCCAGAGTGGACCCGTCTGTGGTTTCGGCCACGGCCGATGAAGATGCGCCCCGTCCGTCGGTTGCGTCGATTAGGATGGGGATTTTGCCCGCGGCCCGGATCCAGTCAGTGGGACTGGATCCACGGTTCATTGATTTGTTGGATGCTATTTATAGTAAACAACTAATGACCAAGGGTCAGCTCCCTGCGGCCTCCAGGGAGGTGCGGGCAAGATGTCGTATTCCGCGGGGTGAATACGACAGGTATGGTGTAGTCCCGTCGGTCACGGAGGATGACCGATGGGTACTGGGCGTCCAGAGTGCCGGGTCGGGTGGTCCCGGTCCGGCACTAGTGGATAAGTCCCAGGTACACCAGGAAGAAGTCCTGGCCCTATGCGATGAGGGTGTGAGGGCAGCGATGAGCGCTGTCAATCACTCCTATCGTCTACTTCAGTCGGTGTGGGCTGAAGCGGGGGCAGGCCACCCTGTGGCACTATCGTGCGTTAATGACGGCTTGGTGCTGTCAATGGACGCATTGGCAAGGGTGCAAGCGCGTGTGACGAAGTCCAGGAGGTAAATGGTCATTGACCATATGCGTCCGGCTACGGCAGTCAGGGAACGTCTTCTTGGGACGCCCCTGACAGGGCCTAGCATCTTTGGTGGCCAAGCGCGGGCCATCTTAGAGGACACCGCCAGTATTGCGCAGAATCGGTTAGCGGTAAATCTACAGCTAGAGCTAGTGCGGCAAGCGCACGCACTAGGGGCTGTGGGCAAGCCGCTAACGGGACAGCCTTCAAAGAAACAGAAAAAGCATAAGAGCAAGGCGAAAGCCAGGCCTATTGCGACGTCTGTTTCGGCTGGGTTCTCGGAGCCGCCGCCGGCGAAGAAACCCAGGAAGGTTGTAGAGGCGCCTACCCTCCCCAATGTTGCCCCTGACCGCCCTAGAGGTGGGAAGGGCAAGGGGAAGGGTAAAGGTAAGGCCTCAAAGGGCGGACAGAAGGGGCCGAAGCGTACCTGAGGGTACGCAAGCTCCCTTCATATCCGCCTGGACCGCACCTGTGCGACAGGAACAGCGGTGCCAGTTATACCCGTCGTGCCTAGAACGAAATGGTTCTCACTCTCTCTCGTTAAGAAAGGGGGGGGGGGGATGACTGCGAGCCGGACAACCCCGTTAGACGTCGAGGCGTCTATGGTGGGTGGAAGGCTCATGCGTTTCGTCGAGGCCTGGCGAGGTGTGACGTCAGACAGTCTGGTCCTGGGATGGTTATCCCAGGGTTACATGCCGGAGTGGTGGGACTTTCCACCACAAAATCTGTCTTTGGCACCTGTCTGGACACCCGTACCAAGGGAGCCAGACAAGTTAGAAGCCGTTCAAAAGGAAGTGTCGGGTTTGCTTCTGAAGGGAGCAATAAAACCAGCAAACCGGATCACTCCAGGCTTCTATTCAAACATGTTCCTTGTCCCCAAGAGCACAGGGGGATGGAGACCCATACTCAATCTCAGGCCATTAAATTGGTTTATCCATACGCCTCGGTTCCAGATGGAAACGCAGAGGTCGGTAATGGCGGGATTGAGGAAAGGAATGTGGTGTGTATCGATCGATCTGAAAGATGCATATTTCCACATTCCGATGAATCGGAGTTGGCACAGGTTTCTGAGATTTGCGTTTCAGAATCAAGTATGGGAGTTTACAGTTCTCCCGTTTGGCCTGTCGACAGCTCCGAGGGTTTTCACAAGAGTGGTCCTTGCGGTGACAGCGTTTCTCAGAAAAGAGAACGTGGCGCTACACACCTACATAGACGACTGGCTGCTCAAGGCAGACTCGGCAGCCAGGTTGAACGTGGATACTGCTCTGACTCTGAAGTTACTTTCAGATCTAGGCTGGATAGTCAACGAGGAGAAATCCGAGTTGACGCCCACTCAACATTTCGTTTATTTGGGGATGCTATTCGACCTCGAGGAGGGCAGGGTTTACCCATCAGAGCCCAGAGTGGTGTCTCTGTTAGCCATCCTCGGGAGTTTTCGAGTGGGAAACCACATTCAGGCGAGGCGGTTCCTTCAGATGCTGGGCATGATGGTCTCCATGGAGCAGGTTATCCCATACGCTGCTCTAATGCGAAGACCTATCCAGTTGTATCTGATGTCTCTGTGGAAACAGAGAACAGAACCCCTGTCAAAACTGGTGCCAGTTTTGGAGCCGATAATATCGCATCTTCTATGGTGGAAACAGCGTCAGAATCTCCTAATAGGGGTTTCGCTGCACCTACCCCACCCCCAGCTGTCCGTTTACACGGATGCATCGCTGGAGGGGTGGGGTGCCTGCCTGGGAGAACACCAGGTCTCGGGCACATGGACTCTCCCGGAGAGTCAGCTGCATATCAATCTGTTGGAAATGATGGCAGTGGAACTGGCGTTGGAAGAGTTCCTTCCGATGATCAGGGGCAAGGTGATATTGATACGGTCGGACAATTCGACAGTAGTATCATATATAAATCGCCAAGGAGGGACCAGGTCGCCCACCCTGTGCATCAGGGTGTGGCACTTGATTCAATGGTGCAGGAATTACTCGGTTGTTTTGAAAGCAGCTCATATTCCTGGCCGATTGAACATTCTGGCGGATGCTTTGTCTCGCAGACAGAGAATCTTGCCAACAGAATGGTCCCTCAACCCTCCAGTTCTACGACGGATCTTCGAGCATTGGGGCAAACCCAACGTGGACTTGTTCGCCACAAAGGAAAATGCTCAAATCATGACATATGTCTCGCCGATTCCAGATCCAAATGCCGTCGATACAGACGCTCTGGCGATAAGCTGGAGAGGGATGCACGCGTACGCGTATCCACCCACCATTCTTCTACCAAAGGTATTGGTGAAGGTCAGGGAGGAGCCATGTCTGGTCCTGCTAATAGCGCCATATTGGCCGAGCACGGATCTTCTGGATCTGCTGGTGGAAAATCCTGTGCAGTTGCCCGAGATTCCGAACATAATCTCCCAGGCCACGGGACGCTTCCTACACGAGCGTCCCGAAATGTTCAAATTGACTGCGTGGATGTTGTCAAACAACGTTCCACGTCGGAAGGCTTTTCTCGACAGGCTGCTGATTTCATCGCGGCTGCGAGAAGGAGGTCAACCTTCAAGTCATATAACAACAAGGTTAACAGATTTGCAGACTGGTGTGAAGAAAAGGGTATTGATACCTTTCAATCCACTATTCAGCAAATAGCAGACTTTCTCTGTGAGCTGTTCTTTACAGGACTAGCTCCCGTCACAATTGCTGGATACAAGTCAGCTTTGGCATCAGTTATCCCTTGTCTAGCCAACAGGGATAGTCCAGAGGTGGCCCAGTTAAACGTGATGTTGAAGGGAATGAGCAATCTCCGCCCGATACAACCGGTAGTCATTCCAGCCTGGAGTCTATCTTTAGTGCTTAATGTACTGGCCAAGCACCCATTCGAACCGTTGCGTTCGGCTATTCTAAAGCATTTGACTCTAAAGGCGGTCTTTCTATTGGCAGCTTCCTCAGCTAGAAGGCGCAGTGAGATCCATGCGCTTTCGGCAGAGAGGAACAGATTTATTGTTTCTGGAGAAGGTCTGCGTCTTCTGCCAAGAGCAGAATTTATGTCAAAGAACCAATCTTTGAGATATCCCGGCAAACCGATCATTATACCGAAGTTAACCAGGTTTGATCGTGATGCCAGTGTCTGGTGCCCGGTCCGTGCTTTGACTAAGTACAAGAAACGGACTGACTCGTTACGGTCGAACGATAGACATCTGTGGATCTGCCATAAAAAGCCTTATGGTGCCGCATCCATGGATACTATCTCTCGTTGGGTGGTCGAATGCATTCAGACTACTCACGAGATGGCGACTGGGCACCAGGTGCAGGGCGTAAGGGCACACGATGTTAGAGGAATAGCCGCCTCGACCGCCCTTTACAATGGTGTTCCGTTAGAGGACATCATGGCCGTTGCACAATGGCACTGTGAGTCCTCATTTACGGATTACTATATGAGGGATGTGTCAGACTCAGCCAATCCACTCGCTTTAGCTGTTTTGAAACGATAGTTAGTGACCACACTGCTTTTCCCCTTTTTTCACTTTGGTAAGAAAAGAACCTAAAGCAGGCATGGTCAAGCGAGAGGATGTCAACCAGATTGTGTCACTGATGGCCGAACCGGTGAATGGTTGTAGGCGGTACGTCTGAAGTCCTGTTATCATAAGGTAATTCAACAAGTGAGTTTTTTGTATTATGTATATGTATCATGTTCATTCATCTTATATATTCATGCTCATTCCCAGGCTAATACAAGCGATATGCAGGGAGTAGTTAACCCTCTTGGCATATTGGTGTTTTCAGGCGAGATACATGTTCGTTAGTTCTCTCCCTTTTCTTAGGAGGAAAAAGGGGGGGGGGGCTGTGACGCGAATGTGATTCGGTTCCGTGAACTTGACGGTCATTTTAGGTCTCCGTTAGTCAAGTTTGAAGTCTAAAATCTTTCTCCAAGGGGCAAAATTAGCATGTATGGCTTGCCCCTTCCCACCAGGTTCCTGATCAAATCTGGTGTATATCAGAAGTAACAGAATGGTGAGTATTGATCGAAGGAGAATGCAGGAAATGTCAATTTCCCTTTCTCCGAGATCTAACAATACTCACCATTCTGTTACGGACCCAGCCTCCCAGCCCCACGGAGGCAAGCCATAGTTTTCTCTTGTTTGGTGGCTATGCAAACAATATGAGCTCTATGGTAAACGGGTACTCGGCAGTTGGGAGCCGAGTACCCGGTTCCCAGGAGTCGGTAAAGCTTTCTAAGTCTATAATCCTAGAGCCGCTGTCAAGGCCAGCTGTATATCAGAAGTAACAGAATGGTGAGTATTGTTAGCTCTCGGAGAAAGGGAAATTGACATTTCCTGCATTTTATTATATTATCACTTTGATATGTCTCTCCTTGGATTGTCATGATTGGCGAATAAGCTTGCACGTAACAATGCATTATCATTGGACAAAGTACAGTTGCAGAGCAGTAAGAGATTACATACACTGCTTGAGAAGGTGAAATCTTGATATTATCCTTGCTAACATAGAGAAGACGATAGATCCTAATGAGATAAGTTAATATTCATCTGTAATGTCCAAATGACAGGTATTATTAAGTCAAAACCAATGAATTTGTATAGGTCGCTTATGAAGGCTACCAAATGTAAAAAAATCTCCACCCACTATTTGTTAATTAGGAGTCCGTGTGAGGAAAGTCTGGTAGAATTCATATTGAAATTCGGCATTTAAGCTCATTCACACTATCATATTAAATACAGATAGTCAATAACAATGTTAAATTTATAATTTGAAAAAACCCATACCACCGACTGCACTGAATAGTACTGAATAGTACTATGAGAAAGTGCCTGGTGTTTGATGTCTAATGTAATGTCTTCATGCAGATAAGTAGATCATACAACATAACAATTGAGTTATTTCAAATCAGAGAAAGAGGGATTCTTTGGATAACCTAAAACAGAGTCACTGTGTACGACCTGGTAAATTTCTGGGTTTATAACTTTGCAGATTTACAAATCGGTTTCTAATGTTTTATCATGTCCTTCCCATGCTTTTGTCTCATATGACCTTCCACTTATCTACATATTCTGAAACAAATCACAGACACATATTCAGGTATCTCACACAACCGTGCATAATTACTGATATATAATATATTTTGTTGCTGAACCATCTACATTTATGTACTTTTATAGACAAAGAGGGATAGATTATATCTGAGCCATTAACAATATCCAATCACTCTAGCTTATGGGTGACATATTTTCATAATATAAAAATAACTTTACTCACTGTTGCAGGCAGACATGTTGGGCATACAAATCTTGGTGGCTCATCTTTAGGATCACGATCAATGCATGTTGGGTGATACCATTCTTTGCATTGGTCACACTCCCAGTACAACCTATAACGCGTTATAAAATACCAATAGCAGTAAATCCAGTATAACATGTTTGGCAGTCAAACAATGAAAATCATGATGTAGCTGAAGGGCTTCTGACATTATATAATAACAGACATAAACAAAAGCTTTAAAAAAATAAGTAGCATCATAATAGAGCTGCTCAAGGATTTCGATCAGCATCCGAGACTGGAAATCAACAAAACTGTCTAAATAACAATAATAAGTAATACATTATTAATTATAGTTTATTCCAGTTAATCAGACAAAATTTCAACAAAGATTGGTTTGTAGTATTTTGCACGCACATACGCACGCACTTACACACTTACGCATGCACGCACTCACGCACTCACACACGCATGCACGCACGCGCACACTCATTTGTAGATAATGCCACTAATCCAGAAACGGACCTTCCATCATTTATCTTCTGACAGATGCAATATCGTGTCTTTCTGGACGGTGGAAGATCATATATCCAGGATGATGGCCTTTTCTGAATAAAAAGATAATGGTTTGTGTTATATTTTTAATTTTAGTTTTATTAGCTACCCCCTCATAGACAAAACAATTTAGAAGAGAATTATTCACTGTCATTATAACATATATATATATATATATATATATATATATATATATATATATATATATATATATATATATATATATATATATATATATATATATATATATATATATATATATATATATATATATATGTGTGTGTGTGCGTGCGTGTGTGTGCCGTGCATGCATGTGTGCGTACGTGCATGCCATGCATGTGTGCGTGCATGCCTGTGTGCATGCGTGTATATACATAGTGCATGCATGTGTATACATACATTGGCAGAAACAGAAAACTAAAAAAAATTGCATGGGTACTTACACCTCCGCATCGGTCTCCTCTGTTTATTTGGAAACAAAGTCATCAATGATTGCCGACTGCCATCCGCATTCAGAGGCAACTTTTATTATGTCTAACATTCTTCAAACTAGAAACTGTGGTTGAGACCCTTAGACAACGCAACCTTCCCAGGAGCTTACCATAGCTACGTGCAATGTACGTAATCAGACTGCAACATGAGTGGCAAAACTTAGGTGCAGACTGTTTTGCCACTCTACGCCCCATTGTGCTCCCCAACAGCTTATGGAATATCCTATCCAACGTTACTCTATGCCATGTCTGAGACAAGATCGATGACTTGACTGGATCATGTCAAAGTGGATTTAAACATGGACGCAGCTGTGCAGCATATGCATGCGTCAGTAATCATCTCAAATCAGAGATTCACACAACTAAATCGTAGATGTACTACAACAGGCCAGTTGCAATGAAGATGAGCTGTGAGTACTTAGAGCACTGATTGTAGACACCAAGCTGAGAGTATGAGTCAAGACTGTGAAGTCTGCATAATTTGAGACATCAATCGACTCTCCACAGGAAGATGGACTATCATCTGAGCATTTCACCTGTTACCTAATTCCAATAGCTGCAAGCAAACTAAAAATTTAGAATCTCTATGAATGAATAAAAAACAGAGGTCACCCACATATACCTATCGACAAAGCATGCAACTACAGAAAATGCTGATCCACTATGTGGCAGAGAACAATGGAGGAAAAGTAATATTGCGGGCTCACTGTTCTGCAGTACTGCTGATATAGTTATACGCTGCATCATGGGGGACATAGCTTTTCAGTCCTTCTGGAAGCTGTGTATTTGTAGAACAAAGTTACCCGTGACAAAAAGACTACGATTATACAGATTATACAACGAAATCTGCGTATCCTTGATGCTGTATAACTGTAATCGCTGGGCAGCTCCAAACGCAGCCAAAACAAACTTGATGCTTGCCACCACAGACACTTCAGCACCATCACTGGACACTGATAATCAGACCGCATAATTTCCAATGATGCGCTATACAAGATGTTTAATACATCTCTTTTGTCCATAAAAGTTGCCCAGCAAAGACGGTCCATCTTTCACCATGTGCTACGGTTTCCAGAAGGGACACCAGCCCAGGGAGACTTGGAATAGCCAGCAAATATAAATCGAGGTGAAGACGTCATTGCATAAATCTGTTAATTGTGCTGCAAAGTGACCTCAAGTAAGCAGGACGCGGATCAAGAATGTACCTGAAGAAGCTAAAGGTTTAGCAGCCACAAAACTGTATATATATATATATATATATATATATATATATATATATATATATATATATATATATATATATATATATATATATTTATATATATATATATATATATATATTTATATATATATATATATATATATATATATATATATATATATATATATATATATATATATATATATATATATATATATATATATATAACATGCATACCCTTGGTTTATGTACTCGAAGATCATATGGTTTGCGGATTGATTGACATCGCTTGTAATACAGTAGATATTCAGCCTCTTGTTACACGACGATTTAGAAATTCTTCTACGTTGAGCTTGGTCACTCTGGCATCATCACAAAGCAGCCCTACATCGCCAGTGAGAATGAATGTGCAGTCTAAATGTAAAAAAAGATAATGCAATAATATGCAAAGGGAGAAATATCAGTTTCGTATGTTATATGCATCCTTATCGAAATGTTAACTCATTACACAAATTATGATGGCAGAACTCACAGCCTGGGAATGCATAGCTGAATGCCACACATGATCATTTTGGAGTTCTAAAGGTCCCAATTCTGCCTACAAGATTTACGTTATGAGTAAAATGATATTTCATTTCTCACCTAAATTTACATCATCAACTCAATGAATCTTTGCAATTGGTTTGGGTCGCTTTCGTGAAAGATATTTAGATGCATTCATATTTATGTTTCTAATTAAGTATACTCACAACATACATGGTATTGATATTTGGGAATGCTTTAATTGACAGAAACATCACCACATTATACTCATTCATTAGGCTATGCGTTTGCGTTTGTGAAAACTGAACCATTCCATGCTTTGAAGATGTCTTTAATACTCACAATGCCCAACAGCTGTGCTGTTTCCCATGTGACACTAGAAACATAGATAAAGATATACATATGTGCATAATGACATTCAGAGCTATATGGGAGGATCAACAGTATGTTGAAAATAATGACTAAGAATAATGAAACCTTAAAAGTATATATTCTGCGGAACTCTAACAAACTGAAATCTACATAATTGTAGCAAAGTTAAAACGGGATTATATTTGACAGAAATGCATGCAATTTGTCGAGCTACATGCATGGCACACATGCACATTATGAAACGCGCTCCCCAACATGAAGATTCTTTAATATATCATGGAAATCTTCTCGCTCTCATATGTCCATGCATATTTATCTCTATTGAGACACATATTTACTTGATGAGATTTACAGTATAAAATATTCTCTTATAATAAAGTAAACAGGCGAGTTTGAAAATTGTGTGTCAAGTGTAAATGAAAAGTGGAATCTCAAGCCGCTAGCTATTTGGTAATCAATTAGTCATTCATTGCATCTTGCTGTGGTTTAAAATGTTTGGAGATTAAACGTGGTGAGGGTGGTGAGTTTGATAGATGGTTGCAACAAATATTTATTTTTTTTGTCACAGTTATGCATTGGGGTGCTGTAGAACAGTTATCTTACCTGTATTGCGATGAGATCATACATCTGGTCAGAGAGGTTTATCTTCCTGTCAACAACAATTTGAAGGTTTCAGTTAGAACTAGTTCTATATTTAAGGTTACCCAACCTCTATTCCATTGATTTGACAGGCAGGGCTAATTTGTAACATTGATAAGCTATCTATATTGCCTTTTGTGTGAATGTTGTGAATTTGTATAATTTCTCATATTATACTAATTGGTCATACATGAATCTCCAGTTTCCAATTTCGGTTTCGAAAGGATTCATTATTTTCACTATGCTAGAGATTACGTAGAATACATACCTGCTTGACAGAATATCCAGTGCGGTTGTGATTTTCCTGCTACGGTACACTCCTCCCTCGCATGATGTAAGGAATCTGAGAAGCTGCATGATGACAGTGTCTGCATAGCAGTTTAGTGAATCCGTGAATTTGTGAATTGAACATAATAATACAATACATCTAGGCAAGAAAGTCAAACATAATTAACAGATAATAGTATATGAACAATCAGATGATCTATTTATGGGGCTCAAATCTGCAGTTCGAATAGAGTGCTCTGCTGAAAGTTGTACAATTTTTTAACCTTCCAAGCAAACATGCTACACTGATGTCAACATTACTCCCGCGTTCTGCTATAGACACGGGTTCATTTCTATGAGCATCAAGACTTTCTCGAGTTGGTGTTTGTATTATTTCCTGATAATTTTGCGAGCACCTCTTTATATGTAATTCTATGCGGTCCCGACGGCTTATCGCTGTCTGGCAGTATGGACAGTGGTAGTGGTATTTCCACCATTGACTTGCCATGGTACAGTCGACACAGAATGGAGAAGCGGTCTAAAATGAATGCTAGTAACATTCATGATCATTCTAAGCTTTATATAGTCCAGTAGATCCATTCAAATTAAATTACAAGCATGTTAGCAGAATGCTTGGATGATGACATGCAATATTGACGAATTAAAAGGTTGTAATATCGGAATGGGAAAAATGTTCCTTATTCAGATGACCTATTTCTAGGTCACGTGACCTAAACTTTGCATAGTCGAATTCTAACAACCTTACATGTATATGCATTGAATTTGGCCAATTGTCTGAAGCGTGAGAAGCCAGTTACTTATTCGCTTTTTCCCAGGTCCTTATTCACGTGACCTAAAAGAAATTATGTGCCAGGGAGACAGCGTGTCCGTGCCCAGACCATGTCATTTTGGGCTATGACATGTTTTTACAAATCCTCGTATATATAGGTGAATATGGCAATCTCTTGTTTTAAGCTATAATCGAGTGCAACACAACAAACACAGTTAATAAAATCAAATTTTGCAGAGATATACAGTGACATGGCGTCAAAGAGACAGCATGTCAGTGCCCAGCCCCTGTTCCTTTTGGGTACAGGTATGTTTTTACAAATCCTCGTACGTATATGTGAATATAGAAATCCCCTGTTTCATATTATAATCGAGTATAACACAACACACACTGTTAACAAAATCAAATCTCACAAAGATATATAATCACATGGCACCAGGGAGACAGCATGTCAGTGCCCAGACCCCGTCTATTTTGGGCTGTGGTATGATTTTACAAATCCTCGTATGTATATGTGAACATAGCAATGCCCTGTTTCTTGTTAAAATAAAGTGCAACACAACACACATTGTTAATAAAATCAACTTTTGTAAAGATATACCTTCACATGGCGCCAGGGAGACAGCATGTCAGTGCCCAGACCCTGCCATTTTGGGCTATGACATGCTTTTACAAATCCTCGTACGTATAGGTGAATGTAGCAATCCCTTGTTTTAAGCTATAATCGAGTGCAAAACAACAAACACAGTTAATAAAATCAAATTTTGCAGAGCTATACACTGACATGGCGCCAGGGAGACAGCGTGTCAGTGCCCAGACCATGTCTATTTTGGGCTGTGGTATGATTTTACAAATCCTCGTATATATATGTGAACGTAGCAATCCCCTGTTTCTTGTCAAAATAAAGTGCAACACAACACACACTGTTAATAAAATAGACTTTTGTAAAGATATACAATCGCACGGCGCCAGGGAGACAGCATGTAAGTGCCCAGACCCTGCCATTTTGGGTTGCGGTATGATTTTACAAATCCTCGTATTTATATGTGAACATAGCAATTCCCTCTTTCTTGTTAAAATAAAGTGCAACACAACACACACTGTTAATAAAATCATTGTTTGTAAAGATATAACATCACATGGCGCCATGGAGACAGCGTGTCAGTGCCCAGACCCTGTCTATTTTGGGCTGTGGTATGATTTTACAAATCCTCGTACATGTAGGTGATTGTAGCAATCCCTTCTTTTAAGCTATAATCGAGTGCAACACAACAAATACAGTTAATAAAATCAAATTTTGCAAAGATATACAGTGACATGGCGTCAGAGAGACAGCATGTCGGTGCCCAGACCCTGTCCATTTTGGGCTGTATTATGATATTACAAATCCTCGTATGTATATGTGAACATAGCAATCTCAAGTTTCATGTTATAATAAAGTGCAACACAACACACACTGTTAATAAAATCATTGTTTGTAAAGATATAACATCATATGGCGCCAGGGAGACAGCGTGTCAGTGCCCAGACCATGTCTATTTTGGGTTGAGGTATGATTTTACAAATCCTCGTATATATATGTGAACATAGCAATCCCCTGTTTCTTGTCAAAATAAAGTGCAACACAACATACACTGTTAATAAAATCATTGTTTGTAAAGATATAACATCACATGGCGCCAGAGAGACAGCGTGCCAGTGCCCAGACAATGTCTATTTTGGGCTGTGGTATGATTTTACAAATCCTCGTATGTATATGTGAACATAGCAATCCCCTGTTTCTTGTCAAAATAAAGTGCAACACAACACACATTGTTAATAAAATCAACTTTTGTAAAGATATACCTTCACATGGTGCCAGGGAGACAGCGTGTCAGTGCCCAGACCCTGCCATTTTGGGTTTAGGTATGATTTTACAAATCCTCGTATGTATATGTGAACATAGCAATCCCCTCTTTCTTGTTAAAATAAAGTGCAACACAACACACATTGTTAATAAAATCATTGTTTGTAAAGATATAACATCACATGGCGCCAGGGAGACAGCGTGTCAGTGCCCAGACCATGTCTATTTTGGGCTGTGGTATGATTTTACAAATCCTCGTATGTATATGTGAACATAGCAATCCCCTGTTTCTTGTCAAATTAAAGTGCAACACAACACACATTGTTAATAAAATCAACTTTTCTAAAGATATACCTTCACATGGTGCCAGGGAGACAGCGTGTCAGTGCCCAGACCTTGCCATTTTGGGTTGAGGTATGATTTTACAAATCCTCGTATGTATATGTGAACATAGCAATCCCCTCTTTCTTGTTAAAATAAAGTGCAACACAACACACACTGTTAATAAAATCATTGTTTGTAAAGATATACCATCACATGACGCCAGGGAGACAGCGTGTCATTGCCCAGACCATGTCTATTTTGGGCTGTGGTATGATTTTACACATCCTCGTATGTATATGTGAACATAGCAATCCCCTGTTTCTTGTTAATATAAAGTGCAACACAACACACATTGTTAATAAAATCAACTTTTGTAAAGATATAACATCACATGGCGCCAGGGAGACAGCATGTCAGTGCCAAGACCCTGTCTATTTTGGGCTGTATTATGATATTACAAATCCTCGTATGTATATGTGAACATAGCAATCCCCTCTTTCATGTTATAATAAAGTGCAACACAACACACACTGTTAATAAAATCATTGTTTGTAAAGATATACCATCACATGGCGCCAGGGAGACAGCGTGTCAGTGCCCAGACCATGTCTATTTTGGGCTGTGGTATGATTTTACAAATCCTCGTATGTATATGTGAACATAGCAATCCCCTGTTTCTTGTCAAAATAAAGTGCAACACAACACACATTGTTAATAAAATCATTGTTTGTAAAGATATACCTTCACATGGCGCCAGGGAGACAGCGTGTCAGTGCCCAGACCATGTCTATTTTGGGCTGTGGTATGATTTTACAAATCCTCGTATGTATATGTGAACATAGCAATCCCCTGTTTCTTGTCAAAATAAAGTGCAACACAACACAGATCGTTAATAAAATCAACTTTTGTAAAGATATACCTTCACATGGCGCCAGGGAGACAGCATGTCAGTGCCCAGACCCTGCCATTTTGGGCTATGACATGCTTTTACAAATCCTCGTACGTATAGGTGAATGTAGCAATCCCTTGTTTTAAGCTATAATCGAGTGCAAAACAACAAACACAGTTAATAAAATCAAATTTTGCAGAGCTATACACTGACATGGCGCCAGGGAGACAGCGTGTCAGTGCCCAGACCATGTCTATTTTGGGCTGTGGTATGATTTTACAAATCCTCGTATATATATGTGAACGTAGCAATCCCCTGTTTCTTGTCAAAATAAAGTGCAACACAACACACACTGTTAATAAAATCATTGTTTGTAAAGATATAACATCACATGGCGCCAGGGAGACAGCGTGTCAGTGCCCAGACCATGTCTATTTTGGGCTGTCGTATGATTTTACAAATCCTCGTATGTATATGTGAACATAGCAATCCTCTGTTTCTTGTTAATATAAAGTGCAACACAACACACATTGTTAATAAAATCAACTTTTGTAAAGATATAACATCACATGGCGCCAGGGAGACAGCATGTCAGTGCCAAGACCCTGTCTATTTTGGGCTGTATTATGATATTACAAATCCTCGTATGTATATGTGAACATAGCAATCCCCGCTTTCATGTTATAATAAAGTGCAACACCACACACACTGTTAATAAAATCATTGTTTGTAAAGATATAACATCACATGGCGCCAGGGAGACAGCGTGTCAGTGCCCAGACCCTGTCTATTTTGGGCTGTGGTATGATTATACAAATCCTCGTATGTATATGTGAATATAGCAATCTCAAGTTTCATGTTATAATAAAGTGCAACACAACACACACTGTTAATAAAATAGACTTTTGTAAAGATATACAATCGCATGGCGCCAGGGAGACAGCATGTAAGTGCCCAGACCCTGCCATTTTGGGTTGAGATATGATTTTACAAATCCTCGTATGTATATGTGAACATAGCAATTCCCTCTTTCTTGTTAAAATAAAGTGCAACACAACACACATTGTTAATAAAATCATTGTTTGTAAAGATATAACATCACATGGCGCCAGGGAGACAGCGTGTCAGTGCCCAGACCCTGTCTATTTTGGGCTGTGGTATGATTTTACAAATCCTCGTACATGTAGGTGATTGTAGCAATCCCTTCTTTTAAGCTATAATCGAGTGCAACACAACAAATACAGTTAATAAAATCAAATTTTGCAAAGATATACAGTGACATGGCGTCAGAGAGACAGCATGTCGGTGCCCAGACCCTGTCCATTTTGGGCTGTATTATGATATTACAAATCCTCGTATGTATATGTGAACATAGCAATCTCAAGTTTCATGTTATAATAAAGTGCAACACAACACACACTGTTAATAAAATCATTGTTTGTAAAGATATAACATCATATGGCGCCAGGGAGACAGCTTGTCAGTGCCCAGACCATGTCTATTTTGGGTTGAGGTATGATTTTACAAATCCTCGTATGTATATGTGAACATAGCAATCCCCTCTTTCTTGTTAAAATAAAGTGCAACACAACACACACTGTTAATAAAATCATTGTTTGTAAAGATATAACATCACATGGCGCCAGGGAGACAGCGTGTCAGTGCCCAGACCATGTCTATTTTGGGCTGTGGTATGATTTTACAAATCCTCGTATGTATATGTGAACATAGCAATCCCCTGTTTCTTGTCAAAATAAAGTGCAACACAACACACATTGTTAATAAAATCATTGTTTGTAAAGATATAACATCACATGGCGCCAGGGAGACAGCGTGTCAGTGCCCAGACCATGTTTGGGCTGTGGTATGATTTTACAAATCCTCGTATGTATATGTGAACAAAGCAGTGCCCTGTTTCTTGTCAAAATAAAGTGCAACACCACACACATTGTTAATAAAATCAACTTTTGTAAAGATATAACTTCACATGGCGCCAGGGAGACAGCATGTCAGTGCCCAGACCCTGCCATTTTGGGCTATGACAAGCTTTTACAAATCCTCGTACGTATAGGTGAATGTAGCAATCCCTTGTTTTAAGCTATAATCGAGTGCAAAACAACAAACACAGTTAATAAAATCAAATTTTGCAGAGCTATACACTGACATTGCGCCAGGGAGACAGCGTGTCAGTGCCCAGACCATGTCTATTTTGGGCTGTGGTATGATTTTACAAATCCTCGTATATATATGTGAACATAGCAATCCCCTGTTTCTTGTCAAAATAAAGTGCAACACAACATACACTGTTAATAAAATCATTGTTTGTAAAGATATAACATCACATGGCGCCAGAGAGACAGCGTGCCAGTGCCCAGACAATGTCTATTTTGGGCTGTGGTATGATTTTACAAATCCTCGTATGTATATGTGAACATAGCAATCCCCTGTTTCTTGTCAAAATAAAGTGCAACACAACACACATTGTTAATAAAATCAACTTTTGTAAAGATATACCTTCACATGGTGCCAGGGAGACAGCGTGTCAGTGCCCAGACCCTGCCATTTTGGGTTTAGGTATGATTTTACAAATCCTCGTATGTATATGTGAACATAGCAATCCCCTCTTTCTTGTTAAAATAAAGTGCAACACAACACACATTGTTAATAAAATCATTGTTTGTAAAGATATAACATCACATGGCGCCAGGGAGACAGCGTGTCAGTGCCCAGACCATGTCTATTTTGGGCTGTGGTATGATTTTACAAATCCTCGTATGTATATGTGAACATAGCAATCCCCTGTTTCTTGTCAAATTAAAGTGCAACACAACACACATTGTTAATAAAATCAACTTTTGTAAAGATATACCTTCACATGGTGCCAGGGAGACAGCGTGTCAGTGCCCAGACCTTGCCATTTTGGGTTGAGGTATGATTTTACAAATCCTCGTATGTATATGTGAACATAGCAATCCCCTCTTTCTTGTTAAAATAAAGTGCAACACAACACACACTGTTAATAAAATCATTGTTTGTAAAGATATACCATCACATGACGCCAGGGAGACAGCGTGTCATTGCCCAGACCATGTCTATTTTGGGCTGTGGTATGATTTTACACATCCTCGTATGTATATGTGAACATAGCAATCCCCTGTTTCTTGTTAATATAAAGTGCAACACAACACACATTGTTAATAAAATCAACTTTTGTAAAGATATAACATCACATGGCGCCAGGGAGACAGCATGTCAGTGCCAAGACCCTGTCTATTTTGGGCTGTATTATGATATTACAAATCCTCGTATGTATATGTGAACATAGCAATCCCCTCTTTCATGTTATAATAAAGTGCAACACAACACACACTGTTAATAAAATCATTGTTTGTAAAGATATACCATCACATGGCGCCAGGGAGACAGCGTGTCAGTGCCCAGACCATGTCTATTTTGGGCTGTGGTATGATTTTACAAATCCTCGTATGTATATGTGAACATAGCAATCCCCTGTTTCTTGTCAAAATAAAGTGCAACACAACACACATTGTTAATAAAATCATTGTTTGTAAAGATATAACATCACATGGCGCCAGGGAGACAGCGTGTCAGTGCCCAGACCATGTTTGGGCTGTGGTATGATTTTACAAATCCTCGTATGTATATGTGAACATAGCAATGCCCTGTTTCTTGTCAAAATAAAGTGCAACACCACACACATTGTTAAAAAATCAACTTTTGTAAAGATATAACTTCACATGGTGCCAGGGAGACAGCATGTCAGTGCCCAGTCCCTGCCATTTTGGGCTATGACAAGCTTTTACAAATCCTCGTACGTATAGGTGAATGTAGCAATCCCTTGTTTTAAGCTATAATCGAGTGCAAAACAACAAACACAGTTAATAAAATCAAATTTTGCAGGGCTATACACTGACATTGCGCCTGGGAGACAGCGTGTCAGTGCCCAGACCATGTCTATTTTGGGCTGTGGTATGATTTTACAAATCCTCGTATATATATGTGAACATAGCAATCCCCTGTTTCTTGTCAAAATAAAGTGCAACACAACATACACTGTTAATAAAATCATTGTTTGTAAAGATATAACATCACATGGCGCCAGAGAGACAGCGTGCCAGTGCCCAGACAATGTCTATTTTGGGCTGTGGTATGATTTTACAAATCCTCGTATGTATATGTGAACATAGCAATCCCCTGTTTCTTGTCAAAATAAAGTGCAACACAACACACATTGTTAATAAAATCAACTTTTGTAAAGATATACCTTCACATGGTGCCAGGGAGACAGCGTGTCAGTGCCCAGACCCTGCCATTTTGGGTTTAGGTATGATTTTACAAATCCTCGTATGTATATGTGACCATAGCAATCCCCTCTTTCTTGTTAAAATAAAGTGCAACACAACACACATTGTTAATAAAATCATTGTTTGTAAAGATATAACATCACATGGCGCCAGGGAGACAGCGTGTCAGTGCCCAGACCATGTCTATTTTGGGCTGTGGTATGATTTTACAAATCCTCGTATGTATATGTGAACATAGCAATCCCCTGTTTCTTGTCAAATTAAAGTGCAACACAACACACATTGTTAATAAAATCAACTTTTGTAAAGATATACCTTCACATGGTGCCAGGGAGACAGCGTGTCAGTGCCCAGACCTTGCCATTTTGGGTTGAGGTATGATTTTACAAATCCTCGTATGTATATGTGAACATAGCAATCCCCTCTTTCTTGTTAAAATAAAGTGCAACACAACACACACTGTTAATAAAATCATTGTTTGTAAAGATATACCATCACATGACGCCAGGGAGACAGCGTGTCAGTGCCCAGACCATGTCCATTTTGGGCTGTGGTATGATTTTACACATCCTCGTATGTATATGTGAACATAGCAATCCCCTGTTTCTTGTCAAAATAAAGTGCAACACAACACACATTGTTAATAAAATCAACTTTTGCAAAGATATACCTTCACATGGCGCCAGGGAGACAGCATGTCAGTGCCCAGACCCTGCTATTTTGGGTTGAGGTATGATTTTACAAATCCTCGTATGTATATGTGAACATAGCAATCCCCTCTTTCTTGTTAAAATAAAGTGCAACACAACACACACTGTTAATAAAATCATTGTTTGTAAAGATATACCATCACATGGCGCCAGGGAGACAGCGTGTCAGTGCCCAGACCATGTCTATTTTGGGCTGTGGTATGATTTTACACATCCTCGTATGTATATGTGAACATGGCAATCCCCTGTTTCTTGTCAAAATAAAGTGCAACACAACACACACTGTTAATAAAATCATTGTTTGTAAAGATATACCTTCACATGGTGCCAGGGAGACAGCATATCAGTGCCCAGACCCTGCCATTTTGGGTTGAGGTATGATTTTACAAATCCTCGTATGTATATGTGAACATAGCAATCCCCTGTTTCTTGTCACAATAAAGTGCAACACAACACACATTGTTAATAAAATCAACTTTTGTAAAGATATACCTTCACATGGCGCCAGGGAGACAGCATGTCAGTTCCCAGACCCTGCCATTTTGGGTTGAGGTATGATATTATAAATCCTCGTATGTATATGTGAACAAAGCAATCCCCTGTTTCTTGTCAAAATAAAGTGCAACACAACACACATTGTTAATAAAATCAACTTTTGTAAAGATATACCTTCACATGGCGCCAGGGAGACAGCATGTCAGTGCCCAGACCCAGTCCATTTTGGGCTGTGGTATGATATTATAAATCCTCGTATGTATATGTGAACATAGCAATCCCCTCTTTCTTGTTAAAATAAAGTGCAACACAACACACCCTGTTAATAAACTCATTGTTTGTAAAGATATAACATCACATGGCGCCAGGGAGACAGCGTGTCAGTGCCCAGACCATGTCTATTTTGGACTGTGGTATGATTTTACAAATCCTCGTATGTATATGTGAACATAGCAATCCCCTGTTTCTTGTCAAAATTAAGTGCAACACAACACACATTGTTAGTAAAATCAACTTTTGTAAAGATATACCTTCACATGGCGCCAGGGAGACAGCATGTCAGTGCCCAGACCCTGCCATTTTGGGTTGAGGTATGATTTTACAAATCCTTGTATGTATATGTGAACATAGCAATTCCCTGTTTCTTGTTAAAATAAAGTGCAACACAACACACACTGTCAATAAAATCAACTTGTGTAAAGATATAACATCACATGGCGCCAGGGAGACCGCGTGTCAGTGCCCAGACCATGTCTATTTTGGGCTGTGGTATGATTTTACAAATCCTCGTATGTATATGTGAACATAGCAATCCCCTGTTTCTTGTCAAAATAAAGTGCAACACAACACACACTGTTAATAAAATCATTGTTTGTAAAGGTATAACATCACATGGAGACAGCGTGTCAGTGGCCAGACCATGTCTATTTTGGGCTGTGGTATGATTTTACAAATCCTCGTATGTATATGTGAACATAGCAATCCCCTGTTTCTTGCCAAAATAAAGTGCAACACAACACACATTGTTAATAAAATCAACTTTTGTAAAGATATACCTTCACATGGCGCCAGGGAGACAGCATGTCAGTGCCCAGACCCTGCCATTTTGGGCTATGACATGCTTTTACAAATCCCCGTACGTATAGGTGAATGTAGCAATCTCAAGTTTCATGTTATAATAAAGTGCAACACAACACACACTGTTAATAAAATCAACTTTTGTAAAGATATAACATCACATGGCGCCAGGGAGACAGCATGTCAGTGCCCAGACCCTGCCATTTTGGGTTGAGGGATGATTTTTACAAATCCTCGTATGTATATGTGAACATAGCAATCTCAAGTTTCATGTTATAATAAAGTGCAACACAACACACACTGTTAATAAAATCATTGTTTGTAAAGATATAACATCATATGGCGCCAGGGAGACAGCGTGTCAGTGCCCAGACCATGTCTATTTTGGGTTGAGGTATGATTTTACAAATCCTCGTATGTATATGTGAACATAGCAATCCCCGCTTTCTTGTTAAAACAAAGTGCAACACAACACACACTGTTAATAAAATCATTGTTTGTAAAGATATAACATCACATGGCGCCAGGGAGACAGCGTGTCAGTGCCTAGACCATGTCTATTTTGGGCTGTGGTATGATTTTACAAATCCTCGTATGTATATGTGAACATAGCAATCCCCTGTTTCTTGTCAAAATAAAGTGCAACACAACACACATTGTTAATAAAATCATTGTTTGTAAAGATATAACATCACATGGCGCCAGGGAGACAGCGTGTCAGTGCCCAGACCATGTTTGGGCTGAGGTATGATTTTACAAATCCTCGTATGTATATGTGAACATAGCAATGCCCTGTTTCTTGTCAAAATAAAGTGCAACACAACACACATTGTTAATAAAATCAACTTTTGTAAAGATATAACTTCACATGGTGCCAGGGAGACAGCATGTCAGTGCCCAGACCCTGCCATTTTGGGCTATGACAAGCTTTTACAAATCCTTGTACATGTAGGTGAATGTAGCAATCCCTTGTTTTAAGCTATAATCGAGTGCAAAACAACAAACACAGTTAATAAAATCAAATTTTGCAGAGCTATACACTGACATTGCGCCAGGGAGACAGCGTGTCAGTGCCCAGACCATGTCTATTTTGGGCTGTGGTATGATTTTACAAATCCTCGTATATATATGTGAACATAGCAATCCCCTGTTTCTTGTCAAAATAAAGTGCAACACAACATACACTGTTAATAAAATCATTGTTTGTAAAGATATAACATCACATGGCGCCAGGGAGACAGCGTGCCAGTGCCCAGACCATGTCTATTGTGGGCTTTCGTATGATTTTACAAATCCTCGTATGTATATGTGAACATAGCAATTCCCTGTTTCTTGTCAAAATAAAGTGCAACACAACACACATTGTTAATAAAATCATTGTTTGTAAAGATATACCTTCACATGGTGCCAGGGAGACAGCGTGTCAGTGCCCAGACCCTGCCATTTTGGGTTTAGGTATGATTTTACAAATCCTCGTATGTATATGTGAACATAGCAATCCCCTCTTTCTTGTTAAAATAAAGTGCAACACAACACACATTGTTAATAAAATCATTGTTTGTAAAGATATAACATCACATGGCGCCAGGGAGACAGCGTGTCAGTGCCCAGACCATGTCTATTTTGGGCTGTGGTATGATTTTACAAATCCTCGTATGTATATGTGAACATAGCAATCCCCTGTTTCTTGTCAAAATAAAGTGCAACACAACACACATTGTTAATAAAATCAACTTTTGTAAAGATATACCTTCACATGGCGCCAGGGAGACAGCATGTCAGTGCCCAGACCCTGCCATTTTGGGCTATGACATGCTTTTACAAATCCTCGTACGTATAGGTGAATGTAGCAATCCCTTGTTTTAAGCTATAATCGAGTGCAAAACAACAAACACAGTTAATAAAATCAAATTTTGCAGAGCTATACACTGACATGGCGCCAGGGAGACAGCGTGTCAGTGCCCAGACCATGTCTATTTTGGGCTGTGGTATGATTTTACAAATCCTCGTATATATATGTGAACGTAGCAATCCCCTGTTTCTTGTCAAAATAAAGTGCAACACAACACACACTGTTAATAAAATCATTGTTTGTAAAGATATAACATCACATGGCGCCAGGGAGACAGCGTGTCAGTGCCCAGACCATGTCTATTTTGGGCTGTCGTATGATTTTACAAATCCTCGTATGTATATGTGAACATAGCAATCCTCTGTTTCTTGTTAATATAAAGTGCAACACAACACACATTGTTAATAAAATCAACTTTTGTAAAGATATAACATCACATGGCGCCAGGGAGACAGCATGTCAGTGCCAAGACCCTGTCTATTTTGGGCTGTATTATGATATTACAAATCCTCGTATGTATATGTGAACATAGCAATCCCCGCTTTCATGTTATAATAAAGTGCAACACCACACACACTGTTAATAAAATCATTGTTTGTAAAGATATAACATCACATGGCGCCAGGGAGACAGCGTGTCAGTGCCCAGACCCTGTCTATTTTGGGCTGTGGTATGATTATACAAATCCTCGTATGTATATGTGAATATAGCAATCTCAAGTTTCATGTTATAATAAAGTGCAACACAACACACACTGTTAATAAAATAGACTTTTGTAAAGATATACAATCGCATGGCGCCAGGGAGACAGCATGTAAGTGCCCAGACTCTGCCATTTTGGGTTGAGATATGATTTTACAAATCCTCGTATGTATATGTGAACATAGCAATTCCCTCTTTCTTGTTAAAATAAAGTGCAACACAACACACATTGTTAATAAAATCATTGTTTGTAAAGATATAACATCACATGGCGCCAGGGAGACAGCGTGTCAGTGCCCAGACCCTGTCTATTTTGGGCTGTGGTATGATTTTACAAATCCTCGTACATGTAGGTGATTGTAGCAATCCCTTCTTTTAAGCTATAATCGAGTGCAACACAACAAATACAGTTAATAAAATCAAATTTTGCAAAGATATACAGTGACATGGCGTCAGAGAGACAGCATGTCGGTGCCCAGACCCTGTCCATTTTGGGCTGTATTATGATATTACAAATCCTCGTATGTATATGTGAACATAGCAATCTCAAGTTTCATGTTATAATAAAGTGCAACACAACACACACTGTTAATAAAATCATTGTTTGTAAAGATATAACATCATATGGCGCCAGGGAGACAGCGTGTCAGTGCCCAGACCATGTCTATTTTGGGTTGAGGTATGATTTTACAAATCCTCGTATGTATATGTGAACATAGCAATCCCCTCTTTCTTGTTAAAATAAAGTGCAACACAACACACACTGTTAATAAAATCATTGTTTGTAAAGATATAACATCACATGGCGCCAGGGAGACAGCGTGTCAGTGCCCAGACCATGTCTATTTTGGGCTGTGGTATGATTTTACAAATCCTCGTATGTATATGTGAACATAGCAATCCCCTGTTTCTTGTCAAAATAAAGTGCAACACAACACACATTGTTAATAAAATCATTGTTTGTAAAGATATAACATCACATGGCGCCAGGGAGACAGCGTGTCAGTGCCCAGACCATGTTTGGGCTGTGGTATGATTTTACAAATCCTCGTATGTATATGTGAACATAGCAATGCCCTGTTTCTTGTTAAAATAAGGTGCAACACCACACACATTGTTAATAAAATCAACTTTTGTAAAGATATAACTTCACATGGTGCCAGGGAGACAGCATGTCAGTGCCCAGACCCTGCCATTTTGGGCTATGACAAGCTTTTACAAATCCTCGTACGTATAGGTGAATGTAGCAATCCCTTGTTTTAAGCTATAATCGAGTGCAAAACAACAAACACAGTTAATAAAATCAAATTTTGCAGAGCTATACACTGACATTGCGCCAGGGAGACAGCGTGTCAGTTCCCAGACCATGTCTATTTTGGGCTGTGGTATGATTTTACAAATCCTCGTATATATATGTGAACATAGCAATCCCCTGTTTCTTGTCAAAATAAAGTGCAACACAACATACACTGTTAATAAAATCATTGTTTGTAAAGATATAACATCACATGGCGCCAGGGAGACAGCGTGCCAGTGCCCAGACCATGTCTATTGTGGGCTGTCGTATGATTTTACAAATCCTCGTATGTATATGTGAACATAGCAATTCCCTGTTTCTTGTCAAAATAAAGTGCAACACAACACACATTGTTAATAAAATCATTGTTTGTGAAGATATACCTTCACATGGTGCCAGGGAGACAGCGTGTCAGTGCCCAGACCCTGCCATTTTGGGTTTAGGTATGATTTTACAAATCCTCGTATGTATATGTGAACATAGCAATCCCCTCTTTCTTGTTAAAATAAAGTGCAACACAACACACATTGTTAATAAAATCATTGTTTGTAAAGATATAACATCACATGGCGCCAGGGAGACAGCGTGTCAGTGCCCAGACCATGTCTATGTTGGGCTGTGGTATGATTTTACAAATCCTCGTATGTATATGTGAACATAGCAATCCCCTGTTTCTTGTCAAAATAAAGTGCAACACAACACACATTGTTAATAAAATCAACTTTTGTAAAGATATACCTTCACATGGCGCCAGGGAGACAGCATGCCAGTGCCCAGACCCTGCCATTTTGGGCTATGACATGCTTTTACAAATCCTCGTACGTATAGGTGAATGTAGCAATCCCTTGTTTTAAGCTATAATCGAGTGCAAAACAACAAACACAGTTAATAAAATCAAATTTTGCAGAGCTATACACTGACATGGCGCCAGGGAGACAGCGTGTCAGTGCCCAGACCATGTCTATTTTGGGCTGTGGTATGATTTTACAAATCCTCGTATATATATGTGAACGTAGCAATCCCCTGTTTCTTGTCAAAATAAAGTGCAACACAACACACACTGTTAATAAAATCATTGTTTGTAAAGATATAACATCACATGGCGCCAGGGAGACAGCATGTCAGTGCCAAGACCCTGTCTATTTTGCGCTGTATTATGATATTACAAATCCTCGTATGTATATGTGAACATAGCAATCCCCGCTTTCATGTTATAATAAAGTGCAACACCACACACACTGTTAATAAAATCATTGTTTGTAAAGATATAACATCACATGGCGCCAGGGAGACAGCGTGCCAGTGCCCAGACCATGTCTATTGTGGGCTGTCGTATGATTTTACAAATCCTCGTATGTATATGTGAACATAGCAATTCCCTGTTTCTTGTCAAAATAAAGTGCAACACAACACACATTGTTAATAAAATCATTGTTTGTGAAGATATACCTTCACATGGTGCCAGGGAGACAGCGTGTCAGTGCCCAGACCCTGCCATTTTGGGTTTAGGTATGATTTTACAAATCCTCGTATGTATATGTGAACATAGCAATCCCCTCTTTCTTGTTAAAATAAAGTGCAACACAACACACATTGTTAATAAAATCATTGTTTGTAAAGATATAACATCACATGGCGCCAGGGAGACAGCGTGTCAGTGCCCAGACCATGTCTATGTTGGGCTGTGGTATGATTTTACAAATCCTCGTATGTATATGTGAACATAGCAATCCCCTGTTTCTTGTCAAAATAAAGTGCAACACAACACACATTGTTAATAAAATCAACTTTTGTAAAGATATACCTTCACATGGCGCCAGGGAGACAGCATGTCAGTGCCCAGACCCTGCCATTTTGGGCTATGACATGCTTTTACAAATCCTCGTACGTATAGGTGAATGTAGCAATCCCTTGTTTTAAGCTATAATCGAGTGCAAAACAACAAACACAGTTAATAAAATCAAATTTTGCAGAGCTATACACTGACATGGCGCCAGGGAGACAGCGTGTCAGTGCCCAGACCATGTCTATTTTGGGCTGTGGTATGATTTTACAAATCCTCGTATATATATGTGAACGTAGCAATCCCCTGTTTCTTGTCAAAATAAAGTGCAACACAACACACACTGTTAATAAAATCATTGTTTGTAAAGATATAACATCACATGGCGCCAGGGAGACAGCATGTCAGTGCCAAGACCCTGTCTATTTTGCGCTGTATTATGATATTACAAATCCTCGTATGTATATGTGAACATAGCAATCCCCGCTTTCATGTTATAATAAAGTGCAACACCACACACACTGTTAATAAAATCATTGTTTGTAAAGATATAACATCACATGGCGCCAGGGAGACAGCGTGTCAGTGCCCAGACCCTGTCTATTTTGGGCTGTGGTATGATTATACAAATCCTCGTATGTATATGTGAATATAGCAATCTCAAGTTTCATGTTATAATAAAGTGCAACACAACACACACTGTTAATAAAATAGACTTTTGTAAAGATATACAATCGCATGGCGCCAGGGAGACAGCATGTAAGTGCCCAGACCCTGCCATTTTGGGTTGAGATATGATTTTACAAATCCTCGTATGTATATGTGAACATAGCAATTCCCTCTTTCTTGTTAAAATAAAGTGCAACACAACACACATTGTTAATAAAATCATTGTTTGTAAAGATATAACATCACATGGCGCCAGGGAGACAGCGTGTCAGTGCCCAGACCCTGTCTATTTTGGACTGTGGTATGATTTTACAAATCCTCGTACATGTAGGTGATTGTAGCAATCCCTTCTTTTAAGCTATAATCGAGTGCAACACAACAAATACAGTTAATAAAATCGAATTTTGCAAAGATATACAGTGACATGGCGTCAGAGAGACAGCATGTCGGTGCCCAGACCCTGTCCATTTTGGGCTGTATTATGATATTACAAATCCTCGTATGTATATGTGAACATAGCAATCTCAAGTTTCATGTTATAATAAAGTGCAACACAACACACATGTTAATAAAATCATTGTTTGTAAAGATATAACATCATATGGCGCCAGGGAGACAGCGTGTCAGTGCCCAGACCATGTCTATTTTGGGTTGAGGTATGATTTTACAAATCCTCGTATGTATATGTGAACATAGCAATCCCCTCTTTCTTGTTAAAATAAAGTGCAACACAACACACACTGTTAATAAAATCATTGTTTGTAAAGATATAACATCACATGGCGCCAGGGAGACAGCGTGTCAGTGCCCAGACCATGTCTATTTTGGGCTGTGGTATGATTTTACAAATCCTCGTATGTATATGTGAACATAGCAATCCCCTGTTTCTTGTCAAAATAAAGTGCAACACAACACACATTGTTAATAAAATCATTGTTTGTAAAGATATAACATCACATGGCGCCAGGGAGACAGCGTGTCAGTGCCCAGACCATGTTTGGGCTGTGG
This sequence comes from Chaetoderma sp. LZ-2023a, assembly GCA_034401795.1. Lineage (NCBI taxonomy): Eukaryota > Metazoa > Mollusca > Caudofoveata > Chaetodermatida > Chaetodermatidae > Chaetoderma > Chaetoderma sp. LZ-2023a. Next base: position 126,758,991 of record CM067369.1, read on the forward strand.
TATGATTTTACAAATCCTCGTATGTATATGTGAACATAGCAATGCCCTGTTTCTTGTCAAAATAAAGTGCAACACCACACACATTGTTAATAAAATCAACTTTTGTAAAGATAAAACTTCACATGGTGCCAGGGAGACAGCATGTCAGTGCCCAGACCCTGCCATTTTGGGCTATGACAAGCTTTTACAAATCCTCGTACGTATAGGTGAATGTAGCAATCCCTTGTTTTAAGCTATAATCGAGTGCAAAACAACAAACACAGTTAATAAAATCAAATTTTGCAGAGCTATACACTGACATTGCGCCAGGGAGACAGCGTGTCAGTGCCCAGACCATGTCTATTTTGGGCTGTGGTATGATTTTACAAATCCTCGTATATATATGTGAACATAGCAATCCCCTGTTTCTTGTCAAAATAAAGTGCAACACAACATACACTGTTAATAAAATCATTGTTTGTAAAGATATAACATCACATGGCGCCAGAGAGAGACAGCGTGCCAGTGCCCAGACAATGTCTATTTTGGGCTGTGGTATGATTTTACAAATCCTCGTATGTATATGTGAACATAGCAATCCCCTGTTTCTTGTCAAAATAAAGTGCAACACAACACACATTGTTAATAAAATCAACTTTTGTAAAGATATACCTTCACATGGTGCCAGGGAGACAGCGTGTCAGTGCCCAGACCCTGCCATTTTGGGTTTAGGTATGATTTTACAAATCCTCGTATGTATATGTGAACATAGCAATCCCCTCTTTCTTGTTAAAATAAAGTGCAACACAACACACATTGTTAATAAAATCATTGTTTGTAAAGATATAACATCACATGGCGCCAGGGAGACAGCGTGTCAGTGCCCAGACCATGTCTATTTTGGGCTGTGGTATGATTTTACAAATCCTCGTATGTATATGTGAACATAGCAATCCCCTGTTTCTTGTCAAATTAAAGTGCAACACAACACACATTGTTAATAAAATCAACTTTTGTAAAGATATACCTTCACATGGTGCCAGGGAGACAGCGTGTCAGTGCCCAGACCTTGCCATTTTGGGTTGAGGTTTGATTTTACAAATCCTCGTATGTATATGTGAACATAGAAATCCCCTCTTTCTTGTTAAAATAAAGTGCAACACAACACACACTGTTAATAAAATCATTGTTTGTAAAGATATACCATCACATGACGCCAGGGAGACAGCGTGTCAGTGCCCAGACCATGTCTATTTTGGGCTGTGGTATGATTTTACACATCCTCGTATGTATATGTGAACATAGCAATCCCCTGTTTCTTGTCAAAATAAAGTGCAACACAACACACATTGTTAATAAAATCAACTTTTGCAAAGATATACCTTCACATGGCGCCAGGGAGACAGCATGTCAGTGCCCAGACCCTGCTATTTTGGGTTGAGGTATGATTTTACAAATCGTCGTATGTATATGTGAACATAGCAATCCCCTCTTTCTTGTTAAAATAAAGTGCAACACAACACACACTGTTAATAAAATCATTGTTTGTAAAGATATACCATCACATGGCGCCAGGGAGACAGCGTGTCAGTGCCCAGACCATGTCTATTTTGGGCTGTGGTATGATTTTACACATCCTCGTATGTATATGTGAACATGGCAATCCCCTGTTTCTTGTCAAAATAAAGTGCAACACAACACACACTGTTAATAAAATCATTGTTTGTAAAGATATACCTTCACATGGTGCCAGGGAGACAGCATATCAGTGCCCAGACCCTGCCATTTTGGGTTGAGGTATGATTTTACAAATCCTCGTATGTATATGTGAACATAGCAATCCCCTGTTTCTTGTCACAATAAAGTGCAACACAACACACATTGTTAATAAAATCAACTTTTGTAAAGATATACCTTCACATGGCGCCAGGGAGACAGCATGTCAGTTCCCAGACCCTGCCATTTTGGGTTGAGGTATGATATTATAAATCCTCGTATGTATATGTGAACATAGCAATCTCCTGTTTCTTGTCAAAATAAAGTGCAACACAACACACATTGTTAATAAAATCAACTTTTGTAAAGATATACCTTCACATGGCGCCAGGGAGACAGCATGTCAGTGCCCAGACCCAGTCCATTTTGGGCTGTGGTATGATATTATAAATCCTCGTATGTATATGTGAACATAGCAATCCCCTCTTTCTTGTTAAAATAAAGTGCAACACAACACACCCTGTTAATAAACTCATTGTTTGTAAAGATATAACATCACATGGCGCCAGGGAGACAGCGTGTCAGTGCCCAGACCATGTCTATTTTGGACTGTGGTATGATTTTACAAATCCTCGTATGTATATGTGAACATAGCAATCCCCTGTTTCTTGTCAAAATTAAGTGCAACACAACACACATTGTTAGTAAAATCAACTTTTGTAAAGATATACCTTCACATGGCGCCAGGGAGACAGCATGTCAGTGCCCAGAGCCTGCCATTTTGGGTTGAGGTATGATTTTACAAATCCTTGTATGTATATGTGAACATAGCAATTCCCTGTTTCTTGTTAAAATAAAGTGCAACACAACACACACTGTCAATAAAATCAACTTGTGTAAAGCTATAACACCACATGGCGCCAGGGAGACCGCGTGTCAGTGCCCAGACCATGTCTATTTTGGGCTGTGGTATGATTTTACAAATCCTCGTATGTATATATGAACATAGCAATCCCCTGTTTCTTGTCAAAATAAAGTGCAACACAACACACACTGTTAATAAAATCATTGTTTGTAAAGGTATAACATCACATGGAGACAGCGTGTCAGTGGCCAGACCATGTCTATTTTGGGCTGTGGTATGATTTTACAAATCCTCGTATGTATATGTGAACATAGCAATCCCCTGTTTCTTGTCAAAATAAAGTGCAACACAACATACACTGTTAATAAAATCATTGTTTGTAAAGATATAACATCACATGGCGCCAGAGAGACCGCGTGCCAGTGCCCAGACAATGTCTATTTTGGGCTGTGGTATGATTTTACAAATCCTCGTATGTATGTGAACATAGCAATCCCCTGTTTCTTGTCAAAATAAAGTGCAACACAACACACATTGTTAATAAAATCAACTTTTGTAAAGATATACCTTCACATGGTGCCAGGGAGACAGCGTGTCAGTGCCCAGACCCTGCCATTTTGGGTTTAGGTATGATTTTACAAATCCTCGTATGTATATGTGACATAGCAATCCCCTCTTTCTTGTTAAAATAAAGTGCAACACAACACACATTGTTAATAAAATCATTGTTTGTAAAGATATAACATCACATGGCGCCAGGGAGACAGCGTGTCAGTGCCCAGACCATGTCTATTTTGGGCTGTGGTATGATTTTACAAATCCTCGTATGTATATGTGAACATAGCAATCCCCTGTTTCTTGTCAAATTAAAGTGCAACACAACACACATTGTTAATAAAATCAACTTTTGTAAAGATATACCTTCACATGGTGCCAGGGAGACAGCGTGTCAGTGCCCAGACCGTGCCATTTTGGGTTGAGGTATGATTTTACAAATCCTCGTATGTATATGTGAACATAGCAATCCCCTCTTTCTTGTTAAAATAAAGTGCAACACAACACACACTGTTAATAAAATCATTGTTTGTAAAGATATACCATCACATGACGCCAGGGAGACAGCGTGTCAGTGCCCAGACCATGTCTATTTTGGGCTGTGGTATGATTTTACACATCCTCGTATGTATATGTGAACATAGCAATCCCCTGTTTCTTGTCAAAATAAAGTGCAACACAACACACATTGTTAATAAAATCAACTTTTGCAAAGATATACCTTCACATGGCGCCAGGGAGACAGCATGTCAGTGCCCAGACCCTGCCATTTTGGGTTGAGGTATGATTTTACAAATCCTTGTATGTATATGTGAACATAGCAATTCCCTGTTTCTTGTTAAAATAAAGTGCAACACAACACACACTGTCAATAAAATCAACTTGTGTAAAGATATAACACCACATGGCGCCAGGGAGACCGCGTGTCAGTGCCCAGACCATGTCCATTTTGGGCTGTGGTATGATTTTACAAATCCTCGTATGTATATGTGAACATAGCAATCCCCTGTTTCTTGTCAAAATAAAGTGCAACACAACACACACTGTTAATAAAATCATTGTTTGTAAAGGTATAACATCACATGGAGACAGCGTGTCAGTGGCCAGGCCATGTCTATTTTGGGCTGTGGTATGATTTTACAAATCCTCGTATGTATATGTGAACATAGCAATCCCCTGTTTCTTGCCAAAATAAAGTGCAACACAACACACATTGTTAATAAAATCAACTTTTGTAAAGATATACCTTCACATGGCGCCAGGGAGACAGCATGTCAGTGCCCAGACCCTGCCATTTTGGGCTATGACATGCTTTTACAAATCCCCGTACGTATAGGTGAATGTAGCAATCTCAAGTTTCATGTTATAATAAAGTGCAACACAACACACACTGTTAATAAAATCAACTTTTGTAAAGATATACAATCGCATGGCGCCAGGGAGACAGCATGTCAGTGCCCAGACCCTGTCTATTTTGGACTGTGGTATGATTTTACAAATCCTCGTATGTATATGTGAATGTAGCAATCTCAAGTTTCATGTTATAATAAAGTGCAACACAACACACACTGTTAATAAAATCAACTTTTGTAAAGATATAACATCACATGGCGCCAGGGAGACAGCATGTCAGTGCCAAGACCCTGCCATTTTGGGTTGAGGGATGATTTTTACAAATCCTCGTATGTATATGTGAACATAGCAATCCTCTGTTTCTTGTTAAAATAAAGTGCAACACAACACACATTGTTAATAAAATCAAATTTTGTAAAGATATAACATCACATGGCGCCAGGGAGACAGCATGCCAGTGCCCAGACCCTGTCATTTTGGGTTGAGGTATGATTTTACAAATCCTCGTATGTATATGTGAATATAGCAATCTCAAGTTTCATGTTATAATAAAGTGCAACACAACACACACTTAAACTACCAGCCAACAGCCTTTGATTAGAAGGCAGCAAGTTATTTCCAAAATATATATAAATATCCATAGATTATATCTATTTAAAAAGAAAATGCAAGATTCTAATCAGACGTTGTTTGCCTGGTAATTTATAATCAATGGAATTTCATCACCTTGCCAGGTTGAAATTATTGTAAGTTACAATGACAATGTCAATGACCGTAAACTGATATGGCCCCATAGTGCTATACGTTAATTATCTCTCAGAAATTCGGCAAATGGCGTCTTAGAGAACATCATTTTTAAATTTTCTCGGGGGCCCCTCCATTGTCATAGTTATATAGAGCATCAGCGGTCCTAAATCCAGCCAGGTAAGATATGCACAGATCCAGAATATTTTCCGATCTAGTTCCTTTATCTCGATAATGGCCTGGAGTTTGGAAATCCTAGAAATCGTCTTGCGCGGCAAGTTGAGTTCCTTCATCTTGTGAAGATTTTAGTAAATTCTGACCAGTAGTTTTTTGGATACAACTCCAAACACACACACACACACACACACACACACACGCACACACTCACCCACACATGCATAAGCCTGCACGCGCACACACGCACGTGCGCGCACGCACGCACGCACGCACACACACACACACACACACACACACACAAAGAACCGCTCGCAATGCCCTCTTCCACTTAAAGGGTGATGGTATATAGCTATGAAATAATAAAGTTTTAATTCATTAAATTTAATATCCAAATCGCTGGATAAAATTTCAAATTTAACTAACCACTCGAAATTTGTAGGAGACAATTTGTGCAGGTTATATTGTTAGATTATGTGAGGGGGTGGGGGTGGGTGGGAGGGGTGAGTTGGCATTTAGGATTATATAAACATCAAAACATCCTGTGGCGACAATGGCTTGGTCAGATAGGCTAGAGATAAATTTATGAAATATAACTAAAATTGAATAGGTCATCCATGTTCATCCTTTTTGTGCGGATTACAGTATCTGTGTCCGAGAGCATCTAGATATTAAAATCTTCCCCACATCCGCCCCACTCAACCCACTAGGAACCATCCGAGAGATTACCAACCCGTGCATATACAATATAACCTACATTGTGAATATTTTGAAAACAATTTGACTTAAAGACGTTGCTGCCCACGGCAGCAACAACTTTCGATCAAATTGTTGTCCACATATTTAGCTCAGCCTTTCTTCTACTAATAGTAGCATCGTACGTTATAACAGCTAGAAATAACATAACTTTCAATCAAATTGTTTTTAGCGTAATTATCTCAAACTCTCTTGTATAAATCATAGCGTCCTTTGCTACAATAACATAGTAGACATATCAGCTTACACAGCGTGCGCAACGGTAGTAAAGAATCTCAAGTATAAACAGCCTGAAAACGAGGCAAGCGTCTGGGTACTGCCAACCGGATGTCTGCGTCTAGAGCGTCTGGGCGGTGTCAGCTGCAGTTGATAGCTGTTGATATAAACTGTTTTAAAACTCCACACACGTAGGTGGTTCATCACTTGGGGGGAATCTGCATGTAAAAGAAGAAGAACTGAACTGATTGCCAGATTGTGTTACGATCTATCATCTCTCACGTAAAATGGCAAGTAATAGTTTATCTCTGTCACGGATCGGGTCCGCCGTATTCTATGGAGTATCATCATTTGTTATCATTGTTGTAAACAAAACAATCCTCACTACTTATATGTATGTATACTTGATAGTGTTTACACGTTATTTTCAATGTTACCAGTTTTCGTATTCTTTAATAACTGGAAAATCTGAAATTACTTATCTTAGATTCAAGATTCAAGATTATTTATGTCATGCTTAATATATAATGTACATACATCACAGTTGGCATTATCCTCAATCTCCCTCTACCAGTAACCAGGCTTTTTCCGTATGGCGTGAACAATAGAAGGGCAAGGGTGAAGGGGGAGAGATTGACGTTATAGCCCATATAAGACGTATAAGCGAATGCAGACACCATTTATTGCTTAGATAAATAGGACGAATTTGTATAGGGTCGAAATGTCCTAAATACGTTTGCCCATGTATAGTACATTCAAAGCTAATTTTTAAGCATGCGTGGAGGGCATTCTGGTAAATCTAGTCCACGATATTCACAACAATGCGTCTGCCCATTTTCAGTGATATCCGCCAGCATTATTGCATCTTTTACCGGGGCCAGCACCATTAAATAGTTGCGCCAGTCCAATAACTTAATAAAATTTGTAGGCCTTCCGACGTATCGCGGTGCTCCTCGCTTAGTCTCTATGAAGAGCCACAGTCTACAACTGCGTCTCTAACATCTGCCTATCAATTCCTGTCTTGATTTTCCGCCGAAACGGTCCATATTTAACACGCCTTTTTTATACGAAAACAGGAGATACGAGCGAAACGAACTATGCAGTCAATAAAAATATATCGGCAACATCAGATTGCCGTAAATAGTTTAGTGAATTATTCTCTTTAAACCATTCAGTCTTCGTTTTATACAAAGTAAACAACAGGCACGTTTGTCTGCGCGTACATTCTGTTTTTTCGTATCTTCTCGCTTCGGTTGACGACTCACGTGACGAGCGAGTCCGCGCTAAAACACGGATCACGTATTGCGTTGCCGGACGGCGCCTGATTGTAGATTGAACAATCTACGAGGTTAAATAGAAAAGGTCTGATTAAAAATATTTTATTTTAAAATTGTTTAATAAATAAATGAATAATATTAATTATATTAGTAATAATCATAATAATAATCAACATAATAAGAATAATAAGAAGAAAAATTAAAATAAATAACAATTTGATGTTAAAAAAATAAAATAATAATTATTATTATTATTATTAATAATAATAATATGAAGAAGAAGACGAAGAAGAAGACTTCAAGTTACTTTATTACGATTCACGTGCCATTAAAACATATCACAAATTCATATATCACAGTCGATCAATATAATATTAGGTCAATAATAAAATAAAATAAGCGGATTGATATCACATAAAAAAATTAAAAATATGATTCAAAATACAGTGTTTCATGTAAGAGGCTTTAATAACAGCTACATTCCATAAAAAATAAGTGTGTTGTTTTCAACATGACAAATAAACTTGTTGACACCCCAAAAGTTTTTAAAAATTTCCAAAGAATCTATGTTCAAATGATGTTGAAACTCAATATGTATACGTGATCGTAATCTAGATATGCATTCACGAAGCGGGTCTGTCTGATGAATTTCATCTAAGAGGCGTTGTCTGGTTACATACGTTGCCATTTTAGCATTCGCTATAATCCAATTGCTGAGACGACGTATTTTACGCTCGCATTTAGCAGAGCATTTCGGACAAGGCATACCTTTTATATAGTCATTCATTGTAAAGGTTTCGCTCTCCTGTAATTGCAAAAACGTTCTTCTAACAGCTAAAAGCAAAGGTTGAAGGCGTGGACAAGTTAAAAACATATGAGTTATATCTTCCCGCTCACCACAATAAGGGCAGTTATCATCAGGGTGGTAACCAGCACGATAAAGAAATACTTCTGTGTTTAACGCATTATGCATAACTTTCCAGGACAAATCACCTTCATAACTCGTACATGGATATTCATAAAAACAGGAACAATTCTCTAGCGACGTAATATCTAACGATAACACATCTGCCCATATACTATTATTAGGCTTATGTAAGCTATTCGAATTTAACAATACAGCAATGAGAGTTTATAGATGTCTTTCTTACAAATAGTGGGAAGAGACACACAATATTCGAAGGCATCGCTCATACAGGAAAGTTCGATTTGGTATACAGACCTAGGAATGTCATCAGGACGTTTTAATAAGTCATTCCATTCAGACGGAAAACTATTCAATAATTCGTTAAGATTATTTTGGAGAATTCTTTTAGACCGATTGCAAATTTTCTGACACAGCTCATCAATTGAAATTCAAAATGAAATTCATCAGACAGACCCGCTTCGTGAATGCATATCTAGATTACGATCACGTATACATATTGAGTTTCAACATCATTTGAACATAGATTCTTTGGAAATTTTTAAAAACTTTTGGGGTGTCAACAAGTTTATTTGTCACGTTGAAAACAACGCACTTATTTTTTATGGAATGTAGCTGTTATTAAAGCCTCTTACATGAAACACTGTATTTTGAATCATATTTTTAATTTTTTTATGTGATATCAATCCGCTTATTTTATTTTATTATTGACCTAATATTATATTGATTGACTGTGATATATGAATTTGTGATATGTTTTAATGGCACGTGAATCGTAATAAAGTAACTTGAAGTCTTCTTCTTCGTCTTCTTCTTCTTCTTCCTCCTCTTCTTCTGCATCTCATTATTATTATTATTAATGTTATTATTATTATGTTTATTATTAAGATTATTATTATTTATTTATTTTTTTAAATTGTAAAAGAAATTAGTATTAGTATTCTTAATATTATTATTATTATTTTTTTTTGTAATCACAATATTATTATTTACTATACTTCTTCTTCTTCTTCTTCTTCTTATTCTTATTCTTATTCTTATTCTTATTATTATTATTATTAAAGTTATTAATCATTATTATTTTTTAAATCAACTTATTCAGATTTCTTATTCTTATTCTTATTATTTTTCTTCTCTTTTTCTTATTATTTTTTTGGAATTTTTTTAACATCAAATTATTCTTATTTATTATACTTCTTCATCTTCTTCTTATTATTATTTTTTTTAATGTGTTAAATTCCAATTATTCTTATTTCTTCTTCTGATTCTTCTTCTTCTTAATATTTTTTTTTATTTGTTAAATTCCAATTATTCTTATTTCTTCTTCTTCTTAGTCTTCTTTTTCTTCTTCTTTTTATTATTATTATTATTATTATTATTTAATTTTTTATTTTTTTTAAAACAAATTATTCTTATTTACTATGCTTCTTATATTTTTTTTATATTATTATTATTATTATTATGTTGATTATTATTAATATTATTCATTTATTTATTAAACAATTTTAAAATAAAATTTCAATCAGACCTTTTCTATTCAACCTCGTAGATTGTTCAATCTACAATCGGGCGCCGTCCGGCAACGCAATACGTGATCCGTGTATTAGCGCGGACTCGCTCGTCACGTGAGTCGTCAACCGAAGCGAGAAGATACGAGAAAACAGAATGTACGCGCAGACAAACGTGCCTGTTGTTTACTTTGAATAAAACGAAGACTGAATGGTTTAAAGAGAATAATTCACTAAACTATTTACGGCAATCTGATGTTGCCGATATATTTTTATTGACTGCATAGTTCGTTTCGCACGTATATCCAGTTTTCGTATAAAAAAGGCGTGTTAAATATGGACCGTTTCGGCGGAAAATCCAGACATGAATCTATAGGCAGATGTTAGAGACGCAGTTGTAGACTGCGGCTCTTCATAGAGACTACTCCTCGCTATTTGGGGAAATACAAACAAGTTCATAGTAACTATGATGTCATAATGAAATGTCATCTGCTAGAATTTTTAGATCGCATTTATCCAGACATAAGCTACAAAAAACAGGAATTAATACATGTCTGCGAGTATATACATGAATGTACATTCCATCTGGGTAGGAATCGCGTGGTACCCGGCCTTAAATTTCCTGCTATAAGCGCTAACTACTGTATTATACATACGACATTGACAACAACGACTTTTTCCACGGCCATGAGCATTAAAAATAATATGAGACAGTCAACCAAACATATTGCATTTACAGGCGCATAAATAGAAATAAATAAACCATGTATCTGGTCTGCATCAGACGATTTAACCATTTTACATTCTGAAATAAATGTACGCTATTTCGTGATAACTATATCACACAAATTTTGGACATCGAAAATGCACAGTAGGTTGCCCTAAAATAACTAGGGGAACATACGGATAATGAAGAACCATATCCCATAATGCAACGGGGGGTAGAGCTGGGCGGTATTGATATTTACATGACAGTATCGGTACCATGAAAAAATACCACAGTATACCGTCATCTGAGCTTGAGGCATGCCACGAAATTAGAACAATTTTTTCCATTTCCTTTTCACTTCCATCTCCAATCAACAGTAAATATAGGTAAAATAAATAAATCAGCATCCTGATTTAGAGAAGAAGAACATGCCTATTGCGACTGTTTAGTTTCACGATTTTATTAGGTCACTATTTTTATTGACGTAATATCATTCAGCGCGAGCAAATACTACGTTTTAGTAAATTTTCATTGATAAATTCAGCGTAGTAATGTATTTTCCCACGGTCTAGTTCATGAACAACCAATCAGATACGTCTTTGCGAGATCGTTGTTGTGTTTGAATAGCACGCAGTTTGTATGTTATTTTGTTATTCTACAGGGTTCGCACGGGTCATGGAAATCCTGGAAAATCTAAATTCCAGGCCTGGAAAAGTCATGGGAATTTGTCAATTTGATAAAAGTCATGGAAAAGTCATGGAAAATGATAATCTCCCTAAATAAAAATGAAATCTGATGGCATACAAATGTGAAATGGGGAAATAAAGCTCGGAAATACACATTTCCATATCTTTATCGCGGCGATCACATGATTTCATTCATTATCAAAGTCATATGTCCAACCAAAATAAAATGACCCAAAACAACGTAAGAAATAAAATGAGGTTAAATCCCTTCTTATGTTGGTAGGCCATATTAAACTCTTGTGATTGGAGACATTCCACTGAACTATATCTGGACTGGAAGGAGGCCTCCCAAATAAAAACGGGTTTTGTTACGCAGCGAATGCGAATATCCCAAATTAATAATAAATATGTACAGTAGAGAATGTTTTTAAAACAATTTGAGCAATAAATTCACTATTTCCTACTCAGCGTATGCATTCAGCAGTATATTTAGTGGCAAGATTTTTGTTCATTTGGGCGATTTCGTCCCAGCCGAATTGGTTACATTATGATAATTAGATGGCGATGATATCTCGGTCTTGCTAGCGTATGGAGATTCCCCTGTATATTGAACGTTTTTCTTGCTCAAAGATGGTTTTATGCGTTCTATTACGGTTAAAGTATGAAATAAACTTGGTAGTATTAAATGAATAACAAGATATTTAGCCGATAAAGGATTATTATTATTTTGAATCGAGCGGTAGAGTTACCAATTTTCGTTCGTCTGAAAAATATGTTTTGCAATATTTCTAAACTCTGATTGCGTGTTATATACATGTATAAGGCTTTTTTGGCTCATATTTTGTCAAATTTTCCCATGCGTGTTATCTATTAGTGCGAAACATATTTGCGAAAGTAACAATTTTAGGGATTGGATTTCAATTTTTTCTTGAACACTTTGTCCAAATAGAAGCCTCGGCTTTTAATTCCAAAGAAAATGTCAATTTGCAGACCAAGTGAAGACTATTTTATAAAAAATGTTCAACAATAGTCTTCTCTTGATCTGCAAATGGACATCTCTCAAGACCACGCGTGACAGAAGCCGGCTTTGGCTGATATGAGTGTTAAAGGGTTAATAGACAATTTTTGGGGTCAAAATCTTTACTAGAAATGCTCATATTGCTTCTTACCATTTTGACCGATTTCAACCAAGTTAGGCTGAAAGGATACTACATGTATGATCATAGGCTCTAGAACTTCCATTCAGAATTTTTATTCGTCAATTTTTTATGTGAAAACCTCAGATTTTACTAAAAATGTACCGGATATTTTCACATGTTGACCCTTTGCCCTAGATAAAGTGAATTCCATATGATTCACTATATGCTGGTGAACATTTTGAAACAAATTTGACTGTCTTTGACCTAGCTATTGATTCTTGGAGGTCATGGAATTTCTTAATTTTAGTCATGGAAAAGTCATGGAATTTCAAATACTGAAAGGTGTACAAACCCTGATTCTAGCATTTGTTCGGTGACAAAATGCTTGGAGTAATAAATTACAAATAATAGAAACAGGAATATATTATAGTGTAATTACTACCGGCGGAGGGCCAGAGAATGAGTTTAAATGTGTTAAATAAAGCAATTTTACCATGAGACTTTCAAGACGTACGTTTGACATACAATTCTGCCTGTCATTATTTTGTAATTGACGTCTTGATGTTTGTTTTTACAACGACCCTTTCACCTCAACTCGGCTAATAGTTAGGGATGCCTGTATTTTTGGCACTATTAGCACTTATTTACCCTTGGTCAAGTCAGATTTTATGAATATATTTCTCAAATATTGCTCAAACATTATGGACAGTATTCACGGTATTTGGAAATGTTATTTGGTCACGGTATCGGTTCACGGTATACCGCGGTCCTCACAGTACTACCGTCAGACCGCCCAGCTCTAAACGGGGGCCCATGAAGAAACCACAAAAGCTATATCATAAGCCGAAACCAGAAGCAAAAAAAAAGCTCGCGACCGGAAACGAAGCTTTCTCAGTTACATGGTATATGTATTTTAGCGTGGTTCCCTTTTCTCATTTTCTGTTGATTTTTCCTCATTACCCGTACATACATGTTACAGGGTTCGTACGCATGTATAGAAGTCTGGAAAAGGTATGGCAATTCCAACTTTGGGCCAACTGGTATAGAAAATATATGGAAAATTAAAATATCGGCAATCCTAATTTTTCCGACTGCCATTTTTTGTTTCCACCAGTCTCTCGAGAATCTAATTCGATTGGGTCCCAGTCGCATCCTACAATAGAAAACCGCCTATTATCGGGAACCTCTCGCGGTTGTTGAGCAATACGTGTCTGAACATGTTCAATTATAACGCAATAAAAATGAGTGAATCGGCAGTTGTCTGTCAAATAGTACAGTGTGAGAAGTCAAAACAATGAAATAATTTGCGAGATTGCCGTTTTTTGTGATACAGTAAACATGGGAACGTGCAAATATTCTAGTGTTTGGGAAACTAATGATAAATATAGTGATTGGATTTTACCGGACAACACCATTCGTGTTCTCGCGAGATCTACGCTAAACAGGATCGAGATAGCGCGAAGCTACGGACAACACATCAAACTCATGTGCCAAATGTAGTGTTTGCAATAAGTCTTTTAACATCTGGAATATGGGTGAAGGGGCTCTTGTTAGCTACATGTCGGGGAAAAAACATGAGACACTGACATAAGTTCGTCTAAAGCCAGCGCCGAAAATTACAGATTTCTTTGGTCCAAGGTAAGAATATTTTACATTTTCACATTGATAGCACCAAAATAATTTAGAAGCGTAGCAATTTTATATCTTGTTAGCTACATGTCGGGGAAAAAACATGAGACACTGACATAAGTTTGTCTAAAGCCAGCGCCGAAAATTACAGATTTCTTTGGTCCAAGGTAAGAATATTTTACATTTTCACATTGATAGCACCAAAATAATTTAGAAGCGTAGCAATTTTATATCTTGTTAGCTACATGTCGGGGAAAAACATGAGACACTGACATAAGTTCGTCTAAAGCCAGTGCCGAAAATTACAGATTTCTTTGGTCCAAGGTAAGAATATTTTACATTTTCACATTGATAGCACCAAAATAAGCGTAGCAATTTTATATCACCCAACATTAGATGATCCCAACCTTGCTCAGAGTCGCAGTAAAATATTATTACTCCCTCATAGCTCTCTCGTATCGCGAGGTTTCTTATGTTGGCGCGTTATCGAGTGAAAATAATGAGAATTCCTCCTGTTGCTATGGTGATCGTTTAGAAGCGTAGCAATTTTATATCGCCCAATGTTAGATGATCCCAACATTGCGCTGAGTCACGGTAAAATATTGTTGACTGCCCGACAGCTCTTTCGTATCGCGAGGCCTGTTATGTTGCCGCATTATCAAGTGAAAATAATGAGGATTCCTCCTGTTGCTATGGCGATATGATCAGCTATGGTAACTTAAATTTAAAATAAATTAGTGTATGTGTATATGTGCAGGGTTTAACTTGTTATCTAAAGGTGGGGCGGGGGTGGCCCTCAACAAATAAATGTGGGTGTCTCAAGCTCAACTTTGCAGGATGGCTGTTGAATGTTTTGAAAATAATTTGGCTGGAAACTATTGCTGCAAGCATCCAGTCAAATTATTTTCAAAATATTCAACAAAAAATGTGCTGCTGTAATGAAATTCATATCTGGTTTGCATCCTGAAAAACATTGAGCCACTCCTAGACAATATGCGATTCCCAGAGCCACTCCTAGACAATATGCGGTTCCCAATCTAGATTTTGGGGCTATATACACTCAAAAAGTCCCTTTATAATGAGAAATCCTGTTTATGTGTGCCACACTGTGTGTTTGTGTGTATGTTGATATTTCTGGCTATATTAGATTAAGGTAACTCCTATAATCTTTTAATAGTGTGTTGATAGGATAGCTGTTGGATATTTTGAAAATAATTGGACTGGATACTTGCTGCTTTAATTGTGAAGTTCGATTTATTTTTAAAATCGCGATTTTTACGATGTAATTGAGGAAAGATCGGAAAATCGTCAAAAATTTCATGTTTAAAAAAATCTGAAGTGTGTACTTTTCCGTCGCATTATATCAGTACATGAGTACACTTATAATCAATTCACGCCTGTGTTCATTGTGTGTATATCTCGCCGTGCCACGCATGTGTCGAATAATTACGAATCACAACACAAAGCGCTACAATAAACAAGCTAACAATAGCGAGGTAACACCTTTGTCATTGAGAAAACCAGCTAGTTACTCTGGCGAATCGCCATATAATTTTCTTTCTTTCGCTGCAGACCCTGAGTCTGTTGTGAAATGTCAAGTATATACAGTTTCAGAGTGTTAGGCAATCAGTGAACATAATTCTGGTTAATTCTAGAGTTAGCAATTTCAGACGGTCTAATAATTTCTCCTTTTTGATTCGGGTGTCATATCAAATTAAAGAAAATAAAGCAACAGCATTCCAGATTGTTTGATTTTGAACTGTGCGTTCTGTTGATTACTCTTAAATGTAAATCGTACATTCTGAAAGCAACTATAAACCGCACTATAGGACGAGTTTACGCCGTTACACTAGTACCTACTCAAAGCTACGTCCTATGTATGTGAATTGCGCAGTATCTCCCGCGCTACTAATATTAGCGTCTTCGCGTTACTCCGGTAATGACCTAAACTCGTCCTACAAAGGGAGGCTATAAGCGGAAGCATCACGTATATTGTTTTCTCGGCGACATTTTATCTCAAATTTTGATGCATTAAATAATGTTTATTAAACTATACGCAATATTTAGGCGGTCCCACTTAATAATTTCACGCCCGCGATGATGGATATAAGATATACATTAACCATAGACGTAGGATGGTAAGAATTCGTCGCATGAACATCATCATGTGTTCTAATTTCGTGCTATTTTTGTATCATTTATTTAAACTTTCTAGAAACGAGTCACGAAATCAAAAAACGTGCAAGCCTAGCTGCTGTAATGAAATTCATATCTGTGTCTGCGCGTGCTGTGCTTTGATATTCTTGTGACAATTATTTATATATGCAGTTTGTTATTGTCCTCAGGTCTTCCACTACTGCGGTTGCTTCAGTTCCACATGCAAAAGTGCGCACACTGTGTTTTGATATTCTTGTTTTATAAAGTTTAATAAAGTTTAAATGTGATAATATGATGAACTTAGTAACTGTGTTTGTTTTTTTGTCTGATTGAAAGTCCCAAAATGAGGTCTGGAAAATTTGAAATTGAGTCTGGAAAAGG
Source organism: Chaetoderma sp. LZ-2023a (assembly GCA_034401795.1). Taxonomy (NCBI): domain Eukaryota; kingdom Metazoa; phylum Mollusca; class Caudofoveata; order Chaetodermatida; family Chaetodermatidae; genus Chaetoderma; species Chaetoderma sp. LZ-2023a. The sequence goes on from CM067369.1 coordinate 126,775,760, forward strand.
TATGGAATTTAATTCTGCTGAAGGTGCATGAACCCTGATGTTATCTATATACGCTCACTGCGTTCGCTATAAGCCTATAATTCCTCTCCTCCATCGCCAAGTGAGGCTTATAAGAGCTGTGTGTTAAAAATATGGGAGAAATTTCGAAAGGTTCGCTTTCGCTCACCCATTTAACATCAGATATGTCACAATTGGTTAGAGTTTACTGTCGTGTAGGCATGTCTTCACTGTCTTCATAGTCTTCATCTTCCAGTACCTGTTTATCTGACATGTGGGTGCAGATGGAGCTGATCGGAAAGTCAGTCTTGTAAGAATGTCCTTATAGAACTTGTCTAATCTCTCTTTGAAGGCGTTGACTGAGGGGTGCTGATACAACTGTGTCTGGCAGGATATTCCAGTGGTTTGTGATCCTGTGGCTGAAATAATGTTTGCCGATGTTTGTCTTAACCCTCTGGGCCCTACCAAGAATTTACAAAAAAGTGCTAGAAACCCTACAGCCAAAAGCTAGAAACTTGCTTAGAAACCTAGCCTATAAGCGGTAGTGGCGTGATTAGTGGCGTAGTGCTACCATGCCAACTATATTAACTATTTTTGACAAAGTAATAAATCACTATATATAAAACTATATATCATTATAAGGGGCAATAAAATACCTTTAAGTACATATAAAATTTGTATGAATAAAATATATTTTAGTTAGTCAATGTGCCTCTCAAAATGGCCACACCTTGTAGGATAAATACATTGGTCTATTTTCGCAAAGTTTATCGAAGTTTTTTTAAATTTTACAAATGCCATTGATAAATTTAATCACAATGGTATTAAAACTAACAGATACCAAAGTTTCGTGAAGGTTTTCATCCGATAAGGTGTGAAAATGACAATCATATTATGTCATGGTACTGTAAAATTTCGAGAAATTCCGGTCATGATTTTTTGGGGGAGGCCTCATTCAATGTTGAATAATTCCTTTATACATAATCGAACACATACCAGGGTTTCTCAGCATTGACAGCGAATAAATGGCGAATTTTATGCTATGTAGCATTGCTGGGTGCACTCAGCCATTTAAAAAGCGAACGCGATTGTTTTACACTAAGATTCTATAGCATTAGACATTTTTTCATAGCGGCGTCCCATATTAGGAATCGTTTATCGTGAAAGATCGTGAGAGAACGAGAGGAATTTGTAGAATTGTACCCGTATCTAATATACGAGTACCAAGCTCATTACCCGTTATTGGCAACACCGTATCACGTGCTATAAGATTGATGCGTCTGATTGGTCGGGAATACATGAATATTAATTTTTCCGGCAAGATGGCAACACGATCAGCTGTTTTGCAAAATAGTATGTGTTCAAATGTCAATCTATGCATATTTCTTCTACACCACAAACTAAAAAGTAGACAGATGACTAGATTAACGATATTGCCAATCGGGAAGTAGGATGCCGATATATTTGACAACTTTCGCATCTCAACTCGCCCTAATTACTGACGGTAATTTGAAGAGGTCGTTTTCTCGGAAATTTTAAACAGTGACACGCATCGATGATTGAACCTATCGGATTGTTTATCTATAACCTTATTGTTATTTCGCAACCAGAGATAAACGAAATTGATTTATATATTATTGGTTCAGCTGCTCTCTTAACACAATCTATAACTTTCTCGGTTAAATTAGTCATTGAGTAACTGAAAACGTACAAGTAACAGTACATTTACTAATAATCATTGATGACTGGAACTTACTAATAATTCCTTAGAAAACAAATATTTCACTATTGCCCTGGTTACAAACATTCTATCACCATTTACTATGTGGCCAGTATCCTCTGGTCAAAGATATAGAGAACAAGGGCCCTGAAATAAACTTGTGTGCCTAAAATCAAAAACAATTGTCACATTTGAACCTGAAATTCCAGAACTTCACATTTACAGTCATTATAAATGTAAGATGTTGAATATTTTGAATCCAATGTGAAGCTGGTGCTGCCTTAGCCAGTTTAATTAGTTACAAAATATTCAACAGAATTTTGAAACTGGTAGAAAATGTATTATTCGCTCTTGTTGATTGAAAAGGTTAATCCAGTAACTAGTAGTCATACTCCCTCCTTGGACGATATATGCCCACCATTTATTATATTATTCATTTCATTTCTGGGCTAGAATCTGAGGGCGGTGTATGACCATAACACCCATTGTCGGGTCATAATGTTTACCAGTATACCCCTTAGTCTGAGTCTGCTCTCAGTCTGAGTCTGTTAGTCTGTCCAAATATCTGTCACTGGGGCGGGTTGAGTCAGAGCAGACTCGGACTATATATCCCTATGACCTTGCGCCGTGCATTAGGGTTGGGCGATTTTTCGATATTATCATCAATATCGCGATATACTGAATACCGAAATCGTCATAATTTCGAAAAATTGTAAATATCGTCAATACCGACAGGACGATATTGCACTTTTAACTGTGAGCATAATATAAATAACTAGGTTAGAAATGTCATACTCTTACCTCTATTCGGTCCAGTAATAGTCTTTAAGTAATAATCCAGGCTTTGTCTAAGGTAATAAAAACTTAATAAACTCCAAAATAATCTGTGCTCATTTAAGTCATGGTTTGTTTGCGCTAATAAAATGATTTAAAGTACAAAATAATCCTTTGTTGTTCACTTTTCATAATTACATAAATAGACGACGCCATGTTTTTTCTTGCCTCATTCTGAGTGTTAGTCAGTGTGGAATACCATTTTCACTGCCCACATTCCAATCTGATGACGTCATTACTACAGGTCAAGCTATTTATCCATTAGTCATTGATCTGCATGGTTAAACATTCTTTTGACCGTGAAAGATTTAAACTTTAAAACTTTTTAGGTCGATAGGAAACCACACACACTTAATCCCTTATCAATACCACAGCTTGGAACGGTGGGTGAGGGGGGAAGTTAATCTCTTGCTTTACCGTTATACGTTTTATGTAACTTTATACAATATATTTAGCATTTTTAAACGAATCAGATCAAAATTCATTCCACATATAACATTACAGCTTTATTCTAATTGAGAAATAGCCTTAAAATAAATAATTTAGGCCTAATTATTTCCAGTCTTCGATCTGTTGTGGCAGTTTTGGTTGCAGTGTTAACTGGGTTAATTTCACACATCCCGGCTACGCCTCGAGATCAATGGATAGGACTGCTAAGTAGTGAGCGAATTTGAATAGGTCTACAATGGGGCAAATTAGTATTTAATATTACAGACCAAATAAAATCTGATTTTATTGTTTCCAGTCTTCTCGCTGGTTCTCATTAAAAATCATGCAGTGTTATTTTATTAATTTGCATCGTCTACGCTAGCGGTGGGCGTGATAACAGCTGTCGGAATTTTGCAGTCTGAATTCTGATTGGCTCAAGTATGATACGGCGGCCAATCAGATTTTGCTCAGCGGAATTCCTTTCTGCGCAATGAAGTTAATGCGTATTCCTTGCTCAATCTTTTGACAGTTGTCGTGAGGTAAAGATAACACAAAATACAACACAATAACAGAAGAAAATCCTTGATTTTTCTTATTTGTGATGAATACGGTTAGTTGCATTACATTCGTTGCTTTAAACTGTATATTGAAGGGTGTCAAAGTGTGGAATTTCGTGTATTAAATATGCGGAAATGGCAATCATGGCGATCTCAATTTACGGTTTCAATGCAACAAATTTAATGAAAATAACTTGTAGACACCACCAATTTGAAATACATGTTATTCTATGTTTACACCCTAACTCCACATCCCGCCCAAATGACGATATATCGTGATACCGCGGTATTTTAATGAGATACCGATATCGTCATGCCTTGAGCAATATCGCCCAACCCTACCATGCATGTATATTGTTAACCACTTAACATTTGAGTCAGACCAAAACTGCTTGCTCTTGGTCTGCATATGGGCATTGTCTGAGAAAATGAAATTTTCATGAAAAAATTTAATTGTTAAAGTCTTAATATAACACTTCTAGAATTTGTATATTTCTAACTTATCCTTCCTATTTTTTGCATGTGACTGATGGGCGATGGCTTCTAAACGGACTCAGTTTTTCCTGCTACGACTAATGGATTTACTAACATGGATTTTATAAAAATAAAAATTTGATGACCTGTGTTACTCTATAATCTAATTTTTGTATGGAAACAGTATATTTGAACTAAAACATGATGATGTACGTACAAAACATGATCAGCTACTACACACATCAATGGCTGACAGCTATGCCGGCGGTTGTTCTGGATCGACTGCCGACTTATCAACCGTATTCCTGAGGGCTCAGCTAATGTACATCTCACATAAGCTCTATGTATCATTTGAGATTGGGTGGGATTTGAATCAAATATCAATAAATTAAATTTAATCTCTTAATTATACCCACACGTTTTGAAAAAACTGCAGGGATATTACAATCACCTCCATCTATCTGTCTGTCCATCCCTCTCCTCAGAAAGCTTTTGGTAGAATTCCATCAAAATTATTGTGTAAATTACTGATATGCTTGTGGATTGGGAGACACCGTTTACACTAGGCTCCATTCCCAGAGGTGGGGGGGGGGGGGGGTTGATGGAAGACTGTCGAAGTTAAAGGAATATAACCAAATCTGGTGATTTACCATATCATGGCCCTATGGTTGTAGAATGTGAGACAACCTAATACATTAGGCTGTGACACTGCTCGGGTCGGAAGGGGCTGATGGGGGGGGGGGGGGCAAAATGTCAACTGAATTTGTTATGTGAGTAGCGGCAACAGCAGAGTGAAATCTACACAATGTAACGTGCACAAGATCAAGGTAAGAGATGAATTGCCCATATCTCATTTTAATGGGAAAAAAATTTAAATTTATAAAGGAAAGCTGGTGAATATTTTAGAATTAGTTTGCCTTTGCTGACCTGGTGACTTGGGCAGCAACAGCTTTCAGTCAAACCAAAGTACATGAAATTGGTTTCTAAATATTCACCTGGTTAGCGGTGTTACCATGAAATTTGGAATTCAGGATTCAAAGTATATAAACTGATCCCAACACGCACAAATCATCAATGGAGCTTATGTAGAGATGGGCGGGGCATGGCTAAAAGTAGATCCATCCATTAGAAAATCAAAATTTCTGCTTTGTCCTTCCTTTTGTCAATTCCAGTTTTTACTATGTTTAACCCTTTCGTGACAAGTCCTGAAAACAATGTGGCATGGCAAATGATGGTTGTAGCCTAATTTCTCAATCCGAAAGAAAATTACATTTTAGTATGATGACTTTGAATTAATTATACATACCTACTTTGTCTCTTTGAGTCCATTCATTATCCCCAAACAAATCTACTATACATAGTCCAGTCTGATTACCTAAGATGAGATTCTCTCTCTCCCTCTCACTTCGAGTAAACTTTATTTGATATTTATTGTATTTATTGTACTACTTTCAGGTAGAGATTGTCACCAATCAGTGTGATTAATTCCAATTGGGTCCATGCATCCAGACTCAACGGACACTAACCGTTAGCGTCAGGACAACATAGCATCTTACAAGCTTTTCGCAAAAATATTTTATTTGATATTTACACTGATAGCATACAAATAATACAGTATTTAACCCTTTAATACGCAAGCTTTACCACTGGAACATGTTGTCACCTAATGCAGCAACATCTTCCAGTCCAATCGATCTCAAAATATTCAACAATTTAATCACCAGTCCTACTAAGTAATATGACACTTACATAGAAGAAACTGTATTTGACATACATGTAGTTTACAATGGGAGCTTAAATACAATAAGTCATTCGAAATAAAATGGTACAGTAGATTTACATCAAGCGCATCAGATTTAACCCTTACCACTCTTATGTCAATATTCTATCTTTTAATGTGCCAATAGCCTGGAAAACTGGTACTGTTCTACTTCTACTAATAGAAACTGGTGTACATTTTTTAACAACTTTGGTTTGGTAGATGATGTTGCTATCTACGGCAGCAACATCTTCCACCAAATCTGTTGAGACAAGAACACCAGTTCTTTTAATTTAATTTGAAAATTTAAAATTTGGACATAGAATGGTAGGGGTTAATAAAATAGTGCAGAAGATAGAATTACAGAATCATCATTTTCATGAAATCTCAACCAGATCACTGTCCTATTCGCCATAATATCCTGAAGAAAAAAAGAAGAGAAACATTTACAAGATGAAAGAACAATAGAAAACGGAAATGTGGACCTGAAACTTAAGACATCTATCTTTGAAATCTCATTGAAATCCGAGGAATTTGCCTGGATCATATAATGGACAGATTGGACGAGACTTGATGATGTCCAATTCTGCATTATAGTATCCAGTCAAATTCCGCAGGATTTAAGTCCCTCCCATGCCATAATCGTAATTATGGTAAGTTCTGGGAACCCACCCTGATAACGGGCAGATGTCTTCAGTTTACTGCTTTGAAACATGACTTGTTAGCGTACAGGCGTAGCCTATTCTATCTCATTTAAATCCTACGGAATTTGACTGGATACTATAATGCAGAATTGGACATCATCGAGTCTCGTCCAATCTGTCCATTTCAAAGGGCAATAGCAAGCTAGTATGTCTCATGACTGGCATTACTTTAATAATGCATGTTATGGGCCCGTATTGACCCAGTAGCAGCCCCGTAACCTGCATTATCATGATAGATGATTGAGGAACAGAAATTAGACCGTGGAAGCACGCCAATATCTCCCTAGAAGCTAAATGATGTGTGTGATATAATGGTATTAATGGGCAAGCTATGTAAGGATGCACACTTTAAATCTTTTAGGCGTCAGTGTAGCTATTCAGCTGTATGTAATATTTTACTGAACGCAATTATAAATTAGGTTAGACATTCTCACTAAGCGATTCCGGCCATCAGGGAATCGAGTACTCGGTTAAATAAAGGAATCGACATGCTATCGTTGACGATTTTACGCTAGGAATTTCATTCACAGAAAACTTTATATTTTCCCGTAGAAATTTGTAAACAAACTGAATTGACCAATCAACAGTGGATTTATAAAATTCAATCATCTGACGTAATGTAACGCTAAGTTTCATTGGATAAAATGCTCGTAATACTTGCATATTTAGCGATCGAAAACTGGTGCTCTTAAAGCCGTCCAGACGTCGCGTAGGCCACCACGTCCAATTATTGAAAACTGTCCAGACGGCTCGTAAGTTTATTTGTACGCTTTTTGTGTGCCGTCTAGATGGCTCGTATGTTCCTTAGGGTTAAAACACTGTTTTAGGAGTTTATAACTGCCTTCGTGTATGATCCCCTTCATGTGGGTAGTTGTGTAAGGTATATCGTTATGCCATAGTAAATTATAAATTTGTATATGAGCAATGGTCAGGATAACATTCTAAGCACCATACCAACTGGCTAAAGGCCTGCACACTTTTTAAATTGTAGCTCACCTGGCCTGAAAGGATAAACGGTTTGGCGGCCATCTTGGATCATTTTCCTCCCAAAAGCTCCCATACTAAAGCAATGGGAAATTAAAAATATCTTCTCGAGAACTACTGGGTCGATTTCAATTGTATTTGGCATGAAGCATCCTTAAGGCATAGAGATTCAAGTTTGTACAAACGAACCCGATCAGCCAATTTGGGCGGCGACCATCTTGGATTTCGGCCGATTTTTAGAAATGCCTTTAAAAATCTTCTCCCAAACCGTTTGAGGGCGATTCAAAACTCACTAAAAATGATCTAGGGTAAGAGCTGAATCAAGTTTGTTCAAGGGAACTTGATTGACCAAATGGTTCAGTGGCCATCTTGGATGACGTAGTTTTCACAAAAACGACTTCTTCCCCAGAACCGCTGAAGCGATCAAGCCGAAATTTGTGATATATAATTAGCAACTAAGGGCGATTAAGGTTTGTTCAAGAGAAGTTGATTCGTCAAAAAACATGGCCGCAGTGAACCAATCAAAATATAGTTTTTGGCAGCCATATTGGATTTTTTTATTTGATGGATTTTGAGGCTGAAATTCGTTTTATATAGGTTTTGGGGTATTCTGATCTCAAATTTGCAATTTTCGAAACTGTCAGATAAACGGTTTGGTGTCCATCTTGGATCATTTTCCTGCCAAAAGCTACCATACTAAAGCAATAGGAAATTTAAAATGTCTTCTTCTCGAGAACTTCTGGGCCGATTTGAGAGAGTAAGCCAAGTTTGTTCAAGACGACTTGATTGACTGAATGTTTTGGCAGCCATCTTGGATGACCTAGTTTTCCCGAAAACGACTTCTCCAGAACCGCTGAATGGATCAGGCCAAAATTTTGTTTCTTCAAGGGAAGTTGCTCCATCAAAAAACATGGCCGCCGTGGGCCAATCAAAATGTAGCGTGTTTGGCGGACATATTGGATTTTTTTTTTTGATGGATTTTGAGGCCAAAATTGGTTCTATATATTTTTTTGGGTATTCTGAGCTCAAATTTGCAATTTTCGAAACTCATAAACGTTTTGACGGCCATCTTGGATAATTTTCTCGTCAAAAGCAATGGGAAATTTTAAATGTCTTCTCGAGAACTACCAGGCCGATTTCAATTATATTTGCTAGGAAGCATCCTTAGGGCATAAGGATCCACGTTTGTTCAAATGAACCCGATCGGCCAATATGCCTAGCGGCAATTTTGGATTTCGGCCAATTTCAGGAAATGTCTTTAAAACTCTTCTCCGAAACTACTTGGAGAATCTTCATCTAGGCCAAGAGGTAAGCCAAGTTTGTTCAAGAGGACCAAATGGTTCAGCGACCATCTTGGATGACCTGGTTTTCACAAAAATGACTCCTCCAGAACTGCTGTAGGGATCATGCCAAAATTTGGGCCATTAAAATTTGTTCAAGGAAAGTTGATCCATCAAAAAACATGGGCACCGTGGGGCAATCAAAATGTAGTGTGTTTGGCGGGCATATTGCACTTGCAAAAATGTCCACAAACTCATTTAAAAGACTGCTAAATGACCCACCAACAATTTGGACAAAAATTGATGGTGCTCCAGGTGAGCGACACAGGCCCCTTGGGCCTCTTGTTACAATGACAGGATGGTCCATCAAAATAGAAAATTTAGTCTCCATAGTAGCATGTAGTCTCTGTAGTAGCTGTTATAGCTCATACCCTATCACAACTCATTCTATAAAAATTAGGCATATTTGGAATTAAAAACCTTTTAAAAACTACTCCATGAATTAATGTATACTTAATCACACAAATTCATCACATTTCATCCTTACTATAAGCCGACCCATAACTACTGTACATTCTTCATATATACAATTATTTCCGATTTGATTAATTATTTAGTTCTAACCTACCAATTCCAGTTTCTTGTGTGTTCTACAATGCTAATGGGCTCAATTTGTCAGTCATTTAACAGAGTTTGTGGCATATTGACAGTAAAATTCAACCTACAATATATTCAAACTAGGTATTACGGATATTTCTGGAAAAAGTTGGTACCGATCCCAGGATGATTCATAATAAGGAAAAATTAGTTACCTCTCCGGGATGTAGAAATTGTTTGAGTGTAGCTTTCGTGACCATCTCGGTCACTTCTCCAGCACTAATTGACAGTCGCTGGCAACGTCACTCTGGTCAGTTCTTGTGGAGTCACGTGACAGCATGGACTGGTAGACTGCTGGTATACGGGAGCCCTCGTCTTGGTTCATGGTTGGTTGATGCTTGTAGATTTCTATGGCCTCTTTAACTTTCCGTTTGAATAAGTGTGTCTCAATGTTGATGCCCGGGGCACTGGTGGCGAGGATTACAGAGACTACATATATTTAGACACGTTTACCCTTGGCACTTTAACCAACGATCCATTTTAATAAAACTTAATGTCATGCATGTAGTTTTTCATAACATACTGAATAATTTGTCTTGTTTTGTATGCTAAGATTATGTAATATCTTCAAATAAATATATTTTTGCCAAAAATATGTCTTCTCTAGCCGCTGTATACATTTTAAAACACCATGAAAACTAATCATAAAGTCTGTCAAATGTCTTTGTTTATTTACTTTGTATTTGAAAAAATATATTCCATCAGCTGCGATGGATGCTGACATCTCTTGCAAAACTGCACTGCAATAGATCTTTAAGAACTGGGTCTCATCTGCACTGGACTGGATTCCTAGAAGCAGCCCATTGAAGATAGTGTCTGTGGCATACAGCCCCAAGTGTTGACAAATCAAGGGGAGCAGTCATGCCAGTTTAAACAAAATGACTTTAAAAAGATAAAGCGCCTATTCAAAACTGTTTTCTTTAAGCAAAGGTGTCATAATGACATAAGTGGCCTCTGCCTAGACGTGCATGATGTGGCTGCTACACTACTTTTATTATATAGTTACAAAGTCCTCTTCTGCTGCATAGGCTTAACAGCAAGTAACAGATCTTCACCATCTTCAAAAGAATTTTGATCCAATTGAACTGAATGTTGGGTGCTGACAGATTTTATTGGGAATGGAGTTTCATATGTGCTGCTGCAGTAGTACCTTACGTGTCAAGTCTTGCCTTGAAAGCATTGCGTTAGAGAAGATACGATGTTCTCTGGTAGGTTGTTCCAGTAGTTGACTCCTCTTATGCTGACAACATGGCTGTAGAAACGCTTACCTGTATCGCTGCTAAACAACTGTTTTCTGAACTTTGAAGCTACATGTATTCTTGTACGATCACCCTTATCTGATTGTAATAGTTGTTCGCCGTTCAAGCCTTACAGATCATGGGTGCACCTGTATGCTTCGATGAGACTTGGCAGTATCAGTGCTCTGAGTCGGTCTTCATATATCTAATACAGGCCTGCCCAAATTGAAAATGTGCGTGACCCATTTTCGGGTTAAGCAAATTTGTTTTAGGTAACCCATTCTGTTTCGCATAACCATTTTTCATGTATTTGTGCATAACATGAAAAAAATTTGTGGGAGTAGAAAACATGTTTTGTCAGAAATATTTGCGTAACCTTTGCGCGAACGAAAAAGGGTTACCTCAATTTGGACAGGCCTGCTAGTAGCTAGGTGTTTTATTCAGTTGGCACTTTTGAGTACAGTAAGTAGATTCGTATATAAATATACCTAAAATTCCCTCCATCAATAGTAAAATTACCTTTCACCGCCTTGGTCCATAACACAATTTTCATGTAGTCTCCATAGTGGGTGTAGTGTGTTGTAAAATTACCTTTCACCGTCTTGGTTCATATCACAATTTTCATGTAGTCTCTGACTCTGTAGTAGGTGTAGTGTGTTGTTCTTGACAAATATATTTTATACTAGTATGACAGCAGGAATGTGGTTATGTTCATCCATTGACACACATGCTTATGTTGAATTATATGGGGCCAGTTAGTCCTTATTGCTGTATTGGGATTTATAATTACTGAATTGGAAGTTTGTTGATACGCTAACCTTGTATTATATTAACTGTAATTATGGGCATAAAATTAATGTAAAGCATCAAATATGCATTTGGCGGAATGTTTTGCAGGGATTGATGGTGCTTGACATATTAATTTTAAGGGAAAATGTTATGTAGTCGCCATAGTAGCTTGAACACTTGGAGAATAAGGTCGGATTTACATCATATTCAGCCTTATCCATGGATCTGATAAACATAACAAAGGTAAAGGTATTGCTTTGGCACCATTTCATGTATAATTCAGGAGTATAATACAGAGTTCTGTTTCTGGCCATGAGTTACAAATGTAGGTGTACTCAGTTTAGCTAAAAAATTGAAATTACATTACTGCTGAAAATATGTATATTTTTTACAGAAATATGTATCTGCACAGTGATCTATGTGTATTATTGCTTGCTGTCACTTAATGACTAAAACCTAATCAATTTTAGTATGTTTTATACATTAATTTTCTAATAATAATATGATCATTCTGAATATTATGTAGTCTTCGTAGTATCTATTTTTGTACACAGTTGTGATCTAAAAATGTTTATAGTGTAGAAACGCTACAAGATCAACTCAAGAAATCTCATTTTTACATCCCATACACATGTGCCTACCTAGCCATGTTCATGTTTTCCTAAAAATCAGAAATAATTTTTTTACCAAATGTGAAATACACATTACCTACCTGATTGTGCGCTGACCGCTAGTGGTAGCAGTTCAGCATAGTCCACGTCATAGATGTTATGTGTGTACTTTAAGTTATAGGCTTCGATTAGATCACCACGCAGACGTCGGTAGACTAAGCATGGTAGGTTCAGTGTGTGGAGATGGTCTTCGTATGGCCAAACTACATTTCCATATTCCAGATGTGGCCGAACTAAGTTTTTGAATAGGAGGACAAATGTGCTCGGTCCTAGGAAATCGAAAGATCTCTGAATCATGCCGACTATTCTATTTGCGTTGTTAGCAGTTAGTTCTGCATGATGTCTAAATTTGAGTGTGATATCCACGTAGACCCCACGATCCTTCTCACACATCGTCTCTTCCAGGATAACCTCTTGACCATTTTCAATCATTATGTATTGTGGCTTGCTGTTTACCCTCCCTAGATGCATCACCTTGCATTTGGTGGCGTTGAACCATAGCTGCCATGTGTCAGCCCACTCTTTCAGGTTGTTTAGATATGTTTGCCACAGTTTGGAGACATTCATGATCATTGCTGGAGGCAGTCTGAGAGAACAACTTGGTGTCATCAGCACAGAGCTTGATCATGCGATCGACCATCCTAGGCATATCATTGATAAATGTGACAGACAGTACTGGTCCCAGTACACTTCTTTGTGGGATGCCACTGAGCACTGATGCCCAGTCAGAGTAAGAACCGTTGACTGCCATATGTTGCTTCATGTTGCTTAAGAAGGCCTCTGTCCATCCAGTACATCCCCTGTGACACCATAGCTCTTAAGCTTGCTGAGCAGTCTCTGATGTGGGACAGTGTCAAAGCCTTAGCAGCTCACATTCTTGTCTATATCTCTACGTAAATTTACAATTAGAATCAAAATTAGTCAAAAATAAAAATAATATACATCATTTTACCTTTCCAAGTGAAGTACGACAAAGTACAGTTGGCATTTTTCTTGTTCTTGTGTTGGAAGGGCCTATCATTGATGTGAGTACATGTGGAAGATAGATCTCAGGGAGTAATCTTTATTCCAGCGGAGATGTTCAATATTCAAGATTTAAAATTACAAAAATTATTATTATTGCCAGGACAACAACTCGAATGTATAATACACATATCTGCAATAATAATAATACTGATAATAATAATAATAATTTCACAAATATCTAGTGTGACAAGAGAGAGGTCACTAAAAACATTTTGGTATTGGGAGAGATGGGGAATTTGTGAGGTGCTGTGGGACACACATGAGGGGGAATTGGGAGACTTGGGACAGCCAATAATCTTTTTTAAAGATGATCAATCTTCTTAAGATGGATGCTTGGACTGTTGATCATGGTGCCTGCTCTGCACATGCACACACATTGCCTCTGACATTGGGTAAGCTGTAGTCAATGGCACATGTTCAACTGAGGTCCTTGAGGCTAGTTCAGATGATGTACCTGGCATTTGTTCTGAATTCTGATGATGTTCCGGGCATAGGCTCAGTTGATGTCCCTTGCACTCTGGTGATGGATGATCAGTGACAGTTGATGGTAGAAATACTTCATCGCTGAAGACATCTATATCAAACGGCCATACACCGCAAGACTTGAACCCAGACTGTATGTTGCAAAGTGTGGACTTCTGCAATGCAATGCCAACAACATTTGCTATATTAAAAATTGTGATGACTGCCTGTTTTTTCTAGCATCCACAAATCAACAGCATGATTGGAATACGCTTTCATCGGTCTGAATACTGATCAGAGTACTGATATGTCTAGAGGCTGGGTTTATAGCTCATATTTGAGACCAACTATATAAGGGTACCATTTAAGGTTATATGATGCATGATTGTTATTAAAAGGATAGGCTGATCATCACATGGTGGTTCTTAATGACTGGTCTTTGGGCACAACATAACTTTCCCAGATGGTGGTTTTGATGGTGGTTGCTGGAGTGTCAACATACATAATTAACTGCTACGACTTCCGGTGGTTATGTGTGAGAAAATCGGTCACAGAGATCGCACTGCTCACACCACCGAACAAATGCACACGCTCTCGCCCTCCTTCCCCTTTCTCCCTCACTCATTCCTCCCTAAATTTAATTTTTCCAAGTGCTGCATGATAAAGCGCGATTTAATCTTGTTTATAATTCATTAATCATTAATTTTGGGAATTTACCACTGGAATGGCTAGCACACACGAAACACACGCCATTATTTTTCTTCTGAATTTAATTTTTGTACGTGCCGCGCTATGTTCGAAATTTACCACTGAAATGACTATCTCCGTTATCGAGCCACTGATAAAATTTCAAAAATAATCTCATGTAATGCAAATGACCATTTCTGCTGGTTCTTGAAACATTGCGTCCTGTACAACGCTCATTAGTAACCACAGCTTCTAATAGGACAAGGACTGTAAATTAATTAAATCCAAACCTCTGAGAAAGAGAAAAAAAATGATACAAAAAAATAGCATGAAAATAGAACACATTTTCACGCTAGAAAATCTTACCATCTTACGCCTATGCTTAATGTATACCTTATATACATCATTGTGAGAGTGAAATTATTAATTGGGACCGCCTAAATATTGCGCATACTTTAGTAAGCATTGTTTATTTCATCAAAATTTATCCAAATTTTGACATAAAATAAAGTCGAGAAAAAATAGAAATCACGTGATGTGTTAGTTTCCGCTGTAGGACGAGTAGGTCATTAGTCGAATAGCACGAAGACCCTAATATTAGTACCCAGGTAGAGACTTGCTCAATCCACATATATAGGCTAGGAGTTTCGAGCAGCTACGAGAGTGACAGCGTAAACTCGTCCTATCGCAGAAGCTGATTAATACCTGGTAGAATCGTCTGCATTTTATGGACCTAATATACTGGACATGGGAACTCGGAATGTACATGTACTATATATATATCTTGTAGTGAAACTGGGGGGTGGGGGTGGGGGGAACAATGGTCTGCTGGTGATGGTGTGATGCTAATTGGTGTGACGCATTCTAGGTCTCTGCTTGTGGATCTTTGTGTTGCCACCCGGAGTTATCTTTGGCAAAATTAAAGCTGAAAGCCAAAAAGTGAACGCGGGTAGTGTTGCTATCACAGTCAAAATGCAGACCGGTTTTGGTGTTCTCATCAGGAAAGATGGCGAGTTCTCAGGCTGGTGGGGGTGTGTGTGTGTGCACCACAATTTGCCCCGTCCCCTCCCCCTTCCCCTACAGTTATTTTCCCTTCTTGGGCAATCTGTCATAACAGATCGCCCATCACACCAGCCAGTTGTTCTATCTCACGAACAACATTGTCCCTACCCACAGGGCTACAGGAGTTCCCATCTTGCTATATTCCATGCACCGCTCATGCGCTTGACATGCTTGAACGATCCAATGACTACAAGCAGATGAAACGTCCATACTGTGGGTCAGATGACACTCAAGGTACACCTTGCAAAACAGTCTTGAAAAAAAAAAGGTGAAGTGCAGGTTGGTAGTGCAGGCAGTGCAAGTGCTGATGTGGTTAAAATGCAAAAGGATGGCGTTGCACCAAATTCCTAATTGGTCTATTGGTGCCTAGTCTGCTAAGTCGAAAAGTGTGTGTGTGTGTTGTAATATTTGAGGCGTTTATATGCTAGTTCCCAATGCTAGGGTCTAGACTCACGCCTGGCCTTTATGGTTTCTGTTGAATTCTTGTGACGTCGGTTTGTGCATTAGCTTGTGTCTCTCTCTGTGTGTGTGTGTGTGTGTTGATCGTTGTCTCTCGATTTTGTCTCATGTTGCTGTTCTTTTCCATGGCTTTTTTTTTTGTTGCTCCTCATGCTTGGGCATGTGTAATGGGGATGGCCTAACCTGGACCTAACGGGGGTGGGGAAGGGATGGGGTAGGTGTTGGGTCGGGGGAGGTGCGTACGGTCTTATGACCTGATGCACCCAGGGGGGGGGGGGGCTTTAGGTCAGAGACCTCCCGGCCCCTTTGGGGGAGTGGGGAGGTTGGGGTGTGGGGTCTTTCGGGTCCTGGGACCCGTTTGGTATTCTGGCCATCATCCGAGCAGGCACCAGCGTGCACTTGTTTGATTTTGATTGGTTAGGTAGCCCGTATGGTGACTGTGTCCGTCCGAGGACGAACTCGATCAGTCATCCGGGTTACATCCCTCCATAGTCCCCTCGAAAATTCCGAAAGATTCTAATTCTAGCAATTTGGGTTTGGTTTTGTAATCCGTATGTTGCGTGGTTCCATCCGAGGAGGGATCCATTCAGCATCCGGTTTACTTTGACTATGCCGAAATTTCTTGCCTACCTAACCCTAGCTCACGTTCACACAGTGATGGGCACTGTATGACGGGACCTCAATTTAAAGTCCCATCCGAGAAGACTGCTAAGTCGAAAAGAAGAACAGAAGTTCTTTTAAGAAAATGTTTTGCTACAAGGCTAAGCAAAGGTAGATTACGTTAAGTTGGTTGCACACTAGTGTTGTGCAAACTTCTTAGTCTACATACATGTAAGTAATCTTCAGTTAGCAAACAACTTGTTGTGCTCTAAGATCTTTATCGGCTAAATAACTAGATAACTAGCTTATAATTTCTTACTCCAATGCTTAGCCATGGGTTAAATTTATCCGTCTAACGTGTAGTGTAGTGCGCAGTTGTATCAAGGACAACTTATACAAGTCAATTGAAAATTGACGATGATTTACATCAAACTTGATATAAATTGAAAATAAATGTCAACTAAGCAACCTATACAATGGCTAACTAAGTTTGAATCATAAATAATCTGGCAACAGTTAACTATGCTAAGATTTTTTACCTTATGTGATAGAAATTTTGCGGACTATCTGTCAACAACACTCCAATATATATTCTATTCGGCTTAAATATTTGCTAACTGATGCTGAAAATCAACAATGCTAAGAATGACTCGGACACTATCTATAAGCATGTTGGGCCTACAATCCTAGGATAACCTGTTCACCTTTCACCTAGCTCACCTTTCTACTGAAAGCAGTGACCCGTCTAACTACCAGGTGAGTACAGGTGAACTTATTTGATGACCTTGACCTATGACCTTTGTCCGAGTTTCTAGACTGAATTTAGCTAAATTGAACGGTTCGAAATCACGGATGACGGAGATCAGGTTTTAACTAAATCGATCAAGTAGCTAAAATAAGGTTTAGATTACCCTGTGTTAAGGATGACCTGGGGCTTTCCCTGTAATGCTACACTTAGTTTATGTGAAACCGGATTAGTCAATTTAGTTTCAGGATGCGGATTCCATGAGTACGTTCAACTGCTAAATGTCCAGTGTTATCATGAAGCTGTTCGAGTACTTGTTTACTTGCATCCAAAAACTGAAACCATATCCGGTTCACCTATCCTAGCCTTACCAAAGGGGACGTACTAGATAAGTAATGATACAGAAAGATTATGACGTCACAATGCTCGAACCATTGCTAAGGCAGACATGCACCTTCTTAGCATCAGCAAGGCACTTACAAATAGTAATGGGATGATAAAATACTACTGAAACATACTCTTATGTTTAGGGTAAAAAATAGTCAAAAATTCATCTTCTGCGTGTCCTAATGTTAACGAGTGTGCCTACATGGTGCGATTGTAAACTGATTACAATGGCAATGATTCTGTAAAAACTTTGTACCTGCTCCTAAAAATCGAGAGCGGTATCTACTGAATAATAAGAAAATCAGTGCTGAACAATGATTCTGTAAAAGCTTTGTACTTGCTCCTAAAATCAAGAGTGGAAACTACTGAAAAATAACAAAATGTCTATCTATGACTTGTCTGCTGTCTACACCTTGCTTAAACAGGAAACCGGAATCTACTGGATAATAAGAAATATCTCTGCTTATGCTAACTGCAAACTCGATAACTTCTTTCACTACAGGAAACTAGGATTTACCGAAGAAAATAACATCTCAGTGCTGGCTATCTGTAAATTCTGCTATCTGGAAACTTGCTTCTACTGGGTCAGCAAAGCGTTCTCAAAATTCTCTTTAGAGACAGTAAAAATTATGACAAAAATCTAACAGACAATATTGCGAGGCGCCTCTGTACCAATTACTTGAAATTGAATCATAAAGGGCCCTATAAAAATGGACTGTATTTCCACTATCCCTGCCTCTTCATAAAGCGAAAGGGACAGATAAGACGGAAGTGGAAATAATGAAAACCGAAGTGAATAAACTTAAGGTTTATTCTGGATAATTTGGTATAGGAGGCAAATCGGTACAGATATTTACGTGCTGTTAAGCAGTGAAAAGATGCCTCCTAGCTCTTGGCATCTTGTGTCCCAGGTTCGTGTCCTCAAACTAACACATTTAACTCAGAATGAAATAACAGCATTAGCCACAAATTAAGAAACGTGTGCAGAGTACAATCGACTATGGATTAATCAATTAGGCCAGCCGAAACCATCACAAGTGCCAACACCAGGCAGAAATCCCTTTCATATTAAACGTAAAAGTTAATAAGGCGATGGCACACAAATTATAACTAGCTTCACATTAATCCAAGTCACTACATTAAGCTAAACACTGTTGAAGAATTAATTTCCTTCGACTAGAACTTCAAGAAACTTAGGCCTACAGTTATCCAAACTTAGAAAATAATCAAGAGACCACGTAAGCGGGACACAGATATTTTTGATGTTTCAACGTTTGAGTACAGACGCCAAGAGAAAGAAAATATGAGACGACTAGTTTTATGAAAATGTCTCAAACGGAAAAACATGCACAAAGTACATGCTACCAGAATAACCCGGTCTGCCTGAGCATAACTCCAATTTGACATGCTCCCATATTACCTCTGAATGCTGCCAAACACCCTGGTCGAGAAAGCACCGCCCAGTCAAAGAATGTGCAAGAAATCTGTCAAATAACGGCTGAAAATCATTGCAAAGTGTATTTACAACAACTTTCAGCAACATTTTTGAAGAAATTCAGACACATTCCAAGACGCCAGCATCTTGACCAGAATCTCATAAACAGGTTATCAAAAATAGGAGGGTTAACATGTTGGGCTAGCTGCTAATTGTTATGCAAATCTGGAACTTAACAAAAGCTGTACTGGTGAAAATACGTGTGTGTCTCCTATTTCTAGTTGTATGGTGACTCCTCATCCAACGAACGCATTCCCGTACTAAATGTGGTCAGCTACCTGTGTTCGGCTGTCCAGTACTTACAACAGACCTTGATCCAGCTGCACTGTCGAACTCCATGATGTTAATTTCTTGAAATGTGACATGTAAACACTGAATAAGAAGAATGTCCCTCCTACATATAAGGAGAACCGAAATCGAGTTCCGTGAATTGGTACAAAACTGACAAAACTCGATCTGACTGACGTGTTTGTTTCAGTATATATGTATATATAATCATTAGGTGATGGTAACTGAGTATTATACATTCAATCCGATCTGCATATTTGGTACCCGTTAAAATAACTTTTTTCCGTTGATAATTGTATCATACAAGGAAGTGATGTAATTTGGATGGTATTTCTGCGACGTTATTGCCGAGTAGCTGGCCATATGCTTCACCTGTACCAATGCTGGAGGAAGCCGCTGCGAAGTATGTGCAACAGGAAGTCAGATGTGGCATAATTTTGATTCAAATGATTTGCTACGGCGACTGGATTTAGCTCACTAGATATATCGCGAAGATGGAAGTCAGTAAACGATGACTCGGCATGCCATTGTGTGACAGACATCACCTCCTCTAGGGAGACTTCCTTATAGAGGGCAAATGCTGCTGCAAGTGCTTGGACTTGATGGGTGTTAGCCTGATCAATATGCTTTCCTGTTGTGATCTTATGCATCATCCGAATAGTATCGACTATCCACTGAGAAATAGTACATGTATCTTTCGAGGCCCGAAGATGAGGAGCCTTGAGACAGAGCCAAAGAGTTTTTGACTTTTCTCTCCACTCCTCTCTACATTTTTTGTACATTTTCAGACAACGAACAGGACACCAAGCATTAGAGCTTGGATCATGTCTGCTTAGACTTGGCAAATTGATCGGTTGACTTGGATATTTTAGTGACTGGTTCTTTGCCAAGAAGCAATGACATGGTAGTAGTCTTAAACCTTCACCCGTAACGACAAAACAGTTTTGTTCGGCAGAGAGTGCATGAATTTTGCTTCTCGCCGATGCAACCAAGAAAACTGATGTACGCATTAACAGTTTAAAGTGTAACAGGGTTCGTACAAACATGAAAAGCCCTTGAATTTTGGCATCTGCCTTGAAAAGCCTTGAATTTTGGCATCTGCCTTGAAAAGCCTTGAATTTGAAATTTGTCTTGAAAAGTACTGGAATTTCACACATCCACTTTGAAAAGCCCTTGAAAATCAACATTTCCTCCATGCGATTTTTACTCTCTGAAAAATGTTCACGTACTGATGTAAATAAAGATTTAAGAACATTTGATTGGCAATTTGACTAGCAAAATTTATCTGAAACCGAGTAAGTTCCAAAATTCAAACTAATTTGAAGGGTAAGCTGTATGAAATTTTGCATCAATGTCATATCCTCACTTTGTCTGGGATGCTGGTTCTGAGCCCTTGAGAAATCAATTTTTTAGTCTTGAAAGTCCTTGAAAAGTCCTTTAATAAGAAAACCTGCCAGCTGTATGAACCCTGTGTAAGTAAAACGCTAAACCAACTTACTGTGTTAGTGTATGGAAATAACACAGTATATACCAACATACTGATATTTTTCAAGTTCATGAAATAGACATGCTATAGCTGTCAGAATCACGGAAATAGTTTCATTGCCATTGAAACCGATTTCGGGAATTAATACAATAAACCACACAACGTGAGACATTTGTATTTGTATTTAAAAGGTAATGTAATAATGCATACAGTGTTATCACCAGTTTTTGCAGTAGTATTCTAAATCCAGGCGCATCAAATAATCATCACAACACAAGCGAGCTGTTAGAATGTTAGCGAGGCATTTTTCAGTCGTACACCGATACCGCTGTGCTTTCATCATGGCCTTGTCTTCGCATGTTCGAGTTAAGTTTTCGGAAGATACGAAAATTAGCACTTTTGAATGGAAAGTTTATATAAATAGGAATAGTATATAAAGATATTATAAAGCCACTCCTGGGATAAAGACAAAAAATCAAGCACTCAGAATCGTGAGTGTTCTTAATTATTGAAAATTTATTGACTATTAACATATTTTCATCATGTGTAGTCGACTTATCAGACTACTTGTGATATGGCTCTATGTGATATGTAATCTTATTCGACAAGAACAGACCAAAGTCTCATTCCAATTTGGGAAACTTATCAGTATAATGATAGTATTTTCAAGTTTTTAGAATTTGTAGTAGCTTTTTCGCACTTTCCTGGACTGCCGTAGCAGAGACATGCGACTAACTTGGTGCTGACTCCCTTTAACAGCCTCATATGGTATGGGGGGGGAGTTGATGGGATTGTCATGGTCTAGACCATATGTGCATTTGCATTCTATGAGTCAGCTGAACCCAAGTGGTCGCTGGGGTTCACAGTCTTCACAAGCCTTCTCTTTGGTTGCTAGATGAGAGCTGGTATGAGCCTTACATCCGGCCACCAGAATCCCTGGATGTCGAAATCTGGAGTTTATCATACTTGTACATTTGGTAACTATTATTTGAAGTAGAATAAAAAAAGTCATGTGCTGTTTGTATTTATGAGAATTGTTAATACTTAGCAGATGTACTATAGCACCACTTAGCCACCCCACTGAGGTGAGGCTGAGCTGCTTTTATGGCTTTTGGCAAAGCAAGCATATGACGAATCTGACTGCACTCGGGTACCTGGGCTTATGGTAATTCCGGGACACAGTTTGAGCAGGTCCATGGAGAGTGCCAAGTTCTAAATTGTTTATTTTGAGCAAGACTAGATAATAGACATGATCTTAATCGTAATAATAATAGTACATCTGGTAAGTATTAACAATTCTCGTAGAAACAAAACAGACCAGACTTTGTTGATTCACCCTGTTTAGTTTACCCATCCACGCATAGACATCCAGGATATATGCTGGTTCTACTTATTACATTACTCATACCTGCCATAGTGCTTTGACACATGTGATCCAGGAGTGAGAACGTCATGATACTGGATGCCACGTGAGCACATTTCCTAGATACACCACAGTACAATCCCTATCACCATCATCTGTGGAAAAACATCCTCTTTCACCCCTCCAGGGTTCGTACGCATGTATGGAAGTCTGGAAAAAGTATGGACATTTAGGAAAGCCTTTTCCAGGGCTGGAAAAAGTATGGAAATTCCAATTTTGGGCCAACTGGTATGGAAAATGTATAGAAAATTAAAATATCGGAAATCCTAATTTTTCCGACTGCCATTTTTTGTTTACGAACAAAATCTTGCGTTTCTGCCAGTCTCGCGAGAATCTAATTCGATTGTTTCCCAGTCACATCTTACAATAGAAAACCGCCTATTACCTGGAACATCTCGCGGTTGTTGAGCAATACGTGTCTGAACATGTTCAATTATAACGCAATAAAAATGAGCGAATCGGCAGTCGTCTGTCAAATAGTACAGAGTGTGAGAAGTCAAAACAATGAAATAATTTGCGAGATTGCCGTTTTTTGTGATACAGTAAACATGGGAACGTGCAAGTATTCTAGTGTTTGGGAAACTAATGATAAATATAATGATTGGATTTTACCGGACAACACCATTCGAGATAGCACGAAGCTATGGCTCTATGTTTAGATTGCGGACAACACATCAAACTCGTGTGCCAAATCTAGTGTTTGCAATAAGTCTTTTGACATCAGGAATATGGGTGAAGTGGCTCTTGTTAGCCACATGTCGGGGGAAAAACATGAGACACTGACAGAAGTTCGTCTAAAGCCAGCGCCGAAAGTTACAGATTTCTTTGGTCCACGGTAAGAATATTTAACATTTTCACATTGATAGTACCAGAATCATTTAGAAGTGTAACAATTTTATATCGCCCAACGTTAGATGATCCCAACCTTGCTCAGAGTCGCGGTAAAATATTATTACTCCCTGACTGCTCTCTCGTATCACGAGGTTTCTTATGTTGGCGCGTTATCGAGTGAAAATAATGAGAATTCCTCCTGTTGCTATGGCGATCGTATGACACTCGTCCTTATTCTTAAACTGGCAGTATCAACACCATGTTCCACATCGCATATGGTCAAGTCTAGGATATCAGGTATGACATTTGTTACATTTGCAGCCTAAGTGTGCCCTGTTTTGATGGTTGTTTCCGAATTACAGATACTACCTCTCCCAGCTGCACATTGGCAAGAGATAGATGTTGTTTGTCCGACACACATTTCCTGTACCGTGATCCATGAGTTACTTTGTCCAGGCTAGCACGCCAGGTGTGTCCTTTGTTGCATTTCCAGCAGAGTGGTGGCATGGAGATATATATATATATATATATATTGTATATATATTGTATGTTGTATATATCAGGGTTCTGACCATACTGGTCGGCACCGGTCGGGATTAACCACCACTCAACAATTTTAACCAGCACTAAAGACAGAACTATCCTTTTTAACCACCACTTTTCACATATTTCGTTGAAATTAAGCTTTGTTTTAAGGAACTTTGTAAAATTTCCGTAAAAAAAATAAATTATATATATATATATATATATGTATGTATGTATGTATGTATGTATGTATGTAATATTGTAAACGCACCGGCTCAGAATTTTCAAAATTGAAAAAAATTGAAAATATTTTTGCTTATTTTATCACCTGAGATTGTCAATTTTGTTTAATAGATGCCATATGGCCTGATTAGTATACAATGATAAATCATTGATTGATGTTTTGAACACTTATTTGAGTTTCGCTTTTACCAAGATGTCGCGTAGATTAGGATTTTTCTTAAATGCAATTACTGGACGCTTGTTGAATGGTTGTTTTAAATTGTCCTGTAATTTGTGATACTCATCCTTTAGGATTTTCGCAATTTCAACATTTTTCCGATTGTATGTGAGAGTAAATGGGATAATCTCACGTTGATCCGAGAGGCATGGGTCCGAATTTATGCCCCTTGGCCATTGTGTTTCGAGTTCTTTAATCCAAAACGATTCTCTTAGTGATCTTTGTTTATCAGTTTCCTCTGTTGTGTCTGAAAGAGGTAGCTGTTCGATGGGCATAATTTCAAAGTCATGGGTGACTAAATGATCAGGAAGATTAAAATGTTCAGCCACATGTGTGTCTTCCTCTAGTCTAATATCTGAAAGGTGTCTGGTTGCTCGGCATCTTAGTCGATTTTTTGTTTCGCCAACATACTGCTTTTGACACAATTTGCATGAAATTAAGTAAATGACATTTTCAGAATCGCAATCTAATTTCGACTGAATTTGAAATTTGCTTTTGTTTTGAAAGCTCGTGAATGTACTCTGGGAAGGAAGAAATTTATCCAATTTACACCTTTTCTTTTCACATTTCCGAGATTCTCCTTCACCAATAATCGGACGATTATGACAAATTTTGGTAGGCCGAGAATTTCTGGCATTATCTGGAATGATTTCCAAATTATGCAAAGTTTCAGACTTTATTTTGCGCAGGAACCGAGAAGAGTACCCTCTCGGTTTGAGGGCTTTGAATAAGGTCGAACATGATGATTCAAAGTTTTTCTTATCACTCGAATTTCTATGAAAACGGATTATTTGTGATTTTACAAGTCCCTTGAAAGTATGCGGAGGATGGAATGATTTCTTGTGTAGTAGTTGATGCGAGTCGGTTGGCTTAAAATAAACTTTGTAGTCTAAGTAACCAGTTGTTTCATACTTTATACCTTTGTATAAAGTTACATCTAGGAAATCTACGGACAGCTCATCGATTTGAGCTTTTAGTTTGATATTCGGATCATGATTATTCAGAATGGCCAGAAATTCGGTAAATGCTTCCTTACTATGTTGCCAGATCATGAAAATATCATCGAGGTACCTGCGGTAAATGAGCGGCTGATTTGGACAGTTTTCGAGTGCTTCCTTTTCCCACTCTGCCATGTAAAGGTTAGCGAAACCTGGGCTGAAACGCTTACCCATTGCGCAGCCACAAATTTGTTGAAAAATTTCACCAGCAAATTCAAAGTCATTGCCCTTCAGACTAAGCTCTAATAGAGCTATTACTTCTCTGTCGGGCCTGTTGGTGTCAGGATAGTCGGCAAATGCTCTACGAATTGAATTTAGACCCTTTTCGATGTCAATGTTTGTGTACATAGCATCGACGTCCATTGTAATTAAGAATGAATTTGGAGGGACCGAGATCTTAGAGACCTGGGCTAGGAAGTCTTCAGTGTTTTTCAGATAGCTAAAATGTCTATTTGCAATTGGCTGAAGATGGTAGTCGATAAATTCACTAATCCTATATGATTCCGAACCACAATCTGAAATGATGGGTCACCCTGGTGGTGTCATAGGGTCGGTCCACAAGTCAACAGACTTATGGATTTTAGGAAGAAGATAAAATGTACGTGGTTTCGAATCATCTTTTGCGCACAGGTATTTATATTGCTTTTCAGTTATCTTCTTGTTATCAACCATTTTTTGGAGAATTTTGTTGAATTTGCTACAGTTATTTTGCCAAAGTGGTTCATTTAGTTTTTGGTAATGCTTCGGATTACTAAGCTGTCTATGCGCTTCTTTGATGTAGTGGTCTTTATCCATTATTACAGTAGCCGATCCTTTATCCGCAGGTTTGATGACAATTTCACTTTTTCTAGATAAACCTAATAGGGCCTGGCGTTGCTCATAAGATAAATTTTGCTGATCGTTTGGAAATGTAGTATTTTCAATACGTTCAGAGTAAAGTTTTATACTTTCACCGATTGCTGGGTCAACACATTTTAAGTTTGGAGCCCAGCCAGTTTTTTCAATGAATAGTGGAATATTACTATTGGAGTTTTGAAAAAAATCAGCTAATTTCACACGGTGACCAAATTCAGCAGTTTCAGTAAAGCCATTATCTAAATCTGCATCCAAACCTGTTTTATGTTTTGGTGTTGGGACAAAAGTCAAGCCAAAATTAAGCAGTGACTGTTCTGCTTCGCCTAATGCGGAGCCGGTTAAGTTTACAATATTACTACCCAGTCCCATTTCTGGGTGGTTGGTACCTTGACCCGAGTTTAGTTTAAATTAAGGGCCACAAGCCAGTTATTATACATGTCATTTGCTGTCCTCTCAGTCCAATGAATATTGTCATGACCCACTTCGAATTCTGTCGAAGCAAGACTGGGTATGACAATAACCCTGGACTCAGGGGATTTGGCCTTGCTTGACGCGGCAGTCCGATTAATTGCATCGAGTGCCTGCTTTTGCTGAGGTGTCGAGGTTGCGGAGAAATTTAGTTCAGTGAAGTAGATCCTAGACTTGGGAAATTTCTTTCGTACCATACTGAATAATAACCTAAGTCGATACTCGGAGGCTGAGATCAGATTATTCCTATCATTTATTCCTATGGTGAGAACTACTTTCTCAGGTTGCAATTTCCCTGTGTATTTATTAATGATCGTTCTGAGATCATTAATCGATGCTCCAGGGAAACAGGCAACCTGAGTTTCTGGATGGGGATCCACATTAATCCGACTCAAGTTTGAATCTCCGACGATCAAGATCTTTTTGTCGAGGGTCGGAAGTTGCCAATTTGGTTTGTTGGTGGCCTCATTCCTGAATTTCCAGAACTTATTCTGTTCCAAGGGTGTGGGCTTCTTTGGTCTGGCGCATGGAGATGGTGTGAATCGTGGTTGAGGGACCTTTTGTGCAGCTCGGGTCCTTGGACCCGGCTGTTTACTAGCACCTTTGGCATTTGACACCCTCTGCGGAAGAGGAGGAAAATCCTCAGGAGAGAATGGTGGCGCTGGTGGAGGTGAATCTGGTAGAGGGATCATAGAGGGGTCCACTGGAATGTAAATACTGTGGTCACTGGATGTGCCAGGAAGAGAGCTAATGGGAGACGGTTGTTTATCTGGACGTTTTAGTGGTGGTGAGGCCTCTGCAGGTGAATGTAGCCGCTTTTTGGGATGAGCGGATTGTACTAAATTTGCATTTTGTACTGGTTTGCTAACAGGGGTGACATTTGGTGGTTGAGTAACAGGCTTATAATTCGGATCAAGTGGTCTAATAAAATCATAAAATGCTGAGATGGCGTTGTGATCCAATTTTCTGTGATAATTCTTTTTGGCCCAATGGATTGCAGTGGACTTAGCCCGACCAAGGTCTAAATAAGGAAGAGTTTGGGCTGAGAGTAGCTCAGAACGGAGGACTCCTAGTTTACAGTTATAGTGGCGAACCCATGTTTTAATCATTGTTTTCGCCCATTCAAAGTTGACATTACGAATGTCGAAGTGGACCTCAGCATCTGGCATGGCCGGTTTGCAGAAGTCTGTCAAACTCTTGACCTTTCGACCGAGGCCATTTGGCACGGTGTCGCTGTCTAGATGCGTGTTCAGCACACCCAGGTGGTGAAAACATTGGATTACCATGTAGTATACTTTAACCAGGCGTGCGTGAGCAGATGATGGGTGGTGTGATTCAGCGTCATCACCAGCCCTTCGCCTACCCCTGCGTTGTCTAGCCATGGAATCACAGTCAATCAATCTAAATCTTAATTAATCTCAATTAATCTCAATTAATCTCAATTAATCTCAATTAATCTCAATCAATCTTAATCAATCTCAATCAATCTTAATCAATCTCAATCAATCTTAATCAATCTCAATTAATCTTAATCAATCTCAATCAATCTTAATTAACCAGGCAATCAATCAAGTTGGCAAATCGGCAAACAACCCGTCCACCACCTTATCAATCCAAACAATCAATCACGCAACCAATCAGTTCAGACAATCAATTCAAGCAACCAATCAATCATGCAACCAATCAATACAAGCAACCAATCACGCTACCAATCAGATTAGACAACAAATCATGCAACCAATCAAATCAAACAATCAATCACGCAATCAATCAATTCAAACAACCAATCAATTCAATCAACAAATCATGTAACCAATCAAGCAACAGGTTACGCAAGCAATCAAATCAAGCAAGCAATCAAATGAAACAACCAATCAAATAAAACAACCAATCAAATCAAGCAACTAGTCAAATCAAGCAACAGCTCTAACCCCCAATCAAGCAATCAATCAGATCAAGCAACTAGTTCGATCAAGCAACCAATCAATTCAAGCAACAAATTACGTAACCAATCAAACAAACACTCAAATCAAGCAAGCAATCAAATTAAACAACCAATCAAATCAAGCAACTAGTCAAATCAAGCAACTAGTCAAATCAAGAACAACTCAAGCCCCCAATCAAGCAATCAATCAGATCGAGCAACTAATCAGATCAAGCAACCAATCAATTCAAGCCACCAATCAAGCAACCAATCAACTCAAGCAACAAATCACGCAGATCAAATCACGCAACCAATCAGGTCAAATAATAAGTCCTGCAAGCAATCAAGTCAAACAAACAATCAAATCAAGCAACCAGTCAAATCCAGTAGGGCTCAAACAACCAACCAACCAATCAATCGATCAAACTCTAATGCAGCCAGACAGTCAATCAGTACAAAAATGCTACCAGGCGCACACTCTACAGGTGGGAGGTTTGTCAGCTAGTCTGTCTGTCTATATATATATATTTCTAATGCAAGAGGGCTTAATTTACAAGGCTGAAATAAGAGAAATGTGGTTAGTAGTAATGATTAGTGGTGACATGAAAATATTTAATATTTAAGGACAGGCAATACAGAAATAACAATATAAATATTATAACTTACTCACAGCAATACAGGAATACAGTACTATCCAGGAATACACAGAGATACACAGAAATACACAGGAATACACAGTAATGAAATTTTTCACATCGTCAGAGGGCTGGACGCGTTTCGTGTTTACACACTTCTTCAGCAGCCTATTAGACAAATCTACCAGTCCAACAGTTTGCCCTACTATTTATTGGGCAAGTGAATGTCTTTGAGACTTAATCCTTTTCTTTAAAGTTACTAAGTTGTTTGCTTTGAGGTACACGCCACTAAAAAGGTGTTATAATTCATTGTACTAATGTATTGTTGACTAATTGAGCTCTGGATAAATGAGTTGGTTTCAATTTGGAAAGGTGTTAAAGATTAAGCTACTTTCAATGGCTTAGCGGCGGACTGCTCACTGGTTCAAAGCCAACTAGTAATCTGACTTTGATGTGAACCGTGAGATCATTTGAAAGGCGCTTAAGTGACCTTTTCAAAGTATAATAAATAATTTGGAATGCAAAGGACACATTTCAAAGAAATACGTGACTGATGGCCTTGTTTGAAAATCTTTGATCTGAATGAGTAATTTTGATTAAAACTTTTGCTTTGTAATATAGTTACTCAAATGTCAGCAGTTTCCATAGGTATTGATTTCAAAGATTATCATTGTGTTGAGAAATAAAGTAATTTTCTGTGTGTAATTTTCTCTCTAAAACAGATTAATGAATAAACAAATGATTGAATGATACAAGGATAGAAGGAAAGAAGGATGGACAGACCGAACCGATCACCCAGCCAATCAATTACCCAACCGACCACCCAACTAACCACCAAACTAACCAACCGCCCAACCAACCACCCAATCATCCACCCACACAACCAACCAACCACCCTCCCAGCCAACCTACCACCCAGCCAACCAACCAACCACCCAGTCAACCAACCAACCACCCAAACCCACAACCAACCACCCAACCAACCACCCAACCAACCACCCAACCAACCAACCAAACACCCACCCAGACACATAATCAACCACCCAACCACTCAACCACTCAAATAAGCAACCAACCATAAAATTAACCACCCAATCAACCACCCAATCAACCAAGCAACCATGATGGATGAATGGAAGGACAGATGGAAGCGAGGGTAGGGGGAAGGAAAGATGGAAGGAATGAGGGCTTGAAGGAAGAATGGGATGATGGGAGGAAGGAAAGATGAAAGAGATGAAGGCTGGAAGGAAGGAAGGAAAAATGGATGGCTGGAAGGAATAAATGAAGGGATGGAGAGAGGGAGGATGCAGCAGGGAGGAAGGAGCGAGGGAGGAAGGAGGGAGGGAGGAAGGAAGGAAGGGAGGAAGGAGGGAGGGAGGGAGGGAGGGATGGAGGAAGGAAGGAGGGGGGAGGATGGAGGAAAGGAGGCAGGAAAGGATGGAGGAAAGAATGGACGAACGAACGAATGAATGAATGAATGAACGAACGAACGAATGGATGGACTGATGGATGGACGGTCGGACAGACGGACGAACGAACGAGCGAATGAACAGATGCCAGTGGATGGAAAGCAGGAAGCAAGGCTAGAAAGAATGAAGAAATGAGGTAATAAATGAACGAATGAAGGAACGAAATGACGGGTAGATGGAAGGATAGAGGGAGGAAGGATGGAATGAATGGCAGTTTTCTGGACTAAACAATCATGCAATTCAAAAGGTTAAAACAGATTAATGAATAAACAAATGATTGAATGATACAAGGATAGAAGGAAAGAAGGATGGACAGACCGAACCGATCACCCAGCCAATCAATTACCCAACCGACCACCCAACTAACCAACCGCCCAACCAACCACCCAATCATCCACCCACACAACCAACCAACCACCCTCCCAGCCAACCTACCACCCAGCCAACCAACCAACCACCCAGTCAACCAACCAACCACCCAAACCCACAACCAACCACCCAACCAACCACCCAACCAAACACCCACCCAGACACATAATCAACCACCCAACCACTCAAATAAGCAACCAACCATAAAATTAACCACCCAATCAACCACCCAATCAACCAAGCAACCATGATGGATGAATGGAAGGACAGATGGAAGCGAGGGTAGGGGGAAGGAAAGATGGAAGGAATGAGGGCTTGAAGGAAGAATGGGATGATGGGAGGAAGGAAAGATGAAAGAGATGAAGGCTGGAAGGAAGGAAGGAAAAATGGATGGCTGGAAGGAATAAATGAAGGGATGGAGAGAGGGAGGATGCAGCAGGGAGGAAGGAGCGAGGGAGGAAGGAGGGAGGGAGGGAGGGAGGGAGGAAGGAAGGAAGGGAGGAAGGAGGGAGGGAAAAGGAGGGAGGGAGGGATTGGGGAAGGAAGGAGGGGGGAGGATGGAGGAAAGGAGGCAGGAAAGGATGGAGGAAAGGGAGGAAGAAAGAATGGACGAACGAACGAATGAATGAATGAATGAACGAACGAACGAATGGATGGACTGATGGATGGATGGTCGGACAGACGGACGAACGAACGAGCGAATGAACAGATGCCAGTGGATGGAAAGCAGGAAGCAAGGCTAGAAAGAATGAAGAAATGAGGTAATAAATGAACGAATGAAGGAACGAAATGACGGGTAGATGGAAGGATAGAGGGAGGAAGGATGGAATGAATGGCAGTTTTCTGGACTAAACAATCATGCAATTCAAAAGGTAATAATTGGTTCAATTTAACCATTTATGTGGAGAAGATGAGATTTCTATACACCTTTTATTAGGTGGATCTAATGAAGGACTGATAGATTGCCTGACGATGTAGACGAATATTATATACAAGTTATGGATTTATAAAGTAATAAAATAACGGAACTGGCACTGGCATGTATGTATGTAATATTGTAAACGCACCGGCTCAGAATTTTCAAAATTGAAAAAAATTGAAAATATTTTTGCTTATTTTATCACCTGAGATTGTCAATTTTGTTTAATAGATGCCATATGGCCTGATTAGTATACAATGATAAATCATTGATTGATGTTTTGAACACTTATTTGAGTTTCGCTTTTACCAAGATGTCGCGTAGATTAGGATTTTTCTTAAATGCAATTACTGGACGCTTGTTGAATGGTTGTTTTAAATTGTCCTGTAATTTGTGATACTCATCCTTTAGGATTTTCGCAATTTCAACATTTTTCCGATTGTATGTGAGAGTAAATGGGATAATCTCACGTTGATCCGAGAGGCATGGGTCCGAATTTATGCCCCTTGGCCATTGTGTTTCGAGTTCTTTAATCCAAAACGATTCTCTTAGTGATCTTTGTTTATCAGTTTCCTCTGTTGTGTCTGAAAGAGGTAGCTGTTCGATGGGCATAATTTCAAAGTCATGGGTGACTAAATGATCAGGAAGATTAAAATGTTCAGCCACATGTGTGTCTTCCTCTAGTCTAATATCTGAAAGGTGTCTGGTTGCTCGGCATCTTAGTCGATTTTTTGTTTCGCCAACATACTGCTTTTGACACAATTTGCATGAAATTAAGTAAATGACATTTTCAGAATCGCAATCTAATTTCGACTGAATTTGAAATTTGCTTTTGTTTTGAAAGCTCGTGAATGTACTCTGGGAAGGAAGAAATTTATCCAATTTACACCTTTTCTTTTCACATTTCCGAGATTCTCCTTCACCAATAATCGGACGATTATGACAAATTTTGGTAGGCCGAGAATTTCTGGCATTATCTGGAATGATTTCCAAATTATGCAAAGTTTCAGACTTTATTTTGCGCAGGAACCGAGAAGAGTACCCTCTCGGTTTGAGGGCTTTGAATAAGGTCGAACATGATGATTCAAAGTTTTTCTTATCACTCGAATTTCTATGAAAACGGATTATTTGTGATTTTACAAGTCCCTTGAAAGTATGCGGAGGATGGAATGATTTCTTGTGTAGTAGTTGATGCGAGTCGGTTGGCTTAAAATAAACTTTGTAGTCTAAGTAACCAGTTGTTTCATACTTTATACCTTTGTATAAAGTTACATCTAGGAAATCTACGGACAGCTCATCGATTTGAGCTTTTAGTTTGATATTCGGATCATGATTATTCAGAATGGCCAGAAATTCGGTAAATGCTTCCTTACTATGTTGCCAGATCATGAAAATATCATCGAGGTACCTGCGGTAAATGAGCGGCTGATTTGGACAGTTTTCGAGTGCTTCCTTTTCCCACTCTGCCATGTAAAGGTTAGCGAAACCTGGGCTGAAACGCTTACCCATTGCGCAGCCACAAATTTGTTGAAAAATTTCACCAGCAAATTCAAAGTCATTGCCCTTCAGACTAAGCTCTAATAGAGCTATTACTTCTCTGTCGGGCCTGTTGGTGTCAGGATAGTCGGCAAATGCTCTACGAATTGAATTTAGACCCTTTTCGATGTCAATGTTTGTGTACATAGCATCGACGTCCATTGTAATTAAGAATGAATTTGGAGGGACCGAGATCTTAGAGACCTGGGCTAGGAAGTCTTCAGTGTTTTTCAGATAGCTAAAATGTCTATTTGCAATTGGCTGAAGATGGTAGTCGATAAATTCACTAATCCTATATGATTCCGAACCACAATCTGAAATGATGGGTCGCCCTGGTGGTGTCATAGGGTCGGTCCACAAGTCAACAGACTTATGGATTTTAGGAAGAAGATAAAATGTACGTGGTTTCGAATCATCTTTTGCGCACAGGTATTTATATTGCTTTTCAGTTATCTTCTTGTTATCAACCATTTTTTGGAGAATTTTGTTGAATTTGCTACAGTTATTTTGCCAAAGTGGTTCATTTAGTTTTTGGTAATGCTTCGGATTACTAAGCTGTCTATGCGCTTCTTTGATGTAGTGGTCTTTATCCATTATTACAGTAGCCGATCCTTTATCCGCAGGTTTGATGACAATTTCACTTTTTCTAGATAAACCTAATAGGGCCTGGCGTTGCTCATAAGATAAATTTTGCTGATCGTTTGGAAATGTAGTATTTTCAATACGTTCAGAGTAAAGTTTTATACTTTCACCGATTGCTGGGTCAACACATTTTAAGTTTGGAGCCCAGCCAGTTTTTTCAATGAATAGTGGAATATTACTATTGGAGTTTTGAAAAAAATCAGCTAATTTCACACGGTGACCAAATTCAGCAGTTTCAGTAAAGCCATTATCTAAATCTGCATCCAAACCTGTTTTATGTTTTGGTGTTGGGACAAAAGTCAAGCCAAAATTAAGCAGTGACTGTTCTGCTTCGCCTAATGCGGAGCCGGTTAAGTTTACAATATTACTACCCAGTCCCATTTCTGGGTGGTTGGTACCTTGACCCGAGTTTAGTTTAAATTAAGGGCCACAAGCCAGTTATTATACATGTCATTTGCTGTCCTCTCAGTCCAATGAATATTGTCATGACCCACTTCGAATTCTGTCGAAGCAAGACTGGGTATGACAATAACCCTGGACTCAGGGGATTTGGCCTTGCTTGACGCGGCAGTCCGATTAATTGCATCGAGTGCCTGCTTTTGCTGAGGTGTCGAGGTTGCGGAGAAATTTAGTTCAGTGAAGTAGATCCTAGACTTGGGAAATTTCTTTCGTACCATACTGAATAATAACCTAAGTCGATACTCGGAGGCTGAGATCAGATTATTCCTATCATTTATTCCTATGGTGAGGACTACTTTATGTATGTATGTATGTAATATTGTAAACGCACCGGCTCAGAATTTTCAAAATTGAAAAAAATTGAAAATATTTTTGCTTATTTTATCACCTGAGATTGTCAATTTTGTTTAATAGATGCCATATGGCCTGATTAGTATACAATGATAAATCATTGATTGATGTTTTGAACACTTATTTGAGTTTCGCTTTTACCAAGATGTCGCGTAGATTAGGATTTTTCTTAAATGCAATTACTGGACGCTTGTTGAATGGTTGTTTTAAATTGTCCTGTAATTTGTGATACTCATCCTTTAGGATTTTCGCAATTTCAACATTTTTCCGATTGTATGTGAGAGTAAATGGGATAATCTCACGTTGATCCGAGAGGCATGGGTCCGAATTTATGCCCCTTGGCCATTGTGTTTCGAGTTCTTTAATCCAAAACGATTCTCTTAGTGATCTTTGTTTATCAGTTTCCTCTGTTGTGTCTGAAAGAGGTAGCTGTTCGATGGGCATAATTTCAAAGTCACGGGTGACTAAATGATCAGGAAGATTAAAATGTTCAGCCACATGTGTGTCTTCCTCTAGTCTAATATCTGAAAGGTGTCTGGTTGCTCGGCATCTTAGTCGATTTTTTGTTTCGCCAACATACTGCTTTTGACACAATTTGCATGAAATTAAGTAAATGACATTTTCAGAATCGCATGTATGTATGTATGTATGTATGTATGTATGTATGTATGTATGTATGTATGTATGTATGGATGGATGGATGGATGGATGGATGGATGGATAGATAGATAGATAAATATCAGTAAAAAGAGCAACTCAATGTTGCCTTAGCAGCTTTAATAATTTTAGGGGCACTAAGGCAATGTCTTAGGACATCAGGGAAAACTATGTCTCATGAGGAAGGGCATGAAGGAGAGAAAGATAGATAGATAGATAGATATCAATAAAAAAGAGCAACGCAATGTTCTCTTAGCAGCTTTAATAATTTTAGGGGCACTAAGGCAATGTCTTAGGACATCAGGGCAAACTATGTCTCATGAGGAAGGGCATGAAGGCAACATTTGGACTTTCTCATGCAATCTGGATCAAGAATCTCTTATTACGCTTCTACAATACAGGCATCACAGTCAGAGTATGTTCTGTGTTGTTATCTACATTTGGATCACTATGCACATTTACTTTGGATACTTTATTTAGCAGTCTGTATGACGGGCACCAAGGCAATATAGGCGGGCACCTAAGTCATTTGTTTCCTTGAAAAGATGGCAAAATGGAGAGGCACCAATGCAAGAGGCATGGGCAACCAAAGCAGTTACCTTCGTTGCTTCATGGTTTATTTTGAGCCCTGAATATATATATATATATATATATATACACCTGTGCAAAGGTTAAGCACCACCCTATTTTTACGCACATGTGAGGGTATATTCATGTGCTATGAAGAAAGGAATAGCATAAACATTTATGTACCCATCCATCTTAGTGCAAGAGGTAATAATGCAACTAGAGGAATGCTGATTATGATGGTGGGGAAACACTGTATGTTTTTGTTTGAACTTGAAAACGAGGCCTGAATATGGTTACGTTGACACAACTGACAACTATTGCCCTACAGTTGACACACGTGGCTAGATTGTCATTAATGGTGTCTGAAAACGAAGTTTAACATCTGTGCACGAGTTTGAGACTGTCATTATTAATACCGGGTATATCCACCTTGTGCCTGGATGACGGCCTGGACACGACGTCTCATGCTGGTCACCAACCGACTGATACGCCATTGTGGTATTCGTTGCCATTCAAGATGGAGTGCGTCTGTTAATTCCTGTAGGTTCTGCACAGGAGGATCCCTCCTTCTCACCATGTTTCCCAGAATGTCCCAGATATGCTCAATAGGGTTCATGTCAGGGCTCCTTGCTGGCCATGGTAGGGTTTCGATGGCATTCTGGCGGAGGTATTCATGCACAGCTCTAGCACGATGTGGTCGGGCGTTGTCATCCATGAATATAGGGTGGGTTCCAGGTGCATGATTTACAAAATGAGGGACCACAACTCTATCCAGTATGTAATCTTGATATCTTTGTCCATTTAGTGTTCCAGCTACAGTCAACAGATCCAGCTTATAATCAAATGAGATGCACCCCATATCATAACGGAACCTCCACCAAATGGAACTTCTTCCATGATGTTACGTTGGTCGTACGCCGTGCGTCTGGACCTCCATACACGAGTTCGACCATCTGTGGCATGAAGCAGGAACCGACTTTCATCAGACCAGTGTACCCGTCTCCAGGATCTCATGTTCCAGTGTCTTCTTTCGTTGCACCACCTCAGACGCTCCTCTTTGTGGTGTGCAGTGAGGAGAGGACGTCTGACAGGTCTCCTAGCTTTCATGCCAGCAGCATACAGTCTCCTTTTGACGGTAGACATTGACACTCTATTGCGCATTTCCCATTGCTGGCTGAGCACTCTGCTGTTGGTGAATGGAGATCTCCTAACAAGGCGTACTAGGGCTCGATCATCACGGGCAGTAGTCTTCTTCGGTCTTCCAGATCTAGGCCTGTCCTTCACCTCGTTAGTTTGCCCATGTTTTGCAATCAAACGACTGATTACAGTATGGTTAATGTTCAGCTGTCTGCCAATCTCTCTGCATGACATACCAGTGGTATGCATGCCTATGATTTGCCATTTCACACGATCACTTAACCTTCGTCTTGCCATAGCAGTTCACAATCAAGAACTAATTCTCTCTGTACAAATAAACCACGGTCATGAACACAAAATTCCTAATCTTGTCGCCTAAATCTGTATGTAATGTTCTACACCTCAAACTGGACTTTTACATAACTGAACACGTGTGCTGTTTCCCGCCACGCACGGACATCAAGCGGCGTGAAGTCATGCATGCATGTGCATTTCGTACTTGGAATTATGTCAGCTAACGCGGGGACAAAAAGTATGGCAGCCTAGTTGTACCATCATGTTTCTACGTTCTATTGTTTTTG
This sequence comes from Chaetoderma sp. LZ-2023a, assembly GCA_034401795.1. Classification (NCBI taxonomy): domain Eukaryota; kingdom Metazoa; phylum Mollusca; class Caudofoveata; order Chaetodermatida; family Chaetodermatidae; genus Chaetoderma; species Chaetoderma sp. LZ-2023a. The sequence continues at coordinate 126,813,359 of CM067369.1, forward strand.
CTGGTGCTTAACTTTTGCACAGGTGTATATATATATATATATCAGTGAACTACTATATACTCAGTAGTTCACTGAATACCATTTTGCTTCACAGTGTAATAGTTGGTCGCTTTATCAATCTGGATAAATGTCTTTAAATGGATGTTCAGGGTCTATCGCTGCCATGTCTGAACTGTCGGATTGCACCCCAATTCTTAGAAAAAATGATACCTCCAGGACAACGAGGCTGGTCGTCGATCATTGATTTGTGGCTCCCAGAGAGAGGGGGGTATCATTTTAATACCGCACATACTACTCTGTGACTCGTATGACTATTTAGGCTGTCTCACGAGTCTGTGTTAGTGTCTCTTACGTGTATGCGTTAGTGTGTCTCATGTATCTGCGTTAGTGAAACTCAAATGTCTCTGTTAGTGTATCTGTGTTAATCTGACTCCTGTGACTGCTACTGTGACTCGTGTATATGTGTTAATGTAATGTTTCTTTCTTAGTGTGTCGTCTATGTCTTTGTTACGATGTCATCTGTGTTAGTGTGTCTTACACGTTTGTGTTAGCATGACTCACATGCCTGTGCTAGGGTGTCTCGTGTGTCTGTGATAGGGTGTCTAGTGTTTCTGTTAATATTTCTGGGCTAGGTTGTGTCATGTGTCTGTGCTTGGGTGTCTCGTGTGTCTGTGTTAGTGTGACTCACATGTTTGTGTTAGTGTGTGTCTGTGTTAGTGTGAGTTGTGTCACTTTGTTAATGTGATGTCTGTATATGCATTAGTCTGATTAATGTGTTTGTGTTAGCATATCTTGTGTGTCTACATGTACATTAGTGTGTATCCTGTGTTAGTGTGTCTGTGTCTCATGTGTCTGTGTCTCTCATATGTCTATGTTAGAGTGTCTGTGTTAATGTAACTCATGTGACTGTTAGTGTGACTCCTGTGACAGATAGTGTGACCCATGACTAGTGTGACTCCTGCGACAGTTAGTGTGACTTATCACTCGTGTGACTGTTAGTGTGTCTCATGTATCTGTGTTAGTGTGTATTATGTGTATGTGTTAATGTGACTCATCTGTCTGTGTTAATGTGTGCTGTGTTTCTGTACTAGTGTGTCATATATGCTAGTTTGTCTCGTGTATCTGTGTATTGTGTCTGTGTTAATGTAACTCATGTGTCTTTGTTAGTGTCGTGTGTGTGTGTGTGTTTGTGTGTGTGTTGTGTTAGTGTGTCTGTGTTAGGACGTCTGGTGTATCTGTGTTAGTGTGACTCATGTGTTTGGGTTAGTGTGACTCACATGTGTGTGTTAGTGTCTGTGTTAGGATGTCTAGTGTATCTGTGTTAGTATGACTCATTTGTCTGTGTTAGAGTGTCTCGTGTATCTGTGTTAGTGCGACGCATGTGTCTGTGTTAGTGTGTCTGTGTTAATCTGACTCAAGTGACTGATAGTGTTACTCATGCATATGTGTTAATGTAACTCATCTGTCTTTGTGAGTCTCATGTACATGTATCTGTGTTAGTGCGACTCATGGCATATCCACTTGGGATCGCATGGATTTAAGCTTCCACCAAAGTTTGGAGAAGATTGCATTAGTTAGTAGAACCAGAATTATTGAAGAATGCGTAAAAATGTCTTTTTAGACAACTGTTGCTAAAAGGTGTTGCTGTTGCATTTTAGATGTCACATCTGCTCGAGGCCCTGTGGACAAACTTTCTTCCAAATTTGGAGAAGATCCCTCGAGTAGAACCAGAGTTGTTATTACACCACAAAAACATCAATTACCGTTCAATCACTACTTGCTAAATCAAATATCTGCATCAGAATAAAATTTTTATGCTCGCTTACATACTCCCTAATGCCAATACCATCACCATGTAGACCCTCAACCAGGCTTCTGGTAGAGGGACCCCCTGCATTAGCCTTGCAATAGACTGGCACCAGTCTGTACACACTCCTTGGTGACGCCTGTCACTAAGCATGCTTGCGCATGCGCAGTAGGTCCCAAATGTGAAAACTGATTCACTTTTCAAATATTCTGCTAGCAGATCAGTTCGCCTGCTATCATATGGATAAAAGTTTATAGCTTTGCACTGAAAAGTTCAGCTACATTTAATTCTCTGACTCAAGAAAACATGCCTACCATGAAATCTATCTTGCCTTTGTTATGTTTAACTTTCATGTCATGGTGTTTTAGAGGGTTTTTGTAACTCTAGTTTTGAGTTACCAGTTTTCGTGTCAGTACTCCCGTTTTCGAGGTTTGAGAAACCATGCCTATTATATACCATCAAATTACCATGTTATAAAATAGCCAAGTACCACTCTTATTACGTAGATCCTTTATAGTGCTTTCAAACATTTTATTCAGGAATCACTGTGATTCCAGTCTTCAGTCAGAATTATTAAGTTCGCGTTTGACGTCTCAACATCAGAGGGGGTTTCCTCTTCTAATACAAATTTGGATTCTGTTATGGCGTTTTTCGCTAGTTTCGAATTCTTGGCAAGTGTGCTATCCAAGTCGCTAGATGAACGAATATCTTCAGCGATCTAAGCTGCCTAGGAGGAGTCGTCAAACTCCGAGCATAGCTCCCATTTTTGCGGTCGTTCTCGCAGACAAGAGATGAAATCTCTGAAGTAAAAGTCTGGTGATTCAAAGAATAAGTCTGGTTAATCATCCTCAGGTAGGAGCCAGACAAAAGACCATATAAGTCTTGAGGGTCTGCATAACCCTCATGCGATGGCATCGGTGGCGGATGCTTCCGATCCTTCATCTCATGCATAAGTTCATTTTTCCCGTAATTCTTATTGCCAGAAATGTTTTTTAAGATCTCAGATCTCCTCTGCTCCCGTCTCTGCACCTGGCTTGTCCGGGCAAGCGGGTTTGCATTCCGGTTTGTCTTCTGGTTTGACCGGGCATCCGGATATGAGCACTGTGATTGTCTGGCTTGGCTGAACATCCGGTGTCTCATGGTTTTCTGGCTTTTCCGTCCAGTTCCGGTTTTTCAGCTTCCTCTTCCGGTAGTAGTGTTGCTACTTCCGGTAGGAAGAATGCTTATCTGGGTCTGTTGGACCTGGCATTGCATCATTCATCTATTTCCGTTTCCGGGTTTTTCAGCTTCCTCTTCCGGTAGTAGTGTTGCTACTTCCGGTAGGAAGAATGCTTATCTGGGTCTGTTGGACCTGGCATTGCATCATTCATCTCATTCATAGTTATTATTATTTATCCGCAAATGAGGACTGTGATTGTTACTGGCTTGGCTGAACATCCGGTGTCTCATGAAAATCTGATTTTCTGTCCGCTTCCGGTTTTTCCGGTTCCGGTAGTTGTGTTGCTGTTTCCGGTAGGAAGAATGCATATCCGGGTCTGTTGGACCCAGCATTGCATTGTTCATCTATTTCCGTTTCCGTTTTTTTCAGCTTCCTCTTCCGGTAATTCTGTACATCCGGGTTGTAGGATCTTGATCAGTTTCTGGTAGTCTACTTCCGGTTTACGCATTTCCGTTTCCTTTTTTCCACATCCGGATTTTGTACAGCCGGGGATAAGGTCATTTCCGGTTTTCATGGATCTTTCTGGTGTTCTAGGATTATCTTCCGGGTCTGTCTTCCTGTTTTGGATTTCAGGTGATAGAGAACTTCCTGGGGTTCCAGTTTTGTTCTTCAAGTCCGGTTTACATATTCGCTTTCCTAGAATCTTGTCATCTTCTTGCCTAAGATTTAGTCTTATTTCTGTATTTGTTTAATATTGGAAATGTTTAATGGCTGAAAATATTCATACCGAGTCATTGCCAGTCTTGTAGTCTCTCTTGGAATTGTAGTCTATCCAGACATTTATTCGTTTATCAGTGACAATTTTCAACGTAATTAAAGACTTCTGACTGGTAGCCGTATGGGTTTTTTGTTGCAGATTATCTTATATGCGCATATCATCAGCCAATAAGTCAGTCTGTATTCTACGCATTATCTCGAGATACGATTTTTACTTTCATCCAACTTTAAATGGCCAGTTGTCTTCGGGCCATTCAGCTTTTTTCGCGCTCCTTTTACCTCTTATGTCGGCAGGTTGACATATTTATTTTAACCAAAGGGAGTGAATTTGTGGAGGGAAAACCCCTGATTCTTGCGTAAATCGTAGTCTAATTTTGTCAGTCGCTGAAAAGAATTAGATTCAGTAAAGGTTTCATAGGGATCAGTATGACTACAAGATTAATGTCTACAAGAACAATAGTCGCTTAGAAAAGATAATCAAGCGGATAAGGGGGCAGGAAGAAGGAATATAAGCCGAATTCTTCTTCTTCTGCGTTGACATAGTTTCGGTGAGTTCGCTTTGTTTTCTTTTTTTCCAGATTTTTGGTTGTTTTCCCTTTTCAAGCGTAATTTTTTGCTCTATTTTGACTGGGTTGCTGCAGGCCTCCGGACGGTGGTTTCGGTGGGCGGGTTTTTTGGGGGCGGTTTGGCTGAGGGTTGTTGGTGAAGCAAATTCCAGTCGAGTCGGCCCAATTGCCAACCCGGCCTACTTAAATTAGTCAGCTCGTAGTCCGGGAGCCAATTTTCAAAAGGGGTCTAGAAGAATGGTTTCGTAGCACACCCAGTATTCAGAAGGTTTGTCTCTATATTATGCTAGACCGATGTCTTGGGTATATTCTGAGCCGTGTTGTACAAGAAAATTGTGGTATCACTAACCCGTGAGAAGCCCATTTACAATAGGTGTTGAATGTAGCTCTCAAACAATTTTCCCAATGGTAAATTTTTCACAAACTTAAGCGCATATTATATCAATACAATCTTAACCAAAATGGAAAGGAGTGATTGTATATCGCAGATTTATACATAATCAACCTCGTTTAAGACACCCGTATGTTGCTTTGTACATATTGGGGCACTTAGGTCTTCTTGTGACTAGCAATACCTTAGCTACAACAATGCCCATGTTTTCTACATTTTTCATAATTAAACTTTTAACTTACATGCAGTGCATGTCTACACAAGCTGGCAGGACATATTTATCACGTGAGCAAATGAGAGAATGTTACTCATCCGTGTCAGAGTCATCTTCGACAATTGTATGCTGAACATTGTCACACATTTCACCTCCCATACAAAGGCATGCTTCAGTGCAGAGTAGATTGTTAGCCTTGCATTGACAGAGATCTGTTCTTTTGCAGGCAGACTTTTGACATCTACATGATGTGAGTTCAATTAATCCAAATGGAGCAGGATCCTTTGACATTAGGACAGGCTTGAGTAGACCATCCACTATACTCCAGCCATGTCCATTTGGAGATGGAAGATTCTGAACAGCTTGCAATGAACGTCTCCAAACAAGAGCTTGAAAATTGGCCCTTTCGGTGTGATGCTTTAGACTATTCGATGTAGGTGGAAGATTTTCATTTCTTTGTCTCTTTTGACAAAAGAGCCAATAACGGGTTTCATCAGCTGTCTTTCCCACATCCCTGGTGGTATACAACTCACAGACAAATTTCTCACATAGAATTGCAGTATTCGGTGATAAGTGATGACATTCAGATGACTTTAAGAGATTGAATGCTTTTCTCTTAGCGACTCCAAATAATGCACTAGTGCTATCACAACCTGTAAGAGAATGAAACCCAGGCAAAGACAGACAGATAGCTGGGCCCAGTACTTGAGCAACTGTATGTATTGGTATGTATCGCAATTTGTCCTTTGTGCCCGTACGGAACCATAGTTCAGAACAGTGAAGCGAACGATACGTATATATACTAAGTACTGCCACGTCTGTATCAGGAGACTGTATAACAACACGCATGTGGTCTTTTGAAGCATGTAGCACGTGCAACATCATACGCGTATCTGTTTCCTCGTGATCTGATCGAAGTTCTTTCAAATACGACGAATTGTTCGCTGAAATGACAACAACATCCATTCCATCGTTAAAGCCACCAGCAAGAATGACGCAATTGTCGGCAGATAGCATATTTGGACCAGTATCACGCCACCGCTTGCTGAGAAATGCAACCAGGTTACTTTTGTTGCTTGGATTGCTGATGTACTTGGCCCATTGCTTTGGAACGGGAGTATTTTCTCCAGCAATATTTACTTCCAATGCTGTTGATGACCCACGTTTTAGCCACTCTTCCGCTTTGAGAGATTCCAGTCTATCATATCTGTCAAAAACTATATCTACTCTGTTGCAGTCTTCTTGATTCAGTGGAACTGTAAAGATGTGCCAGTATTTATCAGCCAATTCTCCAAATGTAGACGTACCTCCAGTTTTAACCATTTGCACAATTGCCATGCCATCTACTACATAAGCTGTTGCGCCTGTCTTGTCAACAGGTGGAAGCCGTCCATCAACATTTACTTCCTTTTCTAGTTCACTTAATAAAACACTTTTCACATTCTTTCTTAGAGTCCCATCAGTATGTGACAATGATAGTGGAACAGCAGACAGTTCATACGTCATCACTAGTTTTAAATCAACATCTCTGGACCTTGCGGCAATAATTAATCGACCAAATAGTTCGCGGTTAGATCTCACATTGTGAATTTTTTCATCATTTGTTTTGAGTTTTTTCTTCTGTTCTAGGCTGGCAAATGTTTTAAGTTTTAAGTGTGGCAACGTGTCCCAAAAGCTTCTCGTGTTAGTGTCCAGCCGCTCCTGAACAAAATTTTCCATAATCTCCTTACCAATGTCACAGGTGGAAACAAGTCTCTTGGCGATTTCACTAGGCAATACCACGCCAGTTGCAATGTTTACAAGCGGAAGACACTCGCTGTCGTCGTTTTCCGCAATATTAAAGGGATTGGTCATTATATCTGATGAGAACATCATAAGTATCTTCTGCACATCGGTTTCATCCCTGTTCATTCGATTAGTCCCCATTTCCTTATGTACTCCAAACATGTGACTATCTTGTAACCCACACATTTGCTTTGTGACCGTTGTTATGGCTGCCCTCTCGTGGCTAGTTAAAAACCACCTCTCCAGAGCTCCTGGCTTTTGTGTTATTCCAATAATACCACCTCGCTTTTTGGAATCCAAATTAATCGATTGCTCTAAGGCCATATCTGTCCACACTTGATTGAATGGATGGTCTGAGCGACTTACGGAATGATTTCCATTCAAGAATTGTTCATGTACATGGGGATGTGTACTTGGAAGCATCTTCATGTCCGCAAGATATATTGGCAGCCATCTTGCATAATTGGTTCTGTCCATGCTGTAGAAATATGGTGCCATAGCAGCAGTAGCAGATAGGTGTGCCTGCCAATCTCCAGTTCTCTCAGCTCTTATGAATCCAAGCAGCAGCTCTACCATATGAATATATGAGTTCCAAAATGCGAACAGGTGTGATTTCGAGCTTGACTCAACTTTAAAGGATTTGAACAGCTGTTGCAATTTATTCACGTACATACACACCTCTTTGAAATTTTCTTGCAGTGCGTCTAAGTTCATTTTAATTTGTTTTTCCGCACCGATTACCACCACATCCATCTGTCTCATTCCAACCACCATTACCTGGGTGCTTTGTCAACAGTGGTACAGCTGGATATACAGATTCTATGATGGAGTTAGTATACATACATAAAATATAACCTTCACATTTCACCCTCGCCTTTGGTATATGCATGCTAAATGTATGCTGGATATATGTTAGGTCGATATCCGTCTAAATATCATATATGGTGAATCTAATACGATATTACTTTGAGTTATGACACGATCATGCTTATATCGTTGTGCACTGTGGATACAGCCAAAGCCTAGACCCCCTATGCAAAGAAATCAGGATAACTAATTAGTGTGCTACGTCACGATTCTGACCTAGCTTTAGCTCCTGGACTATCGGCCTAGAATAAAAAGTCATGTCGGCCCGATTTAATAAAAGTCAAATAGGCCTAGGAATGCATTCACCTGGCTTCTTTCTTCTTCTTTTCGATCGCAGGTATCACACTTGGAGAGCCGTTCTCAAGATGAAATCTTTTTCACCTGGCTGAAAGCATGGAATAATTGGGAATCTCATATTTCTATATCCTTGATTTCGGAACTTTTCTTCAAAAATTGATGATATGGAAATATAAGATCCCTCTTATACCAGTCGTATTTTACCAGCATTAGTCGTCTGTTGGTGGAACTAATAATATTTACTTGTGTTTACGTCTATTTATTAAAAGACAGTCGGAATTGTTAGTGTCTATTATTTTCACTAATATACATAGACATAGACAATCTTTATCCTAAAAGCACTATCTTTTTAAGACGATGGCGATCTTAAGATATTACCGAGATTTCCGTGTGTGTCATGGTATACAGATTATTGTGTGTAGTAGCTACCATAGAAGTCTAGGTAGGCCTGCTATACTCGATAATCTTTATCCTATTTAAGCGTGCTGGTTAGCCCAATAATATTGCTATAGCTATGTTCATATGTACAGTTAAATGCGCAGTGTTGGTTCGGCCTAATTGTGCACCTATAGGTATATACATGTGTACGCATATGTGCATTCGTATGTGGCTATGGTTGATACTGTAGGGTCAGCTCGACCGAAGGGTATAGTCGCACATGATAGGCATAAACATAGGACGAGTTGACCTTGACTGAGTTGGAACTAGGCCAAGTTGGGGGTGGGCCGGGGTGTATTTGGGCCGAGTTGACTGGATACCGGTGAAACCACTGGCAACTTTCGGTCGGATTGTTCCCGGACTGTTCGGTGGGTCTTGGGCTTTTGCTCGTTGAAGTTGTTGTCTGGGGGCTGGTGGTGGGCCGGTTGGGGTGGGGTGAGGGTTGCGCTGGAGGGGGGGGGGGGGGGGGAAGAACGGCCGAGAGTCTTTGGATTTAAGCAGCCACCAACAATTTTCGGTCAAAATGTTTTCAAAATATTTTGCAAGTCCAGAGATATTACAGTTGTAATATGTCGTCTGCAAAATTCAGTATCCAGACAGTTAATATCAGGTATCAGTGTTCAATCTTTCTTTTTATTGGGATTTCTTACACAATGTCATTTGTTATTACAAAGATGAAATTATTGATTCTAAGACTATATATATATATAAGAATCAATAAATATATAAAAAATCTTGGCATAAATATCGAATGGTTTAGGATATCAAATTGATCGGTATACCTAAGCCAAGTGTTGAAGCTGGCTTGTTTTCCTATGTCGTTGATTTAAATATGGGACACAGTTTTGCAATCATTATAGGATCCTGTGTCACGTTCAGGCTGATGATTTACCAGTGATTGCAGTCTAATACTTCAGTGTAGAAGAAGTGAGTACAATCTTGGGAGTTAGTCGACCTTAGGTCTATATAAAACCCTGTGACTTGAAGAATGAGTCTAGGTTGTTTTTTAATGTGTTTTATGTTGGAGTGTTAATTGCTTCTGTTGGTAAAGAATTCCATACATTAACACTATTTGTAAGAAATACTTGCGTAGATCAAGTATTATTTGACAAGCTGACAAGATGATCTGTCAAGCCCGAGCGGCTAGGCAACCGTTGATGTATTCAATAACAATTTTTTATTAAATCTCCTCCATTATTATACGATTTTTAAATTAGATAGTCAAATGTTTGCCATAGTTCTCTTAACAGGACCTTGTCATGCATTCTATTCGTAGAATTGTGATGATGTCATCACAAGTAAGTTTCCCTTAATTCATCTTTTTGAGTGGTGGTTTGGGAAACCGTAATTTCTTTTCCTCATTCTATCTTGCTAAATTCTGTCACGATTTGAGGTTTTCGAATTCCAGTCGGGATTATTGCAGATCTCGGGTACAGGATTTGGCTATATCTTGACTAAGCACTCCGATAGGCTTACTATGGGTTTTTGGTTTGCCACGATATCTGGTTAAATCTCTATAAATAAAATTATCTATAATTTTTGCAGAGTCTTTGGCATTTTAATAAGTTAGGCTATACTGATATGAGACTTTTCGCCATTCAGAGTAAGCGGTATTATTAAAATATCCATAATAAACGTGAGTTACCTCTTTAGTGAGGGCTAAGCCCAGGATTTTGGTTGGAGCATCATGGCATATGTAATCTATGTGTTTTCTATGAGCAGTCCTCTTTAGCATATAGTAAGTTTGCCACATCTTTAAGGGCGGCCCTTATCTAAAGGGCCAGATATTCTTGGATCTAGAACCCTTCTCTGCAGTCTCCTACCAAATGGTCTTCTGTTCCTTCTAATCAGAAGCTATTAGCTTTAGAGGGGTTGTTGTCTTCTATGATTGTCAAGGACTCTATAGAAGAGGCTCTTCTTTGGAAAGTAAAGCCAGGCTTCTGTTCATTGGTTGGCTTGTCTGATAGGCATCTAAATCTCGATTCGTTCAGTCATTGCCATGGGGTTTTCTTTCATTTTTAGAAGGAGGATCGAGGTTTTCTTGGGATGTCACTAGATCCAATCTTTTTGCGACATGTCTGATTGCCCAGATTTTATCTTTCATGTCTCCGTTTTTGGACAGTCAGGTTAAGGGTCTCTAGTTCTCGATTCGATCGGACAATTCGACAGTAGTCTCTTATATCAACAGGCGGTGGGTGGGGGGGGGGGCCCCACAAAGTCGTCTCCTGTGCTTGGAAGTGTGGAACCTCCTCATGTGGTGTCGCATGAATCAAATTTTCCTAATGTCCACTCATATCCCAGGCTGTCTGAGTTTTCTTGCGGACCAATTGCCTCGGGCGTGGGCTGTGGATGCCCTGTCTCAGTCCTGATCAGGAATCTTTGCTTATGCGTTCCCTCCCACAATCCTGATTTCTTTTGGTTCTGAAGAAAGTCAGGGACCAGATCTGCGAGATCTTGTTAATAGCTCCCTTTTGGCCAATAAGGATCTGGTTTGTAGACCTTCTAGTACTTACCATCATCCAAACCCAGGAATCTTAAGTCTGTGAGTTTGGAGTATATCGAGTGCGCGATCCTTGAGAATAAAGTTTCTACAAGATCTCAGGAAATTATCGATTCTGCCGGGAGGGAGTTGACTCGAGGAGTTTACAAGGGTCGACTTAAGATTTTTGGAGAATGGTGTTCAGATCAAGGTCTCGTGCCTGATTCTGTTTCTATTTCCCAGGTGTTAGACTCTTTATCTTATCTGTTCGACTCTACTTCTGTCTGCTAACACTGTAAGAGGATATAGATTTTCTTTTGCATCTTCTCTTCCTTGTTTGTTGAATGCTGAAGTTGAAGATACTAAGGTTCTTAATCTTTTGATCAGAGGTTTAGGTAATATTCGTCCTCCAGGTGTTAAACCTTTGCCTTCCTGGAACTTGGCTCTGGTTCTTCAGGTTTTTGGGCAGGTCATCATTTCGAACCTATCTCTACGATTAGCTTGAAACCTTTAACTTTTAAGACTGTTTTTCTAATTGCATCTGCTTCTGCTAGAAGACGATCCGAAATCCATGTTTTCTTCGCTGAAAAGGATAGGTTTATCGAATCTGGGGACGGTCTGGTCTTATCCTTGAAGGGACTTTTTATCAAAGACTCAATCAATCCGTTATCCAGCTAAGCCGATTATTTTACAATCTTTAACCTCATTTTCCCCGGCTGACAGATTTTGGTGTCCTGTCAGAGCTCTAAAAGTTTATAAGCGTCTTTCTGATTTTTAGAGATCCGATCTGTCCCTTTTCTGGGTTCCGTATGAGGAGGGGGTAGCCAGTCCAGTCTCTAGGGCAATTATTACCAGATGGATTTGTGAGACCATTCACATTAAAGCTCATGTCATTAGAGGAATGGCTACCTCTTTTGCCCTTTTTGCTGCCTCTTCTGTAGACGAAGTTATGCAAGTTGCAGGATGGAAATCCGAGTACTTTTACTACTTTTTATTTAAAAGGCCAGGGCACAGCGGCTTCCTTTTTTAGGAACTTTATGGCTGAAGACAATTTACCGAGCACATCCCACCATTTTCGCTAGGACTGTGCGTCTACGTGTAATGGTGTGAGTTGTTCTTTGGTTTTTATTTCTTTCTTTAAGTTTAAAGAAATCCTTGTTTGATAATCACTGTGTGATTGATTAAGATGCACCATTATGTTATGTTATTAACATTTGGTTATGTTTTGTTTGATTTTTATCCTTGCTTATGGATTCTCAAATCTCCTCCCACCAAAGTTTCGTAGTGGGACACTGACCAAATCTACGGGTTTAGCAAGTAGTGATTGAACGGTAATGGATGTTTTTGTGGTGTAATAACAACCCCCAACAGACCCCCCTTTAGTGGGTTGGTCTGTAGTTTTATTAACCACTATAAAAACATACTTACCGTTCAATCACTATGACCCGGCCTCAGCCACCCAGCTGGGTATTGATTTGAGAATCTATTCTGGATATATGGCGCTTAAATTTAGAAAAGTGAATCAGTTTTCACATTTGGGACCTACTGCGCATGCGCGAGCGTGCTTAGTGACAGGCGTCACCAAGGAGTGTGCACAGACTGGTGCCAGTCTATTGTAAGGCTAATTCCGGGGGCCCCTCTACCAGAAGCCTGGTTTAGGGTCTACATGGTGATGGTATTGGCATTAGGGAGTATGTAAGCGAGCATAAAAATGTTATTCTGATAGCTAAATGCAGATATTTGATTTAGCAAGTAGTGATTGAACGGTAAGTATGTTTTTATAATGGTTAATAAAACTACAGACCAACCCACTAAAGGGGGGGTGATCTGTTGGAGGTTATTAAAAATGTCTCAAGAACAATGACAAAATGAAGCGCTCAATGCTCGTATATACCTGCATCTCTCGACACACCCTTGGCACACCAATCTAATTTGTCAACCTGGAGTGGGAAAAATGTGCCCTACAAAATTATACAAGTGCTACCTCACGACCCAGAGGACACTGACAAAACACATATTAGAAAAAACCCAGTTCTGGATACATTAACTCCATACACTCGATCCCATTGGGATCAATGATGCGGACTGATGATTCCTTTAAATTGTTTTCTCAAAATAAAATGTGCTGTTGATTATTTTGATTTCTTACTTATTTTGAGAAAACTATTTAAAGGAATCATCATTATATATAATGTTATGATAATATTAAAAGCATTATGGATTTACTGAACAATCTAACATCTAAATGTCTTATCCCTGATACTGATTCTCAGCAACACCTGCAACATTTTCATAGAGATAGAGCAATAGGGAAACTCAATTATCAGTATCGGGACTGGATTGGTAACTAATTCCAACATTATTTATATATATATATATATATATATTTATTTTTTTTGTAGGTTTCCATCTTACCATTTTTTAGCGGTTGGTCAGGTATGTAATTAATTTAAAAAGCAAAATTCACATGAAGTCTTAATTATTTCCCCTGTCCTATCGAATAAACAAGTACGATGTTACATTTAGTCTTACTGAATATTTAACCAAGTTTTGTATGAAATTAAATTTCTGGCTATAGTAAAGTTTTTCCCTCCCTTCGTATTCAGAATATTTCATACATCAGATGTTAGGTTTAGAAGTAACAGTTCATCAGCAAAGTGTAATTTGAAAGCAGTATGAAGAAGTTCTGGCTATTAAATAAATCTTAAGCTCCCAAATACTCTTCATAATAAATTACATGTATGTAATAGTCATGATGCATATTTACTACATGTCAATGGAGGAATCCAGTTTTAGCTATATGCCCCGCCCATCTTTAGCTAAGCTCCACCCACACTGCCTGTGTTGGTCGATCCCTAATCTCCCTGATTATCAATTTTCAGAAAACTGTACTGTACGTAAGCTGTTGACTATTTTGAAACTAATATGACTGTGTATAGGCAGCAACAGCGCCCGGTGAAATTAGTTTCAAAATATTCACCACCATTTTGATTAAATAGTAAAGACATACAATTCGTAACAACGCTTAGTCCATCATCAGTTAAGCCTTCATGATGAACTTAGCGACATCATTCATGATGTAATTGATTATGACATCATCATACACGTCACATAGTTGATTATGACATCGTATGATTGATAGATAAACTACATGTTTGTAGAATCCTCCATTATACCCAACTCCCAGATGAAACCTAATTTTGTGAGTCAGAATGGTATGGTGAGCAAATATAGGTATCCAATCTACCACTCACACATCTGACTTCATAATCAAATATGTCACATGTTAGATGACATCACAATCAAAATGACATAGCTCTGTTACAAAAGCAGAAATGCCAGTCAGGAAATGGTATGAATTATGTCTTTGATGAAATTTAAATTTGATAAACTTGTTTGAATATTTGAAAACTATTTGAATGAGAACAGTTGGTGCAGCAAATCCCCTACTCCTCAACCCCACTCAGTCAGATTAGTTTTAGAATATTCAACAGCTTACCTGCATAAGTACCTTGAAATTTAGATGTTGGATATTTACATTTCAAAATTTCAAGTCGATTCCAACACAGATAAATGGTATGGGCAGCAACAGCGTCCAGTCTGATGCCAGTAAAATTAGTTACAAAATGTTCAACAGAATGTTTATTAAATAGAAGAAACATACAATTCGTATAACTTGACAGACAATTAAATATTTATGACAGACTATATCGCGTCATTCATGACATAATTGATTATGATGCCAGCCTACACATAACGTAGTTGATTATAACGTTATATGATTGACTGAGAAACTGGATTCCTCCATTACAGATTCCCAGTCTAAATTGCTTTGACTGGAAGTTTATGGTACCTATGGCTGCAACATCTACTAATCAAAGTCATTTCAAAATTCAACTGTTAAAATTGGTTTTCATTTACACTAATATCAATGTGTGCATTGTGTCTCACCTCATGCCACCTACAACTGCCAAAACTTCTAACATTTGTACAGATGATATATCAATTTATCATAATTTGTATGCACTATATCTTGCAGTATCATTTAGGTCTAGTGAAACCATTAAGTAACAGAACTTGAAAGTGTGTGTTTAAACATGTATCATTTCCTAATCAGTTGTTGCAAGAATAGAGAGATCGGATCTATCAGGAAAGTGTCTGAAGTCATAATCAATGGAGGAACCCGGTGTTATCTATTCCCCGCCCATCTCTAGCTAAGCTCCACCCACGCTTTGCCCAAGTTGGGATTGATCGATCCCTGAACTCCCTGAATCTCAATTTCCAGAAAACTACAGTAAGCTGTTGAATATTTTGAGACTAATTTTGACTGGGTGCTGTTACTGCCACAGTCAAATTAGTTTCAAAATATTCAACAGCATGTTTATTAAGTAGTAAAGACATAGAATTCGTACAACTATGCTTAATCCATCATCAATTAAGTATTCTTGATGAACTTATCTACGTCATTCATGACTTCATTGATCTGCCACAGTCAAATTAGTTTCAAAATATTCAACAGCATGTTTATTAAGTAGTAAAGACATAGAATTCGTACAACTATGCTTAATCCATCATCAATTAAGTATTCTTGATGAACTTATCTACGTCATTCATGACTTCATTGATTATGACATCATCATACACTAGGGGTGGGCGGGTTGGCCTAAAAGAAAACCGGTGACGGTATCACTAATTAAACCGGTTTTAACGAAATACCGGTTTAAGGGGTTAGAATGATCGAAAATAATTAGAAATACGAAAATATGGCGTTTTCATTAGCTACAGTACATGTATTTTGCGATTTGACAACTGACGTAAATTGCCACAAAATTAGAACGGTAACTACGTATGACTGCTCACTTCGACGCTATCTATCTCAAAATAGTAGTTAAAATAAATAAAATAAATAAAGTCTGGTTTACGTGATGTCGTGAAAATAACACTCTAACTACTAAAAATGTTGATTTTCAACACTGTTATTAGGTAACTATTTTCGAAAGCGTAGTAAAATCTAACGCGTGTAAGTAGGAACCCGGATATGAGAGCGAGTTTAGGCTCCTAGTAGAGTACCGCACATACGGTTAGAGTTTGTATAACCACCTACAATATGATCTAGTCTAGTAAGTCATGTGTTTGTATTCAAGCACTCAGTATTTAGTAATACTCCTCAATAAACTGTCATTCAAGCGGGTGAATGTCATTCAGCACGTAACTAAAGAGTAGTCATTTTCCGGAAATCGCGCCTCAAGAATTCTCACAAAAAATGTGTTTGACTATTTTTCGAGGTTCATATATCATATAATAAAGAGATTATGATAATTTGACAACATAAACGCAATGATTCGTGAATATAACCTAAATCTACTTATGGTCGATAACAAGTTTCAATTAATTTTATGGTCTACTACACTATATAAACACAATAGCCTCACTTGGAGTGAAAACAAATATGTTAGGCAGCCCGAATAACGAGATTAAATGACGCCTCGATCTAAATCATATCACCGCTCCCTGTGACATCACACTGGGAACGGCGCTGTGAGCTGTCAATATTTCACTGTGTAGTACAAAGGTGACCTATTTTAAAACGTTCGTTTAACAGGAGAGGCTTCACGACCATGACATAAATTATGTCAAGTTGAAGCCAAGTCTTCAAGAAATAAGAAATCATGATTTAAAAAAAAGTCTATCATAATATTTACCCATTTTTAATGGTTTCATGGATAGCCATATTCGCATAATAATAGGCCTATAACAACGATAAACATGGACATCTAAAAAGATATGTATAAGCTCCAGAATGCAGCTACAACTTTTTCTGAAGATTACAAATGTACAATAAGTGTGTGTCCTATGTGAAATTTCTCATGGTTAGAATCAATGTAATTGTTTATCTATAAGCTTTTGGCGATGTATTTGAACATGGTTCAGAGATCGCTGGCGTATCGTCTTTACTTACAGTGCAGCTCATAAATAACTTTACATGCTTCCAACGCAAAAACACAAGCATGTTAGTTAGAACCATATGAACACGATACAAGAAACTTTCTGTTGAATATTTTTTAACATAATTTGGGTTGAAATCCAAGCCAGTTATGTTCAAAATATTCAACAGTATGTGTTATTTAAGTTGTACTATATGCGTGCAGACGGCAGTGAAAGCCTCACCGGGCAAGTCGATCGATGCCTAAATTGTAAATAAACTGTGTAGGCCTACTCCGGATTACTATGCGCAAATAGATTATTTTAGATTTGATTTATATTTTCCCAGCATTTTAGTTAATTTTGAACACATAGCTATAGTAACTGCTATTTTGCAATCGTAAATTTATTCATAAGCCTGCACAGTGGTAAATTGCGATCGTAAGTCCACTGAGCTGTGTAGGCCTAGTGTCATTTTAAAAAGTTGTACATTTGTGTACATACAGGTGCCCACAGGGTTCCATAAAGTGGACCAGATTGGCGTGCCGGCCAAGTACGGATGCACCACACTACACTATATGCATACTCCTATATATACATATATATATTATATATACTAGTAGTATGCATATAGTGTAGCATAGTACACCGGCACACCAATCTGCTCCACTTTATGGAACCCTGTGCATGTGCCTATCATCTATAATGGAAAATCTCTGCAGTCAATCCAGAAAGATAAGAGTAAGATATATATGCATTTGTAGAATTGTATTCCAAGAAGTGTGTGTGTGGGTTTGATTAAATATAGCCTTATTCACGTACACGAAATCCGATGTTACTGTCACCTCTAACCGTGACCATGAGAACAAAAATATCATCAACTTCGCTATTACTGAATCTTTGTACACCTTTAACAATGTAGTGCTCCTGTGTGAACAATGAATTGTCAGAGAATATGTGCTTAGGTTCCTAATATGTGCAGCAGTAGAGCGCCTAGCTATGCTCTCTAGACTAATAGGAATTGGTGTCTTCCCGGTGTGACGTCACAACCTTAGCGCGATAGCTAAAAATGTTTGGTTGTCAAGGAGGTTGCTATGTGCTTATCTCGGCTTTGGCTGGAGCGATTACAAAAATTTAAAAAGCATTTTGTTCTTCTAGTAAAGGAGAATCTATATTGTGATTATCAAGTTAATCAGAGCGATCGGGTATATAGTCCTCACAACATCTTTAAATCAACATTCCGTACTTGAAGATATATGAAGACGAAAAAGACCACGCCTATCGAGCAGAAAAGTCACGTGATAAAAAATACTACAAATTTCATTCATAAAATCGATAGTAGTGAATATCCCGGCGGAAGAATTTGTTAACAACCAATCATATTATGCCTGCTCGTATTTGAGAGGCTAAGAGGTGTATTTTACTTGTAACTACTCCGCCA
The DNA here is from genome assembly GCA_034401795.1 of Chaetoderma sp. LZ-2023a. Classification (NCBI taxonomy): domain Eukaryota; kingdom Metazoa; phylum Mollusca; class Caudofoveata; order Chaetodermatida; family Chaetodermatidae; genus Chaetoderma; species Chaetoderma sp. LZ-2023a. Next base: position 126,831,502 of record CM067369.1, read on the forward strand.
ACATAAGAAGCGACGTAATCGTTTTCGTTTCTTGGGCGTTCAAGCAATTTGTCTCGTATGTCTTAGACCGTGATGGATCATTTTATGTTTGTCGAAATCTAAGGGAAATAATGATTTGTTTGGACTGGGGGTTCATTGTATAGCGTCGTTGTTTTCGCAGCGCGTTTCTTGAATTTTTTTTGTATGATGTCACATTTGGAATCCTAATTAAACATAGTACAAACTCGAATTGAAAAAAGGATTGTTTGTTGCAAAGAAGAAATTATTCAATCTTACATTGAACCCGCAGAGCTTACGTCATGTAAAATTTATTGCTGGCAAATCAAATCATATTTGTTGGGATTTCACCAACACCCTTGCTTTCCCACGGCTAATAGTTATAGATGACTGTATTTTATGTCTCTAGTAGCAAATGGTTACACTAGATGATAATATTAAACTGCAAGTCAAGAACAAACTAGTTTAGGACAGTCACCAGTTTTAGCGCAATGGCGATCTTACGGACGGTTTTTCAGTTTTTTAATTTTCATAATGGTTTTTAAATCGTCGCCATAAAAACCGTGAGACAGTGTGAAACCGGTATACCACCCAGCCCTATCATACACATCACATAGTTGATTACGACAGCATATGATTGATGGATAAACTGGAATCCTCCATTATGTCACTAGTTACATTTAGCTTACATCCCAGTGAAAATGACGTAGGCCAGAAACTTGAAAAGTTAGTCATGAAAGTGTATGAATTCTATTTCTTTGGTGAATTTAAAATTTAATGCACAGCTTTGATGTGTAAATACCTTGAAATGGTGATTCTTAGAATTCAGGATTCAAAGTATATGAATCGATTCCAACAAACTTACGGGTGGAACTTAGCTAGAAATGTGTCTGACATACAGTAGGTAGAATTGTTTCCCTTATGTTTGTTTTCTTCATATGGCATGCTCCATGAGGAAAAACGGCAATACTGACAATGACAACAAATATCAGTGATTATATTGATTAAAAGATCCAGCATGTTTAATGTCTATATGCATATATCTCTGTTTGGCCAGATGATTGCTGCTGTCGTAACTCTGTATTCAGGAAAGGAATGCGGATATATCACATTTCCAGATTGCTCCCGCGATGTTGTAAAGAAGGTATGAACTCTATCAATTACACATCTCCGCTTCATGAGTTTATTTATAATAGAGGAATCTAATCTGTCACTCATGTATCTGATGTCATAATCAAATATCTCAATCTCACATGTTTCCCATATCATACACTCCATCACGGAAATTGTAAAGTCTCACAAAATTGTACATGTATATCTTTCATGAATTTACAATTTAATAAACATTCTGTTGAATATTTTGAAATTAATTTGAACTGTTGCTATCATAGGCACAGTCAAATTAGTTTCAAAATATTCAACAGCTTACCTGTATAGTTACTTTGAAATTTATATTCTGGGAATTCAGGCTTCACAGTTTTAACTCGATTCCAACATATATGTAAAAAACTTAGATAGAAAGGGGTGTGGCAAAACTAGAAATATAATGCTCGATTGTGGGATGTGATGTTAAATGTTCAGTTACATTTGCTACCTTAGGAAGCATCTTATAACCAAGTGAAGCATACTTTTCATTTATCATATAAACACAGCTTTCAGCCCGTTAAATATTTCTCGATCTGGAAACATGTGTAATATTCAATGAAAGGTTTTCATTGGTTAGGTAACACTTAAGAAATATTGTCATTGGTTACATAATGCTTAATAATCCTACATGCCCTTTGACACCACAAATATTTCTTAGCGATGACGACGGCGATGAATATGTAAACACAATGTGATACGTTATGTTGTTGATTTAAATTTTGTAATATATATACCACCTACTTATGAAATAAGTTTGTAAATTTGCATGACACAGAAATTGTAAAAGTTGGATTGAAAGTAATGTCAAGTCGAAAAATGTTTTTGTTTGTCTTTATTTTTTGTGCCGCATTGGTAAGAACTCTTAGCAAGTGATGCGTCACAACAATAAAAACGTATGGCGCGAAACGGTGCATTCAAACGGTTTTCAGGAATCAACTTTATTGTAAAATTTGTCAAAATATCAGTTTATGTGATAAATAGAATCTCAAATTTGGTCCCATTTCGAAATGCTAAAGCTCGTGCAATGTGATAATTTTCGACGTGGTTGCTAATAGTGATATGAAATGGGACCTTATCCATTAATGGGGAAGATGGGACATGAAACTCAAACTGAAACGCAGCCCAAGTGGAGATTATTTTTTGGAGACTTGTTACTAAAATGACTGCCACCATCAAGCCATTCAGTGCATAAATGTTGAAAAAATAGTTTTCTTTTGGCCTCCAACTGGCCATTGCTCATGATGAATCCAGAAGCCATTTTTGGCCAGTTTGACCATAATATGTGTCCAGTACCAACATGTAGCACTCATAAATATTTGTACTCAACTTGTTATTTTAGAAAGTTAATGGACCTTTCCAGTTTTAGCTATGCCTCGCCCATCACTAGCTAGGCTCATTTCATTTCATTCTCCATACAGAGATGAAGACTATCATCAAGTCACTCTATAGAACACCGCAATCAGAAGATGCCTACCATCATCTCTCGAGGCCAGAACTGACTAAACCAACACATGTACAGGCGGTTCCACCTTACGGCATCGCCCGCTTGTCCTTGTGGAGAAGCAGAACAGACCACAGAGCACATACTTCAATGTTGCAGTACGTATCAGCTCCTGAGAGAAGAGATCTGGCCTTTGTCAACCTCTTCTTGAAAAGCTGTATGGGCCTGTGGAAGAACTGCAGAAAACCATAGATTTCATCTTGAGAACAGCTCTCCAAGTGTGATACCAGCGATCGAAAAGAAGAAGAAGACTAGCTAGGCTCCACCCACACTTCATCGTGTTGGGATTGATCGATCCCCGAATGCCCTGACTATCAATTTCCTGAAAACTATATAGTTAAGTTGTTGAATATTTTGTAACTAATTTGACTGGATGCTGTTGCTTCCTATGGCAGCAACAGCGCCCAGTCAAATTACTTTCAAAATATTCAACAGACTATTTATTAAATATTAAAGCCATACAATTCTTACAACAATGCATAGTCCATCTTCACATATGCGTTTATGGCATACTTATTTACATCATTCATGACATGTCAATCATGATGTAATAACTTTATATAATTCACCTTTCCAGTTTATCCATCCATCAACTATGTGACATGTAGAATGACATCATTATGAATGACGTTAGTCATTATGATGTCATTCTACACGTCACAGTTGATGGATGGATAAACAAAGGTGAATTATATAACATTATTACATCATGATTATCATATTTCATGGATGTACACATGGGAAGATTAGGTACATGCACTACATAGCCAGTCCACCATTCTAGTAATACCTTAATCAATCCATGCCATTGATGTGAATACGTAAGCTGCAATCAGATATATATATATATACATGTACAGGGTCTATAGTGATGTAACTTGTTTTTGCAGATATGGCCTTTACCATTGATCTACCTAGCCAACCTCATATTCGGGTTAGGCGGTACAAAGAAACTAAAGTAAGTATGTATGATGTATGATTACTGTATTCTGCAGCTGTAGTAGTAGAAACATCCTATCCTACAACTGCAATCAATCCTTTTTCGCTTTTGCCCACTGCGTCTTGTCCTCAGCTGAAATCTTTAGCTTCCTCAGGTCCATTCTTGACTTGAGTGTACCGAGTCCTGCTTTCTTGAGGTCACCCCGTAGCATGCTTGCAGATTTATGCAGTGATGTCCTCTCCTGGCTTTGTATTTGTTGGCTCCGAATAGGGCGAATTCCAAGGCTCTCTGCTCGTGTGTCTTCTAGTATCCTTAGCACTTGGCCAAACAGGGACCATTTTTGCTGGGTGACTTTTACAGACAGCGGTGACGTATTACATATCTTGTATAGTGCATCATTGGAAAGTATGGTGTCTGGCCATCAGTGTCCAGTGATGGTGTATAGGTGTTTGCGGTGGCAGGCATCGAGTTTGTCTAGAGCTGCCTTTGAAGCTGCCAATACATAAACTAAAGTAAGTAAAATTGATGAAAGCAAAATCGGCTACATTCATTTCATGCTGATCTTGTGAAGCATGCCATGTGAGATGGAGAGTAGAACTTTATCTGTATAGTAGTGATTCATCCATACAGTTTTATTATGGAGGGATTCAATCTGTCACTCAAATATATGATGTCATACTCAAATACATGTCTGTCACTAAATAGCTGATGTCATGAATTATATGTCTTTGATGAATTTACAATTTAATAAACATTCTGTTAAACATTTTGAAAATAATTTAACTGGGTGCTATTATTGTGATAGGCAGCAACTGCCTCCAGTCAAATTAATTTCAAAATAGTCAACATCTTACTTGTATAATTACTTTGAAATTCAGATTCTGAGAGTTCATGATTCAAAGTATATATATAAATTGATTCCAACATGTGTAGAAACTATAAAGTGGGTGGAGTTTAGCTATAAATGGGCGGGGTTTGACTATAAATGAATCCATCCATTCTGGGAGCCGGAGAAGTAGAGACCAAGGACCCATTCATAATGTGGAGAAAATATGCGGAACACAGTCGCTAAGAAATTTCACACGCGCACATGCACACCTATTTAGTAAAAATGTTAGAAATGGTTGGCAAATATAGCAAACATAGGTGACATTGATGTATTGAAGAAGAGCACCTCTGCAACATTCAGATTGTATGCTGCACTACAAGTGTGTCCCAAATTCTAGGCCGTCATCCATAGATTTTCACCAATATCCCGTCAGTGTAACACTGATGTCTTGTTATTTTCTGTGATATTATTAGCTCACCTGGCCTGAAAGGCCAAATGAGCTTATGCCATGGCGACTGTCCGTCGTCTGTCGTCCGTCAACTTTTGCTTTAAAACGCTACTCCTCAACCAATAGCCGAATCTTAACTAAATTTTGGTCAAAGGATGTTATTATGCGCGGATCCGGAACATCCATTTGGAATTTTGATTCATAAATCTTTTGGGTCAAAATCTTAGATTTTATTAAAAATTTACCAGAAATTGTCAAATTGCTTCTTCTCCTTACCATTTTGACCGATTTCAACCAAATTGGACTGAAAGAATCCTATGGTCATAGGCTCTAGAACTTCCATTCAGAATTTTGTTGCGTAAATATTTTGAGTGAAAATCCTAGATTTTATTAAAAATTTACTGGAAATTGTCAAATTGCTTTTTCTCCTTACCCGTTTGACGATTTCATCAAATTTGGCTGAAAGGATCCTATGGTCATAGGTTATAGAACATGCATTCAGAATTTTGATTCGTAAATATTTTGGGGGTAAAACTTAGATTTTATTACAAATTTACCGTAAATTGTCAAATTGCTCCTTCTCCTTACCATTTTGATCAATTTGAAGCAAATTGGGCTGTAAGAATCCTATGGTCATAGGCTCTGGAACTTCCATTCAGAATTTTGTTGTGTGAATATTTTGGGTGAAAATCCTACATTTTATTAAAAATTTACCGGAAATTGTCAAATCTCTACTTCTCCTTACCATTTTGACAGATTTCAACCAAATTGGACTGAAAGTGATTATGTGTCTATAGTCCGTTGATTAAATTCTCTGTATTCACAGCTTGCCCATGTTTACAGTACTGCGCCGGTTTTCAATTTTGTTTACGATGATTGCAGAGTATTATATATTAAAGTAAGTACTTTGTTCACTCATTATGCATCTTTTGTTTGGTACCGTGTACAAGTTTTGATAAACTTGGCTTTGATATATACCATTCTTCAACTATATCATTCATTGATCTGAACAAAACTTCTTGTTCTCTATATTTGGCAACAATGGAGGAATCCAGTTTTGGCTATGCCCCGCCCATCTCTAGCTAAGCTCCACCGACACTTCACCCGTGTTAGGATCGATCGATCACTAAGCTTCCTGACTCAATTTAGGTAGCAACAGCACCCAGTCAAATTAGTTTCAAAATATTCAACTGAATGTCTATTACATTGTAAATGGTAAGGACATACAATTTATACAATAACGCTTAGTCCACCATCAATTAAGCATTCGTGATGAACTTATCTACATCATTCATGACATAATTGATTATGATGTCATCCTACATGTCTTGTACTTGATTATTACATCATATGACGGTGGATAAACTGGAAAGGTTCATTATTATGAATTGTTGTTTAATAGAGGGATCCGATCTGTCAGTCAAGTATCTGACGTCATAATGAAAAATGTCACAATCAAAATGATGTACCATAGCTGTATCACGAAAATTTAAATGTCTGTCACAAGTGTACACATTGTATGTCTTTGGTGGATTTGTAAATTACTAAATATTCTGTTGAATATTTTGAAATTAATCTCAAATATTCAACAGCTTACCCTGTATATTTACCTTGAAATTGGGATTCTGAGTTTTCAGGTTTCAAATTTCAAATCGATTCCAACATTAAGCTAGAAATGAATCCCTTTATTACATGAGCATACTCAAGAAGTCATTCAGATATATAATAACTATTCTGTTGAATATTCTGAAAATATTTTTACTGGAAACCATTAATGACTGACAGTCAAATTAATTGTAAAATAATTGAACAGTTCTCCAGTATGATTGCCCTGAATTAGGGATACATTGGTGAAAAGATTTCATCGCTCAAACGATAATAGTTTACCTGCAGTGAAAATCATATGTTACGTTACCCAAATATGAAAGATTTTGAGGCCTGAATAACCAGTGAAGCAGGTATATAAGACTTAATTGTTAATTTGGCAAGATTCTTTTTTTATTTCAAAGGCAGTCAACAAACGAGCCAGAAGGGCGAGTGATAAATTTTCAGAGATAATTTTCTCTTTGTCCGATATGCACTTGTTTTACATGTATAGGATAATCTAAATTTTATTGATCAACTTTGACTATAAAATGCTTAATTAGTGTTTTTTTCTCCTTTCCTTTTGGATAATAAGACACTAATGGAGATGAATGTACTTGTGTTATTTGACAGAGTGAAAGCTGGTCGGTTTGTGCAGTTCTGTGTCTTTCTCATGATATTTGGAGCACTTATAGCTGCTAGGTAAGCATTGGTTAACCCTTTCACCCATGAATTCCCCATATCACATTTTCAAGGCAACCAGACAAGAAAACTGTTGAATATTTGGAAATTTATTTGACTAGAAGCTATTGCTGCCTTAGACAGCAGCGGCAACCAGTCCAATTAATTCCAAAATGTTCAACAGATTAGGTTTTATATCGTAAATAATATGCCTTTTCAGGGATTTGTTGGTGAAAGGGTTAATCATATCTATCATGTCTATAGCTTCTGATTAGTGACTAAGTCTAGTAGCCAGGTAACTTGACAAATAATAAATTATGCACTCACATTGGAAAGCTAATGCCTTCTAATTTGGTCAAATTTGTAGAGATCATGATATGCACCTAGATTTTTGTAAAGGTTGGATTTTTATACCCCGCCAAAAACTTTTGTGGGTGGGGGGAGGGGGGTTATTATGTAATGGCGCCGTCCATCCGGGCGCGCGTGCAGGTGTGGTCGCAGCAGAGTGGTTTCCGGATGATAACTCTGTTACCGTTTGTCAGATCGCATTGAAACTTCATAGGGTGGTTGGACTAGGTCTTGGGAAGAAACCTATTGAAATCGACGATGATCCGAAATCCAAGATGGCCGCCAGCCACCGGCAGCCATCTTTAAAAAATTTTCTGAATGATGACTCCGTTACCGTTTGTCGGATCACATTGAAACTTCATAGGGTCGTGGGACTAGGCCTGGGGAAGAAACCCATGAAAATTGACGATGATCCGAAGTCCAAGATGGCCACCAGCCACCGGTAGCCATCTTGAAAATTGGTTTCTGGATGATAACTCCTTTACCGTTTATCGGATCACTTTGAAAGTTCATAGTGGTTGGATTAGGTCTGCGGAAGAAACCTATCGAAATCGATGATGATCCGAAATCTAAGATGGCCGCCAGCCACAGGCGGCCATCTTGAAAATTGGTTTCCGGATGATAACTCCGTTACCGTTTATCGGATCGCTTTGGAATTTCATAGAGTGGTTGGATTACGTCTGGGGAAGAAATCTATCGAAATTGACAATGATCCGAAATCCAAGATGGCCACCAGCTACCGGTAGCCATCTTGAAAATTGGTTTCTGGTTGATAACGCCGTTACTGTTTATCGGATCGCTTTTAAACTTCATAGAGTGGTTGGACTAGGTCTGCGGAAGAAACCTATTGAAATCGACGATGATCCAAAATTCAAGATGGCCACCAGCCATAGGCAGCCATCTTGAAAATTGGTTTCCGGATGATAACACCATTACCGTTTATCGGATCGCTTTGAAGCTTCATAGGGTGGTTTGACTACCTCTGGCGAAGAAACCTATTGAGATTGACAATGATACAAACCCCAGGATGGCTACCAGCCTCCAGTGGCCATCTTGAAAATTGGTTTCCAAATGATAATTCCGTTACCGTTTATCGGATCCCTTTGAAACTTCATAGGGTGGTTGGACTAGGTGTGGAGAAGAAACCTATCGAAATTAACGATGATCCGAACTCCAAGATGGCCACCAGCCATGGGCTGCCATCTTGAAAGTTGGTTTCTGGATTTCATTTATTGGATCGCGGTCGTTGGAATATGTCTGGTGAAGAAACTTATCAAAATTTACGATAATCTGAAATCTAATATGGCCGCCAGTCAGTGGCAGCCATCTTGAAAATTGGTTTCGGGACGATACCTCCTTGACCGTTTAACGGATCGCTTTGACACTTCATAAGATGACTGGTCTGATGGGGCTGAGGAAGAAATAAATATTTTCTGATAGCTCTCATTCATTGGTTTGTCATCATGGCAGCAGCGTTATAATCATGTCGATAGTCACTTACAGGACTGGCGTTATGATCAGCGAACGAAAAGAAGAAGAAGATGGCAGCAGTGTATTATGCGCCATTTGCGGAGCGCTTGTTAGTTATTATTAGCTCACCTGGCCTGCTTTAAGTGATCACGATCAATTATTTAATTGTGATTATGTGATTAATGCGCTTGGGTACTAATTACCCAGACATAGCAATAAAGCATATCAATGATGAAGGCTACAATGGTGTTGGAAAAGTCCATTTACAGGAAAAGAGAAGACTATTTTTAGCTCGACTTTACAAAGTAAGACAAGCTATTGCAATACTGTGCATGTCGTCCGGCGGCGGTGGTGGCAGTGTCGTCCAATTTGCGTCTAGCTCAACTTTTCTGTTTATATCTCAGATTTGGCTAATCATACTGGACCCAAATTAGGGCACATGCTTCCTTATAGTGACACAACATCTCACAATGACATTGGGGTCAAAAGGTGAAAGGTTAAGGTCACTGTGACCTTGGTAAAAACCTAGGTTTTTTTCAACAGTAACATTTTCCATTTGGCTCAACTTTTCTGTTTATATCTCAGGTTTGGTTAATCATATTGGAGCCAAACTTGAACACATGCCTCATTATAATGAACCTGACATCACACAATTATGGTGAGGTCAAAAGTGAGGTGATGTCTCTGTTACCTTGGTAAAAACCTTGGTTTTTTCACCTTTAAAATTTGGCGTTTAGCTCGACTTCTGTTTATATCTCAGGTTTGTTTAATCATACTGGACCCAAACTTGAACACATGCCACCTTATAATGACACGGCATCACATAATGATGTTTTGGTCAAAAGGTCAACGGTCAAGGTTTCTGATATGCATGGCGACCATCTGTCATCCATCATCCATCCATCAACCGCTGTTTAAAAATGCTACTCATTAACCGCTTGACGGATTTCAACCTAATTTGGCTGAATGCTCCCTATCAGGTTAGGCTTCAGAATTAGTATACAGAATTTTGATTGGTCAATTTTTGGGGTTAAAATCTTACATTTTATGAAAGATTTACCAAAAATTGTCTAAACACTACTCATTAATCGCTTGGCAGATTTCAACCGAATGTGGCTGGATGGACCCTAATGCTTTCAGTTTCAGACCATGTATACAGAATTTCGTTTGGTCAATTTATTTGTCTGAAAATCTGAATTTTATGAAAAATTTACCGAAAATTGTCAAAACTATACTCCTTGTTAACCACTTGGCAGATTTCAACTTACTTGGCTGGAAGGACCTTATGGGGCTGTGCTTCATAAGTATATACAGAATTTTAATTGGTCAAGTTTTTTGGTGAAAACTAGATTTTAGGAAAAATTAACGGGAAATTGTCAAAACGCTACTCCTCATTAACCGCTTGAATGATTTCAACCCTAGTTGGCTAGGCAGACCCTATCATTGTAGGCTCCAATACATGTATTCCTAATTTTAATAGGTCAATTTCTTTGGTGAAAATCATAAATTTATGAAAAATTTACCGGAAATTGTCAAAATGCATCTTCTCCATAACCGCTGGATAGATTTTATCAAAATTTTGGCTGGAATGATTCTATAGTGGTAGGCTCTAGAACTTCTAGTCAGAATTTTGATTGGTCAATTTTTTGGTGGCCATTTGGATGTTTTGAAAACTTTACAGAGCCATTTAAAATGCTACCTATTAATTAGTGGGCTAATTTCAACTTTGCTGGTAGGCTTCAACATACCAAATGAGAATTTTGATTGGTCAATTTCTTTGGAGGCCATCTTGGATTTTTTCGAAAGTTATCCATCATGTCTACCGGTATTTAAATGCAAATCGTTCAAATCCGAATGGTTCAGGTGAGCATCACAGGCCCATGGGCCTCTTGGTGATAAGGCCTTCTATATTTTTTTTTTATGTTTGATGTCAAGCTTCATAGTTCATTGCAAAGTCGTAAATTCAAGCTTTATGGTTGCATTGCAACCACATTTCTGGTTGTAAATGTATCACTGGAATGCCTGGCTCGAGAATCCGTGTTCGATTTTCGAGCAAGTCATTCCAGTGGTACAGTTGAAAAAAATAGTCTTCCCTTGGCCTGCAAATGGATATAGATTCACGGAGCAAAATGGCAATTTTTGTGACTGATCGCTTTAAAAAGTAATTAAAATGTAAGATTTGAATTATTTTATGCAGTAGAAATTATTCACTATTATTTGATTGTACAATTTTTAATCATATAAATTCACGATTTAAAAAATAATCACGATATTCGATTTAATCACAAGATCGTGCAAGTCTAGTAGACATCACAGGAAACTGTGGCTCCCTAGATCAAGGATCCCTCTAGTCAACAAACTACCCTTGAATGACATGTGTATCATTGATTCTGTACAACTGTAACAACTGGGAGGCTCAAAAGGCAGTTCTAAGTATTCTTGATGCCTGTTACCGCAAATACCTTCATGGTATCATCTAACATAACTGGATGGACAGCATACACTATGTGCAATACAATTCCACTGTCAGTTAAAGGGACCCAAGAAAGACGGCCTATGTTTAGCCATGTCCTGCGAATGCCACAAGAAAGTCATGCACATACATGACAGAGAGCCTTGGGAATTTACTATATTCAATACCAATGCCTATAAAGCTCATAGAGGATGCCACTGCACAAACCTGTTAAAGGAATGCTAATCTCATCTCAAGTGTTGCGTTGTACTGATAGATTATGGTGTATAGATTCCACATCATTCATATCCTTTCACATTCATTTATCTGTATCACAATTATCTGCTTTGTAATATTGCGTAAATGTTGAACAGTGATCACTACCGTTTTGTCTCATCAAGTGATAGCATATGATACTATGTAAGTGCCCTTGCATTACATTCTTTATCATGTCATACTCATCTCATTGAATATTTTGAAACTAATTTGACTGGAAGTTGTTACTGCCTATGGCAGCAACAACTTTGAGTCAGATTATTTTCAAAATATTCCACAGATTACCTCTATGATTGCTTTTATATCACACTGCCACTTCTATTACTAGGCACATATACCGAGGACGACACGCTAGGCTTTTTCTGATTGGTAGAAAAATAAATCATGACAACCATCATAGGTTGTAGAAATGTATCAACATTTGGCTACTAAAGCATGAATATCTTTTGTTGCCAGCATGATAAAAAGCTAAACATGTCAGTGATGCATTATGGGTGGCAAATTCTATCACCTGAACGGGTAGTATAAGATAAGATGAGATTTCCTTTAAATGTGCTAATAGAAGCAGGACTGGGTAAATTGATACATTGAGAACCAAGAAGATCGTTGCGGAGCTAAGGACCCTGGCTGAGGACAAGATATAGTGCTAAAAAAAAAGAAAGAACTGATTGCAGCTGCTGACTGTTTTCAAACTTTTTTAGCCGCAGAACATCATCATTACGGTTTTGTTTTTGAAATATGCCTTATCCTCAAACCTATCCCAATGAAGATATATGTGATGCACTGCTATTAAATTTACATATTGTTATCATGATGAGAAATCCAATACCGGCCAGCTCAATGGAGGAATCCAGTGTTAGCGTATTATGCCCCAGCCACCTCTAGTTAAGCTCCACTCACGCTTTGACCATGTTGGGATCGATCGATCCATGCTCTCTCTGAATTTCAATTTCCAGTGAACTATACAGGTAAGCTGTTGAATATTTTGAAACTAATTTGACTGTGTGCTAGGCAGCAACAGCGCCCAGTCAAATTAGTTTCAAAATATTCAACAGAATGTTTCTTAAATAGTAGACATACAATTCGTACAACAACTCTTAGTCCGTCAACAATTAAGCATTTGTGACGAACTTAGCTACGTCATTCATGACGTAATTGATTATGACGTCATCCTACATATCACGTAGTTGATTATGACATTGGGAATTTTATTAGCCAATCATGAGAGTTATTGTCAAAAACTAATTGGCGAATGGTATGTCTGTCCCTGCTTATTGGTGCTCACTTAAGTTAGATTTGATAATCGTGAAAATATTCAATTCATTAAATAATATGCTACTTGCCAAAGCTTATGACATAATAGATATTTTAAAACTGGATTTAGCCAATTAATGGTGAAATGTGTTCAGAAATTTTGATTCTCCCATAGAAAATGCCCATGTGACGTCCAAGTGACATTTATTTGAAAAAATTGAACACTGGAATGATTGGCTTGATTATCGAGCCAGTCATCACGATGGTAAATTTTGAAAAATGTTTTTTTCTGGGTCTGCAAGTGCAATGCAGACACTATTATTGGTACACATTCGAGCACTGTCTTATCCTCAGCCAAAATCCTTAGCTTCCTCAGGTCATTTCTTGACTTGAGTGTACCGAGTCCTACATTTTTTAGGTCACCTCGTAGCATGTTTAGCAGATTTATGCAATGATACCATCTCCTGGCTTTGTATTTATTAGCTCCGAGTAGGGCGAATTCAAAGGTTCCCTGTGCTGGTGTCTCTTCTGGCATCCTTAGCACATGGTGAAACATGGACCATCTTTGCTGGGCAACTTTTACTGACAGTGGCGACGTATTACACATCTTGTATAGTGCGTCATTGGAAATTAAACTGTCTGTCCATCGGTTTCCAGTGATGTTGCGTAGGTGTTTGTGGTGGCAGGCATCAAGTGTGTCTAGAGCTGCCTTTGGAGCTGCCCAGCTGTTACAGTTATACAGCATCAAGGATAAGCAGGTTGCATTGTATAAACGTAGCCTTTTTACGAAGGGCATCTTAGATCTACAAATCCATAACTTCCAGAAGGACTGGAAAGCTATGTTCCCCATGATGTAGCATGCAGCAATGTGAGCAGTACTGCAAAGCAGTGAGCCCAGGATTTTACTTTTCCTCCATGGTTCGCCGCCACGAAGTGGATCATCATTTTCTTTAGTTTCATGCTTTGTAGATAGGTATATGTGGGTGAACTGTGTTTTGGATTCTTCATAAAGAGATTTTCAATTTTGAGTTTGCTTGGAGCTATTGGGAGAAGTTCGTCAATGGGTTTCTTTTCCTCGTCTATGAAATCCACATCGTCGGCATATTCCATCTCTAGCGGCAATATCCACTATTGACACTGGGAGATTTGGTCTTGTGGAACTTTCCTGCTTGGTGTTTGCAAACAGTAGTCTCACTAGTCGTAGCTCATCTTCATTGCAACTGGCCTGGCGTAGTACATCTATGATCTTTGAGCGTTTAATTGTGTCGAAGGCCCATGACATGTCATTGCCCATTTTCAAAACTTCCAAAACCTGCTCTGCCACGAAAAACGATTACTTATAGGCGACTTCGTTCACTTCCCATTGAATCAATCAGATCAGACATACGTGCAAGTAGTATGTGCACGAATCCATCTGAGAACATGTCCAAACTCGTGAACCAGTACGACAATGAACTACGAGCCATTCTTGATAAATATGCTCCCCTAAACCATAAAACAATCGTTGTTCGTCCACATTCACCATGGTTCAACAGTGAGATAAAGGAAGCAAAACGACTTTCATGAAAATACGAACGCCTTGCACGCAAAACGAATCTACACGTTCATTTACAGTTATATGCTGATCAGTGTAAAGTGGTTAACAAAATGATAACTGTAGCAAAGCAGGATTACTACTCAACATTAGTGTCCGAACACAAAGCACACCAGAAAAAACTGTTCTCCGTTTTCAACAGGCTCCTTCACAAAGATAAACGACGAAATACCTTACCACAGCACAGCAATTCAGTTGAGCTAGCTGGCAATTTTGGACAGTTTTTCACTGAAAAAATCGAACTCATTCGTGCAAACATTTTGAGACATCCAGATTATTCAGTACAGATTCTGAACGATGTACCAGTATCAGAATGTCCTCTGATAGAGTTTCGACCAGCTTCCATCAGTGAGGTGTCAACACTAATCAGGAAATCACCACAAAAGTCCTGTATTCTAGACCCAATACCCACACACTTGGTTAAAGACTGTATCGCCGACCTTGCACCAGTCATTACAAATATGATAAATATGTCCATGGAGAGTGGCTCTGTGCCTACTATCTTTAAATCAGCAAACGTGATACCACTGCTCAAAAAACCATCTCTGGTCTCTAACCTTCTTAACAACTACCGACCGGTATCGAATCTAACATCTATCAAAACTGTTAGAAAAAGTGATTGCAGAACGACTTCAGAATCACCTAGAAGTAAATAACCTACGTGAGTTGTACCAAAGTGCCTACCGCAAGCTTCATAGCACAGAGACGGCTTTACTACGCATGCAGAACGATATATTCTATTCTATGGACAATCGTATGTGTGTGCTATTAACACTCCTAGACCTATCTGCAGCCTTCGATACGATAGATCATACACCTATGCTATCACGACTAGCAGAACTGGGCATATCTGGTACATCACTGAGTTGGTTCAAATCCTATTTAACATGTCGCTATCAAACAATCACATTAAATGAAGCTAGGTCATCTCAGTATGAGTTGCTCTCTGGTGTGCCGCAGGGGTCTGTGCTCGGGCCTATATTATTCACTATCTACACGGCACCACTGGGACGACTTCTAGACGCACGTGGAATGAGCTATCACTTCTACGCCGATGATACTCAGATGTATCTAGCTTTTCACACACCCAACCAATTGAATGCCCAGGAAATTCTGGAAGACTGTATTCGCGATGTGAAACTTTGGATGTTAAACAACCTTTTGCAACTCAACGAGAAAAAGACAGAAATAATTATGATCGCTTCCCGTCACTTGAGACCAAAAATAGAAATTGAATCGGTTCATATCGGTGGCGCCAACATTCCTTTTAGTGTTAATGCGAGAAATATTGTCGTAGTCTTTGACAATACTATGTCTATGGAAAGCCATGTGACGTCGATCTGTAAATCTATATTTCTGAACACTCGCAACATCGGTAAAATTAGGAAATTGCTAGACTATAATGCAGTCAATACCCTCGTCCACGCAACGATTACATCAAGGCTGGACAATTGCAATTCTCTTCTCACAGGCATATCATCATCGCAGTTACAACGTCTCCAACGAGTACAAAATACGGCAGCCCGGTTAATACCCAGAACAAAAGTGCATGAACACATTCGACCAGTCCTCAAAGAGCTACACTGGCTGCCAGTGGAACAATGAATCGAATTTAAGGTCGCACTTTTCGTGTTCAAATGCCTACATGACTTAGCCCCACCGTATTTATCATCACTCATAACTAGACGAATAGCACCGAGAGCACTAAGATCGAGTGAACAGCTACTCTGCGTAGTACCCAATTCCAATCTTGTCATTGGAGAGCATGCTTTCTCCATAGCTGGACCAAAACTTTGGAACGACCTTCCATCCAACATTCAAAACAGCAACAATGTTGAGGCTTTCAAAACTTCTAAAAACCCATTTGTTCCAAAAAGCATATTTCACTATTTTAAACTAGCTTTAACTTTTGTAAAGCGCCTTTGGGCAGTTAATTCTGGAATTAGCGCTATATAAATGCATACATACATACATACATACATACATTTTGTGGAAATCCCTGTGTTTGGACATGACTACCAACACAAGCATGCGTTGAGCCCATACAATGTCTGCACAGCTGCGTCCACATTTGAAGCCACTGACATGATCCGGTGAAGTCATCGATCTTGTCTCGGATGCGACAGAGTAGAGTAACATTGGATAGGATTTGGACACATGCTTCCTTGAGATCACACAATGACCCTGGGGTCAGAAGATCAAATGTCAAGGTCATTAGGCAAACATCTAATTTTTTTAACATTAACATTTTCCATTTAACTCAGCTTTCCTGTTTATATCTCATATTTAGTTTACTGAACCAAAACTTGGGCACATGCTTCGTTTTAATAACACATCATCACACAAGGACGTTGTTGTGATAGGCTCAAAGGTCAAGGTCACTGTGACCTTGGTAAAAGCTTTGTTTTTTTCAACATTAACATTTTCCGTTTAGCTCAATTTAGCTGTTTATATCCTATCTTTGCTTAAGCATATTGCACCCAGACTTGAACACATGCTGCCTTATAATGACAGGGCATCAAACAATAACATTTGAGTCCACGGTCAAAGGGCAAGGTCATTGTGACCTCTGTAAAAACATTTTTCAACATTAACATTTTCCGCTTAGCTCAACTTAGCAGTTCATATCTCAACTGTGGTTAATCATACGTGACCCAAACTTGGACACATGCTTCCGTATAATGAGGAGGCATCACATAATAACCTTGGGGCAAAGGTTTCAAGGTCAAGGTCACTGGGACATTGGTAAAAACTGCTTTTTCAATATTAACATTTTGCAATTAGCTGAACTTAGCAGTTCATATTACATCTTTGGTTAGGTATATTGGACTCAGCCTTGGACACATACTTCCTTAATATTGGAGGGCATCACAATCATTTTGGGGTCAAAAAGGCAAAGGTCACGGTTATTGTGATTTGTGAAATTGGTGAAAACTGGGTTTTTTTCAACATTGACATTTTGTGCTTGGCTCAACTTAGCAGTTCATATCTCATGTTTACTTAATCAAACTTGTACACACTTCCTTATAATGAGAGGGTATGACACAATGACATTGGGGCTTAAAGGTCAAAGGACAATATTATTGTGATATTGTAAATGACTCAGCATTAACAGTTTGCGTTTAGCTTAGCTTAGCTTAGTAGTTCTTATCTCATGTTTGGTTAATTCTACTGGATCCAAACTTAAGCACATGCTTCCTTATAATGAAAAACATGACATAATGTCCTCCGGGGTCAAAAGGTCAATGATCATTATGGTTTGAGAAAAACCTTTTTTCAACGGTAACGTTTTGTGTTTAGCTCAGTTTCACTGTTTATATCTCATGTTCTCTTAAAGGACAATTCCGGGATGGGTAAATGTGGACTTTTTTTTTAAAGACTTATATGACTAACATATTGGATCCTAAATAACAACAATAGACAACTAATATGAAGAATTATACCATCGTAAACATGGGATTATTTCGTCTCCCAGGCGGGATCATTTCTCACAACGAGAGCGAGATTTCATGAGATTGTGACGTCATCCCCGCACTGACGCTATCTTTGCCGAGCATGGAGACTTAAAGTAAATATTTATATGTATGGAAGCCTAACATGTGCTAATTTGTAATCATTAGGACATTGTCCAGTTAAGCTAGTAAGTTTTTTCAAGTAATTCTAGTATCTGAAGTCGGTGGGACATCGTTAAACCCTTAGACCGCTGAATTCTATATACAATATTTCATACTTTTTTCTCTACCATATCAGTATGTGATCATTTTGGTAACACTGCTGGTGTAAGTAATTTCTGTGCACGTCGGCAACACGTTTCAGTAACTCTTTTGTTTCAAAATGTACCCCGGAACTATCTCTGTAAGTAGGCTATAACGCATTTTACAGCACACAATAAAGGTTAAATGAAGTGGCACACTTGACCCGTGCGTATTGTCAAATTACTCTGCCGACTCAAGATACCGTTATAACGCGTGTCGCAGGAAGTGTAAATATATATTCTGAGAAAACATGATAATATTGCTGGAACCACAGAACCGATTGTAATAATTCTGATACCCACCTGTTCCTGTAAATTCGAAGATTTATCCAATAAATACCATAATTATTGAAATTACTACACCGTGCCAGGCAATATTGATCGGCCGTGAAAAACTCCCAGATTTTATGTCAAAATGTCAGTTCAATTGATGATATCTGGCAATATTCATGTGAGCAAAATTATAATTAGTCAGGCAAATAGCCATTTTTTCAGCTTTAAGCACACTCAAATTTAATGACAATGCGCAAAGTATTTCCAAAGATAGAGCCTGCGAGACAAAACCATCTCATGCTGAATTTTACCAAAAAAAGGATAAAATATTCTCAGATCGTATCTTAGATGACCAATATTTGTGTATTCCAGACTTTTGAACCCTTTGTCCAATTTTAACATCCATTATGTCATATTAATCCCGAAGACGGCACCTATTTAAAGATCCTAGAATCATTTGAATCACTTCAGCCGTTCCGTTGGTATTATCATTTCCGTATACTTCCTCAAAATATGTACCCGCATCTATAGGCCTCGTGCCACCAGTCATCCCTAGTAGTGGCGGTGTGGGTTGACGTTGATAGACGCGATAAAATGGCAGCGCAAAAAATGGTCAATTTTGCCGACTATCTAGCGATAGTTGGTTATCCTATTTCTATCTGGATATCCTGCATTGTCCTTTAATCATCCGGAGCTAAAGTTGGACACTTGCTTCTTTATAATGAGTTGGAATGACACATGACACCTCAAAATGTCAATGGTCAAGGTCACTGTGTCCTTGCTAAAACCTAGTTTTTGTCAAAACTAACATTTCGCTTTTAGCTCAACTTAGCAGTTTATATTTTATGTTTGGTTAAGGATACATGGCACCCATTCAGACACATGTTTATAATGGCATGGCATGACACAAGCACCTCAGCGTCAAAAGGTCATGGTCAGTGTGATAATGATAAAACCCAGGGACTTTCTCAACAATAACATTTTGCTTTTACCTCAACCTACCAGTTCATATCTCATGTTGTGTTAATAATACTGCACCAAAACTTGGACACTTGCTAATGAGAGGGCATGAGACAATTACGTTGGGTTCAAATGGTCATGGTCATTAATACATGTATGGGTAAGACTTCTATATTTATCTTATGTTTGAAGTCAAGCTTCATTGCTCATTGCAAAGTCGTAAAGTCTGGTTTACATATGATGCAGTCGATTTAAAACTTTGAAACACGAAGTCCCAGAACCTAAATTTCAAGGTAAGTTGTTGAGTATTTTGAAACTAATTTGCCTGGGGACTGTTGCTGTCTATTGCAGCAACAGCTCCCAGTCAAATTAGTTTCAAAATATTCAACAGTGTTTATTAAATTGTAAATTCATCAGTGACATAGAATTCATACACTCATGACAGATGTTTTGATTTTCATGATGGAGCTATATGCGTCAATATCATTTATGATTTTTAACTAACAAATGATGTAAGTCATTATGATGTCATACAGATCAGTTCCCTTTATTAAGCATACAATATCTGTGTGATAAATGTTATTAACTATTTGATTAATGCTTATTTAACATCCTCTATCTATTATACCTTTGATGATTATAGTGACGATCTGACCTTTAACCTAGTGGGATACACATTTATATTGCTCAATGATGTGTGCACAGCAGCAAATGGCGTTTATACCAAACAGAAGCTAGATGCAAAGGTATCAGTGTTTAATGTATGACAGCAGTTTATTTCTGATTCAGCACAGGTGTGGTCTAAAGATAATGGACCTTTCCAGTTTATCCATCAATCACATGATGTCATAATGAATTACATGACATGTAGGATGATGTCATAATCAATTACGTCATGGATGATGTAGATAAGGTTGTCACAAATGCTTAATTGATGATGGACTAGCGTTGTTTTGCAAATTGTATGTCTATTTTATGTATACTATTTAATAAATGTGCTGTTGAATATTTTGAAACTAATTTAACTGGACGCTGTTGCTGCCATATAGGCAGCGACAACACCCAGTGAAATTAGATTTAAAATATTCAACAGCTTGCCCTTGTAGGTTTCTGTAAATTGATAGTCGGGCAGTTCAGGGATCGATCCCAACACGCTGAAGTGTGGGTGGAGGTTAGTTAAAGATGGGCTGTGCATAGCTAAAGCTGGATTCCTCCATTATGCCTTCATGATTATTATGACATGTATGATGTCACACATATCATCAACCTTCTGCCATTTCCAGCATGTTAAGATATCTGAATAAAGATATCGCTATCCTAACTATAGCTTCGTGAACATGGCACCAGATCAGTAATGACAAATTCTTTGAGTAAAGAATATTTTGTTGAATATTTTGAAAATAATTTAATTCAGAGCTGTCAAATTAGTTTCGAAATATTCAACAGCTTTCCTGTATTGTTACAGTGTTATATAATGCCTGGTAATATGTAACGTTTAATTTAACAGCATACAGGAAATAAAGATGTATGGGATTGCATGGATTCCAATCATTAATATTTCTTTTATTTGTTTTTCCAGGATTTAGGAAAGAATGGTGTCTTGTTCTACAACATCATTTTTACGCTGCTACCAGCCATCCTGATTTTTCTTTTGACTGATGATATTGTTCAGGTATGCTTGGTCTTTACTCTGGTGCTACAGTACATGGCGGAAATAACGTAACATGTTTTTCAAACAAAATAAAACATACTGTTGAATATGTTGAACACAATGGACCTTTCCGGTTTTAGCTATACCCCGCCCATCTCTAGCTAAGCTCCACCCACACCTCGCTCATGTTGGGATCGATCGATCTCTGAACACCATGACTATAAATTTCCAAAAAACTACACAGGTAAGCTGTTGAATATTTTGAAGCTAATTTGACTGGGTGATGTTGCTGCCTAAGGCAGCAACAGTGCACAGTCAAATTAGTTTCAAAATATTCATGTTTATTAAATAGCAAAGAATTACAAATACATACAATTCATACAATGTGTCGGACTGTTTGAGATTTTATGATGGTGTATATGGAACCCTTTGTGACGTAATGATTGTGAGGTCATCATACACTC
The DNA here is from genome assembly GCA_034401795.1 of Chaetoderma sp. LZ-2023a. Classification (NCBI taxonomy): domain Eukaryota; kingdom Metazoa; phylum Mollusca; class Caudofoveata; order Chaetodermatida; family Chaetodermatidae; genus Chaetoderma; species Chaetoderma sp. LZ-2023a. The sequence continues at coordinate 126,853,124 of CM067369.1, forward strand.
GATGAGCTGATTATGATGTCATACGAGGTCATATGATGGATGGATACTCTGGAAAGGTGAATTGAATTGAATTGGAAGAATTTGCTGTCGTGACTTTCAATCCAATTATGTTCAAAATACTCAACTGTCATTAACAGCTTACGCCAACACCATTTTCAAAATAAATAGCAGTTGATAAAGAGAAGCGATCTGATGAATCCAACCTGATAACTATGCAAAGGGAGTGTTGAATTACTCATTTTCCATATTATGCTACACAATCAGGGGAGGATACTCTTGGCACTGCGAAGCGGATCCTGGCCCGAATTACTTAACATTATTTCAAAATACTTCAGCATCACTTTGAATCACCAAGTGTTGTTAGCAGCTCGCAACATTTACTTGTTTCAGTTGGTCAACCGATAAAACTTTTCAAGATACGGTTTAGTGAGTGATTGAGATTGATAGAATATGGCACTGACTGAGGGTGTGTGTGGTGGGTGGGGTCCATCCATTCATTATAAGAACTGTATTTCATGACAAATTTTGACCATCCAAGGGTTAAAGATCTTTAAACAGCTAAAGAGGAGAAGCTTTAATATACTGGTCTTATTGAAGATTACTGCATGCTAATTTTTGTACACAATTCCTATTCTGTCACCCATATTTGTTATTATTTGTGGAAATTAGTGCTGGCGATAGTTTCTCATTTCACTTCAAGCGTATACTTACCTCCCTAACACTCTTTGATATCTCCTAAATATCGACCTTCACTCAATAAAACCTCAGATTAAAAAAGGTAGATGCCCCTACTGGGCAGGGAGTGAGTTGACAGTCCGGCGGATGGCAGCCCCAACCTTGCTTGCGCATGCGCAGTCTGACACTTCCTCTTTTCTAATTTATTGGCTAAGAGACACATGCTGTTGTTCTGTTCGCTCAATTTGCGTTTGCTTTCTAACTATTTCAAGTGTTCTAGAGTTCTTATATCATGTTGGATCGTGCTAAATCACCTGAGGCTATGCCGGGATCAAGAAGTCAGCTGAATTTCGGTGATGCGCATTAGACGTGATAGGTATAGGTGCCTAAAAACTGGTAAAATATTATTTTGGCGCTATGAAATAATAATCTCTCTTTGTTTTTGTGTCCACTGGTTCATGTCTTGGATGTTGGTCACTCAGGAGATGGATTTCTCTCCACCATTGTCCCCTTTTTATACCCCGACAAAAAATGTGTCATGGTATTATGTAACGCCGGCGTCCATCCGGGCGCGTGAGTAGGTGGGCATGTGGCCGGCAGAGTGGGTTCCGGATGATAACTCCGTTACCGTTTGTCAGATCGCATTGAAACTTCATAGGGTGGTTGCACTAAGTCTTGGGAAGAAACCTATCGAAATCGACGCTGATCCAAAATCCAAGATGGCCGCCAGCCACCGTCGGCCATCTTGAAAATTGGTTTCCGGCTGGTAACTCCGTTACCGTTTGTCGGATCACATTGAAACTTCATAGGGTTGTTGGACTAGGTCTGTGGAAGAAACCTATCGAAATCGACGATGATCCGAAATCCAAGATGGCCGCCGGCTTGAAAATTGGTTTCCAGATGATAACTCCCTTACAGTTTATCGGATCGCTTTGGAATTTCATAGAGTGGTTGGACTAGGTCTGGGGAAGAAACCTATCGAAATCGATGATGATCCAAAATCCAAGATGGCCGCCAGCCACCGTCGGCCATCTTGAAAATTGGTTTCCGGATGATAACTCCGTTACCGTTTATCGGATCGCTTTGGAATTTCATAGAGTGGTTGGACTAGGTCTGGGGAAGAAACCTATCGAAATCGATGATGATCCAAAATCCAAGATGGCCGCCAGCCACAGGTGGCCATCTTGAAAATTGGTTTCCGGATGATAACTCCCTTACCGTTTATCAGATTGCTTTGAAACTTCATAGAGTGGTTGGACTAGGTCTGAGGAAGAATGCTATCGAAATCAACAATGATCCGAAATCAAAGATGGCCGCCAGCCACCTGTGACCATCTTGAAAACTGGTTTCCAGTGGATAACTCCGTTATCGTTTATCGGATCACTAGGAATCTTCATAGGGTGGTTCGACTACCTATGGGGAAAAAACCTATTGAGATTGACAATCATCCGAAATCCAAGATGGCCACCAGCCATGGGCTGCCATCATCAAAGTTGGTTTCTGGATGATATCTCCATTACCATTTATCAGATCACTTCCTAGGGTCGTTGGAATACAATGTATGTCTGGTGAAGAAACGTATCAAAATTTATGATAATCTGAAATCCAATATGGCCACCAGTCAGTGGCAGCCATCTTGAAATTTGGTTTCCGGACAATACTTCCTTGACCATTTAACGGATCGCTGTGACACTTCATAAGGATGACTGGTCTGATGGGTCTGAGGAAGAAATAAATATTTTCTGAAAGCTCTCATTCATTGGTTTGTCATGATGGCGGGGTATTACGCGCCGTTTGCGGAGCTCTTGTTCATGTTAGGAATAAAAACTATGCCCAGAGTGATTGAGAGCTCTCGTAAGAATGAGTTCTTCATTCTGCCCCATGGTCCAATAGTTTTATGGTGGAGAGGCATGGTGATGATGGTGGATTACTCAAGAGCACTGGATATGGTAGTATGTATATAATAAAGACGCAGGTATTATAGAGTTATGAAAAATGTCACTAAACTATTTGAAATATTTACACAGTTTTGCTCTCAATTCTTTTACTGTTTCTCTGATGGTTGCCATAGCTTATTGGTTTATCCATCTATTTATTATGCTCTTGGGTGTTGAATACAATTCGTCCTTACACCTGGATGATGTTTTCTGTCAGATTGTTTTCTTGTTTTTGAAGATATGATGTCATAATCAGCCCTTGTTATTATTATTAACACTTCATTTTGCCCACACTGATTTATCTTACTTACCAACTGTCCTTTATGGTCAGTTAGTTCTTGCTCCATTTTTATTGGGGTTTTAGTTTACTAACTTATTAACTAAAGAACTCATTGTCTTCGTCTTGTGGCCTTGCAGAAATCTGGTTGTGTGTTCTGTTGATGCTTCCTCAAGCCCAAGTTGGCCCCACATGTTTGCACTAAATGTAGCAAGTGTGGCCCAAATGTGATGTCTGTAAACAGTGGGTGTGTGGAGTGTGCTTCAGGCGAAAGATAAGGCGCGTGAGGAGAAGCGGTTGAAAAAGGACCGGGCGAGTGTAAGTCGTAGGGGTAAGAGGAAGGCCTCCATGTCCACGAACATGGAGGCCTTCTGGCTTGAGATGATGGGGAGATGAAAAAGACAATCAAGGGCCTGGTACCAGAGTTACTTCGTGGCATGCTTCCTGGTCCATGTGATTCATTGTCTTCTCCATCTGCCCCTGGTCAGATAGTCCCCGCTGCTGAATTTAACCTTCCTAGTGGTTTACCAGTTTTCCATAGAGATTCAGCGGTGGCTCTGGTAGAACCCGGCTGGAGGCTTACCTCGCCTGCAGATCTTGGGCCAAGAGTGATGGACCCAAGTTCCCACTTTACAGGTTCCATGGCGTGTCCACATTCCCAAGGTACCATACTCTTTTACAGTACCTTCCTTGGCCAGTCCGGATTAGCGCTCTTTGCTAACCCGGAGTCTAACTTTTCTGGCCAGGAGGATGCAGATTATCTTTTGGGGTCATCCGATGATGCCATGACCATGGAATTAGAGGGACATGCACCCCTCGCAGGGAGCACAGACGACTTTTTCCATGGGTATACTTTCGCAGGATTTGCATTGATGGCGCAGAGGGATGCCTGGGTTGGAGCCAATAACTGGCTGTATCGCATACTATGGCTTGCCGATGGTATGGCAATTGCCGCTCCGGGCCATGGCGTGGTGCATTATTCCCCGCATGATGCCACGGCTCCTGGTCTAGCCACGGCACAAATCTTGCCTGCTCTTTTGGGGCCCGCATGTTTTTACCAGATTGCCAGGAGTATCCACGGCTCCAGCCACGTATACCTGCGAGTGTTATTGACGGCGATAAAGGCACACGCCTAGTCCAGCACTCGCAGGTAGCCATGGAGGAGGACTGGTAGGACGCTTGTCAGTGGCTGGTAAGCGTCAAGTCAGAGCTCAACGTCGGCTTCCCATCGGGACCAGTGGCCGTGGTTGGTGGAAAAGCCGACGATGTCTGCCATGCCAGTTCTGCCGCTAGCTGAGCATATCATTGATATGTTCACAATGACAGAGGCACCCATTAAGCCTAATGGACATCTCGCAAAGGCCCCTCGCAAGGTGGCAAGACGATGCCGCATTGTAGCTAGTCAATACCAACAATATGGTGTGGTGCCTAAGCTCCTCCAGCGCAGCCAGCCAGGCAGCCGCCCACGCACCAAGGTGCGCACGGTGCGTGCCATGGCGCGCAAGGATCTGGTTGTGGTAATCGTGCCTGATGGGCCGGTGGCTCCTCGGGTCTTCACCAGGGTGGTCCTTGCAATGACGGCATATTTCCGCAGAAGCATAGCAGTCCGCACTTACATAGACAACTGGCTGTTAAAAGCTCACAATCGGGAAAGTTTGTCAGCAAATCTGGAGATAGTTTTGAAAACTCTCACAGACTTGGGCTGGATAATCAACTTTCAAAAATCAGAACTGACTCCATCCCAGAAGTTTGTTTACCTGGGCATGTTCTTCGATCAGGAGATCGGGTATGTTTACCATACAGACTGTGTGCCCCAGTCGCTATGTGCTGGAACGGGTTTACTTAAGAATGCTGGGATTAATGGTCTCTCTAGACCCAGTCATTACACAGCCGGCCTTGCGAAGGCAGCCTATCCCATTATTAGTCCCCTACCGGTAAAACCGGCGGACTATAGGTTTGCACTCCGTCTGTCCATCCATCCATCTGTCCATCTGTCTGTCCATCCATCTGTCGCAGTTGGTTTTCCACACTTTTTTTGCAGTCCTTCACGGTATTCAACTGAGAATTGGTATATTGCTTTGTTATGAGAAGTTATAGATCAAGTTCGAGTTTCAGACATTTTCGTCAATTTTTCATGGAGTTATGCCCCCTTTCGACTTATGAAATACAAAAAATATTAGTTTTCCGCACTTTTTCGCAGTCTTTCAAGATATTCAACTGACAATTGCTACATTGCTTTGTTATGAGAAGTTACAGACCAAGTTCGAGTTTCAGGCATATGCGTGAATTTTTGATGGAGTTATGCCCCCTTTCGACGTAGGAAATATGAAAAATATCAGCTTTCTGCAAATTTTTTTCGCACTCCAAGATATTTAAGAAAAAATCAGTACATCGCTTTAACCTAAGAGGTTACAGAGTAAGTTCGAGTTTCAGACATTTTCGTCAATTTTTCATGGAGTTATCCCCCTTTCATCTTATGAAATACGAAAAATATTAGTTTTCCGCAGTCTTTCAAGATATTCAACTGAGAATTGCTACATTGCTTTGTTATGAGAAGTTACAGACCAAGTTCGAGTTTCAGGCATATGCGTGAATTTTTGATGGAGTTATGCCCCCTTTCGACTTAGGAAATATGAAAAATATCAGCTTTCTGCAATTTTTTCTGCACTCCAAGATATTTAAGAAAAAATCAGTACATCGCTTTAACCTAAGGGGTTACAGAGTAAGTTCGAGTTTCAGACATTTTTGTCAATTTTTCATGGAGTTATGCCCCTTTCGTCTTATGAAATACGAAAAATATTAGTTTCCTGCGCTTTTTTTCCGCAGTCTTTCAAGATATTCTACTGAGAATTGCTACATTGCTTTGTTATGAGAAGTTACAGACCAAGTTAAAGTTTCAGGGGTATGCATCAATTTTTGATGGAGTTATGCCTGCTTTCGACGAAAAATATTAGCTTTCCACACTTTTCGCAATCTTTCAAGATATTTAAGGGAAAATTGGTACATCGCTTTAGTATAAAGAGTTGCAGAGTAAGTTCGAGTTTCAGACATTTTCATCAGTTTTTCATGGAGTTATGCCCCCTTTCGACTTATGAAATACAAAAAATATTAGTCTTCCGCCCTTTTTCTCGCAGTCTCAAGATATTCAACTGAGAATTGGTACATTACTTTATTATGAGAAATTACAGACCAAGTTCGAGTTTCAGGCATTTGCGTCATTTTTTGATGGAGTTATGTCCCCTTTTGACTTATAAATATATCAGCTTTCAAGACGTTTTCCTTCTCCTTCACCATATATAACTGAAACCTGGTTTATTGCTATGTTATGAGAAGTTACAGATCAAGTTCGAGTTTCAGCTGCTTCTGTCAATTTATAATGTACTTTTTGACTGTCAATCTCTAAAGATTTTTATATCACCAGGTAGGGGACATGTATTGCAAAGCAATACTTACAGAATGCTTGTTTCTCATGACACAGTGGACCCAGAGTACAGGATCACTGGACTCAAAAGTGTCAGTGTTGGAACCACCTTCAATGGTGGATTAAAAAAGAGAATCTTCTGGCGGGGTGAGCACAGGGCTTTGGAATATGGATCAGTCACAGAAATACATCAATCTACTGGAATTACGAGCAGTAATCCAGGGCCTGGAACATTTCATAGAGAATGTCCAGGGCAACATAGTTTTGCTTCGATCAAACAACTCAACAGTAGTGACCTACATAAACCGCCAGTGCAGAACGAAGTCACCCAGTCTCTGTATGATGACATGGAAACTGCTTTGTGATCACTGAAATCAGGCCGTTCACATTCCGGGAAGGTTAAATTTGTTAGCAGACTCATTGAGCCGAAAGAAAAGTGTTTTACCTACGGAATGGCAACTAAATCAATGTGTGGCAGATCGTCTGTTCAACCACTGGGTTAAACCCAACATAGACTTAATCGCACCGAAGGAGAATGCGAAGATAATGACATACATCTCTCCGATTCCAGATCTGAGCGCTATCGCAACAGATGCGCTAGCTATTAGCTGGGAGGGAATGTATGCATATGCATGCCTTTCAGCAATCCTGATTCCAAAAATTCCTCAGAAAGTCAGGCAGGGGGAGTGCCAAGTGCTTCTAATCGTCTCAAATTGGCCACGCCGATCATGGTACACGGATCTGCTGGATCGTCTGGTCTGCAATCTGGTTCCTCTGCATCTGATGGACAATATAATCTTTGGGCAAGGCCCATCACAACAATCCGTCAATGTTCCAATTGACTGTGTGGATGTTGTCGAGGGCTTTTCTGAGCAAACAGCCATGTTTATGGCAAAAGCCAGAAGGGGGTCAACCGCCAGACATATAATTATAAAATCACCAGATTCGCAGAATGTATGTATTAATCCAATGGATTCGTCTATTCAGGTGATAGTCGATTTCTTCTCACCTGTATGATGCCTACAGCCTTAACCCTAATTCTATTGCTAACCATAAGTCAGCTTTAATGTATGTTATCCCTTGCTTGGTTAATAGGGGAAGTGATGAAGTATGTAATTTCATACTATATTTAATTTCATAATATTTACTTTAATTAAAGGCATGGGTAATCTAAGACCGAGAAATGCTCCAGTGATTCCGGCTTGGAGTCTATCTCTAGTGCTCCATGTACTAGGTGATAAACCCTTTGAACCACTAAGCTCCATTTCTATGAAAATATTGACACTTAGATCTGTTTTTCTAATAGCTGTGTCCTCGGCAAGGCATAGAAGTGAAATTCACACCTTATCTGCCGAGACAGACCGTTATGTGGTTACAGCGGAAGGTCTCGGGCCTCTACCTAGGGTTAATTTCATGGCCAAGAAATAGCCTATTGTTTTTCCAGCTTTGACTAGATATGATCGTAGTTCAAAGGTAAGGTGTCCTTTCCGTGCATTAAACCGGTACAAGCAACGAACACAGGAATGGCGGATGGACCCTAGTTCGTTAGGTTGTCTTACATTGAACCCCATGGCCGGGTGTCAAAAGACACTATTTCACGGTGGATTGTGGAATGCATCCAGCTATGCCACAAATCCACCACTGGCAAACTGGTTGACATGGCTAAGGCTCACAGTGTCTGTGGCATAGTGGCTTCCACCACCCTGTTTAACGGGGGTACCGGTGGATGACATTATTTCGGTATCCCAGTGGCACTGTGAGTCGAGTTTTGCCACCTATTACCTCCGTGACACCTCCAATCCTCTCGCCTTGTCAATTTTGAAAAGATAATCAGGTGTACAGATTGTATATAAGGCGTTCTCACTGTTTATAAACAGCACATTTAATTGTGGGAACAACCACTATTGTTCTGTGACTCTCTTCACCAAGGGGAAGATGATGTCCAAGTCAAAGATTTACAAGCTGAGTCTTGTGTCTTGTGTTGTTTTCATAATTACATGTATGTCACGTTACCCATACTTATATGGTGATGGTTCATGTTATTATGTGGTTCTTACATGAGGGTTTATGAAATGAAGCATTTCGTGCGATGTCTTTTAGTACTATAGCACTAGTACATAGAGAGCATTTAGGACATTGTGATCATAACTCCTCCTGTCCCAAAAGGAGCGGGGAGCTCATATGACTCGATGCTCATTACTCTCACCCTTCGGTTATGAACCAATGTTCTTTCCTCCTGGTTGTGTTTCTATATGTGATGTGAGTGCTTAAGCGCAAAAGGATCTTGGTTCTCCTAGGGAAGAGCAGGATTTTTGGATCTCGCCTCCCGCCAAATTCACTGATGAACTCTGGCAATATCAAATAGTGTTTGGGAGGCAAGTATACTCATGAAGTGAAATAAAAGTAATCACAGATTTTTTTTCCCCACCTCTCCGCCCACAGAGGCTCGGTCTTCAGGCATATTATAGTTGCATTATGTCAGCCAATAAATTATGTCGAGGAAGTGACAGGCTACGCATGCACGAAGTGGGGCCGGCATCCACCCGGCTGTCAACTGACTCCCTGCCTAGTAGGGGCACATAACTTTTTTAATCTGAGCTTTTATTGAGTGTAGGTAGATATTTTCGGAATATCAAAGAGTGTTTGGGAGGTAAGTATCAACTCTCTCATGAAAAAATCCCCAAATAAGTCACGTTCGTTCCAATATAAGACATATTCAACATGTTTGCTGCGTGATTGCCCCAAATTTGAAGTCTGGGCAAGTCATTGATGAAAGTGTTAATGTTTTACTGACCCAGCTGGCCATAGCCGACATCCGCAATTATCTTTAAAAAAGTCCTTTTTCGCGTGACTATTTTTGATAATTTTATCACTAGAATTCTTCTCGGAATGGAAATGGACATTTTCAAACCAATTAATACTCATATCGGCCAAAAACCGCTTCTGCCATATCTTGAGAAATGTCCATTTGCAGACCAAGAGAACAGTAATTTTGAAAATTTACCACTGGAATGACTGACTCGCTTATTCCAGTGGTAAATTGTCAGAAAATCGTCTTCTTGGTCTGCAAATGGAAATTTTCTGAGAAAATTGAAATTTTCATGAACAAATTCGAGGGTTAAAGGGTTAAGCAAAAACGGAAATTTTCATGACCTCTTTTTAACATTAACCAATTCATGCCAAAACCAGCCTCCAGTGGTTTGAGGAATATCAATTTGCAGGCTGAGAGAACTCTTGTTGAAAATTTACTACTGGAATGACTGGCTCGATTAATTCCAGTGGCAAATTTTTAAAAATAGTCTTCTATTGGCCTGCAAATGGCCATTTAATAGGCAAATATTTGAATTTTTTTTTTTCAAATTGAGTCATTAAAGGGTTAAAGGTTTAATTGAAAAAAATCAATGGCTTGTTGACAATTTATATACAGTTCAGCTCATCATAACCTAACGTTTCCAAAACAAAATAAAATGTACTGTTGAATATTTTGAACTTAATTTGATTGGAAGCCATTTTTGTCTCATGAAGCAATAGTTTCCAATCAAATTAAATCCAAAGGATTTAAGAGAACATTTCATATATCATGTTAAAAATTGTACTAACATGTTTCTGGGGTGTTTTTTGGAAACATTTTAACTTATTTATGAGCTGTACTGTATTCCTTCTAAAACATAAACATATCACATTTGGTAGAATTTCGTCCAACGGTGTCAGAGGAGTTGCATTACAATCAATTTCATGACCTTTTGTCTCCATCCACCACCCCCTGAGGCTGGGTCAAATGTAAATGTGCTCATGCACTCCATATTGATATGGGTAACTTTCATACCAAATTTGGTTGAATTCCATCTAATTATTTTGGAGGAGTTGTATTGCAATCAATTTTTTTACCATTTGACTGCCATCCCCATCCACTCCTGGGGGCGGGGCCAAATATAAATGTGCTCATGCACTCCACATTGATATTGGTAACTCACATACCAAATTTGTTTGAGTTCTGTCCACCGGTTTCGGAGGAGATGCGTTACAATCAATTTGACCCTTTAACCCCTCCCCACCCCTGGGGATGAAGCCAAATGTAAATGACCTCTTGCACTCCACAATCATATGGGTAACTCGCATCTAAAATTTGCTTGAATTCTGTGTAACAGTTTCAGAGGAGTTCTGTTACACATGATTTGACCTTTTGACCCTTGCCCCACCCTCCTGGGGGCAGAGCCAAATCTAAATATTGTCTTGTAAAGCGCAATCATATGGGGAACCCACATAGCAAATTGGTTTAAATTCCACCCACTGGTTTGTGTGGAGATAGCGTGATGGATGGATGGACAGACAGATGGACAGAGGTAATTACAATATCCCTGGCTTTTTTAAAACATGGGGATAATTATTGTTTGTATGATTCTTATTGCAGGTTATAAACTTTTCTGGTTGGTGGGATCCGGCGTTTGTCATGCAATTCATGCTGTCTTGTTTTATGGGCTTTATTCTCAATTACGCCATAATTTTGTGCACATCCTATAATTCTGCTCTCACCACGACTATTGTTGGTGTTATAAAGGTGAGATAATGCTTCCAGTTATTAGCTCACCTGACCTGAAAGGCCAAGTGAGCTTATACCATGGCGACCGTCCGTCATCCATCTGTCTGTCATCCGTCCGTCAAATTGCTTCTCCGTAACAGTTTGGCCGATTTCAACTAAATTTGGCTGGAAGGTTGCTATCCTGGTACCCTCCAGAACTCATATTCAGAATGTTGATTGGTCAATTTTTTGGGTGAAAATCTTAGACTTTAGAAGTTTAATGGGAACTCAAAAAGCTACTCATAAACCGTGTGTCGGATATCAACTTAATTTAACTGGAAGGATTCTATCATGATAGACTAGAACCTCTATTCAGAATTTTAGTTGGTCAATTTCTTTGGTGGCCATCTTTGATTTTTTTTAAACTATCCATCATGTCTATTTAAATGCAAATGGTTTAAATGCTAATGGTCGAGGTGAGCATCACAGGCCCTTGGGCCTCTTGTTTGTTGAAAGAGGATGAGAGATTATTCAAAGGTGCATATTTCCAGCAGAATGGTTCAAAATAAAATTGTTAAAGTTATGTACTTAAATTGTGTGCCTAGATATAATGAAATGAAATAAATCTTAGCATATGATGATTTCATTATGTATAAATTAATATAATTTTTCAAGCCCCTAATTCAAATTCACAACTAAACCTATGAAATTTATTTATATGGAATGAAATAATCATATGTTAAGATTTATTTCGTTTCATTACATCGAGGTACACAATTTAAGCATCTAAAAGTATATAATTTCAACAATTTTATTTTCAAGCATTTTTCTGTGAATATGCACCTTTAATGATGATGTTGTTGGTGATCAAAATGTCTATGTTGTTCAGATTATGCCTGCTCATCTCAACTTTGATGGCTTATATTTAGGCACTATGACTATTATTATCCTTTTAGTGGCCATTGTCAGATTGGCAAACCTAAATGCTTGATTCGGAAATGTCCATTGGCAGGCTATGTGAAGACTATGTTTTAAAATTTACGACGAATAACTGGATTGGTTAACAAGCTTAGCCAGTCATTCAAAAATAGTCTTTGGTCTGCAAATTGACATTCTTCAAGACAACTGCAGAAGCCATTTTTGGCTGGCCTTAGGCATCAATGACTTCCAGTCAAATTAATAGGACTACGCTACGGAATGCATCTTTGACTAAAGTTGATCAGCTGCTTGCTCTTTGCAACATTGATTGTGGGTTCCAAAGTTCAATGTATTATTGATTCAATTATGGAAATAATATTTCCGGATAGTAACTTGAGATCTACCCAACTGAACTTTAACTATGTCTTGTCAGTTGGCAGCCTTATTAATATTATGATCAGTTCTAGGTTGTGTTGAACCAGATATATGTAAATTATCAAAATTGGTGATCAGAAAGCAGGTTGTGTTGGGGAGTGATTATCATCATCAACATCGCGGCCACCGCCACACTCATCATCATCATCAACATCGTCGTCGTCGTCAATTCTGTTGTTGATTGTGTCCCTGGATGTATCAGCATTTTGTCACTGAATGAAGGATGTCATGTTGCTTAATGTCTTCACTCATTCAAAGACATTATAATGCCTTGTTTTCACAGATCAGTAGAGTTCAGAAACAACATAGCATGTTTCACAAATGAAATAAAACGTGCTGTTGAATATTTTGGATATAATTGGATTGGAAGGCAGCAATGGCTTCCAATCCAATTATGTCCAAAATATTACACAGATCATTTCTTACATCGTATTCAAAATTGTACTAAACTAACATGTTTCTGTTTTTATTTTGAAAACATGTTAACTCATGTATGAGCTGTACTGTGATATGTGTTTCAGAATCTGCTAGTCACATATTTAGGAATGTTTCTCGGCGGAGACTATATATTCAGCTGGATAAATTTTATCGGATTAAATATCAGGTGAGTGGGTCACCTTGTTCTTTCACTTCATGAGACTCAGAGTATACTTACCTCCCTAATACACTTTGACATTTCTAAATATCGACCTTGCTACAATAATACCCAGATTTAACAGAAACGGCCTGTAATAGGCAGGTATGAAAGCATGCACCGACTGTCACTTTCTCTGTCTTTGCTTTATTCTTAGCCTTTTGCATTGCTACCTATCAATTTCTAGTCTATTTGAGAGTGTTCATCTATCATTGTTATGATGTCTGACCAAGTAAAATCGCCTGAAGCTGCTTTTGGACCTAGCCACCAGGTGAATTCTAGTACAAATAAAATTTTTTATCGCATGGTCCCGAAATGTAACCTGTTTCTAGGACTCGCGCTAGACATGGTAGGCATCTGTGTAAGTGGTCTAAAATGCTTTCACATGCCTTGAATATCTAATCAAACTATCTTTGTGCTCACAGGTGCCTATGCAGTTGTTTGGTCACCCGTTGTTTGCTTCTCCCTGCCAGCCTCCATGTTGTGTTTATTAGGGTCTAAATAAGAGTGAGTGATTTTAGGAAACTCAATGAAGTTGTTTTCTCACTCTTCCCCCCCCCCCCTTTCCCCTCGGTGATTGCTGGTGGAGAGATCGAGTGGGAGCGATGGAACTCACTCAAGATGATGGTTTGCTTATGCTAAAGGTCCAGGTATCTTAGAGTTACACAAACTGGCATTCTAATATTTTTTCAACTTTTGCAAATTGTCTGCCAAAATTTTTTTTTTAAATTTAGTGTCTTTCTCAGATGGTCATGCATAGGTTATTATAATGTTCATCACTATTAATTATCATCTTGAGTGTTGAATACTATTCGTTCACACCTGTCAATGTTCAAATACTGATTATCTCCCTTGGTATATCATTATGAGTAGAGAGATATGACATCATAATCGGCCCTGGTTTTTGTCTCGTCTGTGAAGCAGAAAGCGAGACATAAGTGTCACTTTTCTGACGGCGACGATGGCAGCGATGACGGCGACGGTGTCAACAATGTTAAGGTTTTGCGTTTATCAAAACTTCTCAGCTTATATTTCAGGATCATTAATCTTATTGCAACTAAACTTGGCTATGTGGTTGCCTATAATGTTAGGAAGCAGCATACCGAGGTCACAAGGTCAATGGTCAGGGTTGTGACCTTGATACAAAACTGTTTTATCAATGTTAAGTTTTTGCGTTTAGCAAAACTTATTGGATGATCTTTCAGGATTGGTTAATCTTATTGGAACTAAATTTGGATACATTGTTACCTATAATGTTAGGAAGCAGTATGCTGACCCTAAAGTCACAACATCAAAGGTCAAGGTTATTCTGACCTCTACAAAACTTCATTACTTTTCAATGTTAAGGTTTAGGCTTAGCAAATCTTATTGCATTATAATTCGCAATTGGTTAACCCTAATGGAACACAACTTGGGTACATGATTGCTTATGCCAAGAGGATATAAGATGGTGACATGGAGGTCACCAGGTCAACGATCAAGGCCATTCTAATTTCTAATATTGCTGTTTAACCTCTGCTTTTTCAACCGTAAGTTTTTCCATTCAGAAAATCATTTATATTTCAGGATTGGGTAATCCTATTGGAACTAAACTTGAATACATGGTTACCTATAATTTTAGGAAGCAGCAAGGTCAAAGGTTAATGCCACTGTGACAAACAGGAGACAGGCAAGATATTTAATTCCAGGGAATTCTTGTTTATTAATTAGTTAATTAATTATGACCCGGCCATTTATTCTTAAGCATCTTCCAATAAGGTTAGACTAGGATAGTTGCTTCCCTTCTTTATTTTCTTAGTTCACTAATGACTAAAATCTAATTGTCTTCACCTAATGGCTTACAGAAATCGGACTGTTCTCAATGTCATCGTTTCATAAAGCCTTGTTTCTACCCCCATGACTGTACTAGGTTCACCGCTTGTGGACCCTTACTTAAATGTGATGTGTGTAGTCTGTGGGGAGAGAGTAAGTTTAACGACTTTGTTGAGTTGCAGGCGAGGGAGAGTGCTGCAGGTGACAAGAAGAATTTGGAGAAGACCAAAGAGGGTAGTGTGTGTCGTAAGAAGCGGAAGGTCACCTTGTCCTCAGAGAGACATTCTGTGTGGAAATGATGGGAGAAATGAGAAAGACGATCAAGGACCTGGTATCAGAGATGCTTTGCGGGATTCTTCCTAGGCCAGGTGCTTTGGCATCTCCCTCATTTGCTCCAGTGCAGAATGTCCTCCGCCTCTGGATCGTCTTTACTTCAGGGTATACTGGTTTTCGATAACGATCCAGAGGCGACCCCTGATGGTCCGGGCTTGAGGTTCTCCTCGCCCGTGGACCCGGGGGTAAGAGTGGTGGCCTCGATTACCTGCCCATCGGGTGTTCTTGAGCAGCTAACCACTCGGGGAGCCACCCTCTCTTTTGACTCCTATCTAATGTTTTAGAGGACGACGAGAGCCGGAGGTTCATTGAACATTCACAGGTGGCCACTGAAGAGGATTGGCATGACACCTGCCAGTGGCTGGTAGGTGTCAGGCCAGAACTAGAGGTGGAACCGTTTGCTTCCCATCATGATCAGCGCCCGTGGCTGATGGGGAAGCAGACGTCTAGTACCGTACCATCTCTGCCGTATACAGACCATATAGTAGATATGTTCTTATTGGCAGAGGCATCCTTTAAACCAAATGAATGTCTCGCGAAGGTCCCGCACGAGGTGGCCTGGCGCTGCCGAATACCTGCTGAACAGTTCCAGAGGTTCGGCAGTGTTCCTAAGCTGACCGTGCAGCCTTAGGTGAGGACACGTGGCCAGAGTCCCGGGCTGACATGGGACCCTTATGCACTGCTGCTTTGCGGAGTGCAAATACCATGCTGCGTGACACAGAGGAGTCATCAAGAGCAGTCATTTCGGCTTTGTCTCATGTCTCCCGCTGCTACAGGTTATAGCGGCATCTCAGCCCAGAGAGCCATCCAGGATGGAATAAACCTGGCTCTGGATTGCATAACGAGGTCTGTCACCAGAAGTTTCCGTGCACGTTTGCTCTTGACAATCTGTGTCCATTTCGGATGCCCATGTCATGTCATGGTCTTTTTAGAGGTGAAGGTTGCAAGCACCTGCAGGAGATGGTGACTGGTGAATAACCAGAGGGCGCTACAGGAACAATTTGAAGTTCTCTGTGGAGAGCACATTCACGCTGCACCCCCTGCTTACCCCACCAGGCCCCGAGGTGGTGTTGGCAAGGTCAGAGGCCAGCCCCCTGCGCAGCGTAGGCCACAGGCCAGGCCAGTGAGGGTCAGCTGGGAATGGGGGGAGGGGGGGGGAAGGTGGGGTGTGTGTGGGGGGGCGGGGGGAAAGCAGACTCCTCCAGCACAACCTGTCAGGCAGCAGCCAGCACATGAAGGTGCGTAGGGTGCAGGCAGGGGTGCGTGAGGACCCGGTCATGGGAATCAGGCCCGAAGGTCTGGTTCTCACAAGGGCCACTCTAGTGTTGCTCACGCAACCAGAAACAGTCCTACTCTTGCCATCAGAATTTGATCACCTTCGCAACCAAGGTTGTCCAGGACTGCTTAGTCTTGCGATGGCTTTTAGACGGATACCATAGCAAATCCACCATCGCAGCTGTCTCTGGTCCCAATCGGGACTCAAAACTCAAGAGATCCAGATCAATGGTTGTGCATCGAGGAGGAAGTAAAATCTCTCGTGCAAAAAGGAGCAATTCAACCAGCACAAAGTTGTCTGGGTTTCTATTCAACTGTTTTTCTTGTGACAAAAAGCACTGGCGGATGGAGACCAATTCTCAACCTCAAACCACTAAACAAATTCCTACACACTCCAAGTTTCAAAATGGAAACAATAAAGACAGTGTTAGCGGGGTTGGAGAAGGGAATGTGGATGGTGGCCATAGACTTGAAGGATGTTTACTTCCATATTTGCATTGCGAGGAGTTTTCCTCAGTTCCTGAGATTTGCATTTCAGGGACACCAATGGGAGTTCAAAGTTCTTCCATTTGGAATATCGACGGCTCCTCAAGTCTTCACCAGACTGGTCCTGGCTATTACAACATACCTCCGCAGGAGACACATAGCGCATACATAGACGATTGGCTGTTAAAAGCACACAATCAAGGAAGTCTATCAGCAAATCTGGAAATAGTCTTGAAAACATTGACAGATCTAGGCTGGGTAATCAACTTTTAGAAATCAGAGCTGACACCATCCCAGAAGTTCATTTACCTGGGCATGTTCTTCGATCTAGAGATAGGGTATGTGCATCTCAGTAATACAGTCAGTGTGCAACAGTCATTATGTCCTGGCACGGGTTTACTTGAGAATGCTGGGGTTGATGGTTTCACATTCCTCAGGCGGCCTATTCAGTGATCTCTCATGACACAGTCAACCCAGAGTACAGGATCCCTGGACTCAAAAGTGTCAGTGTAGGAAGCTCTTATTCACCACCTTCAATGCTGGATGGAGAGACGCAATCTCCTAGCGGGGTTGATGTCACCTCCCCAACCTCGCGTAACGATGTATACGGCCCAACCTCGCGTAACGATGTATACGGATGCATCGATGGAGGAGTGGGAAGGTTGCCTGGAAGAAGCCACAGTATCAGGGCTTTGGAATCTGTATCATTCACAGGAACACATCAATCTACTGGAAATGCGAGCAGTAGTCTTAGCCATGGAATATTTCTTGGATAATGTTCAGGGCAAGATAGTTCTGGTTCGATCAGACAACTCAACAGTAGTGACTTACATAAATGGCCAGGGTGGAACGAAGTCGCCCAGTCTGTATGATGATGTGGAAACTGCTTTGCTGGGGCCTAGATCATGGAATCAGTTTGAAAGCAACTCATATTCTGGGAAGGCTAAAGTTATTAGCGGGCTCATTGAGCCAAAGAATGAGTATACTTCCCACGGAATGGCAACTAAATCAATGTGGCGGATTGTCTGTTCAACCACTGGAGGAAACCCAACATAGATTTATTCGCAATGAAGAATAATGCAAAGATGACGTACGTCTCTCCGATTCCAGATCTGAGTGCTATCGCAACAGATGCATTAGCTATCAGCTGGGTGGAAATGTATGCATACGCATACCCGCCAGTAATCCTGATTCCAAAAATTCTTCAGAAAATCAGACAAAGAGTTCCAAGTACTTCTGATCAGCCCAAATTGGCCAAGCCGATCATGGTATATGGACCTGCTGGACCTTCTGGTCTGCAATTCGGTTTCTCTGCCTCTGATGGACAATATTATATTCCAGGGCAAGACCCTTCACAGCAATCCATCAATGTTCCAGTTGACTGCATGGATGTTGTCAAGGAATTCGCAATTAGGGGGTTGGGGGTGCCTTTCTGAGCAAGCAGCCATATGAGCATAATCCCCCAATTAAATGAGACTTACGGTAGCGATACAAATTTTATACGCTGAATTGATGTATAATAATATTAACCGGAGACATTTTTATGTGTCTACAAACATTTTAATAAACATTGTTTATTTCATCAAAATTAATCCAAAGTTTGACATGAAATGGCGTCGCGAAAAAATAGAAATCATGTGATGTATTAGGCTATAGGACGAGTTTAGGTTGTTACCAGAGTTGCATGAAGAGGCTAATAGTAGTACCCGGTTAGAGACTTGTGCAATCCACAAATATGAGGGGAGCTTCGAGTAGCTACATGAGTGATGGCATAAACTCGGCCTATAGATGATTAATACGGAGATTAATACTCAGTAGAATGTAATGTAACCAAGTCGGCCGGGACGAAATCGGCCAAGTGAACAGAAATCTTGCCCGTAAATATACTGCCGAATACATTTACTGATTAGGTAATAGTGAATTTATTGTTCTAAATTGGTTTAAAAACATTATCCTCTGTATATATTTGTTATTAATTTGCGATATTGGCATTTGCGACATTGTAAAATCTGTTTTTATTTGGGAGGTCTCCTAGTCCAGATACAGTTCAGTGGAATGCCTCCAATCACAAAAGAGCATTAATTTGTTCATCCAACTTAAGAAGGGATCTAACCTCATTTTATTTCTTACATTGTTTTGGGTCATCTTATGTTGGTTTCTGATAATACATGTACAATGACTTGTCAGTTTGAATTTTATTTCATCATTTAAGAATCATACACGTAAGATTTACAAATATTACATAGAATACAATTATTACACACAATGTATGTAGCCCACAATATTGGTTATTGCAATATGGCAGGCAAGAGGAGAGCGGTTTTCACTTCAAGAGTATACTTACCTCCCTAATACTTTTGATATTGCTAAATATCGGCGTTCACTCAATAAACACTCAGAATAAAAACAGTTAGGTGCCCCTACTGGGCAGGTAGACAGAGGGTAGTCCGGCGGATGCCAGCCCCACCACCGCGCATGTACTTCCTCTTTGCTAATTTATTGGCAGAGAGAACACATGTTTTTGGGGTTTTTTTCACTTTCACTTAAAAAATAATTCTAAAAGCGCATTTTAAGTCTATATATTGGAAGGATTATCGCCTGGATCATGTCGGAAAGAGTGGCTTCGCCGGAGGACAGTGCAGGATCCTTATATCAGGTGATTTCTAATATATTCTAGCGCGTTTTCCCCGGTGTAATGTGTTTCCGGGACTCGCGTTTACCGTGATAAGCGCGTGTTTTAGTTGTTTTATTTCAACATGGTGCTATATAAGACTAATCTCTCTCTGTGTTTATGTCCACAGGTATCTGTTAGGATATGTAATGGACATCACAGCATCTGAGGGTTTGTTTCTCTCCACCAAGGTTCCATTTCCTACTAATACTGTTAGGTTATCTAACCAAGATTTTTGTGTCCAGTGAGTCGGAGGCCTAGTATAAAGTCTTCTCACTTTGCCCTCTTGATCCAATTCCTTCCCCTGAGGTGGAGAGAGTTGAGAGGCGTACAGTTGGTGGAGTGCTCCAGTTCATCACGTTGGATGGTTTGTCTATACAAGGTGTCAGGTATCTAAGTAATGATATGAGGTGAGGTTAATTATTTAAGAAAATTAACTGTAATTGCCATTGTTATCGTTGTGTATCTGATGGTTGTGTAGTCTGAATAACCGTTCGTAAGATGTTCTGGTTATGTATACAATTCGTCCGCACGCCTGGTTGTTGGTTCGGATCGATTAAATTACTGTCATGGGATCATGACGTCATAATCAGCCTTGCTCTTTATTAACAATTAAAGTTTTGTCCAACGCTGGTTTCAGATGATTATTGATCTTTATGATCATTCCCCTCTCTTTTAGTTTGGTTTTGAGTTTTCTAACCGTAACAAAATTACTCATGGTCCTCGTCCTTTGTCCTGTTTCAGAGACCTGGTTGTTCGTCCTGTGGACGCTTCCTTAAGGATAGGTTCGTGCCTCACCTGTGGTTTAGTTGTAATGTGTGTAAATCCCTGTGGGCCATTGCTCAAGTGTCAGGTATGCAAGCAATGGGGGGGGGGGGGGGGGGGGCGAGTTAATGTCTGAGTTTCTGTGTTTGCAGGCGAAGGACAAGGTAGTGGAGGAGGAGAGGAAGTCGAAGAGAGAGGGTGTAGGTAAGAAAGGTAAGAGGAAGGCCTCATCCGCGGTGGACGTGGAGGCCTTCCGGAGTGAGATGTTGGGAGAGATGAAGAGGACGATAAAGGATTTGGTTCCAGAGTTGCTTCGTGGCATGCTTCCTGGACCAAATCCTTTGTCGTCCTCGGCGTCTGCTTCAGAGCAGGTAATCCCCACCTCTGAATCACCTTTCCGTAGGCCGGTTCCGTTGTTTGAAGATTCAGAGGTGGCCCCATTAGTGGGGACGTTCCACGACCCTTGCAGCAGGCTTGGTGCCGCGCCGAGGGGTCGTGGACGGCTGTCGCTGGAATCCGCAGGCTGCTTATCAGTCCAGGGGTATCCGCACGCCGCGGGTGCCAGTACCTCCTATGGCACCTTTCCTGGCCAGTCCGGGTTAGCTCTCTTTGCTGACCCGGAGTCTAATCTTTCTGGCCAGGAGGAAGAGGATTACCTGTTAGGGTCGCCGTCTGGGGATGTGACCATGGATTATGATGTCTGTGCACCCCTCGCGGGGAATACAGGCGACATATTCCATGGCTCTACTCACGCAGGAGTAGAGTTCACGGCTCAGAAGGTGGCCCTGGCCGATGCTGATGGCCAGCTATACCGCATACCTCGGCTTGCCGAGTGTATCGCTGGTGCTGGCCGAGGCCGTGGTGGGGCGGTATCTGCCCCGCGCTCTACCACGGTGCCTGCTCCTGGTCAAGCCAGTCAGGTTAGCATGCCTGTTCTTTCGGGCCCGCATGCTTTCCCTGGCTTGCCAGGGGTATCAGCTTATCCGCCGTCAAGCTCTGCTGCTTGCGCTCAGGAGGAAGACGAAGGCCCCCGTCTTGTAGAGCGCTCGCAGCTAGCCATGGAAGAGGATTGGTCGGACGCTTGCCAGTGGCTGGTTAGTGTTAGGCCAGATCTGCCCGTGAAGCAGTCGGCTAGCCAGCGTGATCACAGGCCGTGGTTAGCTGGTAAAGCTACTGCTAGCGCAATGCCATCTCTGCCGCTGGCTGAGCATGTCGTTGACATGTTCGAGGCGGCGGAGACGTCCATCAAGGCGAATGGGCGTGTCGCGAAGGCCCCTCGCGAGGTGGCCAGGCGTTGCCGCATCGTGCCCCTGGATTACCAGAGGTACGGTGTGGTATCCAAGCCGAGCGTGGATGACCGCGCGGCTTTGGGTGAAGATGCGCGGCCAGGCTCCCGTTCTGACACAGGAGTCTTGTATTCGAACGCGTTGCGTTTGGCCAATGCTGCGTTGCATGATGCGGAGGAGAGTGGAGAGCTTCGATTGCCGCTCTGTCCCACGTCTCCCAGCTGTTACAGGGGGTAGTAACGGCATCCGTATCGCGCCAGCCGAGCCCGGTCACAGTCCAGAGAGCCATCCAGGATGGTATCAACCTGGCTGTGGACTGTATGACTCGGGCGGTGACCAGGAGTGTCCGGGCGAGGCGCACGTTTGCCTTGGACAATCTGTGCCTGTTCCAGGACCTGTACAATAGGCTACTGCGTACGCCTATGACAGGTCCTGGTCTCTTTGGAGGTGAAGGATGTAGGCACCTCCAGGAGACGGTTACTCTGGTTAATAACCAGAGGGCGCTGCGCGAGCAGTTTGAAGTGCTCCGTCGGGAGCGCGTTCGCGCCGCAACCCCTGCATATCGTCCCCTGCAGGCTCGAGGTGGAGGTGGCCAGGTCAGAGGCCACCCACCATCGCAGCGTCGGCCTAGGCCGTGTGCGATTCGGCCAGCAGTGAGGGGGGGGGGGGGGGGGGCCGGTTACCGCGGTGAGAACCACTCCAGTGTTTCTGGTGAAGGGGACAGTGCCACTCTTGCACTCCTTATGTCCACCTCTCTCCCTAGGTGGACCGGTGGGAGGCCGGCTGGCCGACCACATGCAAGAGTGGGAACGGTTGACTCAGGACCGTTTAGTCTTGCGATGGCTTTCAGTCGGGTATCATCCCGATTGGATGACAGGCCCGCCATCGCGACTGTCTCTAGTGCCAATCTGGACTCCAAATCCAAGAGATCCAGATCAAAGGTTGTGTATCGAGGAGGAGATAAATTCCCTCATATAAAAAGGAGCTAGCTATTCAGCCGGCACAAAAGTGTCCGGGCTTCTATTCAACCGTGTTCTTAGTAACAAAACACACCAGAGGGTGGAGACCAATTCTCAACCTCAAGCCGTTGAACAAGTTCATAGAGACGCCCAGTTTCAAGATGGAAACTGTGCGCTCGGTGTTGGCGGGGTTAGAGAGGGGAATGTGGACAGCTTCAATAGATTTGAAGGATGCTTATTTCCACATTCTCATAGCGAGGAGTTTCCGTCGCTTCCTGAGATTTATATTCCAGGGCAGACAGTGGGAATTCAGGATGTTACCCTTCGGAATTTCCACCGCTCCTCGGTTTTTCACCCGCGTGGTTCTTCCGATCACAGCATACCTCCGCAGGAGAAGCATAGCAGTCCACACATACATAGACGACTGGCTGTTAAAAGCACACACCCAGGAAAGTTTATCGACCAATCTGGAGATTGTTTTGAAAACTCTCACAGATTTAGGCTGGATGATAAATTTTCAAAAAGCAGAGCTGACTCAATCCCAGAAGTTTGTTTACCGGGGGATGTTCTTCGATCTAGAGACAGGATATGTTTATCCTACTCAGGAGAGAGTTCAGAGACTCATCTCAGTAATTCAGTCAGTGTGCGACAGTCGTCATGTCCTGGCACGGGTTTACTTGAGAATGCTGGGGTTGATGGTTTCATTGGAACCAGTCATTCCTCAGGCCGCCTTACGCAGGCGGCCGATCCAGTTATTTCTCATGACTCAATGGACCCAGAGTACAGGTCACTGGACTCGAATGTGTCAGTGTTGGCGCCTCTAATTCACCACCTGCAATGGTGGTTGGAGACAGAATCTCCTGGTGGGGGTGATGCTAACCCCTCCTCACCCTCAGGTAACTGTGTACACAGATGCCTCGATGGAGGGGTGGGGAGCTTGCCTGGAAGAATCCACGATATCAGGGCTGTGGGATCTGGAACAGTCGAAGGAACATATAAATCTACTGGAATTAAGAGCAGTAGTCCTGGGCCTGGAACATTTCTTACAGAATGTTCAGGGCAAGATTGTTCTTATTCGTTCAGACAACTCAACAGTAGTGACTTACATAAACTGCCAGGGCGGAACGAAGTCGCCCAGTCTCTGTATGATGACATGGAAACTGCTTTGCTGGTGCCTGGATCACAGGATTACCTTGAAAACAGTTCATATTCCGGGAAGGTTAAATCTGCTAGCAGACTCATTGAGCCGAAGGATGAGTGTTTTACCGACGGAATGGCAACTAAATCAATGTGTGGCGGATCGTCTGTTCGACCATTGGGGGAAGCCCAACATCGATTTGTTCGCAACGAAGAGGAATGTGAAGATGACGACGTACGTCTCCGATTCCAGATCCAAGAGCTTTCGCAACAGATGCGTTAGCTATCAGCTGGGCGGGAATGTATGCATACACATTCCCTCCGGCAATCCTGATTCCAAAAATTCTTCAGAAAATCAGACAGGAGGAGTGCCAAATGCTTCTGATCACCCCAGATTGGCCACGCCGATCATGGTATACGGATCTGCTGGACCTTCTGGTCTGCAATCCGGTTCCTCTGCCTCTGATGGATGACATTATCTTCCAGGGCAAGGCCCTTCACAACAATCCGTCAATGTTCCGATTGACTGCGTGGATGTTGTCAAGGAATCTAGAATTAAGGAGGGCTTTTCTGAGCAAGCAGCCATGTTTATGGCCAAAGCCAGTAGGGGGTCAACCTCCAGAGCATATAATTATAAAATCAACAGATTTGTAGAGTGGTGCTCAAAAAGATGTATTGATCCAATGGATTCATCTATTCAGGTAGTAGCTGATTTCCTCTGTCACCTGTATGATGCCTATAGCCTCAAGCCTAACTCTATTGCTGGTTATAATTCAGCTTTAATGACTGGTATCCCTTGCTTGGCTAAGAGGGGAAGTGATGAAGTAAGTACATTAAATGTATTAATTAAAGGCATGGGCAATCTAAGACCAAGGAATCCCCATGTGATTCCGTCTTGGAGTTTATCACTAGTGCTTCAGGTACTAGGTGATAAGCCTTTTGAACCACTTAGTTCCATTTCTATGAAACTGTTAACTCTTAAAACTGTATTTTTAATTGCTGCGGCCTCGGCTAGGCGTAGGAGTGAAATTCATGCCTTATCAGCCGAGGAGGACCGTTTTGTGGTTACAAGGTAGGCCTTAAGTTGCTACCTAGGGTTAATTTCTTAGCTAAGAATCAGTCTGAAATATCCAGGTCAACCTATTTTTTTGCCTGCTTTAACTAGATATGATCCTAATTCTAAAGCTTGGTGTCCCGTTCGGGCGCTGCTTCGGTACAAGCAACGTACTTCGGAGTGGCGGACCAACCAGTCAGCGTTATGGTTGTCATATATTGAACCCCATGGCAGGGGGTCTAAGGACACCATTTCCAGGTGGATTGTAGAGTGTATCCAATTTTGTCATAAATCCGCCACTGGTAAGCAGGTTGACATAGCCAAGGCTCACAGTGTCCGCGGCGTGGTGACTTCCACTGCCCTATTTAATGGGGTCCTTGTGGATGACATTATGTCCGTTGCTCAGTGGCACTGTGAGTCAAGTTTTACAGCCCATTATCTCCGTGACACCTCGAATCCTCTCGCCTTGTCGATTTTGAAAAAATAATCGCTTATATGATTTTTGATGAGGGTTTCCTCATTGCTTATATACATCACAATTAATTAATGGAAACAACCACTTTTTGGGACTGCATCAGCCTTCACCAATGGGAAGATGATGACAGCATCCAAGTTCAACAAGGTCAGTCTTGTTCCTGTGTTGTTCATTGTTGATTGTATTGTCACGTTACATTTTGTTATTAATATGGTGATGGTTTGTGTATTGATGTGGTTCATCATTGAGAGTATACGAAAATGGAGCCTTTTCGTCTCTGTCCTATAGTACATGGCACTGGTACGTAGAGTGCGGATGGGTCATTGAGGTCATTCAAGTCTGCCTCCCAGAAAGGGGGGGGGGGGGGAAGAGCGCATATGACATTCGGTCATTTCTCATCCATCGGTTGGTGTTAGCCGATGTTCATCAAATCCTGACTGTGTTTTCACACAGTTTCAGAAGTTTAAGTGCCTTAAATGCGGAAAAGCGTATAGGGAAGAGCTGGTCTTTTGACCTCGCCTCCCTCCCGCCGAATTCACTGTCGAATTCTGGCAATATCAAAAGTATTAGGGAGGTAAGTATACTCTTGAAGTGAAATAAACGAAATCAAGGATTTCTTTTTTCACGAGAGAGTTGATACTTACCTCCCTAGATACGGACCCGGCCTCTCCACCCCACAGAGGCTCAGTCTTCAGGCTCTTAATAGTTGCATGTGTGTCAGCCAATAAATTAGTCAGAGGAAGTAGTAGTCGGCGCATGCGCGGTGGTGGGGCTGGCATCTGCCGGACTACCCTGTCTACCTGCCCAGTAGGGGCACCTAACTGTTTTTATTCTGAGTGTTTATTGAGTGAACGCCAATATTTAGCAATATCAAAAGTATTAGGGAGGTAAGTATCAACTCTCTCGTGAAAAAAGAAATCCTTGATTTCATTTATTCCCTTTGATGATATCACATTTTTTGGCTGAATTGTACATCTGGGAGGCCATTTTGACCAAAAATTCTGAGCCAAAAAATGTGATAAAAGTTTATACTAATGTATAATATGCAACCCCCCCCCCCCCCCCCCCTTTCTAGCCTTGAGCAAAATGAGCAAAAAACTGCGCAATATAGACACAAAATTACGGTAGTAATCGTTCATACAACAATCCTTAGTCCATCATCTAGTAAGTGTTCGTGATGAACTTATCTATGTCATTCATGACATCATTGATTATGATGTCATCATACACGTCGCTTAGTTGATTGTGACATCATATGATTGATGGATAAACTGGAAAGTCCATTCTCTCCGCACAAACAGAATATTTTGATTGATCTGTTTTTGTTTTGTCTATTTGATAATGCAGAATATTGACAGAACAGATGTGTGAATTCATATTGTAATTTTCACTTATTTGTATTTTTCTTATTAGTGTATCTGGCAGTCTCCTGTACACATTTGTGACATTTAGACCAACACAACCGGCCATGAGCTCTGCTACAGCTGTAGAAGTTCCTGCTAAATCCAAGGTTTTGACTATTTGAGAATTATTCTAGAATGTTTACTAGTACTATGGGACTGAATCTTTAATATTAAATACAAGCTTTTATAAATTATTACCTTAATATGGGCTTTGAAATCCAGAAAAACTTGTACGTACGTGCGTGCATGCATGCATTTGAGTCTATGAGGGTGAATGTATTGGTAATATAGATGAGTAAATTTTGTGTGTTTTTAAATTTGAGACTAAATCCAGTGAATTTGGATGCATAATTCTAAAACCAATCTCAGTATTTAAAATATTTTTCTTTTAAGACATTTTACCTGTACATAGCATTAGGGATCACAAAATATTGTCATAAATGGCAGTTTGCCTCATATGGTATGTCAATAGAGGGAACCATTTCTGGATATACCCGGCCATTTCTAGTTAAGCTCCGCCCATTTCTAGCTAAGCTCCACCCACAGGGATCTATTTATATCTATACTTTGAACCATCAATTACAAGAATCCCAATCTCAAGGTAACTACAGGTAAGCCCTTTAATATTTTGAATCTAATTTAATCAAATTTGTTTTAAAATGTTCAGCGGAATGCTTATTAAATTGTAAATTAAACAAACAATTAGTACACTTTAGGGATGGACCTGTCAATTTTCATAACACAATTATAATCATTTTGATTGTGACCTTAGTTTACATGTGACGTTGATTATGATGTCATTAACTTGAGTGACAGATCATATCCCTCCATTGTGAGCAAGATGGTGTCTCGTTAGAGATAAGACATTCTAATCAATACTACAATATTCAATTGGTTGTGATGTAGGAAATTCCAACGTATGTGAACAGTTTTAACGAGACAATCCTCTAACCCTTGAATGGTTAAGCCGACTAAAATAGCCTTTGCATAGGTGTTGAGAAATTCCATTTTCAGGTCAAGAGAAGACTATTATTATCCCCACATGTTTTGAAAAAGTGGAGGGGTTCTTACAATTACCTCCGTCCATGTGTCCGTACATCTTATATCTCCTCCGAAACCATTTGGTGGCGATCAAATTTGTTATGTGAGCTACCTATATGATTCCAGAGATGACATTTAGATTAGATTCTGCTCCAAGGGTGGTGTTGGGGCAGTGTAGAGGTGGGGAAGGGGCAGAAAGACAAAGTTGGCGGAATTCAACCAAATCTGGTCTGGTAATTACCCATATGATTGCGGATTGTGAGAGACTGTTTCCATTAGGGTCCTCCTTGGGATGTGCAGTTTGGCTTACAGCCATATCATTTTCGATATGAATTCATATCGGTTTTAACCGAATTTATTCGTGAATTCTGTTAGGTATATCTCATGAAAGAGTTGAAATTCATTTTGTAAAACATGTAAAAGATGATCGTCAATAACACCAAAAAAGAACACTTTCCGGGTACAAATTCTTGCTGCCTTACACATATGCTTAATGTATCCAATAGCCTATCATTGCGGGAGTGAACTTATTTTATGGGAACAATGAATGGTTTAACTGGTCAGGAACTCTTCTTGTGGTTTTCTTATGCTGGATCAGTTGAACAATCCGAGTTGTTTTTATTTTATGAGACTACCTAAATATTCTATAATAACCATCGTTTATTACATCAGAATTAATATAAAATTTAACATTTCATGTCATCGTGAAAAAATACAAATCACATGATATTAGGAAGCTTCAATTATCGCGTGATGGTGACTGAGTACTGTACTTTAGATCTGATGCGAGTTTCATACAAGGAAGTTGGGATGGCTCGGTTATCGTGCTCTGTCGCGTTGGCATATTTTATGAGATGTCACAAAAATACGAATGTGCATCTTCAAGCAAACTCTTCCATGAATATATATTTAAAATGTCGGAATTATTTTCTAAATGGATGAATCGCGTGACCTGGTTATTATTAGCCTGTTAAATTCACACGCTGGAAGAAAGGAGTTTGTTTCAGACACAATGGTGTGAAAAAGGATTTCCCTGCTTTCAACAGTCTATCAAGCATGTCTTAGATATTGAATGACATGAGTGTATAACCATTCATTGCGGCAAAGATCCTAAAGTATCAGCCACGATGTGATTAAATAAACAATGTTCATTCGTGGGAAGAAAAATTATTCTTCATATAGTGGTTGGATAATTTTTGTCATGCCAGCTTATGAGAAAATTGGAATAGAACGATAAGCAGAAGCATCCTAAACGATAGAGATTTTTCGCGGAAAAACATGTCTTAGGCATCAATCATTACTCTTTGCGCTTTTTGTGATTGTCGCTGGTATTTTTAACAATGATGACACGAAAAACAGAAAATATGTTCATATTCGGGTTTTTTATATTTATATTGGAGATTTGCGATAGCATGCCATCGACTGCGCATTCTAGTTGAAATTTAACCACTGCAATGATTGGCCCAATAACCGAGCCTGTCATTTCAGTGGTAAACTTGAATAAATAAGTCTAATTTTCTTAACAAACCTTGACCAATAAAGTATTAATTTTGAGTTTTTCATTACCACAAGTGCATATTGGCCTGAGTCATTAAACACATGATATTAGCTTTTAGACAAGTATTTTTACCACCTGTCGTTACTTTTTCAATACTGATATGGCAGGACCTAGATTTTAAGACAATCATATACTATTACCAACACTGTTGAAAATTTGAATCTACTTTGACAGGAACCTATGGAGGGATTTGATCTGTCATTCAAATATCTGATGTCATGGTCAAATACATGATTTATTAGCTAATGTCACAATCACAATGACTGGTTCATTGCGAAAGTGGCAAAGATATGTGATGTAAATCTTTTAGGTTTATATCTTTGGTGAATTTCCAATTCGATAAACATTCTGTTGAATGTTTTGAAAATAATTTGATGGGGAGCTGTTGCTATGGCAGCAACAACACCAGCCAGATTAGTTTCAAAATATTGACCACCTTACCTTGAAATTGAGATTCTTGGAATTCAAGGTTCAAAGTGTTAAAATCAATTCAAACATGTGTACAAAGTGGGTTAGTTAGTAATGAGCGGGGTGGGGCATAGGTAGAAATGGGTCCCCAAAAATCATACAACAGATCTCATCTTTGTGGATCAAATTTTAAGGTCCCACCGTGCTATGACCCCAACCGACCATCTGACTGTAAAATCTCATTTAATACTTACAGTTAAATTATCTCAGAATATTATTTAACTTGTTGTTCAAGGACTTCCATTCGACAAGCAATATTTAAGTTCATATTGACTATATAATATTGTTATTTATTATTAACAATAATGTTCTCAGTGTCACTCAGCTTGAGTTTGTTAGAATTATTAATATCATATTTAAATATCCATGCAAATAACAGTATATTTCTCTACTCATTCATATTTATTGTTGCCGTCGTAGTTATTATTAATTGAAATCACTCAGGATCTTTTTTCTTCTTTCTTTCTTATTCTTCCTCAAAACTTTAGACCGCATCTCCTCCTAGAGTTTTTATCCAATCAGCTCCAAATTTGGTCAACTTCTGCTACTCAGCCTGGAATCATGTGCTATTGTTTTTAGTTTGGATCCGACCAATAGTTTTCGAGCTACTCACCTTTGAGTGGCCAAAAAAGTCCCAAAAGTATGGGGATTTTCAGTATTGATCTTTAAACCGCTACTACACCTAGAGTTTTGATCGGATCACTACCGTACTTGGTCAGGATATTACCATTAGAGTCCTGGCGGTGCTGGTCGATCTGCAAGGCAGGTGCCCAAGTGGAAGGGTACTGCTTGGGCATCACAATTATCAGTTTTCGTTTTGGCAAAAATTAACTCTCCTTCATCAGAAAAGGTCAATGGACATATTAGATGATACCCTGTGACATCCTCTCACATCTCCATCACCCCTGGATCCCAGGCCCAGGTGGAAGGGTACCCCTTGGCTATCAAAATTACAATTCAATATTGACATTTGAACTACGACTACACCTAGAGTTTTGATCGGTTAATTACCATACTTGGCCACGTTGTTACACTAGGAGTCCTGAAGGTGTTGACTTGTCTGCATGGCACATGCCCACAAAATTACCAGTTTTTGTTTTTGGCAGAACTGAACACCTCTTTATCAGAGATAGTCAATGGACATATTAGAAGATACCCTGTGACATCCTGTCACATTTCCATCATCATCCACCATCAAAATTACTAGTTTTCGTTTTTGGAATAGATTACCTCCCTCTACCCATACAGGCTGATTGAGAGTCTTAGATTGAGTGAAATACTAAATTTCGAATCGAAAACACCCCTCACAAATTTAGCAGATCTCTCAGTTATTTGGCACTTCAGGGCTTTTTCCTTGATTTTCATGAAAACTTTACCATAAGTATATCACAGATATATCACCGGATCCAATAGTGATGTTTTCAGAGAGATCAGACCTCACGGTCAGCCAATCGTTTTTGACTTATATTACCTCCCATTACTCATACAAGATGATAAAGAGTCTTATATTGAATGAAATGTTAAATTCTGACTCCAAGGCAACCCACACAATCTTTGTAAATTTCTAGATTATTTGATACATCAGGGCTTTTCCCTTGATTTTCATGAAAACTTTACCATAGTTTCGGAGTGATCCGACCACATGTTCAAGCTTATTCCTTAGTTATCAAAGTTACTAGTTTTCGTTTTTGTCAGAAATCAACATCACTTGTGCAGAAATTTTAAATGGTCATGTAAGAAGAGGCCTTATACTATTCCTTAATGGCCAGACATCGGTGATTTACAGTTACTTCAGTAAATGTCTTCTAATTATTATTATTATTATTATTATTATTATTATTATTATTTGTTCTAGAAAAATCGGTGAGAAGAAAATGCATGTTTGATGTATGCTTGTGAGTAATAACGATTCTATGCTGATTGTTTTAAGTCACCTCATCCTCAGAGCTGTATTGATATTGGTGCTGTGCATGGTGCTAAGGAGTGAAGCTGAATAAACACTAATTATATTTAATGGAGGAATCCAATCTGTAACTCAATTATCTGATGTCATAATCAAAATAAGCCACTTGATAGCTGACGACACTAAGAACGAAAAGATGTCACAAAAGTGTAGAAATTGTATGTCTTAGATGAGTATACAATTTAATACACATTCTATTGAATATTTTGAAACTAATTTGATGGAGGGGTATGGGAGCTGTTGATGGCATAGGCATCAACAGCTCCCAGTCCAATTATTTTCAAAATATTCAACAGTTTACCTGTAAAATTATGTTGAAAGTAAGATTCTTGGAATTCAGGGTTCAAAGAGTTAATCGATTCTAATCTATATACAAAGTGGGTGGAGCTTAGCTAGGAAAGGGCGCGCATCAGTAATCTCTATCCTAAAAACAATTAACCCTTACCACTCTGATGTCAATATTCTATCTTTTACTGTGTGAATATCAAAGAAACTGGTGTACATTTTGCAACAATTTAGGTGGAAGATGTTTCTGTCCACGACCGCACCATCTCCCACCAAATTTGTTAAAAAATGAACACCAGTTCATCTTTTAATTTAATTTGAAGGTTTAAAATTTTGACATCAGAGCGGTAAGGGTTAACAGTATGTATTCATCATCATCAAGGAAAAACTATAACATCTGCGACAAATAAATGTAAAAATACGATAAACTCCTTTTAGCTCTTCCCATAATGTTATGCGTTAAAAATCACAAATAGAGATCTCAAATTGTCTGCCATTTCATATCAAATTTGTTACACTCGGTTAGTAAAATGTTTTTTGGACTGTCTAACGTACCTTCCAAATGAGATCTTACTAAATGAGTGACATAAATTTGATATGAATGGCAATGAGCATGAGACTATTATCACATAAGCTATTATCTCTAATTTTTTCGCCAATTCTGGTTGTGCACGTTTTAATTTTCGCTTTACAAGCATATACGAAGCTATTCCTGCTAAGGAACTTAGATTAATTTCCGAATGTTGACATAATTTTTATTTTGTATTGAATTTATTATAGCTGATTAGTGTTATGGCTTTTACTGCTGAATTATTCAATTCTCTACTGCTCGCTAACTGGCATTTCTTACATGTCTTAAGGCAATTGTTTCTAGCTACATTGTTTTTAAAAATAGAAATTAATCTTTTTTACGGTCTTACAGTATTTTATTCTTTACTTTTGCAATGAACAATATTTTATCTATAATTATATATTTCTATTGATTAGTAGTTAGTTTATATCATTGTGTAAGGAGTAGTGTTGAAACCCTAGAATGTCTCTATATGAAATGGGTGTGACGGGATATGAAATCTGGTAGCAGTGACAGGACATATGTGTACATGCATATTCATCCTTGGTTTCTCTCAGAAATGACCAGTGCATGTATTGGTTTATGCATTTTTTCTTAAGTTAACTTATGGTAATTGGTCTCTAAGATTATTGCAATTTGTCTAGATTTACTTTAAGGGAGGACGTGTTGGGAAGGGATTTACAGCTTGTTATTTTAAGGGACATGTATAATTATTATTTCATACTTAGGGAATGCAATGAATTAATCAGTTTTCGCAATACTGTTATGAAGTCAAATCTCTCTTAACCCTTTAATGTTTAGATACCAAAGGTTTATAAATATCTTATGTAAGAAATATTCTATTGAATATTTTAAAACTAATTTGACTGAGACCTGTTGCTGTTCCAGTCGAATTAGTTACGAAATATGTAACAGGCGTCCTATATATATTTGTCTTTAAATTGAGACAGTGGTATTTAAAATGTTAAAGTATTAAGCGAGAATAAGAAGATATTGGTATCAATTTGTTATTTAACCCTTTAACACTTATATCAGCCAAAAACGGCCTCTGGACTGGTCTTGGGAAATATCCATTTGCAGACCAAGAGAAGACTATTTTTGAAAATTTACCACTGGAATGACTGGCTCATTAACCGAACCAGTCATTCCAGTGGTAAATTAAAAAAAATAGTCTCCTCTTGGTCTAAAAATGGACGCTTTATATGAGAAAATTAAAATTTTCTTAAACAAATTCGAGGGCTAAAGAGTTAAATAGACATAATTATCATGTTTCATCATGAAATTTATCTGTCTTTACACTAAATCTATCCTGCTATGGAGACAAACCTGTTTTAAGAGACCCCCTACTCAGAAGCAAGTGATCTCGATAAGATATGCCTTTTGTGGATTTATTGACAGAATTTCAAAGATGTTGTATCAAAGAAATGTACCAAAATGGACCTTTCCAGTTTATCAATCAATCATATGACATCGTAATCAACTACGTAATGTGTAGGATGACGTCATAATCACTTATGTCATGAATGACCTAGATAAGTTCATCGTGAATGCTTAATTGACGATGGAGTAAGCATTGTCCGGATTGTATATTTTTACTATTTAATAAAGACGCTGTTGAATATTTTGAAATTAATTTGACTGGGCGAAGTTGCAACAGCACCCAGAAAAATTAGTTTCGAAATATTCAACAATTTACTTGTATAGTTTTCTGGAAATTGATAGTCAGGGAGTTTTGGGATCAAGCGATCCCAACACGGGTGAAGTGTGGGTGGAGCTTGGCTAAAGATGGGTGGGGCATAGCGAAAACTGGATTCCTCATGATTGCCACATAAAGATTTGACAGACTTACCGACCTATACTAGTTGTGAGTTGCATCTGAAAATTGAAATGTGGCTCTCTCACATTGCCTGCTATTATTGCAGAAACAGAGAGAATACATAAAATATGGATGCCTCTCTGGATCGGTCCCTCCGGATCAGAATTTCTTGAGATGTGTTCATAAACCTTGTCCTACCAAAGCTTTGCACCAAATTTGATGATAACCTGAAGCTATCATTTGGAAAATAAGTGTACCAGCTTCAAGGCATGCTTTTGTGTGTGTTATGTACAATTTCAGGGGAGCATCTCATCAAAGCGTTTTCCATATGTCCGTTGTTCCCCTACAACTTCATCAGGGCCATAGTTTCAAAATTTTCACACGTATTCACCAAACTTGGTATGTGGATGCACCTTAGGGAGATGGTGTTTACTGTATGAAAATTACATTGGCGTGACTTACCTTTGACCAACTTCACAGTTCACTGAACATTACACTAAATTCTTGTCCGGGATGTATTTTCACAATTTTTTTTGTATACTGGAATTAAACTTGGTATGTGGCTGCACCTGAGGGAGGTGTGCACACTATGAAAAGTAGGTCTGTGTCACCTACTTTTCATGGTTCACTGTACATGCATTGGACTCTGAAGGTTTGTTGCATATATGACCTACTTTTCACGGTTCACTTAGCTTTACAGAAAATTTTTGTCCGGCCTGTAGTTTCAAGTTTTTAGTATCACATATAGGAAATTAAACTTTGTGTATGGATACATTTTACTCTGAAAGTATGTCACGCATCAGTCGTAGGTCAGCTTGACTACTTTTTAGCCCGCCTCTATGACACACTTGTCATAAACTATAATTGCATAAAATGAAAGGCAGTTATAATGGACATAATTTCTGTGCAATACATTTGTTATCTAAATGCACATTGCTGTGAGCATCAATCAGTTTTACTGATTCACCTCATAGGTCTCTGTAATGAAAAGGTTACGAATGAAATGATAAATGCAATCAATGTAAGCGGGGCTGTAGTGAGGTTGTGGCAAGAAGGGCCAGTCACCCGAGGCAGCAACTGACAGTGGACATATTATGTCATGATATTTCACACCAGAAATGGAGAAATGCCATCTAAGAGCATCTGGATTTAATAATTTTCTAGGGGAGGCCCCAAGGAAATCTCACCTGGACTTACAGGCGCGGTGGCAGATTTTTCAGTGCCAAAAGTGCCATTAGGCTCTGAAAGTAACCAATTCAATTTGACAGGTGGCAGAAGCAATCATTCAGGCGTTAATCATATGTTCAGGATTATTTTTCAGTCTTAACTGGCAGACATTGACGGGTGTGTGATTGAACTAAAAACAAGAACAACAGTGTTCCCATTGAAGTCAGTTTTCACACATTTCTGTCAAATAAAGAGTTGAAGCAATCATTAGTTTTTTATTGGCACAATATCCTAATCAGTAGATCGAGGCATAATGGAAGGAGCCATTTCTAGCTATGGCCCGCCCATTTCCAGCTAAGATCCGCCCACTTTGTATGCATGTTTGAAGCGATTTTAACACGCTGAACCCTGCTGTTCCAGAATCTATATTTCAAGGTATTGGTAAGCTGTTGAAGATTTTGAAATTAATTTGGCTGGTAGCCGTTGCCACCTGCCTATGGGAGCCTCAGCTCCCAGTCAAGTTAGTTTTATAATATGTTACAGAATGTTTATTAACTTGTAAATTCATCAAAAACGGACATTTGAAGATCTATGACATGATTCATCATGCCATTTATCAAATTCATAATGGAAAATTACCAATGTTCGTGATGGACATATGTCGTTTTGATTGTGACATCAGGTAACAAGTGACATATTTGAGTATGACGTCAAGTAGTTGAGTGACAGATAAGATTCCTGAATGGAATTCCGAATAACAACCCTTGGATCATGCTTATGCAAGCTATGCTTATTTGTTCTATGACTAAAGAAGATCTGTGATTTCACACAAAATTTGACTGTGTTAAAAGCGATTTGCGATAGTGTTAATTTATTTTTTGAAATTGTAACAAGGATGTGATTGGAGGATGAAAAATGTGTTTCTTTGTTTATGTTTTCATATTTAAAAATAAGCTTAAACATGTGTTTATTTTTAGCGGATATTAAATCATTGTTTGGAACATGTATGCATGTTCTGTGGTCTAAACTCACAGTAGCCGACTATTGCAATGTATTTCGCATATTATTGTTGCTATCTCCAGCTTTTTGCTGAAATTGTTTTCATTTTTCCAGAAGGAAAAGCAATTCTACTTCGAATAATTCTTACCAGATGTACTATTATGATAATGTCTATTGTCGAAAGTCTTGCTCAATATAACTAACAAAGATTAACTCTTCAGGATCCTGCTCAGTCTGTGTCTGGGAATTACCATAAGCGCCAGGTACCAAGTCACTTCCTGTAACAATGGAAGGAAGAGGGAAATCATCGCAGCGCCAGGTTGTATCAATCTAGAATTTATACATTCATGCTGTAATGACTGTTTGAAATTTCCTTAATTTGGCACACTGTTTTAATTCAATCACCATTATAGGAATCATCCCGTTATGCGGTTTCTTATTAACTCTATTCAGGTACTTGGTTAATTTCTCTGGCTACTCGGTTCCTTGTAAAATGGATGCACCCATAAGCTAAGATGGCGGCGCCCAGTAGTAGCGTTTGTTATGGTTAGCGTATCTGTTTATTCTCAATATTAGCCGTTGTTAGTTCTCGCTTGATTGCCGAGGGTGTTTGTAATTATCAGCGGTTATGTTATTTCTTAGATTATTCAAGATTCGTTGATATATAATTTGATTAATTTAGTTAAAAGAAACATACTAAATTTTTTAATCCTGCTCTCGGCTTGATGAACGTTAATTCATGAGAAAGTTAATGTTTTTAAAATTAATCTTTGATTAAAATCAAGGGTTTGTGCTATGTGCTCATCATCATCGCCATGTGCATTTTAATTCTAACTCTGTTCGCAGAAGCCGAAAGGCTAGGGGGAAATCATCGCCTGAACACTTTGCAGTAAATGCAATCACTTCATGAAAGAGAAGTTTGCTGGCCATCACTGTGTTGCCTGTGCTAAATGCAAAGTG
Source organism: Chaetoderma sp. LZ-2023a (assembly GCA_034401795.1). Lineage (NCBI taxonomy): Eukaryota > Metazoa > Mollusca > Caudofoveata > Chaetodermatida > Chaetodermatidae > Chaetoderma > Chaetoderma sp. LZ-2023a. Next base: position 126,890,424 of record CM067369.1, read on the forward strand.
GAAGCTCCATGTGATATTTGCATGAGGTGGTTTTCCGAGTTGGTGGCAGAGTTTAATAGGGATAGGCGTGTGCGTCTTGAACGCGTTGCGAAGGATCGGGCATCCCAGGCTGATGTGGCAGCTCTGCAGGCCCAGTTCAAAGTGATGTTTGTGTCATTCCAGTCTTCCATGGGATCTCCCTTGATGCAGCAGGATTGTCTTGCTTGTGCAGGAGACAGCACCTGCTCCTCTGATCACCATGGCTTACGAGCCTACAGCGGAAGAGGAAGAGTTGCTGTTGTTGGATGGTATCCTGATGCTGGTCTTGCCCACTAATGGGTCGGGCTCCGTGTGGGCTCCCTTGTCTCCCCCAGGATTTGTGTGGGTATCCTAGCTGGACGGTGATTTAGATGTTACTTCAGGCATCTTTCATGCGGACCCTGTGGGATCCGTTCCACCAGTGGGGCCATCTAGTGCAGCTCCCGCTGTGTTACCGGAGAAGACGGGATTGACTGCTTCCATGGGAGCTGTTCGTTCTGGACTGCCGACGGCCACCGTGCCGGCTCCCATCGGTAGCCCGCTTCACCATGAAGATTTTTATGTCTGTGTATTCTTTTGACATTGAGACAGTCACCAGCAGCTGAGCCGTAGACCTGCTTCGAATTGGAAGCCGGTTACAAGGCTCTCGGCATGGGTCGTTGGAGGCAGCCTCCTCATCTAAGGGTGAGAAGGAAGATGAAAACGGAAGTTCATTAATTGACGAGTCTTCATTCTGCTCAGAAGCTGAGTGGGTGCAGGTCCTTACCTGGATGTCTCGGGTTGGCATCAGAACAAGGGTCTCAGCGTGATCCGGCAATGGAGCGGATGTCAGAGCATGCGGCTAGCACTCTGTCCAGTGGCCCTTTAGCCATGCCTATGCTTCCACTCGATTCTCAGACTTCAGACATGCTGGAGTTCTCGTTACCTATGACCTCCAAGGGTATCAGAAGAAGGCTCCGCATTCCAGAGCTGTCCTATCATCAATATGCGCGAGTTCCTCGTTTGTCAATGAAGGAGCGTGAAGCGCTAAATAGGCTGTTGGCGGGTAAAGCTAAGGGTCGTTCTCGACCACTAGTGTCCGCAGCCAACAAGGATGGCTGCCCTGTTGCATGGTTGTACCGCCCTGCAGGGGATGCTGACCTGCGCGGCGGAGGATGAGATGGTGCCTGAAGCGGCTCCCGGAGTTGTCCGGGATGATATGCACTTGTCTCAGGATTGCCTGGCCAGGGTAATCACTCGCACATTGCATAGAGCCAGGACCTGAAATGAGGGCTGCGTTGTCATCTGCGCCTTTCATTAGTCCAGGCTGTTGGTGGCTCAGCCAGACAAGCACTTTCTAACGTAGCGTCAATGGTTGCGGAACAGGAAGTAGTCAGCAAGTCGTGGAAGTCGACGAAAAGGACTCGCCGGCAGCAGTCCTGCAAGCAGCACAGGCAGGAGCTGCAGCTGCAACGCCATAGATCGCCCTTCCATCCTGCAGGCCATGATACCCATTGGGTATCCAGTTCTCAGGTAACTGGTTGGTCATCATCATACAGGGCACCAAATAAGCGCCGTTATGATGATGACAGAAAGGGTGGTGGTGCCGGAAAACCCAGTTATTGTAAGGATAACAGAGGTCATGTTTCCGGCCTGTTGTACGCCAAGAAGTCCCGTGGAGGCCATGGGGGCGCCGCCATTGGGGGGGGGGGGTGGGTGGCGCTCCTGATGGGCTACAGGCGAGAACCATTCGTGAATCTTCACCCAAGCCATCTTGTCATGCAACATCGATCGTGAGCTGTATGCAGGTTCCTGCCGTTGGAGGTAGCCTTCAACTGTTCTCAAACAGATGGGAACAGTTGAAGTCTACGGTCCGCAGTCAACAAGGATGGCTGCCCTGTCACATGGTTGTACCATCCTGCAGCTGCAGGGGATGCTGACCTGCGCGGCGGAGGGTGAGATGGTGCCTGAAGCGGCTCCCGGAGTTGTCCGGGATGATATGCACTTGTCTCAGGACTGCCTGGCCAGGGTAATCACTTGCAGATTGCGTAGAGCCAGGACCTGAAATGAGGGCTGCGTTGTCATCTGCGCCTTTCATTGGTCCATGCCGTTGGTGGCTCGACCAGACAGGCACTTTCTAACGTAGCGTCAATGGTTGCGGAACAGGAAGTAGTCAGCAAGTCGTTTAAGTTCTCGATATGGGCCCTTATGATGATGACGGAAAGGGTGGCGGTGCCGGAAAACCCAGTTATCGTAAGGATAACAGATGTGATGGTTCTGGCCTGTTGTATGCCAAGAAGTTCCGTGGAGGCATTGGGGGGGTGGTGGCGGGCCGCCGTGGGGGCGCTCCTGATGGGCTACAGGCGAGAACCATTCGTGAATCTTCACCCACGCCATCTTGTCGTGCAACATCGACAGCGAGCTCTGTGCAGGTTCCTGCCGTTCGAAGCTGTGTACAGGTCGTGCAAGACTATTTAGTCTGTCCTGTCATTGGTTAAGAAACGGATACAAACCGAATTGGCTCATCCAACAGTTTTTAGTTCTGTTGACTATGACTTCTGTATGGACTCCCATTCCCAGGGAGACCGATCGTTTAGAGGTCATTCACTCAGAAATCAAAAGTCTTCTGCGGAAGAATGCAATTCATTTAGTCCGTGACCAAGCCTCCCAGGGCTTCTATTCGATGATGTTCCTCATTCCGAAATTCACCAGATCGGTTGGTGACCGATCCTCAACCTCAAGCTTTTGAACAAGTTTAATCAGTCGCCCAGATTTCAGATAGAAACGGTGGCTGCTGTGATGACAGACCTGAGGAAGGACATGTGGGCAGTGTCAATAGATCTGAAGGATGCTTATTTTCATATTCCAATGTCAATTACTTTTCAGGACACGGTCTGGGAATTCACTGCATTGCCGTTTGGTCTGACGACTGCCGCCAGGGTCTTCCCCCAAGATGGTTCTTGCCATGACTACTTTGCTTCACAGGAGAAACATAGCTGTTCATATTTACATAGATGACTGCCTGCTAAAGGCAGGGAATCTGGTCACTCTGCGCAACAATCTAGTAATTGTCCTAGTGTTATTAAAAGAACTACGTTCGATTGTCAATCTAGAGAAGTCAGAATTGACTTCTCAGGAATTTGGTTACCTGGGAAAACTGTTCAATCTCAGAGTCGAGTCAGGAGCTTATTAGCAGTGCTGGGGCAATCTCTCTAGGAGCCTATTCGATGGTGCGTCGGTTTCTCAAGATACTGGGTTTGCCAGTATCCCTGGAGAAGGTGGTGCCTTATGCGGCCCTCAGGCACAGGCTGATTCAGATGTACTTAATGTCATTCTGGTCTCAGAGAACGGATCCATTATCACTGAAGATTCCAGTAGTAGAACCTTTGATATTCCACCTTCAGTGGTGGCTATCAGAACAGAATCACCTGCGAGGTGTTCCTCTACAGCCTCCTCAGCCGTAGATGTCCGTCTTCACAGACGCGTCTGCGACAGGATGGGGACCGGTACTGGACAGTCTGTCAGTGTCGGGCGAATCAGATCGGACAAATACCCAGAACCATATAAATATCTTAGAACTATTAGCGGTGGCATTAGCACTTCGAAAGTTCAAGGACCGAATCTGAGACAAAGTAGTCGTTATAAGGACAGACAACTCAACAGTGGTGTCGTATTTAAACCGCAAAGGCGGGACGAGATCACCAGAGTTGTGTATGATGATTTGGAAACTTCTGCTGTGGTGCCAAGACAGGAATGTAATTCTTCTGGCAGCACACATTCCAGGCAGATTGATCATCCTAGCGGATGCTCTCAGTCGAACAACGGTTTGTCGTCCAACAGAATGGCAGCTCAACCAATCGGTAGCAGAAGTCCTCTTCCATCATTGGCTAAGCCAAATGTGGATCTACTTGCGATGAAAGGAAACTCAAAGACCTGCTAGCATTAGCAGTGAATGCACTGGCAATCAGTTGGAAAGGGATGTACCCGCCAACAATCTTAATTCCAATAGTTCTGGAAAAGGTAAGAGAAGGCACATGCCAAGTACTACTGATCGCTCCTCATTCGCCAGGCCGATCATGGTTTACGTATCTGCTGAACCTTCTGGTCTGCAATCCAGTGCCTCTTCCAGACAAATGGGATGTGATATCCTATAACAAAGGCATGTATACCACGACAGACTGAAAATGTTCAAATTGACTGCATGGATGTTATCAAGCAGCGAGCAATTAAGAATGGCTTTTCTGAGCAGGCAGCGAAATTTATCGCTTCGGCCATTAGGGGGTCAACCACAAGAACATATAATTATAGAATCAACAAGTTTGCAGAGTGGTGCATGGGAAGAAGTATTAATCCTTTTTCTGCAACTGTTCAACATGTAGCAGATTTTATCTGTCATTTATACGAAGTTGACAAACTTATACCTTCAATCCTAGCAGCATATAAGTCTGAATTAGCTTCAGTCATTCCAAGCCTGACCAATGCAGGAGTTATTAAAGGAATGAGCAATCTGCGACCTAGACAGCCTGTACCTATTCCTGCATGGAATCTATCTCTTGTTCTTTAGGTGTTAGGGCATGCTCCCTTTGAACTCATTAGATCTATAGATATTAAACTGTTAATGCTTAAGTCAGTCTTCTTGGTTGCACCAACATCCGCGAGAAGAAGCCAAATTTATGCATTTTCTGCCAAACAGACTGCTTTGTAATTATGGTTGAAGGTTTACGACTATTACGACGTCTGCTTTTTGGCAAAGAATCAGTCGCTTAAATATCCAGGTCAACTGATCAATTTGCCATATTTAATCAGACACGATCCCAGCTCTTCTGCATGGTGTCCAGTCCGATGTCTGAAAATGTACAAGAAACATGCTCAGGAGTGGAGGGATGGTCCAAAATCACGTTGGCTGTGTCTCAAGGCTCCCCATCTTTTTGCGTTGGATAGTCGCCACTGTTCAAATGACGCATAAATTAGCTATGGGGAAGCAGATTGATCGAGCGAACGCTCATCAAGTACGAGCACTAGCAGCAGTATCGACCCTTTATAAGGGTGTCTCATTAGAGGAGGTGATGTCTGTAGCACAATGGCATGCCAAGTCGTCATTTACAGATTTATACCTTCGCGATATAGCAAGCGCGCTTAATCCAGTTGAGTAACTTACTCAATCTAAATTAAGCCACATTGAAGACCTCTCACATAAACATCACAAGGACTTCTATGAGCTCTGAGACAATAATATCATATGGCTGGCAATCTGCAATGTATGGGCAAACTTCTAGATGATCACAGAACAATTCCACTGGAAAAGTGGTGAGTGTTTCTAGTTTAAGTGACTAAACCATGTTTTTCACTTGCAGTCAAAATATCACACTACTAGTGGATTGACTGATTAAAGAATATACTTAGTCTATAAATCAGAATTAAGACTCATTCCAAATGAAAATTCATATGAGATTTTTGATAGTATTTTCAAAATTAGAAGTTGTGGTAGTTTCTCTGCACTCTCCGGAACAGCTCTAGCCGAGTCGTATGGCTGACACAGGTCTGAGTGGTGTTGCCTTGACAGCCCTCATATTTGTGGGGGACAAATGAGGGGGGAGCGCGGTCTAGACTATAGGTGCTTGCGCATTCTATAAGTCAGATGGCGGAACCCAAGCGGGTGCTGGGGTTCTCAGTCTCCTACCAAACCTTCTCTTTGGTTGGTAGATGAGAGCTGTTTCGAGCCTCATCTCTGCCCACCGAAATGGCTGTCTGTCGAATTCCGTTATTTATCAAAATAGTACATCTGGTAAGTATTATTTGAGATAGAATAAAAAAAGCATCTGCTTTTGTTTCTATGAGAATTGGTAATACTTACCAGATGTGCTACGGCCTATCTCAGTCCGCCCCGCTGAGGTGAGGCTGAGCTGCTTTCGCTGTTTGGCTATGCAAACATAAGACGAAAGTGTCTACCCTGGAAGTGACTTTACTTGGCGCTTATGGTAATTCTTGGACACAAGATGAGCAGGATCCTGGAGAGTTAATCTTGGTTAGTTATTTTGAGCTAGACTTTTGATAATAGGCATTATCATAATAGTACATCTGGTAAGTATTAATAATTCTCATAGAAACAAAAGCGGATGATTTTTTTATTCTTAGGTAGTTTAAATGTTTTATGAAGTTATAATTACTGAATATATAAATCATACATGCATCATGTTATAGAAGTCTATTATTTTATAAGACCATAATGATAAGTTAAATTATCAGGATGGCCAAAAACAGTTTGTGCAGTCATCTTGAGGAATGTTCATTTGCAGACCACGAGAAGGTTATTAAAAAAAATTTACCACTGGAATGTATGGCTCGATAACCAAACCAATTATTCCAGTAGTAAATCTTAAAAAATAGTCTGCTCTTAAGCTGCAAATGGACTTTCAATAAGCAAATATCTCGATTTTCTTGTCCTATTTTTACCATTAACCCTTACCACTCTGATGGCAATATTCTATCTTTTACTGTCTCAATAGCAAAGAAACTGGGGTATATTTGTCAACAATTTTGGTGTACGATTCAACATCTTCCACCGAATTTTTGAAAATGATCACCGGTTGATCTTTTAATTGAATTTGAAAATTTTAAATTTTAACATAGAGTGGTAGGGGTTAAAGGATTAAGAGGTATATTAAAATCATCATTAAGCATTGGTCGACTCTTTCAAGTTTTCATAACAAAACAACCATTCCCCCCTCCTACCCTACACTGCCTACCCAGCTTGCCATGCCATAACTCAACAATACTCCCTCCTATCCATTCACTACACACACCTATTTAACCCATGCTAACATACTAACATTCCTACTATAGTTTCCTGGCATGCTCTGCCCTGCCATGCTCTCCTATGTGTTATCCTATCTCACCCTTGCCTACACTGCCCTACCTACCCAGTACTATTTTACTCATTTTGCCACCATACCTTTTCTTAACCTACCCTATCGTGTCCTATCTTATCTTATCTTACAATATCCTGCCATAGCTCTCTCTGCCTCCCATATGTTATCATATCATATATAATGTACACTATCTTGTCGTATGCTGATATACCATCATCTTTTTTCCTGCCATATCCTAGCCCACAGTATCCATCCATCTAGTAATTTATTAAAATCAGACTGTTGGCCTTGGGTAACAACGTCTTCCAGTCAAATTAGTTTCAAAATATTTAATTAAATGTTTGTTACATCATTAGTAATTTCTTGTATCTGGACATGGTCGATCCATTGTACTGTGGCTTCTTGACAATATTTACCATAATCATATTCTGTACATTTAACCTTCTGATAATTAATTTGTAATATGTAAGATTATAATATACTATGGACAAGTATTTACACCTTGATGCATGTATATAACTGAGTTTTTGTTTGAATGATCTGCTAACCATTTTTACATTCTAGTAAAAAATGTATGCATATATCTAGAACCTAGCTTATGTTGACCAACCAAAGTGTAGTAAAACTTCACAATCTTGTGTGATATGTGTTTTATGCAATTTTGTTGTCTCTTAAATTCTTATTATTCTTATCTCAGCTTCTATGAGTTGACTAACCAAAGCTATCTCTTGTATGATAACCATTGCACCCACATGTTTTTCACCATATTGATTATTTATTCACGGCCAGAATTTAACTTTTTAATCGTGATGCATACGGGACAGTACAGTGAGTACACCAGAAAATTTTACAGATCCCTGGAATTTTGTGCTGATCCATACTGTCATATAACTAATACTGCACACAATGCAAAATTACTTAAATGTTCTGAATGCCCCATTTACATCATATTATTGTCTCGCCTGTGAATATGAAGCAGAAAGCGAGACATAGGTATCACTTTTCCGACAGTGGCAGCGTCAACATTAAGGTTCTGTGTTTAGCAAAACTTCTCAGCTTATATTTCAGGATTGGTTAAGCCTATTGCAACTAAACTTGGATACATGGTTACCTATAATGTTAAGAAACAGCATGATGATGTTGGGGTGATAAGGTCATTTCACTTCAAGAGTATACTTACCTCCCTAATACTCTTTGATATTGCTAAATATCGGCTTTCACTCAATAAAACACTCAGATTAAAAAAGTTAGGTGCCCCTACTGGGCAGGGAGTCAGATGACAGTCAGGCGGATGCCAGCCCCACCACCGCGCATGCGCTGACTAGTACTTCCTCTTTGCTAATTTATTGGCTGAGAGACAACTCATGTTTTCTATGCTCATAGGCTTTTCCTTAATTTCTGAAAGTTTTGGCTGTGTAGAAGTTCTATTTCTCCTGGATTAATATGGCAGAACATGTTACTACTCCAGAGGAGCGCCCAGGACCTAGCCATCAGGTGACTTCTATTATATTTTAGCGAGTTTTTCCCGGTGTAATGTGTTTCCGGGACTCGCGTTTATCATGATAAGCGCCTAAAATAACTAGTTTATTTCGAAATGGCGCTATGAAATACTAATCTCTCTTTGTGTTTATGTCCACAGGTATCTACCTAGGAGTGTTAGGACATCGCATCTTCAGAGAGTTTGGTTTTCTCTCCACCAAGGTTCCATTTCCTACTAACATTGTAAGGTTATCTAACCATAAATCTTTTTCCCAGTGAGTTGGAGGCCTCGGATGAAGGTCTTCTCACTTTGCCCTCTTGATCCACTTCCTTCCCCCTAAGGTGGAGAGAGTTAAGAGGTCATAAGGTTGGTGGAGCGTCCGGTTCATCAGATCAGATGGTTTGTCTATGCTAAAGACTCAGGTACTCTAGTTATGATATGAGGCATTTCTATTATATTTGACAATATTTATAAAATCTTACTGCCATTTATCATTGTTTATCTGATGTTTGTATAGTCTGTATAAACTATCCGGTCTAGTTAGAATGTTCTGGATATGATTACAATTCGTCCTTACACCTGGAGGTTTTGTTTCGGATTGATTTAACTTCTTATTTTTGAAGTTATGACGTCATAATCAGCCTTGCGCCTTACTATCAGTTATAAGTTTTGTCCAACGCTGATTTATTATCATTATTAGCTTGGTCTTATGGCCCCTTCCTCCTTGTTTATTTCGTGTTGTGTTCTAATTCAATATCTGTAATACTCATTGTCTTCGTCCTCTGCTGTGTTTCAGAGGCCTGGTTGTCCTTCATGTGGAAGATTTATCCTTGACAAGTTCTTCCCCCATTTATGCTCCCAGTGCAGGCCATGTGGGCCATTGTTTAAATGTGAGATCTGTAAAAGATAGGGGGGGGGGTAGCTAATGTCTGAATTTCTCTCATTACAGACCAGGGAGAAGGCTCCAGAGGAGGAGAGGAAGAGTAAGAAAGAGGCTTCTGGTAAGAAGGGTAAGAGGAAGGCCTCGTCCGCTATGGATATGGAGGCCTTCCGTATTGAGATGATGGGAGAGATGAAGAGGATTTGGTCCCAGAATTGCTTCGTGGCATGCTTCCTGGTCCAAATCTTTTGGTGTCCTCTTCATCGGCTCCGGAGCAGATAATCCCCGCCTCTGAATTGGTGCTATTTAGGGACCTATCAGTTTTTGACCATGATTCAGAGGTGGCCCTAATAGAGGGTGAAATCCACGGTAAAAACACTGGCAGCAGGCTTGCCGCACCGGTTGTTCGTGGTCAGGTGTCGCTGGAACCTGCCTGCCTATCAGGCCAGGATTATCCGCACCCTGCAGGTACCAGTTCCTCCTATGGTACCTCCTGGCCAGTCCGGGTTAGCATTCTTTGCTAACCTGGAGTCTAATCTTTCTGGCCAGGAGGAAGAGGATTATCTGCTGGGTTCTCCTGGCGCCGTGGCCATGGACATTGACGTGCGTGCACCCCTCGCGGGGAACACGGGCGACATTGTCCACGGTACTAATCACGCAGGAGTAGTGTTCACGGCGCAGAAGGTAGCCCGGGCTGGATCTGATGGCCAGTTTTACTGCATACCTCGGCCTGCCGATGGTGTAGCAGGTGCTGGCCAGGGCCATGGTGTGGCGAAAATTTCCCCACGCAATGCCACGGCGCCTGCTCCTGGTCAAGCCAGTCAGTTTAGCATGCCTGTTCTTTCAGGCCCGCATGCTTTCTCTGGCTTGCCAGGCGTATCAGTTCCTCCAGCCACGTACACACCTGTGATTGCTCAGGAGGATGACGAAGGCCCTCGTCTTGTAGAGCATTCACAGGTGGCCACGGAGGAAGACTGGTCTGACATTTGTCAGTGGCTAATTAACGTCAGGCCAGATCTTGCCGTGGTTCAGTCGGCCAGTCAACGGGACCAGCGCCCGTGGCTGGCAGGTAAACCGACTTACCGTTATGCCATCTTTGCCGTTAGCTGATCATATTGTTGATATGTTCACTGCGGTGGAGACGTCTATTAGTGCACATGGACGTTTAGCGAAGGCCCCCCGCAAAGTGGCAAAGCAGTGCCGTATTACAGCTGATCAATATCAGCTATACGGTGTAGTACCGAAGCCAAGCACGGATGACCGTGCAGCGCTGGGTGAAGATACGCGGCCAGGTTCCAGGTCTGACACGGGAGCACTGTGTTCGAACGTGTTGCGTTCGGCTAACACCGCGTTACGTGATGCGGAAGAGAGTTCGAGGGCGTCCATTGCGGCGCTTTCGCATGTCTCACAGTTGTTACAAGGTGTAGTAATGGCATCCGCATTACGTCAGCCTAGTCTGGTGACTGTCCAGAGAGCCATCCAAGATGGAATTAACTTGGCTTTGGACTGTTTAACCCGGTCTGTAACCAGGAGTGTCCGTTTGCTCTTGATAACTTGTGCCCATCCCAGGATTTGTATAATAGGCTGCTGCGTACGCCTATGACAGGTCGTGGTCTCTTTGGAGGTGAGGGATGTAGGCATCTCCAGGAGACGGTTACCCTGGTCAATAACCAGAGGGCATTATGGGAGCAATTTGAAGTGCTCCGTAGAGAGCGCGTTCGCATAGCTCCCCCTGCGTGTCATCCCCTGCAGGCTCGAGGTGGCGGTGGCCAGGTCAGAGGCCAGCCACCAGCGCAGCGTCAGCCACGGCCGCGTGCGCTTCGGCCAGCAGCGAGGGGGGGGGGGTGCAGGCTCCTCCGGCGCAGCCAGCCAGGCAGCTGCCCGCGCACCGTGGTGCGGGCCGTGGTGCGCGAGGATCTGGTCGTGGTAATCGTCCATGACAGGGTGATTACCACAGTAAGAGATACTCCAGTGCATCTGCACCAGGAGACAGTGCCACTCTTGTGGTTCTTATGTCCACCTCTCTCCCTAGGTGGACCAGTGGGAGGCCGATTGGTCAACCACATGCAAGAGTGGGAACGGTTGACTCAGGACCGTTTAGTCTTGCAATGGCTTTCAGTCGGGTATCATCCCGACTGGATAACAGGTCCACCATCACGACTGTCTCTGGTGCCGGGCTGGACTCAAATTCCCAGAGATCCAGATCAGCGGTTGTGTATAGAGGAGGAAATAAATTCCCTCATACACAAGGAAGCAATTCAACCGGCGCAAAATTTCCCGGGCTTCTATTCAACCGTGTTCTTGGTAACGAAAAGCACTGGAGGGTGGAGACCAATTCTCAACCTCAAGCCATTGAACAAGTTCATAGACACACCCAGTTTCAAGATGGAAACTGTGAGATCGGGTTTGGCAGGGTTGGAGAAGGGAATGTGGACAGCTTCATTAGATTTGAAGGATGCTTATTTCCACATTCCAATAGCGAGGGGTTTCCGTCGCTTCCTGAGATTTGCATTCCAGGGCAGACAGTGGGAATTCAGGGTGTTACCCTTCGGAATTTCTACGGCTCCTCGGGTCTTCACCAGGGTGGTTCTTGCGATGACAGCATACCTCTGCAGGAGAAACATAGCAGTCCCCACGTACATTGATGACTGGCTGTTAAAAGCACACAACCAGGAAAGTTTATCAGCAAATCTGGAGATAGTTTTGAAAACTGTCACAGATTTAGGCTGGATAATAAATTTTCAAAAATCAGAGCTGACTCCATCCCAGAAGTTTGTTTACCTGGGAATGTTCTTCGATCGGAGATAGGATATGTTTATCCTACTCAGGAGAGGGTACAGATACTCATCTCAGTAATACAGTCAGTGTGCAACAGTCATGTCCTGGCACGGGTTTATCTGAGAATGCTGGGATTGATGGTTTCTCTGGAACCAGTCATTCCTCAGGCGGCCTTACGCAGGCGGCCGATACAGTTATTTCTCATGACACAATGGACCCAGAGTACAGGATCACTGGACTCAAGCGTGTCAGTGTTGGAGCCTCTAATTCATCCTGGCGGGGGTAATGTTAACCCCTACTCACCCTCAGTTAACGATGTATACAGATGCATCGATGGAGGGGTGGGGAGCTTGCCTGGAAGAATCCATGATATCAGGGCTTTGGAATCTGGAACAGTCAAAGGAACATATCAATCTACTGGAATTAAGAGCAGTAGTCCTGGGCCTGGAACATTTCTTACAGAAAGTTCAGGGCAAGAGTGTTCTAATTCGATCAGACAACTCAATAGTAGTGACTTACATAAACCGCCAGGGCGGAACGAAGTCGCCCAGTCTCTGTATGATGACTTGGAAACTGCTTTGTTGGTGCCTGGATCACAGGATTACCTTGAAGGCAGTTCATATTCCGGGAAGGTTAAATCTGTTAGCGGACTCATTGAGCCGAAGGATGAGTGTTTTACCTACGGAATGGCAACTAAATCAATGTGTGGCGGATCGTCTGTTCGACCACGGGGGGAAACCCAACATAGATTTATTCGCAATGAAGAAGAATGCCAAGATGCCGATGTACGTCTCTCCGATTCCAGATCCAAGCGCTTTTGCAACAGATGCGTTAGCTATCAGCTGGGTGGGAATGTATGCATACGCATTCCCTCCAGCAATCCTGATTCCAACCAAATTGGCCAAGCCGATCATGGTATACGGATCTGCTGGACCTTCTGGTCTGCAATCCGGTTCCTCTGCCTCTGATGGACAATATTATCTTCCAGGGCAAGAACCTTCACAACAATCCGTCAATGTTCCAATTGACTGCGTGGATGTTGTCAAGGAATCTAGAATTAAGGAGGGCTTTTCTGAGCAAGCAGCCATGTTTATGGCAAAAGCCAGGAGGGGGTCAACCTCCAGAGCATATAATTATAAAATCAACAGATTTGCAGAATGGTGCTCAAAAAGATGTATTAATCCAATGGATTCATCTATTCAGGTAGTAGCCGATTTCCTCTGTCACCTGTATGATGCCTATAGCCTCAAGCCTAACTCTATTGCTGGCTATAAGTCAGCTTTAATGACAGTTATCCCTTGCTTGGCTAATAGGGGAGGTGATCAAGTAAATACATTAAATACTTTAATCAAAGGCATGGGCAATCTAAGACCAAGGAATCCCCCAGTGATTCCGTCTTGGAGTTTATCACTAGTGCTTCAGGTGCTAGCTGATAGGCCGTTTGAACCACTAAGCTCCATTTCTATGAAAATGTTGACGCTTAAAACTGTATTTTTAATTGCTGCGGCCTCGGCTAGGCGTAGGAGTGAGATTCATGCCTTGTCAGCCGAGGCAGACCGTTTTGTGGTTACAGGGGAAGGCCTTAGGCTTCTACCCAGGATAAATTTCATGGCGAAAAACCAGTCTTTGAAATATCCGGGTCAACCGATAATTTTGCCAGCTTTGACTAGGTTTGATCCTAATTCAAAACTATGGTGTCCAGTCCGAGCATTAATCCGGTACAAACAACGTACTCAAGATTGGCGGACGGACCCAACAGCGTTATGGTTGTCATATATTGAGCCCCATGGCAGGGCGTCAAAGGACACCATTTCCAGGTGGATTATAGAGTGTATTGAGTTTTGCCATAAATCCGCCACAGGTAAACAAGTTGGCATGGCCAGGGCTCACAGTGTCCGAGGTGTAGTGGCTTCCACTGCCCTATTTAATGGGGTACCTGTGGATGACATTATGTCAGTAGCTCAGTGGCACTGTGAGTCAAGTTTTACCGACCATTATCTCCGTGACACCTCGAATCCTCTCGCCTTATCAATTTTGAAAAGCTAATCTAGGTGTACATATTTTGATGAGGTATCCTCATTTTTAAAAATATATTTCACATTTAATCAATGGAAACATCTACTTTATGGGCTGCATCAGTCTTCTCCAATGGGGGAGATGATGACAGCACTAATCTTCCACAAGGTGAGTTGTGTGTGTTGTCCATGGTTTTTTGTAATGTCACGTGACCCTTCATTATTAATATGGTAATGGTATGTGTTTTTATGTGGTTCATCATTGAGAGTATACGAAAATGGAGTTTTTTTTGTCTCTGTCCTATAGTACATGCCACTTGTACGTAGAGAGCGTATGGGACATTGAGGTCATTCGAGTCTTCCTCCCAGGAAGGGAGGGGGGGGAGCGCGCATATGACATTCGGTCATCTCTCATCCATCGGTTTGTGTTAGCCGTTTTTTTCAAATCCTGACTGTGTTTTCACACAGTTTCAGAAGTTTAAGTGCCTTAAACGCAGAAAAGCGTATAGGGAAGAGCTGGTCTTTTGACCTCGCCTCCCTCCTGCCGAATTCCCTGTCGAATTCTGGCAATATCAAAGAGTATTAGGGAGGTAAGTATACTCTTGAAGTGAAATAAACGAAATCACAGATTTCTTTTTTCACGAGAGAGTTGATACTTACCTCCCTAATACGGACCCGGCCTCTCCACCCCACAGAGGCTCGGTCTTCAGGTTCTTAATAGTTGCATGTGTGTCAGCCAATAAATTAGTCAGAGGAAGTAGTAGTCGGTGCATGCGCGGTGGTGGGGCTGGCATCCGCCTGACTGTCATCTGACTCCCTGCCCAGTAGGGGCACCTAACTTTTTTAATCTGAGTGTTTTATTGAGTGAAAGCCGATATTTAGCAATATCAAAGAGTATTAGGGAGGTAAGTATCAACTCTCTCGTGAAAAAAGAAATCTGTGATTTCGTTTAAATGTCAAGGTCATTATGACCTTGATACAGAACTCTGCTTTTTCAACACTAAGTTTTTGCGTTTAGCAAAACTTCAGCTTATATTTCAGGATTGGTTAAGCCTATTGCAACTAAACTTGGATACATGGTTACCTATAATCTTAGAAAGCAGCATGATGATGTTGGGGGAGTCACAAGGTCAAGGTCACTGTGACCTTGATACAGAACTGCTTTTTCAACATTAAGTTTTTGCGTTTAGCAAAACTTCAGCATATATTTCAGGATTGGTTAAGCCTATTGTAACTGAACTTGGATACATGGTCATCTATAATGTTAGGAAGCAGCACGATGATGTTGGGTCACAAGTTCAAAGGTCAAGGTCACTGTGACCTTAAGACAGAACTCTATTATTTCAACATTAAGTTTTTGCATTTAGCACCACTTTTCAGCTTATATTTCAGGATTGGTTAAGCCTATTGCAACTCAGCTTGGTAACTATAATGTTATCAAACTGCATGATGATACCGAAGTCACAATGTCGAAGGTCAAGGTCATTCTGACCTCTACAAAACTTTATTTTTCAAAGTTATGATTTTAGGCGTAGCAAATCTTATCATGTTATATATTGGAATTATTTCAACCTAATGGAACACAACTTGCGTACATGGTTGCTTATGCCAAGAGGGTACCAGATGCTAACATGGAGGTCACCAGGTTAAGGGTCAAGGCCATTCTAATATTGCTATTTGACCTCTGCTTTTTTCAACCTTGTTTTTCCATTCAGTAATTCATTTATATTTCAGGATTGGTTTATCTTATTGGAACTAAACTTGAATACATGGTTACCTATGCGGCAGCATGATAACACAGAGGTCACAAGGTCAAAGGTTCATGCCACTGTGACAAACAAGAGACAGGCGAAACATTTAATTCCGCGTAATTTCATGTCAACCCCCATATTCAATCTAAGTTAATAAATAACCTTCATCATAGCCCAGGAAATGTATTGCTAACATCTATCTGGTGAGCTCTGTGTCATTTAAAAACACTTACCGGCATTCTGAGCGGCTCCTAGTCCTACATATCCCTAAAAAATGCATGTAGAGTTTTAGAGATATTGGATGAGTAGTAGTAGAAATAAATAAAATGTCCACAGTAAGGACCACACATATTAACCCACGATCTCTGATCTCTTCCAGATCTAACAACTTTCAGCTTTAACTTGTAGAATTACAACTTGTTTTGTCCTATCATACATATGTTAGGCTTATCCCTTTATCAGAATTTCAGCTATACCATAGGTAAGCTGATGACAAAATTGAAACTAACTTGATTCAAATCAAATTAGTTTCAAATATTCAGCACCAAATTTCATTGATTGTAATTAATTTGCTGCCTGTTGTGAGCAGGATTGAAAGTCTTAACCCTTTCACTGATGAATTCCCCAGATCTCATTTTCAAGTCAACCGTACAAGAAAAAAATTGAATATTTTGAAGTAATTTGACTGGAAGCCATTGCTGCCTAAGGCAGGAGTGGCTTCCACTCAAATTAATTTCAAAATATTCAACAGAATAAGTTTTGTATCGTAAAGAATATTTTTTTCTCAGAATTTGCCCGTGAAAGTGAAAAAGATACATCTATTGTTATTGATAACCTGTTAGGTGTCGTAGTTTTTGTGCACATGCAAAGCTAATCTGTGATAAAATCTTTTATTTTTGTTCTCAGAAATGAGACAGCCTGGAAATTGTTATGATCATGTATAGTGTATAATGTAATAATCTCAGACAGAGGAAAATTATGTGGTAATAGAATAGTTCGTAGTATATTTGTTGCATGAATACATTGTAGGCAATTTAGCTATTGTTAGCTCACCTTGCCTGAAAGGCCAAGTGAGCTTATGTTGTGGCGACCATCCATCAAGCATCGTCTGTCCGTCCATCAACTTTTCCTTTAAAGCGACTTCTCAAGAACCGCTGGGATGATCTCAATTATATTTGACAGGAAGCATCCTTAGGGCATAGGGATCCAAGTTTGTTCAAACCGGTGGCCATCTTGGATTTCAGACGATTTTTTAGAAACATCTTTAAAAATCTCCGAAACAGCTTGAGGGATTGAAGGAAACCTCATGAAATATGATCCAGGGCAAGAGCTCAACCAAGTTTGTTCAGGGGAACTTGATTGGTCAAATGGTTCGGTGGCCATCTTGGTTGACCTAGTTTTAGCGAAAATGACTTCTCCAGAACCGCTGAAGGGATCAGGCCGAAATTTGGCAGATAGGATTAGGCACTAAGGCCCATTAAAGTTTGTTCAAGAGAAGTTGATCCGTCAAAAAACATGGCTGACGTAGGCCAATCAAAATATAGCGTATTTGGTGGCCATATTGGATTTTTTTATTTGAGGGATTTTGAGGCCGAAATTGGTTTTGTATGTGTTTTGCGGTATTCTGATCACAAATTTGCTTTTTTGGAAACTGTCAGATAAACGGTTTGGCGGCCATCTTGGATCATTTTCTCACCAAAAGCTCCCATACTAAAGCAATGGGAAATTTAAAATGTTCTTATCGAGAACTGCTGGGCCGATTTCAATTATATTTGGCAGGAAGCATCCTTAGGGCATAGAGATTTAAGTGTGTTCAAACGAATCCGATCGTCCAATAGGGCCGGTGGCCATCTTGGATTTTGGCCGGTTTTTAGAAACGTCTTTAAAAAATCTCCGAAACGTCTTGCGGGATTGATGCAAACCTCATGAAATATAATTTAGGGCAAGTGCTGAACCAAGTTTGTTAAGGGAAATGTTGGTCAAATGGTTTGGTGGCCATCTTGGTTGACCTAGTTGTAGCGAAAACGACTTCTCCAGAACTGCTGAAGGGATTGGGCCGAAATTTGGCAGATATGATTAATGACCAAGGGCCATTAAAGTTTGTTCAAGGGAAGTTGATATGTCAAAAAACTTGGGCACCATGGGCCAATCAAAATGTAGCATGTTTGGTGTCAATATTAGATTTTTTTATTTGATGGATTTTGAGGCCGAAATTGGTTTTGTATGTTTTATTTGGTATTCTGATCTCAAATTTGCAATTTTCGAAACTGTCGGGTAAACGGTTTGGTGGCCATCTTGTTGATAAAGAGCATTCTAGTTGAAATGCCTGTGGTCCAGGTGAGCGATACAGGCCCCTTGGGCCTCTTGTTTTGTTTAAAATGAGGGAGTAAAAATATTATAAGATATGTTTGTTTGTATTATTTATCATTATTAATTCAACTAGCCTGAAAGGCCAAGTGTGTTTATGCAATAATGACTATCCATCATCCACCCCTCATCCATCTGACATCTTTTGTTTTAAAAAAATATGCCTCATTGACAATAAAACTTGGCTGGAACGACTCTATCATAGTAAACTTCCAAACTGGTATACAGATATTTGATTGGTAAATTTTTCTGGCATCCATCTTGGATTTTCCAATACTTTATCAGAAATCCTTTAAAACGTTGCTCCTCCTTAACCAGTGGCCTGATTTCAATAAGACTGGAATGGTGGTAAGCTAAGAAGAATTGCAACAGAATTTTTACAAGTTAACTATATGTGCTCAAAATAGGACAAAATCGGTATAAGAAATATTCTAATTTTCTAAATTCCATTTGGTGCACGTTTTAACATTGGCACTAGAGTTTTCCCCAAAATGGTTGGGTTTAGACCCCATAAACATATTACAAACAGACAAGACACTGATAGCCAAGAGTTAGAAAATCAGAGAATTATTCTACGATGTCACCATTATACCATACTACGGTGTCACCATTATGCCATACAACAAGGTCACCATTGTACCATTCTTCGGTGTCACCATGCTACGATGTCACCATTATACCATTCTACGATGTCACCCTTATGCCATGCTACGATGTCACCATTATACTATGCTACGATGTCACCATTATACCATTCTACGATGTCACCCTTATGCCATGCTACGTTGTCACAATTATGCCATGCTACGATGTCACCATTATGCCATTCTACGATGTCACCCTTATGCCATGCTACGATGTCACCATTATACCATGCTACGATGTCACCATTATACCATTCTACGATGTCACCCTTATGCCATGCTATGATGTCACCATTATACCATGCTACGATGTCACCATTATGCCATGCTACGATGTCACCATTGTACCATTCTTCGGTGTCACCATTATACCATGCTACGATGTCACCATTATGCCATGCTACGATGTCACCATTGTACCATTCTTCGGTGTCACCATTATACCATGCTACGATGTCACCATTATACCATGCTACGATGTCACCATTATGCCATGCTACGATGTCACCATTATACCATGCTATGATGTCACCATTATACCATTCTACGATGTCACCATTATGCCATGCTACGATGTCACCATTATACCATGCTACGATGTCACCATTATACCATGCTACGATGTCACCATTATGCCATGCTACGATGTCACCATTATACCATGCTACGATGTCACCATTATACCATTCTACGATGTCACCATTATGCCATGCTACGATGTCACCATTATACCATGCTACGATGTCACCATTATGCCATGCTACGATGTCGCCATTATGCCATGCTATGATGTCACCATTATGCCATGCTACGGTGTCACCATTATGCCATGCTACGATGTCGCCATTATGCCATGCTACGATGTCACCATTATACTATGCTACGATGTCAACATTATGCCATGCTACAATGTCAACATTATGCCATGCTACGATGTCACCATTATGCCATGCTATGATGTCACCATTATGCCATGCTACGATGTCACCATTATACCATGCTACGATGTCACCATTATACCATTCTACGATGTCACCCTTATGCCATGCTACGATGTCACCATTATACCATGCTACGATGTCACCATTATGCCATGCTACGTTGTCACAATTATGCCATGCTACGATGTCACCATTATGCCATGCTACGATGTCGTCATTATGCCATGCTACGATGTCAACATTATGCCATGCTACGATGTCAACATTATGCCATGCTACGATGTCACCATTATGCCATGCTACGATGTCAACATTATGCCATGCTACGATGTCAACATTATGCCATGCTACGATGTCACAATTATGCCATGCTACGATGTCACCATTATGCCATGCTACGATGTCAACATTATGCCATGCTACGATGTCACCATTATGCCATGCTACGATGTCACAATTATGCCATGCTACGATGTCACCATTATGCCATGCTACGATGTCAACATTATGCCATGCTACGATGTCACCATTATGCCATGCTACGATGTCACCATTATACCATGCTACGATGTCACCATTATACCATGCTACGTTGTCACAATTATGCCATGCTACGATGTCACCATTATGCCATGCTACGATGTCAACATTATGCCATGCTACGATGTCAACATTAGGCCATGCTACGATGTCAACATTATGCCATGCTACGATGTCAACATTATGCCATGCTACGATGTCACCATTATGCCATGCTATGATGTCACCATTATGCCATGCTATGATGTCACCATTATGCCATGCTATGATGTCACCATTATACCGTGCTACGTCATATTTGTCAAATTACAACTACAGTCAAACCTGCCTATGATGGACACATGGTTTTAAAGTAACAAGATGACAGTTCTTAAAGACGGGTAGACAATCCGTCTAAGAACCATTATCTAGTGACCACAGAAACGTTATAGACTGATAAGTGACTTATTGTTACAAACTACCTGCCTTTATTAACCACATTTTGGTTGGCCCTTGAGTGTCCATTACAGGCAGGTTCACTGTAAATTACAAAATTGATAATTTTATGGCACAAATTATTGAGAGTACTCAAAACAGTGATGAAAATTATCTTCATGGACACTACTTCTACATTTTAGTCTGAACCCATAAAAGTTTAATGTTACTTGCCCATGTGGCTAATTATATAATACAAATTTAATTACTTTCTATATTATACTACAACATTAATATTCGGAAAATGATTGGAAGCTTTCCAACGCTAGATATAAAATGCTAGTGTGTGTGTGCGTGTGCGTGTGTGTGATATAGTGATCAGCATCCGTCTGTCCATCCATCTGTCCCCGTCTGTCAACGCAATTTCTCTTTTCGCGGCCAAAAAATGGTTCATTACAGAGGTAACCCCCTTTAAATCTTAAAGCCGATACATAAACTGCATTGCCAATCATTTCTTGTCAACGCAACTCCTACAGTTTAGCTGCAATTCTTTTGAAACTTGGTAAGTTTTATCATTACGATATGAAGATGTGCATGTACTATCCAGATATTTGTAAGTCCATCCGTCTGTCAACGCAATTTCTCTTTTCGCGGCCAAAAAATGGTTCATTACAGAGGTAACCCCCTTTAAATCTTAAAGCCGATACATAAACTGCATTGCCAATCATTTCTTGTCAACGCAACTCCTACAGTTTAGCTGCAATTCTTTTGAAACTTGGTAAGTTTTATCATTACGATATGAAGATGTGC
Organism: Chaetoderma sp. LZ-2023a; assembly: GCA_034401795.1. NCBI lineage: Eukaryota > Metazoa > Mollusca > Caudofoveata > Chaetodermatida > Chaetodermatidae > Chaetoderma > Chaetoderma sp. LZ-2023a. The sequence continues at coordinate 126,911,910 of CM067369.1, forward strand.
ATGTACTATCCAGATATTTGTACGTCCATCCGTCTGTCTCAAATGTATGTTCGTCTGTCTGTCCATCCTTGTCAACGTAACTCCTGCAGTTTTGTTACAATTCTTTTGAAATGTGGTAAATCTAGTTATTACCATCTTTGCGCTTTTTTCGCGGCCAGAAAATTATTCATTACAGAGTTATCCCTCTTTAAATAGCTTTAAACCGATACATAAACTGCAGTACCAATCATTTCTTTTCAACACAACTAAAATTTAGCTGCGATTCCTTTGAAACTTGGCATGGGTTCTCATTACCACTTGAAGATGTGCATGTGCTATCCATATGCCTGTACATCCATGCATCTGTATAGAATAAATGTATGTCAGTCTGTCGGTCCGTATATCTCTGACAATCATTTCAAGATGCCAATACAACCCCTACAGTTTAGCTACGATTCCAGAAGTCTGTTTGATTGACATTAAGGGAGTCTACTCCATCCAGAAACCTAGACTGGAGTAGAGAGTCGTGCATTAGACGGCATTAAATGCAAGGTTAGAAATCTTTTTCACTGACTTGTCTACTTTAACTAATGATTTCAATGTATCCGTAAGCCATGTATTATTTGCTTCCCTCAAAATGTCATGGAAAGGAAAAGTGTATAAACCTAATAGTTCATTTCTTAATACGCCATTGAGATCACAGTCAGTGTTCTTCTTAGTCACGATTAGGAGTCGCTGAAATAGGAGTTGTGGATCTCTGCCTTTGCTCACCACCTGCACACACGACCTTCTGTCCCATCACATTAACGTGATATGTATTCATGAAGGAATATCCAAACGTATTCTCTCCAATCCACTAATCTCGTATTGCTGACCCAACTTCGACAGCTTTTTGTGGATTTGCAGAATTGTTAGCGACTACATCAGTTGTAGTATTATGGAGTGTTTCCACTTGCTGAAAGTGATCACGATCACGCAGAAATTCTTGTCTTTCCTGGAGTCGGTCATCTCTTTATGCTGTCGCTTGTGGAGTATCACGCCTCTGTTGGATTTTGTATACTTTGGTTAATCCCTGTGCAAGCAGGTAAGGACATGTGCCATGAAGTCCTCCGTGCCTCCTCAATACCCTGTTCACGCGTTAAACCACCAGTTGTCTTCAGTGTCATCATCAGCAGGTGTTCTATAACACGGTCAGTTAAAAGGCCTAACCTGGACCTTTCCTGCACAGTATGGATTGATCTGTGCTAGATCAAGCATTTCCTGGATATAAATGTGCACTGACTTGGTGTAATGCGTGTGTCCAGAAGCGGCAAGGTAAGGCAACATATTCTGGAAGGTATTTAAATGGAGCTGAAAGTTGCCCATCCGTTTTGTCGTCACGAATTTGTAGACTAGATCTACCATGCTCATGATTTCGCTGACTAAAAAGAGCATCATAAACGCCTCTTTTAAGTCTGGATGTTAATCGTTCAACTGTTGATCATTATCAGTCTTGCATTCTTCGGCACCTAATAGTGACACATCACACACCTGCTACAATTACGGTATTCAACGCTGCATCAACTGGGGTGTCCCCCTCTCCCCCCCCCCTCCCCCCTCCCTCCAGACAGCTTTGGCATATGCGTCATCTGATGGGATGCGATTGACGGCATTACCGCCATAGACTAATTCAAGAACCTCATTTAACCATGACAAATTATTCAAGGAACCAATACATCCGAGATAGCTCATCATGGTGTGAAAACTACCAAGCTTTAATACCACAGACTTGTGATAAATGGACCTTTCCAGGTTATCAATCCATCATATGACGTTATATGACATCATAATCAACTATGTGACGTAGAATGACGTCATAAGCATGGCGTCATGAATGACTTGATATAGTCCATCTTTAATGTCTAATAGTCCGGAATGTTGTACGAATTGTATGTCTTTACCATTTAATAAACATGCTGTTGAATATTTTGAAAATAATTTGACTAATAGGCAGCAACAGCACCCAGTCAAATTTGTTTCAAATGTTTGACAGTCCCTGTATGCTTGTCTGGAAATTGATAGTCAGGGAGTTCAGTGATCGATCGATCCCAACACGAGCGAGGTGTGAGTGTAGCTTAGCTAGAGATGGGCGTGGCATAGCTAACACTGGAACGATCCATTGCTTTGAACCAAAACAATTGATCAAAGGTTCGGATATGGTTTCTAGACGGCTTTCTGCATTTAGAAATGACAAATATAGTCAAAGTGAATAGTTGCAGGTCATATCAGTAGTTTCCTTGTCTATTACGGGAAAGAGTGTCACCAACGCATAGAATGTGCAGCATTCCTGACCACCCTGATCTCATGGGATGAAGTGACCAAGCTTTTTTCCAAAGAAGATCAAGATTTGAGTGTGTAATTGACAATTGTTTCTTGTATGCCCTTGATACAGAATTGGTGTATGTTCCCCGGGCAACTTATTGTAATATTGAATTGCAATATTAGCTGCAAACACACATTCATCTATCAATGAACATATCGGCACCAGTTCTTGTTTCTGCACCTCGAGACTAACTGCTACTATAATCCCCATTCAATAGAAGGTCCCGTGACCATCTACTGACTGCAAATCCACATTGTCCGCAACGTAAAGTCTGACGTGGTCAGAAATGTACGATCACAGATAACTTGCAAAAGAAGCTTTCTTTTTTTCATATAGGGGATCACGGTATAGCTGGCATAATGGAAATGGGTTAATTAGCATAAATCCAATATGGTCACCATGGAAGCATGTGGGGCTCTGGATCTTTTTAAATTTACTACAATCATGATGGTCCATGGCAGCATGGAACCCGCCAGTTATTGTTATTGGCGAAAATTAGAAGTTTCGCCAATATTTATCGATGGGTTTAATTACTCTGTCTGCCTGCATGCCGGTGTTTTATTGTCAATTATTAACACTAGGACTGAGTCGCACGTCAAACTAACTTCGATTCAACTCTTTTCCTGGTCGGTTGGTTTGTTTGTTTGTTTGTTTGTTTGTTTGTTTGCCCTGTCTCTCTGGTTGTTTGTTGGCGTCCAATCTCGGTTAAGTTTTGGTTTAGCTCAACATATTGTCTTATATCTCGGCATGGCTTCACTCTATTGGGACTAAACTTGGACACATACGTCCATATATAAAATGTATGGATTGAGCGTAATGATAGTGAGCTCATGAGGTCAATGCCATTGTAATATTTGACTTGTATAAAATCCTTTTCTGATTTCGCCGTTATTTTAGAATTGACAAAATTATTTGAACTAAGCATTGTCATACAGTTAGGCTACCTCAAACAGTAGGAGTAGCACAAAGGCATTCAGACTTCTGAAGTCATGGTCATTGTGATCTTGACACAAACCTAGATTTGCATGTGTAAATGCAAAATGCCATAATTTTCGCTAATATCCAGTCAGTGTAACACTTGTCTTGCCAAACGCTAAATCAATTTGAAAGTAATAATAGGGTCTAGAACAAATTTCTTGTGTGCTTTATAATGACCCCAAGTGTGACGTCATATTTGCGTAATATACATCATTTAACGTTTTAGAAATGTTAAACGGAAAATTAAATATGATTTTCCTACTCGATGGGGTCACTCCTAGCTGCTTGTATCATATAATACATGTATATCATCTAAAACCACGCGTTTAGCAGATATGAGCCCAATTTTTTCCATGGCGGCCATATTGGATTTATGCAAATTCACCCATTTCCGGTGTTCCTATTTGAGCATATTTTGTAATTATTACGTAGGGTCACCCCTTGAATGAGATCCAAAAAAGAAAGCTGTTGCAATTTGTCCCTGGTCAAACTGTATATTTACTGACCTAATCCCAAATAATGGCGGATCTTAGATTTTATGAAAAATTTGCCAGAACGTGTCAAAACGCATCTCCTCCTTAACTACTTGGACGAATTTAATCAAATTTGCCAGAATGGGTCCTATGGTGGTCTGCTCTAGGTCTTCTACTCAGATTTTTTTGATTGATCGATTTTCTGGCTGAAAATTTACCTGAAATGGTCAAAATGCGATCTCCTCCTTGTCCGCTTGACAGATTTAAACCGAATTTGGCTAGATGCACCATATATAGTGGTAGGCTCCAGAACTTATATTCAGAATTTTGAGCAGTCCAATTCATTGGTAAAAATCTTAGGTTTCATGAAAGATTTACTGAAAATAGTCAAGACGCATATCCTCCTTAACGACTGGCTAGATTTCAACCAAATCTGGCTTGAAGGATTCTGTAGTGTTCGGCTCCAGAACATCTATTCAGAATTTCTATTGATCTTTTTTGGGGTGAAAAAACTTTATGAAAATCTGCCAGAAATTGTCAAAATGCATCTACTCTTTAGCCACTTGGCAGATTTCAATGGAATTTCGCTAGAAAGATCCTATTTTGATAGGCGGTTCTAGAAGGGCTATTCAGAATTTAGCTTGGTCAATTTTTACGGAAAGTGTCAAAACGCAACTCCTTAACCGCTTGGTGGATTGTAAACACATTTGGCTGGAAGGATCTTATAGTGGTACATTGTAGAACTTCTATTCAAAATCCTGATTAGTTAATTTTTGATGGCCATCTTGGATTTACTGAAAATTTTCCGGAATCATTTAAAATGCTCCTCCTCCTTAATCAATTGCCTGATTTCAATAAAACTTGAGAGGAACAATCCTATCGTTCGCGTCAACATATCAAACGAGAATTTTGCTCGGTGAATTTGTTTGATGGCTTGGATTTTCAGAAAATTCTCCATTATGAAAATTTAAAGGAAAATTGTTCAAATGCAAGTAGTCCAGATGAGCGTCATTGGCCCTCGGCCTTCTTGTTCTACATATTTCCTAATCTTATTTCTCTAGGAATGCTTTAGCCACTGTACTGAACCAAACTTGTCTTGACAGCCCCTATGGCTGTAGACTTACAAACATGTACATACATATTTTAGTGGTCAATCCTTCTGGTGGCCATCTGGGATTTTTTAGAAATTATTTTCTTTTAGAAATCGATCTTAGCGCAACTGCTCTTCAACTAATTGTCTGATTGAAGTGAAACTTGAATTTAAGTATCCTATAATGGTAGGATGTTAGGAGAAGAAATTCGATAAGTAAATTTTTTCGGTGACCATCTTGGATTTTCCGAATACGTCTGCGAAATCAGTAAACAGACTACTCATTAACCGTTGGCCTGATTTCAACAAAACTTGACTGAATGATTTATATCATCATAGGCTTTTAAATTTGTATACAGAAGTATTATTGTTAATTTTTTGCGGTTGCCATTTTGGATTTTCTGAAAAGAGTCACTTTCTTTAAAGGATTAGTCCTCATTAACTGCTTGGCCGATTTCAAGCACACTTGACCTCTAATGGTCCTATGGCTGTAGACATCCAAACGGGTAGACCAAAAGTATAGACAGTTTTTCCTGCAACGATCTTGGATTTTCCTCAAAAATTTCCAGCAAATCAATTAAAAGACAGAATATTACTCACTCCTGATTTCAACTAAACCTGGGCAGGTGAGCGAGCGAGAGTGAATGAGTGAGTAAGTGGGTGGGTGGGTGAGTGAGTGAGAGTGAGCGAGCGTGCGAGCGAGCGAGTGAGTGAGTGAGAGTGAGTGTGTGAGTGAAGGAGTATGCGTGCGTGCGTGTGTGCGCGCGAGTGTGTGCGTGCGTGTGTGTGTGTGTGTGTGTGTGTGTGTGTGTGTGTGTGTGTGTGTACGAGTGAGTGAGTGAGTGAGTGAGTGAGTGAGTGAGTGAGTGAGTGAGTGAGTGAGTGAGTGAGTGAGTGAGTGAGTGAGTGAGTGAGTGAGTGAGTGAGTGAGTGAGTGAGTGAGTGAGTGAGCGAGCGAGCGAGCGAGCGAGCGAGCTGGTTCTCAGAAACTGTTGATCCGATTTTGCTATAAATTTTAGCACAAGAAAGGTTATTGCCACAAACTAGGTTTCCAGACTGGTTGTGATCCGGATTCAAAATCTGTATCAAGGTCTGACCAGATTCCATATAAATGCATATCTAGGAAACGACAAATCTGATTTTGCCAAAACACACCAACGTTGTTCTTGATTAGATGAAAATCCCAAAATATCTAGATTATGAGACTAATCCGTAACAACATGAGCAAAAACAATCTTGCATGTTGTTGGTTGCTCATATTGGAAATGATGACGACAACGATGACTGTGGCGACGACGAGCTTTTTGCCTTTGGGGCAGGGCCGCCCTTGGTTATTCTCTCATTAATAAGTCAATTAATTAATAAACCTAGTTAAAGGGGTACTATTTCAAATGCGGAAATCACAGATAAATACAGTTAAACATTGAATGAAATAGTCAAATAAGTCAAACATATTTACTTATCCTCATAATTCGAGGCAATTAATATTGTTTCATTATAATTAAACTAATTAATATATTTACCTAATTAAAATAGCTAATTAAAGACATAATTAACTTTCTCTTAAAAGATGACAATGCATTGTGTTTAGTTGAAAGTGTTGCTTACCCCAAAACACTCATTTATCTCTGTTATCTGCCAATTAGGTTGATTATAAATGCCCAATTAAATCAGGATGTTCTTTTGAGAATGTGATGAACTGTGGCTTCAAATACTTGCGTCGTTAGAAATTGTTGCCTACTTCTAAGATTTACCTATTCTTATTATTTTATTTTAGGCAAATTCTTTTTATTTCCAATTTGGAGGTGTGACTTAATTGTGTTATTAATAATTAATAGGCAGTCAAGGCTTTCTATGATGTTCAAGCAGGAAGGAGTGGTCACACTAGACATGTGTTTTCTTTATTACAGGAAATACAAGCGGGTCTTCAATAATTTTAAACTTTTAATATTAAAGTTCGATAAAAACAAAACAGTATCCACCAAAATACCAGTTTGCTTTGAAAAGCACAGAATATGTATTAGAGGTCAAATTATCACAAAGCATATAGGTGCTGCATGGGTCCTTTCATGGTTGATCCCAGAAAAGTAGCTTCATTGATACACTGAGTGACATTCAGCCAGTCGCAAAATGGTCAGTATTTGACAGTGAAATGTCAATTGATATACCAACAGAGTCTCTCATTGGTTATGCCTGGTGGTTGATGCATCACATGTTACATACCTCAATGATGGCTACGAAATGTTGGGTGTAATATGCTGTACAAATAAGATAGGCCAAAGACATACGATTCTTATACTTGAAGAATTTGTTAATTTTATCCTTTGTTTTGGCGGATTTCATATCATTTGCATTTTCTGGCTGTAATTGGTAAGTGCATGCAGTCCTCTCGATTCGAAGAATATCTGCAGAAAGTGGTGTGTTTGCTGAAGCATATCCGGGTTTGCAATTTTGTTACTGAAGCATTTCAAAGATGGGATTCTTTCTAATTTTGACTGATTTCATTCTTATCGAGAAGGTTTTGAAAAATAAAAAGTTGCCAGTTCTGTCCGAAAGACCTCATTTCTTTAACATTTCTCATTTTTTCTGACATTGCCTGTCTCATGCCTGAAAGAATGGTATTTACAGATGTTCCAATAGATGTAAATACACCCCGTGAGCTCTATTCCAAGTCAAAGAGGTTCGTAAGGCCTTTGAAGAAAATAGTGATCAGCTCAGTTTCTACAAGAACTGGAAGAGTTCATAAAAAAAGCTGCGACGAATAAAGTATGTTCACATTCTGCAATGAGTATTTAGTGATGGTCGAAATTCTTCTTGCGTCCATACGAGCTGAAAGATCAGGGAAATGGTAACACCATAAAGTAGCTTTTTAAAATAAAATTCCACCTTATTTCTATGCACTTGATCGCTCCAATTATCAGGGATTGTCATATAGGTCCTTTTGAGGGCATATACCCCAAAATGCAACTTGAATCCCCCAAAAGTAGTTGCAGTGGGTTCCATGGGACCTCTGAAAACCGTATATGTTTATTACTTATTAATTCACCTTTCCAGAGTACCCACCCATCATATAACGGCATAATGAACTGCGTGATGTGTAGAATGACATCATAATGAATGACATCGATAAGGACGTCACGAACGCATATTTGAAGACGGTCTATGCGTTGTTGTACAAATTGTTTGATTTTAGTATTTGATAAATATTACGTTGAATATTTTGAAACTAATTTGACTGGGCGCTGTTGCTGCCATAGGCAGCAACAGCACCCAGTCAAATTAGTTACACAATATTCAACAGCTTCCCTGTATAGTTTGCAGGAAATTGATAGCTAGGGCATTCGGGGATCGATCAATCCCAACACGGCGAGGTGTGGGTGGAGCTTAGCTGGTGATGGGCGGGGCATAACTAAGAATGGAAAGGTCCATTGGTTTTATACGTTTTTGCACAATACTGTCCACAAAATCTAGCATGCGATCCCCATAATTCATAGCTGTACGTCCATGGTGCCTTCTAATTTTATCATCGATGAGAACAACTGTATTGGAACCCGGGATTTTCAGTTTGGCCCCCCCCCCCAGATTTCAGCTTGAGACCCCCAGATTTCAGGGGTGTAGGGTCCTTGCAACCTCCAAAATGTAGCAGCCATGAGAAACACAGCCAGTTATTCAAGTCATGGCACTTTTTATCTAGTTGGAACAGTTGATTATGTGAGCTCCAGAAATACATGAACAGTTCATGAATTTTCATTTTATAGTTTCTAGTTCGAAGCAAAGATTTGCACATGGTGTCTCCTAATTTAGCCTTAGACAGAGTAGGAATCGATACCCAAAAGCTTCTGGTGGGATGCTAAACTTCTCTCCGTCTTTAGAACCACAGATGCATACAAACTAAAAACTACATAGCAAGAGTATTGGGTGCAGACATTCAACATGGTTGAATTGGGGCTGATATAAGCAAACTCAAAGAACTAGGCTCTGTTCACATTGTAATGGATGGGTAGGACGTTCGAAATATATCATCAGGCATTTTAAATTAAGTCAACCCTTTTTCACTTGATGAAAACTCATCACTTTGAAACCTAAATGCAGAAGTCGCAAACAGTGAGATAGCAGATCATCTGAACAACGCAGTGACAATTTGACAGAAGTGTTTGCATGATGTTATCTGTTCTCGATTGAATGCTGTTGAACCATTCGATGAACTCATTAAAAGACAAAACCTTAACAGAGTTGACATTATGTACATGAAGAAAATTAGAACAAAATTTGATATATTCCATCAGTGGGTTTTTTTTTTAATCTTCAAGACGTATTGAACTAGCAACCATTCTTTCAACTGCAATATCCTGATGGAAGCCTTAGAAAGACACAGTGTTGTTAAATTTGTTGAAGGAATCTGTCGCAGATAAATGTTACAGTTGATAGTGCTGACAATTGCTGTGTGGTGTTTGACTTGATTGTCATTATCCAAAGCTCCCATGCGTTCACATCGTCGTGGTGTAACTTTGAGTAATATGCATCGGAGACATTGAAACTAATGTTGTCCAAACCAACATCCTCAGAAAGAATCTATCCTGTAACAGCTAATTCAATTAAAGAAGCTGAATGCACGCCGCGAAGTGGAAATACAGGCATCATTATAAACATATTAAATATGCCGTCAATACCTTTGCCAAAGCAGTGTGACACGTTTATTAGTCATCCCAATACTAAAGCATAATTGGCAAATTTCCTCCAAGAACAATAGATAGCCATACTGTTAACGCTTGAACCAAGTATGCCAGCATAGAACTTGATAGACATGACACACATGTACTGGTATTGTGCATGGCATAGGCCTATATCTCAATCTTTCACAGAACCATCACATTTCAAACAGGAGTTGCGAACAGACGCCGCTAGATTGATGTAAACAGTTGTGAAGGCCTTATGGCCTGCTATCACCAACACACTACTCGATATGCAGGATCCTACGCGATGTAACATCGAATTATTATGGAATATCAAAAGTTATCGTCCTACAAACACTTACGTAGTTCCACCTTTTATTCGTTGGATTATGTGAAACAACTGATGAAATTGTCAAGAATGCTGTACGGTTAGATTTTACATTGTCACAAAAATTATTTACTTCCGGAAAAAAAATTACAGAACTTTTAAGACTCAGAAACAAAACACGAACTTGCACACTTCTCCTTCACATGCGGAGAACTAATTATCAAACACTGAATTCGAATAGAGCGTTAGGTTTACCTACCATACCGTAAATAGCACATGATAGATGGAACATTTACTGTTAACCAGTATTGACAAAGGTTCTTCATACTCCGAAAAAGCTTCTTGCAGTACATACTTGCAAGTGCAAGAGTGGTTGTTCAGTGAGATGCAGCTGGTGGAAAAATGATCTCCAATTTACAGAAGCATGTGGATGTGGTCCAGCGACATGTTGCAATTGTGAAGTTCGCGAAGATTAAGTGTGGCTATTTATCCTCTTCATATTCACAAGCATCATTGTAATCTGCTTTTTTTATTTTTCTCGAAATTTTATCTTTTATGTCATTTAAAATGTGCTGCTCGGAGCAAAGCTCAACATACATTAATCAGAAATTTAATGAAAATCCAGTAATTATTTGAGAAATCATTTCAATCATATCTCATGCCGATTGCTACACCTTCTCTCTTAATAAATCTGCGTAAAACCTAATTGACAGAGTTATAGTTGGCAACAGGTATTTTTTAATCCGACAGTGTCTAGATTGATGGTCTGAGTTCAGAAATTTGTTGCCAGCGGTGGACCACGAACATGATAAATAAACGCTTTTCAGCATCTGGCTACTGGTCTATGGTGTCACTGGTGAGATTATCTAGTTGATTGTTGATTTTACTACATTTGGTTGGCATGACGCATGTAGGCCCTTCATCGGAAAGCGGGCGACCACTGGCTTGATGTCGATGTCTGTGCAACCAAATGATCGAAAGTCTTGAGGTAGTGGCTTTACGTTTACTTTACACTCTTCATACAATAATATTTGGTTAAAGTAAGGTGTTGTGTCCTGTTTGTGCTCTATGGTCTGCCCTGTCGATGTTGTTCTGTGCCGGCATAGGTACTTGAAGGACGTATTTGTGGGAAAGTGGCCATGGGCATAATGAAGACTGTTGGTGCATCTCTATTGCTGTTGCATTTGTTCAGCTTCAATGATAGTACCCTATACTCATCATACACTCTTGTCCGCTTCACTAAGTCTACCAGTTCAGCAGTCATGGTCAATACGGCCTTGAATCAGATTTCGGTATTTTGAATTTTAATTTCAAGTTATACGAGAACCAGAGGATTGCTCAACATAGCGTCCCAAATCGTCCAGCAATTCTTAAATGGGAGGACAAGTTAAAGGCTTTCTCTGGGACTAATTGAAGAAATATTTCGGCTATTTAGATTTAAAATGTCATTATTAATTAGGCTTAAATTAAAAGATTCGGTTGAAATGTTAAAGATATTAAAACTATAATTTTGTATTTCAGTATCTCAAAATACCGTAGGCAATACAAGAAGCAGGTGCAAAATATATACCCAGCAAAACTATGACACCACTCTCACAGGCAAAGAATTGTATTAGTCCACTAGACACGACAGATCGACTAGCAAGAGGAAAGAATACGATACTGGCAACATTACATTCAGACATGGGATCAAGAGAAATACAGATCATACACAAAGCAACGCAACAAAGTGGGAGCAATGACAAGATAAATGCAGAACGAATATAAGAGGTAAATAGCACCAGACACGATTTACAATCCGAAACTCTTCTCGAAATATGTGAAGAGCAAGCTCAAGGTATCCATTACAATCTCAGATCTGAAGACAAGTGCTACAGAGAAAGAAACACTGGCGACAACAAATGAAGAGAAGGCCAGCGTGTTATCGGATTTCTTCTCAAGTGTGTTCACAATTGAGTCCGAGGGGAAAGGGCCAGAAGCCCCAAGACGAGATTCACATCACCAAAGATGGTGTCAAGTAAAAGCTCTGAAAGAAAAAAATTGATAAATCGTCTGGCCCTGATAGAATTCATCCAAAACTGTTTAAAATTCCATTAGGGCTAATAAGTAAGCCACTGCGAATGGTTTTCATCACTTCACTAAGTAGCGGCAAGATACCTTAAGAATGCAAGACAGATAACATCACAACGATCGTCAAACAAGAAGCCCAAGGGGGCCTGTATCGTTCACCTGGAACATATGCATTTCAACTAGACAGGTCATCGCCTAAAAGTAGAACCCTAAGGTTTAGGCAGAACTGCAACAAGAACAAGGATTATCCTACCAAATTTGGTTAAAATCGGTATCGGTCCATTGGTTCGAGAGAAGACTCCAAGATGGCCGCCGGCCTAATTGGCCGATCAGCTTCGTTTGAATTGACTTGGACCTGTGTGCCCTAAAGATACCTTCTGCCAAATATAATTGAAATCGGCCCAGTGGTTCTCAAGAAGAAAACATTTAAAATTCCCCATTACTTTAGTATAGAAGCTTTTGGCAGAAAAAATTATCCAAGATGGCTGTCAAACTGTTTATCCGACAGTTTCGAAAGTGGAATATTTTTAAATCAGAATATCCAAAAACCTATAAAAACCAATTTCGGCTTTAAAATGCATCAGATTAAAAAGATTCAATATGACCGTCAAACATGCTACATTTTGATTGGCACTTGGTGGGCATGTTTTTACGTGTCAACTGACTTGATCAATCGGCTTCCTTTGAAGAAACAATGATCTCTATGTCCTAAGAATGCTTCCTGCCAAATGTAATTGAAATTTGTCAAGTATGTACGTGGTTGTGAGAAGTCTTTTAAACTTTTAAAGAAACAGTTAATGGGCTGCAGGCAGTTGGACAGTCGATGGACTGATGGGCGGATGGATGATATTTCACAGCATAAGTTCACTTTTCCTTTCTAGCCAGATGAGCTAAAATAAAAAGTACTGAGCTGTTACCGTGAGGAGATTTTCCATTCGTGGCACGCGAAGTCTCCTTCGATACGAGATCGAGAAAAGAAAAGTAGGCCCTATTCTCGAACGAAGCGACGCCTCTAATGATAGATTGGAAATTTTCCAGACTTTAGACATGATCTCGATTTAAAAAAACTTGGAACAGATCTAATTCCAGATTTATAGATATCTCGGAAACTGCTGGTCCGATTTTACTCAAATTTTAACACAAAATATGTTGTGACAGTACATGAGGATTCCACGACGTTGGCCGTGATCCGCAGAGAAAATTAAAAAAATAAAAATTTAGAACTTATAGTATGACAAAAACAGGAAAACTAAATTCTGCAATCTCTGATTGCTCTTGTTTTATTATTCCAATTAAGATATAGTCTTTGAATTTACAACATTCAATAATCCTTTAGCCTTTGATAACAAGCAAATTCATATACATAACCAGTCATCCATACAGGATGTGAAATAGCAATTCATATGCGTATATGATTGATTGCAAACAATTCATATGCAGATACAAAAAGTGAACAATTCTTATGTAAATGCACGTTTGTAATTTATATGCAAATAAGTCCAATCTCACTATAGCGTCTATTTGATTTTGGTGCCAGTCATAACTGTTTTAACTCTTACCCCTCTGATCTTTTACAGTGGTATAGCGAGGAAACTGGTGTACATTTCTCGACAATTTTGGACAGCAACACCGTACACCACATTTGTTGAAAAATGTACAACCACTCCTTCTTTTAATTTAATTTGAAAATTAAAATTTTTAACATCAGAGTTATATGGGTTAAAGAGGCCATATCTTGCGCTCTAAAAAGCCATTTCGTATGGCAAATAACGTAAATGATTTAAAATTAAGATTTGTTTATAGTGTTAATATTAAACAATTATACAGAGTATAAGTACAGTCTTACTGGACATAGAGGGGTCTGAGCCGTCATTCAAGTATCTGACGTCATAATCAATAATGTCAGCTGGCTTCCAAATCAGAATGGCGTAGCTCCGTCACGAAGATCGAAATGTCCGTCACGAGGTGTACGAATTCTAGGCCTATACCTTTGATAAATACAGGCTACAATTTAATAAACATTCTGTCAAATTTGTTTCAAAATATTCAACAGCTTATCCGAGATTTAAATCCTGGGAATTCGCGTTTTAAAGTTTCAAAGTGATTTCAGAAATTCAGCATGCATATAACGTAGGAGGAGTTTAGTTAGAAACAGGTGGGACATCGCTAAAATGGACGCCTCTATTACAGAGTGTCTGTGCCAGGTATCATTCAGGTTAACTGTTGAATTCAATAACCTAACATATGAACCATACAGATCATATGACAAATTATTACCTTTGACCTGTAAGAGGAAGCGACATTGTATTTGCGGTACATGCGCGTGTGTGGAAGTTTATCTAAAAGTTGTGTTTCATTCGGTAGTAAGGGGTGGGTGGGGTTGGGGTGGTGAGATAGACGAGCCTTTTGATTGGCTCTCACATGCCACGTGATTTCGAGGGTGTAGAGCGTAATTGCTCATATATTGAATGCCAAAAAGGGGCGAGTTCTGGTGGGCATCCTTGTGCAAAACGCCCACCAGAACCCACCCTTTTGTCACTCCATATATGAAAAATTAAATACCCCATCGAAATCACGACTTCTGAGAGCCAATCAGAAAGCGCATCTATCTGCCACCCACCCCTATTGTTAATGGTCGTGATGATGAAACGTGAGAAAGACACTTCTAATTATTGATTTATATTTTTTAAATGGGCACCGTGATCTTATACTATTTTTTTCTAAGATATAAACTACACTTTAAAATATCTATTTTCGTTGTATCATCTTTATCTCCTCCAAATCCTGTTAATCGCGTGATATACCTGCAAAGTATATGTCTTGTATCACTACCAATAGGAGAATAAGATCCATTACTACTAATACCAGTTCTAGCAGTACTATAATTATAATGAAAACATCCATTACTGCTACTAGTACACCGCGATGCTCGCTCTAGCTCGCTCTGTCACAGAAAGAGCAGCAGAAAAGAAGTTATTGGTTTGATTGGCGTCTATCAAGTCCCAGATTCCAGGTCCCGTTTATGTCATATCTAGGTTGGTTTTACTTCAATCTATTATTGGTTTTTACACTGGTATCCATTTATACTCCGGAGTGGAAAGAGGCAACGAGGAGTGAAGGAGATTGCCTATATTTCTACCAATTGCACCGGCTGCCACCTGATCTCCTGACAATCGAGTGAGATTTGAACCCCATCCAGCTGAATACCATTTGACCACGCTAACACCACAGCTAATCGTCTACCCTTATGAGCAGCAGAGCCAGAGTCCACTATTTATACCAGCATCACCTGGCAATCAAAACATCCTATTATCGATTACTCCTGTAGTGATGGATGCACAATCTGATTGGCTGAGCGATAGACGCAGAATTATTGATTAGAGCTGTAGCGATAGACGTGCATAAATTATAGGTACACCTATCAATCAAAATATTGATTACCCTGTAACGATGGATGCGCAATCTGATTGGCTGAGTGATAGACGCACATAAATATCGATTACTTCTGTACCGATAGATGTGCATAAATTATCGATTACATGTACAGTGATGGACATGAAATGTGTTTGGCTAAGCGATAGCTGCATAATTATCGATTATGGATGTAACTGATAGACGTGAATAAATTATCAATTACTCCAGTAGCGATGGATACACAATCTGATTGGCCGAGTGATAGACATGCATAAATTATCAATCACCACTGCACGGATAGATGAGCAATCTGATTGGGGATTCTCTACATTAAAAAATGATACAAAAGATGAAGAATTCATCTACAGCCATGGATCGAAAATAAATTCTGCATATCTTCTTGGTAGCTCTCTACCTATTGATTTAGGTCGTGGTCGTTATTTATAAGTACAGAAAATTAATGAAGAGCAAGTTGTAGATATTCGACAATGCAGCACTCTTGGAGGGTCTTCTACAAAGCGAGGACTATATCTCAACGCTCTGTGTTTTAGGTTTTGTGACATGATTCCCGTCTTTGAAGATATTGTCAATCGGGCATGACAGGTTGATTCTAGTACTGTTACATATTGTTGTGAACTAGGATTTGATTGCAAAGTCAGTATTACTACGAGATGTCCATGTGTTGATCTGCGCAGATTTTTCAAGCTACCGAATGAGATCCTTAACAAACCATGCATACTTGGTTGTACTTGTGTACTTTTCTGACAGTGACTGGGTAATGTTAAAAGAAAATATCCAGAAATTCAGGCCGAGTTAGATTTTTAAAATGGTGCAGAATATGTTGGACAAAAAAGTTTTAAAAAACTCTATCAGAACATTACCAAAACAAGCTAATTCCTTAGAGAATCTTGTCGGTATATACACAAACTGAAGCAATTTAATGGAAATCGGCTTCACCCAAAACTAATGCTCGATGAAAGTCAGTGGCTTAAAGTATTGGCTGTTTTATGCAAAGGAGTAGAGCGCAAGTCTTTGCTTCTTGACGATAGACTCTATTCCGAAGTGACAGAAACAGAGCTTAAATTTAGCCTTCTCTTTCAAAGCTGTAGCACAATTGAAGAGGATTCGGTGCAACACACGTGAGCTTTTAAATAAAAGTGTTTGTTATCGAAACAATAGAATTAGAAGAAGAACATAACTGCAGGGGCGCCGGAAGCAAATTTGAGGGGCGGGGACAGGTTCCTGTAGTTCGGATCGACCAGTCGGATGCCGGCCGTACCAGCTAAGCTGGGTACGCGCCACCTGTCCTGGATTCGTTTCCTCAACACGCCCCTCTGGGTAGAGCTATAAGCATATATAGGCCTATGGGAGAGAGAGCGTGTCGAAAAACGACTAAGTTCGTTAAAGCGCATGATGCGCATGCGCGCGCCAGGATGCTGTTTATATGGAGCGCGTAGTTACGACCTAGATAGGATGGCGCATTCAGTTTACCGAGATGGTACCCTGTAATCCTTATTGATTGCTTGTTCCCGTTAAATCTGGCATTAATCAAGACCAGAATTCAATGGGCTTTTCAAATCTGTAAATCATTTCAAAATCGGTTGAGAAATGGCTGAGTTATCCAGGGAAAACTCTTCATGATTATCTTCAAAATATTGCCGTGACGTCATAACCACGTGGACGCAAAACTTCTGGAATGTTCTAGAACGTTCGACTGCGCTATTATTAGCTGCGCGCTGATTGGCTGTTGCTCGAACGATGATTGGATGGAGCCTGCGCCTGTGACGTCACGAGGAGTATAAAAGGAGAAGCGATCCAGTGATCGAGAGCATCCTCGGCCAGGGGCCGAACAGGTTGGAGCTGTACTAGCTACGATCGACAGATATTACGCATATGACTTCAGCTTCGGTCCTGCTCCCGTAGCTACCAGTAGCCAACCCACCGCAGTAAAGACAATTTTGTAACTCCCCATTTACGGGAGTAATTTGGAACTTCTGATAATTGTTCACGAATACCAACAGCTACATTCGGAACACAAATTTGTGGTGAGGCATTTACGGCCTGAATATGTGAGTCTACAGATGTAGAGGCAGGATGTTCTTTGATGGATGACTCGCCAGATCTGCCAGCCCCGCCTAAAAGTGGTATTTCAATCGCCGCCGCACACATCATGTCGGTTCTTTCGACTTTCGACCGCAACAAGTAAACTCTGCCCGGTGCATCTTCAGAGCTGGTTGACGTACCCAGCACCGGGAAGTTTTGTAATCCTTGTTTGCCTCTGACAACCACCGCTTGTGACGGGTTGTTTACACCTTCCATCCATGCCATAGGTGTACGAGAACTTTCTTCACCACATAGTACTATCGTATCTTTTACTGACTACTCGTTAGACATTCTATTAAGCCTACAGCCCTAAGCCATGCACTCCTGCCATGAGTGTTCTTGCGGAAGTCTTGTTTGCGGAAAACAGCTTGCGGGAATCAACCTGCGGGAACTTTCCAACTTCCGGAGAGCGCATCATTTTACGTCGACTACGGATCAACGTATCAATTTCAGTAACACGGTAGCCTAACTTAGGAATGACTACCAGGTATTCAAGTAACTGTACTTCACAGTTTAATTATTTCTCTATATAGGTTTTGTTAATTATATTATATCCGCAAAAACGGTCCCGATGACTAAAAGGAACCATAACGGTCTTAGGACCGATAGTTATAATTTCTGTATTTGTTGATAATTATTCTCATTTTCCTCAGTGTATTGCTAACTGCACTATAGTAGGTTCGTTAACCTGTACTAGTATATATATATATATCTTAATCATGTGACACCGTATTGTTTGTTCTGGTTAGATTATGTATATATATGGCCAGTGGCCATCCGGTTATATGTTTTGCTTATTCATAGAAAATATAGGACTGAAGTGCACGAAGGAAACACTATACAGCAACACTTATATATGCAGCACTTTCTTCCGCCACCAACAATTTTTCACTGAGGTCGCTGTCCGTGCTATAACTCTGTTTAGCCTGGCATGCTACCGACTAAGCTTTTCTATTCAGCTTGATAGGATAGGTTCAAAACGATTAGAGACACTGTCTTCATTACATACTGTGTAATATATTCTTCTTCTCTTCCGGTAGTGCGATAATCTAGCCCCGCACTCTGGTAAGACTCATAAGTAACATTTTGTCTCTCTTCGTGCTCCACTCAGCCTTGTGGCTTCTTAATTGTTTGGATGTCCCTATCCGCGCCAGGGGCTGATCCGACTCTGGGAAACTATTGGGGTTTCCGAGCGGTGATGGCTAGGGTGTGGTATCACATACACATTCCCGTGTATCTTCGGATACTTAGTAATTAACACTTTAAGCCAATGTAGGAAAGCACTGCGAAAACATATGTATTAATTATTATTTTATTTACTGAACAATCCTCCCGCACCGCAGTGCAAAACTGGGCAACTTGTATATAATCCTAACGAGAGGTAAAATGGTTAGTTCCATAGGACCCAGTGATGGGCGAGATACGTACCCCCACCGAATTCCGTTAAAATGTCTGGGCATGATATTTAGATCTGCCATGCCCTTGCGGGAAGGACATTTACGGTGGGTATTCGTCTCTCTTACCCCCACCATAACGATAGAACAATGGTCTAATAATGCTTTCGTGAAATGTAACCCGTGTCTTGTAATGTTTTATGTGGTTACGGGACGGGATGTCTGGATTCTTATCCAGTACTGAGATCTTGCTACGTAACATGTATGAGCGCTGTCTTTAGTATTGATGTCTTAGGGCATTTGTTCTTCGTGACAGCCGTGTCTAATAGCTAGGTAGATATCAGCCAGTTGTGGCCTAAAATAATTCTTTAGTTCTGAAAACAACTAACAGGAATTAAGCAAAGCAGAAGGCCCGCATAAATAAAGCGGCAACTACTAATTCAGCATACCAAGAATCACATAAGACAGTAATGAGTGACTCTATCGGGAATCCCCCGTCCCGTCTTCACGTAAAACTGTACGCACCCCTATAGTCATAATCTCACTAGGTATGGTCTTTTCTCCCTAAAGCATTTTTGATTGAAATATTAGGGTGGGCCCATTTTTGCATACTATTCTTCTCCCGCTTTAAGCAGTGGCGACACCTTCCCGAGATGGAGGCCCGTGTGAGACACTTTCCTCTCGCAAGGATTCAGCGACGACGGTCCATGCCAGGATAATACTCCTCACCCAAACTAGCAGTAGGAGTAGTGCCCACGTGAGGCACATCACCTTTCGTCTGATATAAACTTCTTCCTTTCAGCTTAGAGGTATAATAACTTATATTAAGTTAAATACTTATGTCTCGTGTACGGGAGCCTCCCTTGTGGGGATACCTCTGCGGACCTACGGGTCTGTGTGATACCTCTGGTAGCCCCTTGTTTAGAAGTTCATCTACCTGTCTCTATGTCTCGTATTTTCGTATGCTCTTATTGTAGTTTTATCTAGCATATTTATAATTGTTTAGGTAAACTCATTGTATAGACTTATATTTTTATGTCACCAAATCAAATCTTGTAAGTCCATAGATCACGAAATTGCTATGGATAGGCATACTGGTGACACAAACTCGTGGGATGAGACAGTTGTGTTTACTGTTCGCGACAATGGTCGCACGGCCCCACTGGAATAATTGAGTTCCACCTGCCCTAGGAGCTGGTTTTTGTTTCCCGCAGGGCAGTCTCGTACACGGTCCGTCACCCAGAGATCGGATGCTAACCAGTGTCATCACTCGTCGTGCACTTGCAGCGCGGCGAGTCGACATGATATACCAGAACGGCCCGACACTACCCGGCAAGCTACAAGTGGTGCCCGATGTGGGGCACGAAGAACATCAATAGTAATGCGCAGCGAACTCACGCCCACACCATATAGTGAGCGTAGTTCAATACCATCTCCGTTTAGTGATGACTCCCTCAATCAAGAGGTAGCCTCATACGACGGATTCTCAGCACACATGCTCACCGACTATGCCAGAAATTCAGCGGAATCAACAACTCCGCACTATAACCTGTTAGAGATGGTACCTTTCGAGATGCCTCACAGGCGGGAACAGAATTCAGAACTATATCGGACATCCGCGACAGGCCAACACCAACAGGGCCGAATCATGTACGACTCCGACAAAGCCCCGATTATGGGCATATTTACAGGCCTTCAGACTACTATCGTTCACCCGTGTCATCTACGGAAACGGTATCGCCAGGTGATAATCCCCAACATAGACAACCTCCCGCACCGCCCCCTTCTAGTGAAACGCTATACTCAATGGGAACACCGCGGAATTATCTGGAGGAATCAGCACCACCATTTCGCCGGTATATCAGTCATGCAACTCATCACAACCGTCCGCCAACTGCACCACCGCCATATGAGGAACAACAGTCCTCACCTCGGGAGGAGCAACCGCGCAATCTTCACCGTAATCCTCCTCCCGTCCATAGATCTATGCCGGTCTATGGCTCAACAAACGGGGCAGACCCATTAAATTGGAGTACGCATGTCCTAGCTCCTCGACATCGGCATCGACGGGAAATATCAACATCACCGCCACGGGCACAATGACCAACATAAGCATATTCAACAACTTCCCAGATACCCGCACCACCCGGATTTCAACCACTGCATTCTTCACGTGGTCATGGCCGAGTCATCCTCCTTCCCGAATTTAGTGGGGAGAATGACTGGACCAATTATAAGATACAGTTCGAGATCATAAGTCGGACTAACTGCTGGGACGATCGACAAATGGGTGAATATCTAGCCGCAAAACCTTCCGGAAAAGCCCTCCAAGTTCTTGCGGATCTGGGAACGGATTACACACCCACTTACACACAATTGGAACGAGCACTGACAGAGCAATTTGGCGACACAGCCCTCGGAGAAACCAGTCATCTTCAGCTTAAAAATCTCTGACGACGCGCTGGAGAAACGCTTCCTGAGTTAGCTAGCCGAATCAGGAGGCTAGTTACCCACGCATATCCGAGCACCAATATGGAGGGCGTGATTCATTTGCATCTCGATAATTTCATCGATGCATTAAGCCCTAAAAGAAAAACTATTTCTCGGCGACCACAGGAGTTTGGCCCAATTAATGGCAACCGCAGTTCACATCGAGAACTTTCTAGAGCGAGAAAAGAATAACCGATGCCAACTCCATCCTATCAACGAGATAGAGGGTGTAGGCATCACCCCGCCCGCTAGTGCTCCCCCAAGATCAGCAACACCAACCACACAGGCACCAGCACCGTCAGAATCAAGTGCCTGGAGGACGGGGCCGTGCCCGTAGAGGAGGGTACAACAGAGCCCCCGGGCGAGGGAGCCAGCAGAACAACAACAACAATGGCACCATGAGAGAGCAGATAGAAGCGATTAATAAGCAAATCTCCGCACTCACCAACTTAGTTACAACACTGAGCACCAACATCGCCACCACACAGTTTACGACAGCAAAAACTACCAGCATCGCACCGCCACCGAACACCTGTTTCGGATGTGGTCAGCCAGGACATTGGAGGGAGCGGTGTCCTAACCGACCTCCCTCTACAATTCCTGCTCCAGACCACAGCACACCGCAACCAGAGAAGCAGTCAAACTCCTAAGGGCACCGAATCACCTAGAGCCACTTCGGTGCCCGTATCCACCTCCCGGATCAACTGCGGCCTTCATACATCAACGTCAGTGGCCAACCTTCATCCACCAGAATCAGCTTACACACCCACACCAAAAAGCACGGCTTCATATATGTCCGTGCTTACGTTGCCTCCCCCATCCGCAGCAAGGACATCCCCTTCTTTTTCCACACATGATAGGCCTTCTTTCCTATGTAAAACGGCAGTGGTAGGTTCTAGAACCTCCGCTGAGACAACGTTTGTGAAAGCACCATGTCCCGCCACCAAGGCACTAGATTCTCGGTTCCCTCTGGTGGTATGCAGAACATCCCCGCCAGCATCATCTTCAGCATCCACAGACAGTAGCGATTCAAGAGAGACGATTCACTCTGCCTCATGGATCCGCAAGCACCGACATAAACAGAGGAACGCACGTCCTTGGCAACGTCATTGTTTCTTCTGCGCTTCACCAAAGCATCCTATGAAGCATTGTAGGAAATGGCTTGCACAGGTAGAGCTTATCCGTCATCCTGTACGAGCCGCCATCTATACTAATACCGCCTACACCGAAACAACAACATCACCACCACCACCATTGTTACGCCCAGCTACGTCTTCACCACCGTCTTCACACCAGTGGCGACGGCGAACTGGTCCTTTCCTCACTCAGCCATCTACAACCTTACAAGAAGGAATGCGGAAACAGTCGGAATACATACAGAGTGATGCTGCTCCAATGCCATTATCGCAGACAGCATCATGGGAACCTCTTCCGCAGGTACATCACAAAGTAATACACAAATGTGCCTGTCTGTTTAGTGGCGTTTCCACCAGTGCCAACGTCGACACCGGTGCTTCTATCACAGTATTTAACCAGCGCTTATATGAGAGCATCCCACCTCATAAAAAGCCTCCCCTTAAGCCTACAAATATTTACCCACAGATGGCTATGGGAGCAGATGTACCCGTAGCCGGTGTAGTTAATTTAGTTATCCAAATAGAGGAAATGCAATTCATTCAGAGAGTTGTCATCGCCTCTATTCATAACGACGCCCTACTTGGCTCTGATTTCCTCAGTGCCACCGAAGCCATCATCCACTGCAGACAACAGGAACTCGACATACACGGCCGACGAACCCTCTCGGACCAGCATCGTCATTGTACAATACGTGTGCGGTAATATTATCAAGTACTGCCACAGTTGAGCCGGGACAGGAACAGATCTGGAACCGGGAGTACGCTGCAGCCATTTAGTGGACATAATCTCACTGGAATCACCTGCACTTTCTGACACAACACCGCAAATAACTGATGATTTGCCCGAACATTTACATGATTTGTATCTATGTGCCACCGTTGGAATATTGCAATCACAAAAACGAGAAATTCAGAAACTACTACGTAAATACCGCGATAGTCTTTCCTCTGGAGACATGGATCTCAGAGAGACTCATCTCGTACGACACTCCATCGATACAGGCAATAATCACCCCGTACGACAACTGGTATGAAGTCTTCCCATTCACAAGGAAGCGGAAGTACACCAACAAGTGAATGACATGTTGCGAACGGGTATTATTGAACCCTCAGCATCTCCATGGGCTAGCCCTATAGTGCTAGCAGGCAAAAAGGATGGAACCTTGCGGTTTTGCATCGACTACCGCCGCCTTAATGATCTTAGCGTTAAAGACGCCTATCCGTTACTATGGATAGATCAGGCCTTGGATTCCTTGTCCAGAGCCAAGTGGTTTTGTACCCTTAATTTAACTAGCGGTTACTGGCAAGTAGCCATGGATGAAGCTGATATGGAAAAGACGGCATTCATTTGTAGGGACGGCTTTTCCAATTCCGCAAAATGCCCTACGGGTTGTGCTCCATGAACATTTGAATGACTCATTGAGCAGGTATTGACTACCCTGCAATGGGAAATCTGTCTCTGTTACATGGATGACGTAATAGTCTTTGGACCAATGTTTGAGCAAACTTTGACAAATCTGGACACCGTGCTTTTCCGATTTCGCACGGCCAATTTGAAACTCAAACCGAAGAAATGTCATCTCTTCAGACAGAGCATCGAGTTCCTGGGACACGTCATATCCAGTGATGGAATGGCTACACAGCCGACGAAAACTAAGGCAGTAGCAAATCTGGACACCGTGCTTTCCCGATTTCGCACAGCCAATTTGAAACTCAAACCGAAGAAATGTCATCTCTTCAGACAGAGCGTCGAGTTCCTGGGACACATCATATCCGGTGATGGAGTGGCTACACAGCCGACGAAAACTAAGGCAGTAGCAGAATGGCCCCGGCCCTCTTCAGTTACAGAGACACGGAGTTTCCTTGGCCAATGCCAGTACTATCGCCATTACATCCGACATTTCAGCGAGATTGCTTCACCCCTCCACAAGATCACCGAGAAGGATCTACCATTTGAGTGGACGAGTGAGTGTGAAGGCTCCTTCAGGGTGCTGAAGGAACTCTTGACGACCACCCCAATTCTTGCTCATCCTAATCCAAACCTCTATTTCATCTTAGACACTGACACATCAGCTTTCGCTATAGGCGCGGTTCTATCTCAGGTCACCATAAATGGAACAGAGCAGGTGTTGGGTTATGGTTCACATACTCTGAATAAAACGGAGAGAAGATACGCAACCAGCAAGCGAGAACTATTTGCGGCGGCCCATTTCGTCAAGTATTACAAGCACTTTCTGTATGGGCGCCCTTTTACACTCCGTACAGACCATGCCTCGCTACAGTGGCTCAGGAACTTAAAAAATCCAGAGGGCCAGGTAGCGAGATGGCAGAAATCCCTGCAGGCCTATAACTTTAATGTTGTTCACCATCCCGACAAATTGCATGGAAATGCCGACGCCCTTAGCAGAATCAGCGCGGAGGCTGAACAGGAAGAGGCCACCACCATGACACAGTCAACACAGCCATCTCCGGAGTTCCCCAAATTGAGGTGCGCAGAGTGGAATCCGAAGAAAATCACACACCACAAAACAACAGATGTGCAGACATGGAATATATATGCGTGGATTCAGGAGGGGGTACGTCCTCCTAAGGAATCGGTAACACCTCTACCCACCACGGCTAAATATTATTACCAATGGTTCGAAGAATGTCGATTAATAAATACCGTTCTGTACATTAATGACCGTTTGGTAATACCGGAAAGTTATCGACTACTTATATTAAAACAACTACATGATAACGCCGGACATCTGGCCGTGGAAAGGACTGTTGCCCATATCAAACTGAGATTCCACTGGATCGGGATTCGCGATAGTGTCAAGGCATGGGTTGCCAAATGTTTCCCATGCCAAAAATGCACTGTTGGCCAACACCATATCGCACCATCTCAAATTAAGATTGCTGGCACACCATGGGAGTGAGTGGCTATCGACGAGCTCGGGCCCTTGAATACGATGGATGATGGAAATAAATACATCCACGTATTACAAGATTCTTTTATGAAGAGGGTAGAAGCATTTGCTTTGCCGGACCAAGAGGCATCCAACGTAGTGGAGGTCTTGGCCAGCAATGTGTTCTGCCGATTTGGAATGCCTTATGAGTTGCACTCCGATCAAGGAAATAATTTTGAGAGCCGGCTCATATCAGAGCTCTGCAAATTATAAACCATACCACCCCTGGAGCGACGGGATGGTAGAGAGATTCAAGAGAACTCTTGCGGAGATGCTTACCAAGGAAACACGCCTTGATTGTAGAGATTGGGACCTACGGCCCCTGTATGTGCTCGTGGCTTACCACACTTCGGAACATTCCAACACGGGCTACACCCCAGGGGAGAAAACTTCACCATCTCTCTATGTCAAACTTTTGCGGCAAAGGATAGAACAAGCCCATGAGTTAGTGAGAGAAACTCTATCAACTGCACACCGGCGGCAAAAGACATGGCACAACCGGAGAGTGCATGGAGATCCATATGAAGCAGGAAGAATGGTTTGGGTACACGATTCACGACAGTCTGCAAACGTGCCAAGTAAACTGAGTAACCAGTGGAAAGGCCCCTATGTGGTAGTAGGTAAGACGTCGGACGTGACCTACCATATCTGTGCTTCGGATGGCCTGACCTCAGTCATCCACTTTGATTGACTTAAACCTTGTGTCAGTGACGACCCAGCACCAGAGCTCGGACTGGGCGTTTCTCATGACACTGGTCCCGAGACAGATATTTCTATGGAAATTATTATTCACACGGTTAGCGCAGAGCACTGCGGTGCTAGTTCAGCCCCAGTTCTACTAAGCCAGAACATGGGCGAACAAGCAGCCAACGCTGATGACGATGACGAGATACGTACTCGCCCTCTCCCTCCTCAGCATGGGTCTACTCGATCTGGAAGTCGTATCTGAAGAATTTCGGGTTTGTTTTGTCCAAGGGACCGGATGGAAAAGTTGTTCCTCCGATCTATTCCCATTCCCACCCACTTCATGCTATGCCCCCATCATAGAGTTACCACAAACTGAAGCTGAGGCTGACCCAAGCCATGCTTCCTGTGGGGTAGAACATGTGATGAATACACCTACCAGTCTTAATTAATTACCGGTAGAGACATAAATATTCCCGCAACAAATCCCTCCCGCACAAATTGCGGGAGAAATAATATCTCCCGCAGACTACACCTACCGTAAATAATAACAGACTTGGCGTTCACCAGCGTGGAAAACTGGAATGCGCCCACTTCGCTTATAACATTGCCATCATACAGCAGCCCAGACATCCCGACAACAGCATTATCATCAACAGACTGTAACCAACAAATCTCCCGCGCACACCGTGTCCAGTTACGGGAGAACTGATCATATGGATATTAGGACTGCTCTACAGCCATCTACAGTACGCGTCACGGGAGGACGTTTGACCAACGATCCCCCCCTCCCCCTTTTTCGCAACATCGTACGGGAACAGCTAAACTACATGCTTCATCTACACATAATAACAGTCAATATTATTAAGAGAGCAATGTGCCTGCATTGTCGTCAGTCACGAGTAGGATTTTGCTACTGAAAAGTTGAATTCGACAATGGATTGATCAAAGTTACGACAACATCCAACAGGTCATCTTCGCTCTAAAGTAACTCTGTCCCGCCCACAGGCTCGGCCAGTACAGAGTGAAATACCCACAGAGTTCGATAAAGTTGACATTCACGCCGCCTCTCCCTCCCACCTCCCGCACCCGGCGGCTATAAACACGTCACCTTCACCACAGCGCAAGTACCATCCACAGAAAACCAGTCACGTGTATCAGATTCAAATCACCAACATGACAGAAACACAGATACTCAGGTTGACTGTATTCACAATCTCCGAACGACGGCATTGTAGTTTTAAATAACTGTGACACACATTTTTGCGAGTTGTACTGTAATTTAACCATTATAAAAATGGTACTAATGTGTTTGGTCCAGGCCGGGACAGGAGCTAGTTCTACCCATTGAGGAGAATGCTTGGCCAGCCCTCCCGCTCGGAAAACACAGCTATCTTGACGGAGTCAGTAACGTTGATCTACCGCATGAACAGAACTGTTTAAACTACACATCCAAATTACTTACAACTTTACTGTTAACTTTTTGATTAAAAGCACAACTGCTCTACCGTGCTACAAATCATTAACGCACAGGCCGGTAAAGCGGCATCAAAAATCGGACAGTAAAATTACAAAGAGAATTTCAAAAATTCTCTTCCTTGCGTTCCAGTCTATAATCGACACGGGCTGAGAGCTACCTATTACAGACCCCTACCAAGACGCATGTTAAAGAACTCGTGCAAATACGGGACATTATAAAGATCTTGATGTAACATATATATTTCTATCTCTCGCCGCTACAATAGACTACACCTCAGCAACAGCATTTTGGCCATTGCCATAGACAGCATATACGTTTCCGATCAACCACATGCTTTTTAGAGCCACGTGACATTTACTGCTATTTCCAGTAAGTTGGATCAAATGCTTTAAACAAAAAGAGCCGCCCAAAGACGCGACTACCACAGCGTGATGGAGGAGTGGCGAGGGTGAGTCTGGGGGATTACCGCTGATGCCACCTGGCTCCCATACACCCCATCGGGCGCTCCAGCCTAAAATTCAAATAGGCAAGTTTAAAAGCATCCAACTTGGAAAATCGCCTCATGTTAATTAAAAGGTGAGGCTCCGCAAAGAAAAAGTAGTACCATGTTTTTATGTTGATCGGAGGCTGTTAAATGTGCGAAATAAAGACAAGTTCAATGAGCCATTCTTCCTATAATTGAAAGTACTCCCTTTATATGGGAAGAATTAATCCTATGACGTCCAGGCCGGAAAACGAGGACACATTCACATAAGAATGACCGAATCACCTGTTAAAGCTTTTAGGTGTGGTCATCCGCCGCCTGTGACGTCACCAAATAGTATAAAAGGAGGAAGCGCGCTCTGAAACTTTGTCTTCCCGTCAAAACTCAACACCAGGGAAGAACATAGCATTAGGCTTCTTTCGTGTCGCAAACCAAATTCTGCTGTTTTTCTTATTATTATTTCGTTATTATATTTGGGCTGGAAAGTCATAAAGCATGAAGAGATAGGGCATTAGGTTTTGAATAAAGTTCCTGCAACTAACTACCATATGGGAACAAGATGTCACTCCTTGAAGATTTAGCAGTTCCAAAGCGATTCCCGTGTAACTCGTTGTGAGCTAGCGGGGAGCCATGTACCAGAACTTTCACTAGAAAATCCGACCGCACCCTTCATGCTAATAAGGGTCATCTTTTCCGGTCAGCCTTTCGTGTGACATGCCAGTATCTCTACACCGCTACTCGCTATGGGGTGACACAAGTGCTCCATTATTATCACTGTGTGTTGGAATTAACGTTAGTTCCTGGGGAAGAGAACGAGGATCGTGCCGTTTTAGCCACCCGCTTCGAGTCTCAGCTCCTGGTTAAAGTTCTCCCGACCGAGAAAATGGACCGCACGAAGAACACTACTCGTAGATATCCCATTAGCCATCGTCTTCCCGCGGCTACAGTAAGCAATGTACTGACAGCCAGACGTGAAATCCTGTGTTACGCCGGTACCAATTACTTCTTCCACTCTGGTCCTGAAGCAGAGTAGGAAGCAAAAATCTCCCGCAGAATCCAGTTTGGCAGCACCCGCATCGGTTATTAGCCATCCAGCTACGGTCACCACACCCGCCACCGTAGTATCTCAGACAGTGTTAGCCAGTCAACCGATTTCAGTGGTAATTACGACACCTGCGGAAATAGACATTCCAAGTTACCTGCAGTCTCCATCTCCACCCGAGCTTACCATAGACGAAGGACCAGGACCATCGCAGCCTGTGACAATTAGTGTAACTCCGACCCATGTTATTCAGCATCTGCCTCCTCACCTTTCTGACCCCGCAATCAGAAAGGGAACCACGCCGGAACATCCATACGCGGGGAAGAGATGGATCGCGCACACACAGGATATCCAGGCTGTGTCTAGCATCACTGCGAGTCGTCTACTAAAGTATGCTAAGTTTCGGAAGATGTCGTCTCCCGCCATATCCGCTCCCGCATTACGACTTCAGCCTACGGTACAGCTCACCGCCATCACCACAAAAGCAACAGCGACCACCACGACGACTACAACTGCCACCATGGCAGTGACCAACACCATCGCCCCAACAACATTGGCAACCACTAGTACCGCCGCTGCTATACGGACAGATATATTGGAACCAGCGGTAACTGTGAGAGACATAATGGATGCGCATATTTCCGCCACCATCACTTCGGATGTTTCAGACAGTGTCAATAATGATAATAATGAAAGCATTTCAGCAATGACAGTGCATCCACCGCGACCCACCACCTTCAATTGCGGGACCCAGACTCAATGGGGAAATTTTGCTGCAGAGGTGTGATCATATGTAATTCAGCAGAAATATCAATAGGCGATTCGTGGAAGTGTATTAATTATTACTTTATTTTTAAAACACTTTTCTTCTTATTATATATGTTAGATCAATTGAATCCTGTCCTTAGGATGACTACAGTTATCCGACACAACCGCACACTTCAGTGTCCGGTTGTGTCTCACACGAAATGAGCACTGCGGATTCCGAGGTTGTAAGAACGTCGTGTGTGATGTAAAAAGAATACAACTTTCCGCAGTGCAATAACGTCACAATCCCGTCATGCAGTCTCAGCTACGCTGAGGCTGCCTGATAAACCAGTTTTTAAGTTATTATTATTATATATCTTATTTTTCTTATTATTTTTCTTCCTGTTTCAGATGTCAGGATGGATATAGGCCAGCGAGAGCTGCCCGTTGCGGACCCGCCATAACGGACCGCAAAAAAACCAACTAAGTGATATTGCATACCCCTTTATTTACCCGGGATGCGCAAGTAATTCGATGTGATTAATAAATAAATACCTCATAATGGTATGTTACATGGTCTATATATATATATATAGACCTTCTCTTTTTTATTATATTTTTATATATATACAAACTTAAATTGTGGTACGTTGGAGCTTGTGTGTCCTCTGTGGAGATCATGATTATCCGCACTCAAAGGGAACACCCATGCGAGCTATTGTTTAGAATCATATACTAAATAAAGTTATAGCACGCACCATAATATTAGTAATAAAAAAAAAGAAAGAAAGAAACGCCTGGAAAAATAATTCCAGGTCAACAATTGAAAAACTGAAAGTATGCCTTCCCCCGCCCATCCTCTTGGCACCCCTATGTGCTCTGTCTCTTAAATACGCGTCTAATGCGTCACTACTCCTCTCCGGCCAAGTGCCTACCCGGGAAGTCTATAATTCCCACCTGGTGTACGTCCATGCGTCGATCTGCCATGCGTGATTGTTTGCCACGGATGTCAAACTAGGAGGGGGTGGTGTAGTTCGGATCGACCGGTCGGATACCGGCCGTACCAGCTAAGCTGGGTACACGCCGCCCGTCCTGGATTCGTTTCCTGAACACGCCCCTCTTGGTAGAGCTATAAGCGTATATAGGCCTATGGGAGAGAGAGCATGTCGAAAAACGACAAAGTTCATTAAAGCGCATGATGCGCATGCGCGTGCCAGGGTGCTGTTTATATGGACCGCATAGTTACGACCTCGATAGGATGGCGCTTTTAGTGTACAGAGATGGTACCCTGTAATCCTTAGTGATTGCCTGTTCCCGTTAAATCTGGCATTAATCAAGACCAGAATTCAATATGCTTTTCAAATCTGTAAACCATTTCAAAATCGGTTGAGAAATGGCTGAGTTATCCAGGGAAAACTCTTCATGATTATCTTCAAAATATTGCCGTGACGTCATAACCACGTGGACGCAAACCTTCTAGAATGTTCTAGAACGTTCGACTGCGCTATTATTAGCTGCGCTCTGCTTGGCTGTTGCTCGAACGATGATTGGATGGAGCCTGCACCTGTGACGTCACGAGGAGAATAAAAGGAGAAGCGATCCAGTGATCGAGAGCATCCTCGGCCAGGGGCCGAACAGGTTGGAGCTGTACTAGCTATGATCGACAGATATTACGCATATGACTTCAGCTTCTGTCCTTCTCCCGTAGCTATCAGTAGCCAACCCAACACAGTAAAGACAATTTTGTAACTCCCCATTTACGGGAGTAATTTGTAGCTTCTGATAATTGTTCATGAATACCAACAGCTACATTCGGAACACAAATTTGCGGTGAGGCCTTTACGGCCTGAATATGTGGGTCTACAGATGTAGAGGCATGATGTTCTTTGATGGATGACTCGCCAGATTTGCCGGCCACGCCTAAAAGTGGTATTTCAATCGCCGCCGCACACATCGTGTCGGTTCTTTCGACTTTCGACCGCAGCAAGTAAACTCTGCCCAGTGTGTCTTCAGAGCTGGTTGACGTACCCAGCACCGTGAAGCTTTGTTTTGTATCCTCGTTTGCCTCTGACAACCACCGCTTGTGACGGGTTGTTTACACCATCCATCTGTGCCATCGGTGTATGGTAACTTTGTTCACCACATAGTACTATCGTATCTTTTACTGACTGCTCGTTAGACATTCTATTAGGCCTACAGCACTAAGCGATGCACTCCTGCCATGAGTGTTCTTGCGGAAGTCTTGTTTGCGGAAAACAGCTTGCGGGAACCAACTTGCGGGAACTTTCCAGCTTCCGGAGAGCGCATCATTTTACGTCGCCTACGGATCAACGTATCAATTTCAGTAACATGGTAGCCTAACTTAGGAATGACTACCAGGTATTCAAGTAACTATACTTCACAGTTTAATTATTTCTCTATATAGGTTTTGTTAATTATATTATATCCGCAAAAACGGTCCCGATGACTAAAAGGAACCATAACGGTCTTAGGACCGATAGTTAAAAATTCTGTATTTGTTGATAATTATTCTCATTTTCCTCAATGTGTTGCTAACCGCACTATAGTAGGTTCGTTAACCTGTACTAGTATATATATCCAAATCATTTGACACCGTATTGTTTGTTCTGGTTAGATTATGTATATATATGGCCAGTGGCCATCCGTTCATATGTTTTGCTTATTCATAGAAAATATAGGACTGCCCTGCACGTAGGAAACACTATACAGCAACACTTATATATGCAGCACTTTCTCCCGCCACCAACAATTTTTCATTGAGGTCGCTGTCCGTGCTATAACTCTGTTTAGCCTGGTATGCTACCGACTAACCCTTTCTATTCAGCTCGATAGGATAGGTTCAAAACGATTAGAGACAATGTTTTCATTACATACTGTGTAATATATTCGTCTTCTCTTCCGGTAGTGCGATAATCTAGCCCCGCACTCCGGTAAGACTCATAAGTAACATTTTGTCTCTCTTCGTGCTCCACTCAGCCGTGTGGCTTCTTAATTGTTTGGATGTCCCTATCCGCACCAGGGGCTGATCCGACTCTGGGAAACTATTGGGGTTTCCGAGCGGTGATGGCTAGGGTGTGTTGTCACATACACATTCTCGTGTATCTTCGGATACTTAGTAATTAGCACGTTAAGCCAATGCAGGAAAGCACTGCAAAAACATATGTATTAATTATTATTTTATTTACTGAACAATCTTTCCGCACTGCAGTGCAAAACTGGGCAACTTGTATATAAACCTAACGAGAGGTAAAATGGTTAGTTCCATAGGACCCGGTGATGGGAGAGATACGTACCCCCAACCCCCCCCCCCCACACACACTGAATTCCGTTAAAATGTCTGGGCATGATATTTAGATATGCCACACCCTTACGGGAAGGACATTTACGGTGGGTATTCGTCTCTCTTACCCCCACCATAATGATAGAACAATGGTCTAATAATGCTTTCGTGAAATGTAACCCATGTCTTGTAATGTTGTATGTGGTTACGGGGCGGGATGTCCGGATTCTTATCCAGTTCTGAGATCTTGCTATGTAACATGTATGAGCGCTGTCTTTAGTATTGATGTCTTAGGGCATTTGTTCTCCATGACAGCCGTGTCTAATAGCTAGGCAGATATCAGCCAGTTGCGGCCTAAAATAATTCTTGTTCTGTAAGCAACTAACAGGAATTAAGCAAAGCAGAAGGCCCACATAAATAAAGCGGCAACTACTAATTCAGCGTACCAAGAATCACATAAGATGGTAATAAGGGAATCCATCTGGAATCCCCCGTCCCGTCTTCACATAAAACAGTACGCACCCCTATAGTCATAATCTCACTAGGTATGGTCTTTTCTCTCTAAAGCATTTTTGATTGAAATATTAGGGTGGGCCCATTTTTGCTTACTATTCTTCTCCCGCTTTAAGCAGTGGCGACACCTTCCCGAGACACAGGCCCACGCGAGGCACTTGCCTCTCGCAAGGATTCAGCGACGACGGTCCATGCCAGGATAATACTCCTCACCCAAACTAGCAAGAGGAGTAGTGCCCGCGTGAGGCACATCACTTTTCGTCTGATATAACCTTCTTCCCTTCAGCTTAGAGGTATAATAACTTATATTATGTTAAACAGTTACGTCTCATGTACGGGAGCCACCCGTGCGGGGATACATCTGCGGACCTACGGGTCTGTGTGGTACCTCCGGGAGCCCCATGTTTAGAAGTTCATCTACCTGTCTCTATGTCTCGTATTTTCGTATGCTCTTATTGTAGTTTTATCTAGCATATTTATAATTGTTTAGGTAAACTCATTGTATAGACTTATATTTTTAGGTCACCAAATCAAATCTTGTAAGTCCATAGATCACGAAATTGCTATGGACAGGCATACTGGTGACACAAACTCGTGGGATGAGACAGTTGTGTTTATTGTTCGCGACAATGGTCGCATGGCCCCACCGGAACGATTCAGTTCCACCGGCCTTAGGAGCTGGTTTTGTTGCCCGCAGGGCAGTCTCGTACAAGGTCCGTCACCCTGAGACCGGATGCTAATCAGCGTCATCACTTATCGTGCACTTGCGGCGCGGCGAGTCGACATGATACACTGGAACTGGCCAACACTACCCGACATTGTCTGGAGGAAGGTATGAAATGGATGCCCCTCCCTCTGCCTCTCATAGAAGGGTGTTCGGAGATATCACCCTACCTAACCACCACGAGAAAAAACACTGGAAGGTGCAGACTCATGACTCGATTTCCTGTATTCTGAGTTTCTTATGATTATGTATAAATGTTAGAGCAAAGTTAATTGAAGAACTTATGTATTCCTTGGTCAATTGAATCTTTTCCCAATTCATAATGTGAGCGAACAGGCGGGCGGGTTGTTAAGTAAGATGCACACGTTGAGTGTGTGTGCATTCATGTATGTGTCTGCACGTTGACCTGCACAGTTTGCCTTGAAAATATTTAATTAGACCTTAGTTCCTAATTATACTTGCAATCATTGGGATTCAGAGGAAAAGTGGTTTCTGTGAAAACTAGATTATCAAAGACAAATCTACCAATCATGTTGAACATGTGAAAAAGGTTTGCTCAGCTCTTGCCTTAGATGAAGACCATAAAGTTTCTTGAGTTTCATGTCACGCAGTGTCACATGTCTTTAAATGTAATTTTTAAAATAGTGCAAAATCCAAGATGGCCGCCAACAAAATCGATCAAGCAGCTTTCCTGAACCAACCATGGATCCTATCTGCCCGGCAGTTCTTAAGGACTCGCTTAAAGATTATGATGGGCATATGCTGGATATATAGACGCATGAGGTAGCAACACAATTACGTCAAATTAGTAAAAAACTATTCAACAGCTAGCGTGTATGGAATAAGTAATTTAAATTATGATTTCGTAGCCTCTTGCTTAGCGCCATATTGGCGTGTGGGTGTCAGAGGTACATTTGGCCCGGGATATTCAAAGGAAGCCTTCAAATGTCTGATTTTGTTTACGTATGGATGGCGGCATCATCGTTCATGGTTAGAACTCAAAGGGCTTGACACGGCTAGACATATGTATCACGGCCGTACGAGGTGGTAGGGGTGGGGGTGGGGTGGGGCCCTAATACTCATATACATAGCACTGTATTAAAAATCCAAGAGGATGATATTTATTACTTAGAGATGTAGGAGATATAGGGGATGGCTCCTAAGCGCATTTAATTTTTACATTCATTCGATGGAGGCTATAGTCACCACCTCCTCCCATTCTGTGTGTGTGTGCGTGCGTGCGTGCGTGCGTGCGTGCGTGCGTGCGTGCGTGCGTGCGTGCGAGCGAGCGCGCGCGCGTGCGTGGGGGTGGGGTGGGGGTGGGCAACAAATCTTAAATACATTCCTCAAATACACCCACCGACATTGCACTTCGGCCATGTGTATACAAATTAGTTCTACCTTTGCATCGGCTTCACACGTCAATTAAAGACTTGAGTTTGAGAATTGATTTTAATTCTAATATCTCTTAGCGTGTCCACAGTGCTGTATCCCATCCAGCCGCCCATCATTGCACATTGATTCTATTCTACCCACTAAGCATGCCATGAACGGAGCGTGGACCAGTATCACTTCAAAAATTAAAATAACATTTGACTATGTATCTTACCTTTACTTGCAAAGATACATGCAACTTTTACAGATAATAAAAAATCAATATGTCACATGTAACTGCCACTGCATAACTAGCACTTGCATTGATGATTTGATTCGGCCTAGATGCACTCCCATATTACTTTATGGACTTGTGTTAATGCCAAAACAACCGAACCTTAATACAACTGCTCAGTCTGCTCTGAATATTCTAAAAATCTTGTTTAAAGCTCTAGAGTAAGGTTTACCCATTTTTAGCAGAGAAACGGGTAAAGGGCACAGCTTCCCCCACTGACCTTCCATCCCAAAGGGCAACGGGACAGCTGCCCCCGCTGCCCCCGTGCTTCCGGCGCCCCTGCATAAAGGTGATTCGCTGATCTTTAAAAATAGATTCCATCTGGCCAGTGTGGTTTCTAAAATAACTGATGTGGAATTCTTTTCATAACACTATGGCACGTCTGACCTACTCCTGTCCTACCCATGTATCAAAAAGTGGTATGCATTCGCCTTTTTGTCCAACACTTGAATGACGAAATATCAAAACCTGTTTATGCAGACTGTTGTAGTTCTATTCATAGACATGGAAGCCAGCTGGCTAGCAAAAAAATTATAATTTCTCACCTATAGATCTTATTGAAGTTTATCATGAATGGGCATTCGATACATTGAGCGTGGGCGACTTTAGAATAGGCTTAAGCTTAAGCCAGGAATTAACTTTATTATAGCTACAAAAATGAATGGTGTAAGTGTGTAATTTCAGAAGTGTACAAAATCCGCAAGGGCGTTCTACTCTAAGATGTAAACTTATACTTTACCTAAAATACTATGAAATATATATTTTGTTTGTACTATTTAGGAATTATTGGAATATTCCATGTCCTGAGAAAATTATCTGTTGCTGTGGAATTATAGAATTCTCTTTCTGAAAATGTGGAATTTCAAGAGGATTTCAATTTTGATCTTGATGGAAAGACTCATACACTTATTGTAATTGATGACTTAATAGATAGTGTTGATGTGAGAGTTACAAAGCCCTTTAAAAATGGTCTCATCATGAGAACTGTAATGTGATACATAGTGTTCAAAACCTGTTCCATAAAGGGAAAGAACAATGAGAGATCTCTATCAATTGTCATTATTTGATACTTTTTAAGAATCCATCTGTTGCCTCCAGTATCAGTACCCTTGCTAAGATAGAGGTTCCCAGGCAATCGCCACTACTTACAATAAGCTTATAAAGATGCTACCCACTTTCATTTCTATTTCTAGATTTAAAACAGAGAACCCCTTGGGCTGCATTCAAATATTTTACCCAGTGAAATTTGTATAGTGTATAGCTTGAAAAAGAAGAAGAATGGTCGACGGAGTTGATCACTTATACATAACTCTACCTAGCAATACTTCCTCGAACTAGTTTCCTGAAAATACAATTGCTGAATATATCAAATTAAATAATTCTCTGGTCTTTGAGAATGAAAATTGGGGAGTCGGATTGAGTAGTGTAATTTATCCAAGAAGCTGGGTGACATTCAGGGAAGGAGTCAGCAAGAAGGTGTCAAAGCTTAATGACAAGTCAGGAATCAATAAGACATCGGTGTTTTTACACTATTAATATTGTGGTTGATGGCTTACATGCCGCAATAAATTCTATTCCTCTAGTTAATGGGAGATTATGTATAAAGTACTTGCCACAAAAAGGGCCCCTGGTTTTTATCGCCAACAGAAATATTAGACTGGCGTTTCGTGAAACATTAGCTAACTTTCTAGGAATGAGTTGGCCTATGTATAAACATCAATGTGGGCCTAGTCCCGGAAATGACCATCCTTTTTTCCCAAAGGGAAGTAGCAAACTTTCACCACTCGTTAGTTATTCTAATCTTGAAGCACACTCAGTTTTAGGTCACACAACAGCAACTTTACTATGTGATATACCACTAACTGGGCACGGCAAACGTATCTGTGAGTGGTCTATGGCGGACATTCAGTGCAAACCTGTTGCAAAATCTCACTTTGATATGATAGAGATTTTATTAATCAATAGCTTGGGTATAAATATACCATTTGAAGACAGGGCTGTACCGAGTAGTCTATTTTTATTTTAGGATGTGTTAAAAGTGGAATTATTCAAGGCTAAGAAGGATATACAGTGATAGCAACACGTCTGGAGATTCTTAGCAAAGGTGAGACCAAATGAGAGAAAGAAATTTATAAAACACACTGAATCGCCAATGATTAATGCCATTTGCGAATGTTGTCTGAATCTCATTCGTGGTAATATCAAAATCTCCAAGAAACAACAAACAAAACATTTAAAACATAGAAGTACATTGCGTAAACTGGGCAAAAGAATTTATCAATTCCTAAAAAGAAGCAGATTTTTCAGAGGTGGTTTTCTGCAGGTGTTCTAGGAACTGTTGCTTCTTTAATTTAAAAAAATACTTGGTGAATAGTGAAATAATGGAATACGCTCAAAAGGATGGCAATCGTGCCTCATGAGCTAGCGAATAACATGCGAGAGGAAACGAACGTAAATTCGTTAACTACAAATCGTTTATTACAGA
Source organism: Chaetoderma sp. LZ-2023a (assembly GCA_034401795.1). Classification (NCBI taxonomy): domain Eukaryota; kingdom Metazoa; phylum Mollusca; class Caudofoveata; order Chaetodermatida; family Chaetodermatidae; genus Chaetoderma; species Chaetoderma sp. LZ-2023a. The sequence continues at coordinate 126,950,480 of CM067369.1, forward strand.
AAGCCATACACCTTGATGATGAAATACAAAACATTCTTGGTCGAAGTGATATCACGCTTTGAGGAAGGCAGAACTTTTCTGAAGGGGAAAGTGCATTTTTCAAGTTCCCGAACTCAATAAATATCCTAAGACAAGTCGTTGGAAATGTTGAGTGATTGATTAAGATTCAGGGGATTAGCAAGAGGATAAACTCCAGAAAGATGATGACTTGACTCTGCCAATAAGCCACCGATGCAAATCAAAATCTCCCGTATGTGTGAAACATTAAATCTGCAACACTTAAACGACCTAGAGCTCACAAACATAAACCACCTAGCTGGTTAAAGTTCTAATGATGGATGAAGTGGCTAGAAAACTTCACGAGTGCTATTATAACCTAGAGCATCCACCGAGGATTGGACGAATTGAAAAGCTGTATAAATCTTTTAATGGCGAGGTGATACGTTGGCTAGTTAAAGATTGGATTTTGGGCGAACTTATACTTTACATAAGCACACAGAAACAGGTTAAAGGGTGAAAGAATCAAAGTAACAGCTGTAGATGAATTACGGCAAATGGATCTTATAGTAGGTTGCTTTAGCGAGTGAAAATGACAATGTAAAATATTTGCTTTTTACAATAGATATCCTATCTAAATATCTCTGGGTAATCCCATTGCACTCAAAACAGCCCTATACAAGGTATTTGAAACATTGTTTAAAACTACTAATAGATAGCCTGTCATTGTACATACTAATAAGTGAGGTGAGTTTGTAAATGACATGTTGCAGCAACAGATTATAGATACAGCGATTCATTTCTATGCTTCACAAAATGAAACTCACGCAGCTGTTGCTGAACGTGTACAGCGAACAGTAAAGAATATGGCCCTATATTGGTTATAAAAGTTCTTTGAGATATGTAGATATCCTACCTAAGATTGCAAATAATTATAATAATTCTATTTATTCAACTACAGATTTGAAGCCCATAGATGTTCATCGAGGAAACGAATTTATAGCCTGGCAAAAGTCTTTCCAAGGCGAAAAATCTACTAAAACTGTAGTTGGTCTCAAGACTGGCGTTCGAATGAGTGAATTAAAAGGTCCCCCTTTCAGAAAGGGTATATACCATTATGGAGTGAAGGGATTTTCACTATACAAACACAACTACCACATCGACAGAGCTCATTATATAGAATCAAACGAATCGAAAGAGTTATTAAAACTAGATGTCTGAAGTGGAGGCGTAAATACTTTCTGTGAAATGGATGTTATCCATCAAATTTCAACTCCTGGATTGAGGAAAATGCTGTCGCAGACATATAGAATTAATAGCTATGTCAGTGAACAAATCAGAATTATGGACTTGTTGTGGGTCAAAGGTGCATAGCGAAGAAATTGTTTACATCGCTCAAGTATGCATAATTTGTATCATTGTTATAACGTGTACAATAAATTTGTCACTGGATAATTCATTTGTATCTATCGCTATAGCCCTATTCGATAATTGTGCATCTATCGCGCAGCCAGTCAGATTGCGCATTCATCGCCACAGGAATAATCGATAATCTATGAGTGTCTATCACTACATGAGTAATTGTTAATTTATGTGCGACCAGATTGTGCGTCCATCACTGCAGTACAGGGGTAATCAATATTTAGATCGATAGGTGTACCTATAATTTATGCACGTTGATCGCTGCAGCCATAATCAATAATGCTGTGTCTATCACCCAGCTCATCAGATTGCGCGTCCATTGCTACAGGGGTATTTGATAATAGGATGTTTTGATTGACAGGTGAGGTTGATATAAATAGTGGACTCTAGAGCGAGCTCGAGTGCACATCTCTGTGTACTAGAAGTGATGGATGTTTTCATTATAGAGGTATATAGGGGACATATATTTTAGGGGTATATCAAGCGATTTACAGGATTCGGAAGAAGTGGAAACAACGAATATAGGTATTTTTAGAGTGTATTTTGTAATATCTTAGAAAAAATTGTATAGCACCACGGTGTCAACTTTTAAAAGCACGTCGGCATCATCACAGCCATTGATCGTAGAGGTGAGATTGGGGTGGGCCCAGTGGGGTGGCGATAGACATGCTTTTTGATTGGCTCTCACAAGTCACATAATTCCTAGTGACGGGGCTTAATTGGCCACATATGGAATGCTAAAAAAGGGGCGGGTCTTGGTGGGCATGTTTGTACAAGAACGCCCACTATAGCCCGTCCCTTTTTGGCATTCCATATATATAGGAAATTAAGCACCGCCACCCTTGAAATCATTTAAATTGTGAGAGCCACACAAAATGTGTGGCTACCCCATTTATCTATGGATATATCTGAAATTACTGATTCGATTTGGCGCATGCATATTTTATTACAAGAAAGGGCATGGTCGTACATTATAGGATTCCTCAACTTTGCTCCAGATCCAAATAAAATCCAAAAAATGTAAATTTTGAATGAAATACGTGTAAAAAACAACAAAGAATGTTAGGTTTATTATGTTGAATAATGTTTTAATTAATTTGACTGGAAAATCTTGATGCAAATGTCAGCAAAAGTTGATTACAGTTTACAAATTTACAACTTTCCTTATAAATACTTTTAAAATGAATAATTTGTAATTAGGATATACTCGAGTTCACGTGTTGCATGCCATGCATTCAATTCTTGTTTCAGTTCAAAACGTGCATATCAATGGAACTTCCCAGTTTATTTATCAATCACATGACGTCATAATCAACTATGTGACGTGTAGGATGACATCACAGTGGATGACGTCATGAATGATGTAGATAAGTTCGTCACGAGTTGATGAACGACTAAGCGTTGCTGTACGAATTGTATGTCGTTTACTATTTAATAAACATTCTGTAGAATATTTTGAAACTAAATTGACTGGGCGCTATTGCTGCCATAGGCAGCAACAGCGCTCAGTCAAATTAGTTTCAAAATATTCAACAGCTTACCCATCGAGCTTTCTGGGCATTGATAGTTACAGAGTTCAGGGATCGATCGATCCCAAACACTGACGAAGTGTGGGTGTAGCTTACTTAGATATGGGCGGAGCATGGCTAAAACTGGATACCTCCATTCTACATAATAGTTTGAAAGCAGGTAAGTACAAGCTAAATATTATTCAGATTCAGGATTCAAAGTGTATAAATCGATTCCAACACGCGTAAAATGTGTGCGGAGCTTAGATAAAAATTGGCGGGGGGGGGGGGAGGTGGGGGGGGGGGGCATGGCCGGAAATAGATCCCTCTGTTTTACTACAGTTTCTCAATGCAGGAATGATTTGCTTACTTTATACGCACGAGTAAATGTTTCTTGTTAGGCTACTGCTAAATTATCATAATGGAGGAGTCCAGTTTCTAAGTCATAATCAACCGCGTACCGTGTAGGATGACGTCATAATCAATTACGTCATGAATGACGTACCTAAGTTCGTCACGAATGCTTAATGGAACTTTCCTGTTTATACATCAATCATATGACGTCATAATCAACTACGTAACGTATAGGTTGACGTCATAATCAATGACGCAATGAGTGAAATAGATAAGCTGGCCACGAAAGCTTAATTGATGACGGACTAAGCGTTGTTATATGAATTATATATCATTACTATTTAATGAACATGCTGTTGAATAGTTTGAAACTTATTTGACTAGGCGCTGTCGCAGTTATAGGCAGCACTGTCGCTGCCACAGGCAGCAACAGCAACCAGTTTCAAAATTTGCAACAGCTTACCTGTATAGTTTTCTGGAAATTGATTGTCAGGGAGTTCAGGGATCGATCGACCCCAACACGGGTGACGTGTGGGTGGAGCTTAGCTAATGATGGGCGGGGCATAGGCAAAACTAGATTCCCCTATGATAACAATAAACTTTATCATCGTCACAGCCCAACAGTTAACACTCAAATTCGATATTTGCAAACCATTTCTACATTCACGTGCAATGTTTAGCTCTTCTTATCATTCAAGTCATAATTTGACACACATCTTTCTGAAGGAAACAAACATGATATCTACTTCTGCTTTGAACCAAAGAAAGGAGGCACTCTAAAATGTATCAGTGTCAATTCAATCAGGCATCTACAAGGGAAGAATGTCTACAATAACATCCTTTTTCACACGCTTTTCTCGGGTGCGATACAACCTCCAGGGTATTTGGAATAGACTAAGTTGTCGGCCTGAAGCCCATCAGTGACAATACGTTATTCTGTGTTCAAGCGAAACTAATCGGATGTGAGCAATCATCGAAGGACGATGTCATAACGGATGCTGAGAATAAAGGAACGCAGAATGACCATCTTGACACGATGAGGCATCAAATATTCCAGGGGCTTGTTACCATCAGCAAAATGGTCATTCACCCAAACATGTTGCCAACCAAAATCTGCGGCGATGAAGTACCACAGCTTCTGGGTATTCCATCATATCCAATAGTGGAAGGAAAATACCTTGGAGACCGAGAAATGGTAGTTCCTGAAGGAACAATGACACCAATACACTCGGACTTGGATCCTGCCCCCAGAGTCCTTTCTCGAACTAGTAAGATTGACCTACAAGTTGGGATGTGGAACTATGTGCTGTGGGTGCCATCGCCATCGTCAAAACATGTTAAATGATGACTTAGTTACATAGTTACATAGCCCCTTTCTGCTAATTAGGCTAGACAGCCTGCAGCAGATCTTCATTGTCTTCTTCCATGTTTTCAGTCGCTTCTTCTTGTACATGTTGTACATCTGGTTGGAAGCAGGCGGGTTCGATGGGAAAGTCAGTTTTGAACATCTGGTCTTTGTAGAACTTGCCAAGTCTTCACGTGAAGGTGTTAAGCGTAAGAGTCGTGACAACCAACTCAGGTAGCCCATCCCAGTCATTTGTCACACGAATACTAAAGAATCTCTTCCGTCTGTTGCCTTTAAGGCCTTGCTTTAGTAGTTTGTAGCTGTGGCCTCTCGTGCGATGTCTATCCTCGATTGGCAACAGATTCTCACAATTTACATCATAAATGCCATGAACACACTTGTATGAGCCGGTATATCAAACTTGGCAGCTTTAGTGGCTTCAGACGGTTTTCATATGGTGAGCCCTAATATACGTTGCTGCAGCATTGTAGGAACTCGTGAGGTAGTTTTTGTGAATATGGGCTGTCTTTGAATCCTACTATCAGTTGTGTTGCTCGACGCTGGACATTTTCTATTAGGCAGATATGTTTTTGTACAAAGGAGACCATGTAGCATTCCTATATTCTAGATGTGGTCTTACTAGGCTTTTGTACCGCAGCACACGCGTATTGACCTCCAGGCAGACACAGTATCTTTGTATCATACCGAGAATTTTGTTGGCTTCGTTGACTAGTGTCTCCACTTGTTGTCTGAATTTTGGATTATCGTCAATGTAACCGTCCAGGTCCTTTTTACAGGTGGTGTTTTCTAGAGCGATTCTCCTGACTGTTCTCTGCCATGGTATACATCGACTGATATAAGTGCATTACTTTACAATTTGTATGCCTTAAAATCGTAATTGCTAGGTATCTGCTCATTCTTTTAGACTGTTGAGGTCTGATTGGAGCTTGCCGTGGTCTTCTGTTGTAGCGATTCGTGAAAGTAACTTAGGCCCGTTTTATAAGTCGAACATCTCATGTGCCGTGCCAGCTAAATCTGTCTGAAAATGAGTTCAGCATATAAATCAACCAGTCGTCATTAGCGCAGCGTGACAGAAAGATCGACTTATAAAACGGGCCTTAGTATCGTCAGTGAACATCTTGACTACGTTGTGGGCAACTTGTGGAATGTCGTTAATAAAATAGACGAACAGTACTGAACAGTACTGGCCACAAAACACTTCATTGGGGTATCTCACTAACCACTGGTGACCAGCTGAAGCAGAAACCATTAGCTGCTTCTTTTTGTTTTTTGTTGTTGACTTACATGATTATGAGAACTAAACAGAAATGGTAGAAATGGTTTGCAAACCTCAGTCAGTGTCAACTGTTGGCTTGCTGGATCGGTACTGAGCTAATATGGCCAGGCATTGGCGCAGTATGGGGCCCAGTACTCCGAGTTGTCAAGCCTGATGTCTGATGACGTGTGTGCGCATTACATGGAGCCAGGCTACTAAATCGGTATGATTGTCATGATATAGAGCTATTGCACAAGCGCACGCACGCACGTGCATGTTTATGAGCCCCAGCCGACCAAACAAAACATGAATCTCAGAGAAAGTACTTTACTATTCTCATAAATATGTACACATAATAATAGATTATTAAAATATTAATTCATCAATGAAATACCAATTAATTAATGGTGCATATTCACAGGAAAATGACTGAAAATAAAGTTGTTTAAATTGTATACTTTTTGAGGCTTAAAGTGTGGGTATAGATAGAATGAAAAGAAAAAAATCTTAACATAATTTATGATGATTTCATTACGGTACGTATAAATTAATATAATTTTTTAAGTTATGAATTTGAATTAGGGACTCGTGTCTTAATTTCAAATTCACAACTAAAAATATGAAATTTATTTATACAGAATGAAATTAAGATATGTCCAGATTTATTTCGTTTCATTCCATCGAGGCACACAATTTAAGACTGTAAAAGTATACAATCTTAGCACTTATTTTCAAGTATTTTGATGTGAATATGCACATTAATATAGTGGATGTTATAAACAGTAACGTTACTATAACGGGTGTGCGAAATTATGAATATATGCGAGGGTGCACGTGTGCATGTATGCACGCGTTTGTACTACCTGTACATGGGTGCACGTGCGTGTGTGTTAAATAAGTTTGCAATATCTTTGTTTGTACTATCTTTGTAGGGGCCTGCGCAGAACTCAAAATACTGACCATCACTTGCGAGTCACATTGCACAGATATGATAATCCGCTGGACTCTGTACATAGTCACAATTAAGACTGAACCCGACACGAAAAATCATTTACACCGCAAAGAATATTTGGAATTGTTTAAAACTAGTTTGACAGAGAGATGTTGCTGCATAAGGCAAGAATTTTTCGTCAATTTGTAGACCATGCATGCTAGCAACATTTTGCAGCTTGTCAGTAGAGCACCACGAAAATGTAATGATTCCATTTAATTGGACTTATTTTAACCCTTCGAACCCGAAATGCCAATTAAATACGAAAAATAATCTGCAATGAAATAACTATTCTGTTAAATATTTTGAGCTTAAATTGACTGGAAGCCGCTGATGTTATCGCAGCAGCAGCACTGCTGCAACAGGTTCATGTTAAACATAAACTATTCAATGGTTTCCCCCGTTCACTTGAAATTGAGATTCTGGAAATTCAGGGTTCAAAGGGTGCACTATTAGTAATGAGGATGATAGCACGTTTAGAATGATTGGCTAGAAAAATAAATACCGCTAAGAACGGTAAGATTATTCAAATGGATTATTTAGAAAGAGTTACGGGCCTAATCGTTTTACGCGCCAAAGGCCACCAAAATTTGAAGACTGATTTTATACGCGCTGTTTCCAAGAAATACACGCCATCATCAAATCAACGCCCGCTAGCTGATACATACGCGGTCGACCATTCCCACAAAGTCATCCGCATTCGTATACAAATATCCAGAGAAGGTGTGGCTTCATGGGATGTTTCTGTATGGTCCAAGAATCATGAGATGACTGACAGCTAACAGTGCCGCGTATGTGAGTAGCAACAGTACACAGCAACCTTTACTGCTTCCAGGCGGAGGGCCGCATTCATGTCTTTTGAATCTGCAATACAAAGTAAGAATGATTGACCAACAGACCGAGCGACCGATTGACTGACACGCATTCTTTAGGAACATTTTCCGTATTACTCTGTGTGTGTACTAGTAGTCGCTTATTCAATTCTTTTCACTCTTCACTCGTGCTCTAAATTAATTCAACTGACATCGACGCCGATATTAAGCAAAACTGTATACAACAGGTGTCTTTCAAGTTTCGAAGAGACGGTCGTCAGCAGCAGGTTCTCGCCGTCTGACGATTGGCCCATACACGACACAAGTGCAATATTTTGCATTATTTCGGCGTTATTGTCATTTGAATCCATTTAGAGTATCATGTGTGCGTGCGTGCGTGCGTGTGCGTGGGTGGGTGGGTGAGTGGGGGTGGGGGTCAGAGGGATGTAACGAATAAACTTACGTTGGCTCACCGTAGCATTGTTTGCCGAGTACAACTATGGTGAATATACAATTTAAAAAACAGTCTGTTTAGTACTCTGAAACTAATTTGACTGGGAGCTGTTACTGGCATAGACGTGCAAATAAATTGCACGTGCAAATCAGCCTTTTTCAGTTTGACGTAATTAATCCGGAAACAGCAGATTGTCATGATTTGCGAAACGTTTTCAAACGTTTGCCTTTTAGAACGCAAGGCGTTCAGGAGGACCGAATGTTCCGTGAACTAAAAATATTCGCCTTACTGAACGCACCCCTGGTTTCAAAGTTTACGAATCGATTCCAACATATAGCCAAAGTTGACGGGGTTTTGCTAGAACTGGGCGTAGCATAGTTAGAAATGGGCGTGGAATAGCTAGAACTGGGCGTGGCATAACTAGAAATGGGCGTGGAATAGTTAGAACTGGACCCATCTATTATAAAGGGGCAAAATTGTGCCGAGAATCTGAAATAAGGTATCGTCCTATTGCACGGGCCTCGCCCTCCCACTCCTCTCCTGTATCGAGTACACAGCGGAGTTATGTGAGTGGGCGTATGTTAGTGCGATGGAAATAGGGACGGCCAAACTGATTAGACTAGCGGAAGTGAATCACGCTGATTGTGAATGGAAGGAGAATCAAAAGCGCTTGGAGTCAGACTGGTACCAGGAGATTCACTTACAACAACTCTGTGGGTTATTGTTAACGGAGGAGGGGTTTTCCCATTATGAGACTGTCAGGCAATGCACGGGGTGAGGGCGGTGATGGCATGACAATGAGGACGAAACCTGTTAGAGCATTACAGCGTGAAAAAGATGACAAGAGAATCCCTATGCATAGTTCCCAGTAACGGATAGACCCGACTGTCGCAGCATCACGCAAGTATATGACGTCATAAGTTAGTAACTCATGGTCAATTACAGCCACACATAGACCTACGTCACCATACAAAATGCGCATTGAATGATATATCCGTCATGGTCATTGAATAGTCCGCCAAGTGTACGACTTTACTATTTAATAAATATTTTGTTGAATATTTTGAAACTAATTTGACTGGGTGCTGCTGCTGCCTGAAACTCAGAACTCAAAGTCTATGAATCGATACCAACCCGCGCAAAGTATGGGCGAGGTTTATCTAGAAAGGGGCGGGATATAGGCAGAAATGGGTCCCTATATTACGCACTGATAACATCAGCATCACGTTCTCAGCTATATCCGTATATCAGTAGATTGCTTTACTGTGCCGCACACGCCAATGGAGGATTCCAGTTTATCCATCAAATCATATGACGTCATAATCAACTACGTGACGTGTAGGATTGCGTCATAATCAATTACGTCATGAATGGCGTAGCTAATTTCGTGGCGTAGCTAATTTCGTCACGAACGCTTAATTGATGACGGACTAAACGTTATTGTACGAATTGTATTTCTTCACTATAGGCATAGGCAGCAACAGCACACAATCAAATTAGTCTCAAAATATTCAACCGCTTACCTGTATAGTTTTCTGCTAGTCAGGGAATTCAAGGATCGATCGAGCCCAGCACAGGCGAAGTGTGGGTGGAGCTTAGCCAAAGATGGGCGTGGCATAGCTAAAACAGGATTCTCCATTACGTTTTCGATAGATGATATATTATCAAGTCTTTTGTCCAAATTTGTCTTGATCGAACAATTAAGTGACACTTGCTGTTGGCTCTAGCTACGGCGGCAGATGTGTTCATATTTGAATTTCGTCGGAAATGCACTGCGGCTATACGTTGATAGACAATCGATCTAGTAGCTGATGATATATGGCTGCCGTCGTAATGGAAGCGCAGACACTTGGCGCCGTGTGTTTTGGGGTGATGACGATGATTATTATTTACTTTGATTGCAAAAGTGGCGAGATATTGATGCTAGTTTCCTTATGAAGCTTGAGCTGGTGCCAGTGCCCATCTCCATAGTTGATGATAACAGCAACTTGAGAATTACAACAGACAAGGATTGTAGTTACGGCTAAAATTAAAGTCTATGTTTCGTCTATGCTATGTCAGGTTCCACACACTAACATCATTGGTGGATGTGCTTTCCTTTGAATAATCCACTGGCATAATAAAGGAATAGTTAACGTTCTTGTACAAAGAACATGTATAATTACATATCTCAGAAGTCAGACAAGATCGATGTTTATCGGGTATACCGATTTCAGCATCAAAAGAGGAACCATCATTATTATCTATCATTATTATCTAGATCTTGACCGTCTGCAACATCAGCGTCACTAGTGCCCTCTATTGCACGCTCCTTGATATTGAAAGGATTTACGCGGGCAAGACAACTACCACAGGAGCAGAACATCGTGCAAACAAGTTGGCGCCACATTGCCCACAACCTCTACATTCTCACTTTGATGCGCAGCCAAATCTGACCAACGTGAGGGTGTGTTTGAGAGTGTATGATACTCTATCTTCCAAGTTCTGTGGGATTATCCGGATTATAGATCTGTTTGTGTTATCCGCTTTTCATCCATGGTGCAGTTCGGATCGACCGGTCGGGTACCGGCCGTACCAGCTAAGCTGGGTACGCGCCGCCCGTCTAGGATTCGTTTCCTGAACACGGCCCTCTTGGTAGAGCTATAAGCGTATATAGGCCTATGGGAGAGAGGGCGTGTCGAAAAACGACTAAGTTCGTTAAAACGCATTATGCGCATGCGCGCGCCAGGATGCTGTTTCAATGGAGCCTATAGTTGTGACCTAGATAGGGTGGCGCTTTTAGTGTACCGAGCTGGTACTCTGTAATCCTCATTGATAGTCTGTTCCCGTTAAATCTGGCATTAATCAAGACCAGAATTCGACGGGCTTTCTAAATCTGTAAACCATTTCAAAATCAGTAGAGAAATGGTCGAGTTATTCAGGAAAAACTCTCCTTGACGTAAAGCTTCTAGAATGTTCTAGAACGTTCGACGACGCTATTATTAGCGATGCGCTGATTGGCTGTTGCTCGAACGATGGTTGGATGAAGCCTGCGCCTGTGACGTCACGGAGAGTCCAAAAGGAGAAGCGATCCAGTGATCGAGAGCATCTTCGGCCAGGGGCCGAACAGGTTGGATCTGTACCAGCTACTACAAGCGCGACAGACATTACGCGTCTTCCTTCGCTATGCGTCAGGTTTTTATCCCGTAATGTACAGTTCTCCAACCCACCGCACTAAAACAATTTTGTAACTCCCCATCTGCGGGAGTAATTTGGAACTTTTGATAATCGTTCACGAATACCAACAGCTACATTCGGAACACAAACTTGCGGTGAGGCCTTTATGGCCTGAATATGTGAGTCTACAGATGTAGAGGCAGGATGTTCTTTGATGGATGACTCGCCAGATCTGCCGGCCACGCCTAAAAGTGGTATTTCAAATGATGCCACACCAATCATGGAGGTTCTTTCAACTTTCGACCACATCAAGTAAACTCTGCCCGGTGCGTCTTCAGAGCTGGCTTACGTACCCAGCACCGTGAAGCCTTGTTTTGTATCTTCATTTGCCTCTGACAACCCCCGCTTGTGACGGGTTGTTTACACCTTCCATCCGTGCCATCGGTGTATGGGAACTTTCTTCACCACGTAGTACTATCGTATCTTTTGCTGACTGCTCGTTAGACATTCTATTAGGTTTACCATGCTGAGTGATGTCCTTCCCCCCACCATGAACATTCTTGCGGGAATCTTGTTTGCGGGCAACAGCTCACGGGAACCAACCTGCAGGAACCAGCCTGCGGGAACTTTCTACCTTCCGAAGAGCGCATCATTTCACGTCGACTACGGATCAACGTGTTAATTTCAGTGACACGGTAGCCTAACTTGGGAATGACTACCAAGTATTCAAGTAACCATTCTTCACCGTTTAATTATTTCTCTATATAGGTTTTGTTAATTATCTCGTATCCGTAATAACGGTCCCGATGACTAAAAGGAACCGTGACGGTCTTAGGACGATAGTTATAATTTCTGTATTTGTTAATAGTTATTATCATTTTCTTCAATGTGTTGCTAACCGCACTATAGTAGGTTCGTTAACCTGTATTAATATATATATATCTTAATCGTCTGACACCGTATTGTTTGTTCTGGTTAGATTATGTATGTATATGGCCAGTGGCCATCCGTTAACTTGTTTTGCTTAACTTATAGAAAAAGATATCTTTGGATACTTTGTAGATAGTACTTTAAGCCAATGTAGGAAAGCACTGCGAAAACACATGTGTTAATTATTATTTTATTTATTGACAATCCTCCCGCACCGCAGTGCAAAACTGGCAACTTGTATGTAAACCTAATGACAGGTTAAACAGTTAGTTCCATAGGACCCGGTGACGGGCGAGATACGTATTCTCACCGAATTCTGTTAAAATGTCTGGGCATGATATTTAGATCTGCCACGCCCTTACGGGAAGGGCATTTACGGTGTGCATTCGTCTCTCTTACCCCACCATAACGATAGGAGATATGGCCTAATAATGCTTTCGTGAAATGTAAACCATGTCTTGTAATGTTTCATGTGGTTGCGAAGTGGAATGTCCGGATTCTCACCCAGTTTGGAGATCCCACTAAGTAACATGTATGAGCGCTGTCTACAGTATTGATGTCCTCGGGCATCTGTTCTCCGTGACAGCCGTGTCTAATAGCTAGGTAGATATCGGCCAGTTGCGGCCTAAACTAATTCTTGTTTTGAAAACAACTAAAAGGAATTAAGCAAAGCAGAAGGCCCGCAGAAATAAAGCGGCAACTACTAACTCAGCATATTAGGAATCACATAAGATGGTGATGAAGGAATCCATCGGGAATCTTCTGTTCCATCTTCACGTAAAACAGTACGCACCCCTATAGTCATAATCTCACTAGGTATGGTATTTTCTTTCTACAGTATTTTTGTTTGAAATATTAGAGTGAGCCCATTTTTGCCTACTATTCTTCTCCCGCTTTAAGCCGTGGCGACACCTTCCCGAGATGGAGGCCCACACGAGGCACTTGCCTCTCGCAAGGATTCAGCGACGACGGTCCACGCCAGGATAATACTCCTCACCCAAACTAGCACTAGGAGTAGTGCCCACATGAGTCACCTCACCCTTTCGTGTCTGAGATGGTCTTCTTCCTTTCAGCTTAGAGGTATAATAACCTATATTAAGTTAAATAGCTATCTCTCGTGTACGGGAGCCTCTCTTGCGGGGATACCTCTGCGGACCTACGAGTCTGTGTGGTACATCCGGGAGCCCCATGTTTAAAAGTTAATCTACCTGCCTCTATGTCTTGTATTTTCGTATGCTCTTATTGTAGTTTTATCTAGCATTTTTTCAATTAGTTAGGTAAACGCATGGTATAGACTTATATCTTTGGGTCACCAAATCAAATCTTGTAAGTCCATAGGTCACGAAATTGCTATGGACAGGCATACTGGTGACACAAATTCTTGGGATAAGACCGTTGTTTAATGTTCGCGACAATGGTCGCACGGCCCGACCAGAATGATTGAGCTCCACCGGCCTTAGGAGCCGTTTCTTGTTTCCCGCAGGGCAGTCTCGTCACCCCGAGACCGGATGCTAACCAGCGTCATCACTCGTCGTGCACTTGCGGTGCGGCGAGTCGACATGAGACATCGGAACGGCCCGACACTACCCGGCGAGCTACAATAGTCTAATGCATTGAGAAGAGGTGGATCTCCATTCAGGGCTCTGCGAACGTTGTGTGTGTTGTAATATTTGAGGCGTTTATATGCTAGTTCCCAATGCTAGGGTCTAGACTCACGCCTGGCCTTTATGGTTTCTGTTGAATTCTTGTGAATTCTTGTGACGTCGGTTTGTGCATTAGCTTGTGTCTCTCTCTGTGTGTATGTGTGTGTTGATCGTTGTCTCTCGATTTTGTCTCATGTTGCTGTTCTTTTCCATGGCTTTTTTTGTTGCTCCTCATGCTTGGGCGTGTGTAATGGGGATGGCCTAACCTGGACCTAACAGGGGTGGGTAAGGGATGGGGTAGGTGTTGGGTCGGGGGAGGTGTGTACGGTCTTATGACCTGATGCACCCAAGGGGGGGCTTTAGGTCAGAGACCTCCCGGCCCCTTTGGGGGGAGTGGGGAGGTTGGGGTGTGGGGTCTTTCGGGTCCTGGGACCCATTTGGTCTTCTGGCCATCATCCGAGCAGGCACCAGCGCGCACTTGTTTGATTTTGATTGGTTAGGTAGCCCGTATGGTGACTGTGACCGTCCGAGGACGAACTCGGTCAGTCATCCGGGTTACATCCCTCCATAGTCCCCTCGAAAATTCCGAAAGATTCTAATTCTAGCAATTTGGTTTTGGTTTTGTAATCCGTATGTTGCGTGGTTCCATCCGAGGAGGGATCCATTCAGCATCCGGTTTACTTTGACTATGCCGAAATTTCTTGCCTACCTAACCCTAGCTCACGTTCACACAGTGATGGGCACTGTGTGACGGGACCTCAGTTTAAAGTCCCATCCGAGAAGACTGCGAACGTTGTGTTCAAATGCTTCAGTTGTTTGGGTGGGCAAACTACACAGCTTTGGCGACCTCGGGTTTCTTTTCCCTCTTCTGCGCCCATTGCCGCTCGCAAAATTCCGTAATGGACGAACACGGCGGCTTGATTCCGTAACCTGCCGCTTGCTCGGTGACTGATAAAATCTGCCGTTAGTCGGCCGACATGAGCCTATGTATATCTTTTCGAGCCTCAACGATTACTGTTGTTTTGCAAACTCTGTTTGTCTCCCTGCAGCTGAATCACAACCAGTTAAAGCATTGAGTGGCGAGATTTCAGGTATGATTATAGCATGCTGCGAGCGCTTTCCTTCAGGTCAGTACAAAAGCGACCATGGAATAGTAACTGAATTGTCAGCGAGGGCTGGAACTTCTCGCTCGAGTAAAATAAGAGTAGCAAAGCGAGCTCATTCGTGTCACGATACAACTCGTGATTCTGGATCTTCTTTTGCGAGGTGCATGGCTTGTTGAGTAATAACTATATCCGCCACTTCGTGTGCCGAGGCAAGATCCAGATGAGGCGTTGTGTGTGGCTTTGACATATGTGTGGGCCGGTGGGCACTGTGTTGTCCCCCCCCCCCCCTGGTAACCACCAACTTGTGATATTGCGTCACATTCTGTAGGAACACAGCGGCAATTGGGATCTGCTCGCATTACGATAACCGAGCCAGTCATTCCAGTGGTAAATTTGACAAAAATACTCTTCATTTAGTCTGCAAATGGACATTCAATAAGCAAATATTTTGACATTCTTGACCGAATTTATCCACTCACGCAGTAAATACTAGTAATTCAAACTGAACATCAACCGCGATAATCGTACGCGTGTTATGCGTGGCTAATTATATTATCGGAGCCATAAGTGTTAAGTAACTCTATTCCTCCAATCTCGTTGATCATAAATTATAATAAATGTTCCCATTTTGAGGAGCAATATGAAGACACAAATCACGCCGCTTGCAATATGACCGTCCTTGCCATTTATTGATAGCAATATGTCACGATTAGAATGCATTTTGACTGGGAAAATTATTCCACCCTCAAGCAAATCCATAGAACGGAGAATATCGGTATAGTTTGTTCACATAACCGTTGATCGTGGCCTGCCGTTGCGTTCACATGTGGCGGTAATAGGTGTGTGGGGGGGGGGGGGGTGGAGGGAGTTGCTCCGCTGACCAGAGGAGAGTTACTGCAGCTCGTGAAATAGGCCCAAATTTTGAATTTTTATCGTTAACCAGTTTTTAAATTGAGGAGTCCAGTTTCTCAGTCAATCATATGATGTCCTAATCACCTACGTGACGTGTAGTCCGTCTTAAACGCTTAATACTCCGTCAAGTTGTACGAATTGTATGTCTTCACTATTTCATAAACAATCTGTTGAGCATTTTGAAACTAATTTGACTGGACGATGTTGCTGCCGTAGGCAGGAACAGCACCCAGTCAAATTAGTTTTAAAATATTCAACAGCTTACTTGAATAGTTTTCTGGAAATTGAGATTCAGAGAGGGCAGGGATCGATCGATCCCAACACGGACGCAGCGTGAGTGGAGCTTAGCTAGAGGTGGGCAGGGCATAGCTAAAACTGAATTCCTCAATTAGGAGGCGAAGCATGGATGGCGTCTGACACTCAAAATGCAGAAAATGGCTTTTCAGAGAATCTCCTTTAAACATTATTGCAGGAGAGGCACCATGAACTATTCCAGCGCTGGATGTGATCACTCATCCCCGACCATAGAAATGTACTATATTAACATCCCCGACACTCTCCTAGATCTTGGCCAGGGAGCGCTGTTTGAAACAACGTTTGATGGTAGGGTAGGTGGTGGTGGGTGGCATGGGGTTGGGTGAACAAAGACACTGAAACATTCGATAACGTAACCATCCTTTACTATTGTCTAAACGCCATCAGGGTGCAAATATACAGAGACAGACGACTGCATACATTGCAGTTCCGGAGGCAGGGCATTCGGTATAGTGGGTGTGGATCACAGTAAATATTTGGGGAGTGCGGGGAGGGGGCGTGTGTTGGTGGAGATTGCCGTGCTTTTGAAAACTAGTTAGTATTACTGAATTTCCTGGTTCGCGGCAAGCCCTGGGAAATTACCATGGTTACCACTTTGACGACTAGAACATATAGAAATGGACCTGTCCAGTTTATCCATCAATAATATGACGTCATAATCAACTACGCGACGGGTATGATGACGCCTTAATCAATGACGTCATAAATGACGTAGATAAGTTAGTCACGATCGCTTTTTAATAAATTATTATGGACTAAGCGTTGTTGTATGAGTTGTGTCTTTACTGTTTAATAAAGATGCTGTTGAATATCTTGTAACTAATTTGACTTGGTGCTGTTGCCGCCATGGGCAGCAACCGCGTCCAGTCAATCTAGTTTCAAAATATTCAACAGCTTACCTGTATAGTTGCCTGGAAAGCGATAGTCAGGCAGTTCAGGGATCGATCGATCGATCCCAACACGACGAAATGTGGGTGGAGCTTAGCTAAAGATGTGTGGAGCATAACTAGAACTGGATTTCTCCATTGGACACCAGATTGTTTTGTTCATATATTTTATATTACTTTGCGCAGCAAGGTTTTGTATTACTAGGGCACATGCACCCTCAGGGTAAATGAGGATACTGACACAAAGAGTGGATACAGGATTGGAACACTGATGTGATAAAAAAAAGTAATTAGGGGCAGGAGCTGGGCGATGCATGATCACAGGAAGGGGTGACAATACTATTCCACTGGTGGTAGTGGTGCAAGGTGGCGGAGCTACGCTTCTATAGCACTAGACCACTGTACTGGAGATGGGAAGCTAGATGCCACACCAGATCCGGCGAAGGCGAAAAAAGCTTTATGAAATCTACCCCGCCCCTAGGGTTGATACTGGACTGAGTAGGTTGGAGAAAGACAAAGTTGGATAGACGGGACATAGCACGTTAGGGCTTTCATTACGATTTCATGAAACAGCCCTGGGCCCTCGCCCTATTCCTGGAAGCGCTATTGCATGCGGTATAGGCAAGGTAGAGTCAGCGTATTTATGAATAAGGTCTATCTCCACATTCGCGGTTTGCATCGCGCGTTCACGACGCGAGATACGCCGCGTGAAAACGCTCTGTTTGCTCTAATTGATTTCAATGAAGGCCTCTACACCTCGGCGTGGCATGAAAAAAGCGTGCCTAGTCATCGCAGCGTGAAATGCCAGAAACCTCCAAAGGGTTTTTTGAGCGTATCGTGCACCGAATTTAGGCTGGCGTCTTCAATATTCAGGCAATATAAATCCAGTCAGACGATTTTACACTTGACAATATCTTGGTCAACCTGTGTTCACTTAACCATTCATCTGCATTCATGGGGCGAAAAGAAGAAGACAATAAAACCGAACGCATGATAGTTGCAGTAGAGAAAAATCCATGTATATACGACAAGCAATCAGATCTGTATAAAGACACAAAAAAGAAGGATGATATTTGGAAGGAGGTTGCAGAGAATACTGGCTTCAGTGGTAAGTGGCTACAACACAAGATGCCAAGGGGCTTGTATTGGTCACATTGTCATTGGCATTTCACCTAGAATGTGCATAGCTCGAGAGAGAGAGAGAGAGAGAGAGAGAGAGAGAGAGAGAGAGAGAGAGAGAGAGAGAGAGAGAGAGAGAGGGAGGGAGGGAGGGAGGGAGGGAGGGAGAGAGGGAGAGAGGGAGAGAGAGAGAGAGAGAGAGAGAGAGAGAGAGAGAGAGAGGAGAGAGAGGAGAGAGAGGAGAGAGAGGAGAGAGAGGAGAGAGAGGAGAGAGAGAGAGAGAGAGAGAGAGAGAGAGAGAGAGAGAGAGAGAGAGGGAGGCACAGAGGGAGGCAGTGAGGGAAGGAGGTTTGGAGGGAGGATGATATCATATCTTATTATATCACATCATAATATTCATGTCATACCAATTATATCGTATCATATCATATTATTAATTGAGTTTATCCTAAATAAATCATACCATATCATACAATGCAATCCCCTATGTATCATATTACACCATATCATATCATACTTTGCCATACCAAACCATGCCATCTAAGATCATACCACCACCCCCACCCCGGCCCCGCCCCGCCTCACTCAGCCTCGTCCCGCCCCGTTCTGCCTGCCCTGCAACGCAATGCAACGCAACGCAACGCAACGCCTCGCCCTACCGCACCCAGCCCTACCCTGTTTCGCCTCGCCCATTCCCGTTCCACCCCGTCCCACAACGCAACGCAACGCCTCGCCCCGCACCGTCCCGTTCCACCTCGCCCAGCATCGCAACGCAATGCAACGCAGCACACTACACACCATAGCAAAACCATACCGTAGCAAAAGCATACCAAAACCAAACCAAAGCAATACCAAAGCAATACCAAATCAATACCATATCCCGTACAGGACTACAGAAAGTGTCAGTAGCACTTGCACTTTAGCTTGCATGACCGAAGCAATATTCGTGTTGCCATGGTACAGATCCAACATTTGACACAAAGTGTCTCATGAATGTATTTCGAACAGCGATTGCATTTTTTCGTGGCCTGCCCCCAACTCTTTGTATTTCTCTGAGAACGCCATCTTGGAGATCCCGTTCTGTATTTATGTCAAGTTCCTGGGGTGGCGGAGGAACAAGAACTCCATGCATCTGCAACATGTCAATCAGTCCAAGTAGCACGACAGAAAACGACTTCTTGTAGTTGAAAAAATTGGAACCTGATCTCCTTGGTGCAAAAATTAGTACATGTTTTCCGTCTAGTGCTCCAAAACAGTTCGGAAATTGCCATTGTGTCAGGAAACCCGATGCAGTGTCTTCCCAATGTTGCCGGGTTGGCGTTGGCATATAGACAGGTTGCAACCTTTCCCAAATAGCATCACACGTTTCACTAATAATCTTGCAAACGGTTTGAAGGCCAATTCGATAACTGAACGCAATAGTCATGTACGAGTCGCCAGTTGCAAGAAATCTGAAATGACAGAAGTGAACACAATGTCATAATCTTTTTTTCAGTACCCGATGCAAAACAAAGATGGAAGGCTGTAAGGGATAACTATCGAAAATACAAGAATAGTCTGAAATCCAAAAGTGGTCAAGGCGCCAAGGCAGTCGCCCCATACAAGTTTTCTGGCATACTCGGATTCCTAGCTCCTTTCCTGGAAGATAGAGAGTAAGTATTTGCAAGCAATTTATGTACTACTACTACTACTACTACTACTACTACTACTACTACTACTACTACTACTACTACTACTACTACTACTACTACTACTACTACAACTGCTGCTGTTGTTGTTGTTGTTGTTGTTGTTGTTGCTGCTGCTGCTGCTATTACTGCTACTACTGTTGTTGCTACTGCTGCTACTACTACTATAAATTTTACGGCTAGCAAAATGAGGTAATGCCATCTGTCTTTTCTCACTATTCATCATCTGCAAGATTGTTAACGTCATACATTTATACATATGATCATGAAACTTGGCTTAGAGCTTCGGGAGAATGTATGCAAGTATCAAAACTAAGTCAGGCAACACGAGTATATATCCATTCGCATTATAAACTTTTTGAAGAAATAAGTTCGGGAAACAATTAAACTCCAACATTAATAAAGCTCAAATTTGGCATTGTAATACACGAAATATCATTATCTAGATTTACAGAGAAATTTGATAAATCAGCTATAGACTCGCCGGAATGCAAATAAATAAGAAAATAGGTGGAATCTGAGAGCATTTCAAATACACAAAGCTGGTATATTCACCCCTGTTTATGCTTAAATGCGCCATTTTATAATTTAATTTTTTGAATAAATCTCTATAAATGATTTCCGGCGTAGACATACCATTCGTGTTAAGTTGCTTTTATAATTCCCCTCAACCCCCCCCCCCCAACCGCCGCGCCACTGACTGTTTTTGACTGACGGAATTTGAGAATTCCAGTTTACATCAGCATGACTTTCTTTTTGTCCCATTATTGCAGGTCGTCGTCTAACCTGTGTCAAGATGCCCTACAACCTGCAGAAATGGACAAAGATGCCAACGACCAGGCCAGTGCCGAGAAGGCAAGAGAGGATGGTGATGGGGAGGATTTTACGAATGAGGATATTGTGCCAATTTCTCAATCTGATTCATCACGTCCAACTACTCCGACTCTCCAAGCCAGCGCAAATAGGAAGCGGAAATCATCGAAAAATGATACAGTTGATGAAGCCATTGCAGATTTTTTAACTGAGAAGAAAAAATATATTGCAAATAAACGTATTGCACCTGTGGGAGGATAAAGATGACATTGATCACTTCATGCTGTCAATGGCGGCTACCATTAGAAAGCTACCGGCCCGTGCAAAAGCAGATTTAAAATATAAAATTCATGGCATTGTTCATGAAGCTGAAATGAAGTACTTGTTACAGAATGAACATGATTTCAATCCACCTCCATTTTCGTATCAGAATATGCCAGCGAGTTTCTCACAGTACGGATTTGTAGGACCTTCAGGCAGGCAGGCTCAGTCTACGTCTACCACTGCCACGACACAGGGACATTGTGATGCATTTCACATTACACATCTTCAATGATTATTATGACATCGTTATAAATTAATCTAAATCCGTGAACGTGCTCATTCACAGCAAAATGACTGAAATTAAAATTCTTTAATATGGATACTTTTAGAGGCTTAAAGAGAAACCCAAACCGGATTTAGATTTCGATAAAACAACTAAAATACATAATTTATAACATATTTTTAATTTTAAAACATATTTGACAAATTTTCATAAACTTTATCTAACTTAAAAGTGACTATTTGGGACATCCCGATGTGACGTCATCGCGTGATATTTTAATCACGTGATCGGCGAGTACACGTACACATGTATATTATCACGTGATGAAAACAATCGATCACGCTATGACGTAATTTTGCTGATATCACGGAAATTGAATAAAACGACATTTGTTGACGACATTTAATATTTAGGAATCGGAAAATATGGGAATAATATAGTTTATTTTAATTATATTATGCAAAAGCATCGATTGGCGTGCATTACTCCCCCACCCCCACCCACCCCACCCCCACCCCCCCCCCCCCCCCACCCCCACCCCACACATCGTGTGGGATTTCCTTTAAGTTGAGGGTCTAGGCTTACTGAATCGAAATAAATCTTAACATATGACGATTTCATTGCATACTAATTAATAATTGTTTTAATTGTTAAATTGAATTAGAGGCGCGTGCCTCTAATTTAATTTGGCAATTAAAAAAATTATATTAATTATTACAAAATTAAATCATCATATATATGTTAAGATTTGTTTCGTTTCCTTACACATAGACCCACAAATTAAGCATATAAAGGTAGACGATTTGAATAATTTTATTTTCAGGCAGTTTGCTGTGAATGTGCATCTTTAAAACATTGTATGAATAAACGAAAACTTACCTCAAACATATTGCTAGCCTTTCTTCACTTCCAATTTGCTTACGCCAAAATGTCACTTCCTTTGTCAGGTCGACTTTCAGTTTTTCGTGCAGCTCATTGAAGGTCTGTGGCAGCATCCGGAAATATTGAAAGAACTTGTCTTCGTGTGAAAATAGCTGCTTCACTAAATGATGATATTCGCCAAATTGTGACCTTTGTAAAAGGATGTCATGTACCCAGTATTTATGGGACCGTTTTCTGGCTTTTCGTCCTTTGTTGTAGAGATATAGTGCTAATATATCTTCAACGTCACTGTCTGACTCGTCCATATCTGCCATGTTGCAGCGTTTCACGCGGTATATCTCGCGTCGTGAACGCGCGATGCAAACCGCGAATGTGGAGATAGACCTTTAGGATACACATTTTCGATTATTGACTGTCAATGATTTCAGGCAGTGAAACGTTCCAAAGAGTATTCTGGAAAGTATTCTGGAAACGGCCATGCAATGAACACAAGCACATATTTTACTACAATTGTTCAATGTGATTTGACTGGTCACGTGTGAAGAGTACTGCGACATGCAATAGCATGTCCTGACCGGCCATTAGAGATAGGTTGTGTTATAACGAGTCAAAATATTGTGTGTCTCGAGTCGAGTGATTTATAACAATGACTAGAGTCCAGCCCAGTCGAGTCATTTTACCACAGTGGCTCGAGTCGAGTCGAGTCAAGTCATTTACATGTTGCAGTCGAGTCGAGTCGAGTCATAGCGAATGTTCGAGTCCAGGCGATTCTTTTATCAAGTAGAGTAACGTCGAGTCATGCATTTTCAGGTAGACACACATTCCGGGAGGACCACACAAAACAGATTCTCACAGCATCAAATCATAATAAAATCCAAGACAATATAAAACGGAGTTATTTCACCTTAGTCCATTGCACAGGCTCAAATTATGTTCATGCATTGTGGGATAATCGTAACACGGGCATATAACTATATAGAAAACGTAGGAACATAGCTCAAATATGTCTTACAAAGCTGTCTTGTTTAAATTTTCTTTGATAACTGCATATTTAATTGTGATTAAGGCTAGGGGCCCAGGGCCATAGAAGCTGTGCGCCCTATAGATGTGCGTGCGTGCGTGCGTGCGTGCGTGCGTGCGTGCGTGCGTGCGTGCGTGCGTGCGTGCGTGCGTGCGTGCGTGCGTGCGTGCGTGCGTGCGTGCGTGCGTGCGTGCGTGCGTGCGTGCGTGCGTGCGTGCGTGTGGTTTTGCGAGTAGTGCACTTGTGTGTGGAGCGAGAACGCTCGTAATGAAAACACAATCTGGCCAGATGTGCATCTATTTTAGGCAATTTTCATATGGTGGAACATTTTCACATATCAATTAAAAAACCCAATGATGCACATCTTAATACATGTAGATGCATTGTAAAACTGACTTCAACAGCTATTTTGTTTTGCTTCTGGCACAATGCACTTACACAGAAATTATTTGTTCAAAACATTTCCCCTATAGTTGTAAGAGGTACAGCTCATAATACAGGTTTTACCATTATAAAAGAGAGTCTATGGGCCTACAGACCAGTAATTATAATCGTAAACTATGATCTTGTAAATAAGGCGATTTTCTATCCAGCGCACTTGCAGTGGTCTTATTTCCAAGCAATTCCATCATTTGTGTGACCTACAGTTTCCTGAGATAAAGCCAGTAGGGTGTCTTTCGACTCCTTCGAGCGTGCCAATGTCACCTTGTGTGTATGGGTCCCAGACAACTGCTTTCTGCTCCATGATTGATCTGACCATTGAGAGTTATAAGCCGTTCTTTTACACTTCTCAGAGGTAAACTTATACGATTATAGACATCTATTCGATAACTTCCTCTCTGACTCTGCCAGCTGCGCCTGCGGCCATCCTGCTGAATCTGTTAAACATTACCTTTTTTACTGTCCACGTTTTAATGAGCGAAGAACCACCTTCAAAAATGAGCCTGCCTCCAACCAAATCTCCTCAACAACCCTAACCACTCAGCAACTTCTATATGGCCGCGCTGACGTTGATGTAGAGTTAAACATCACAGTTTTCACCATTCGATGTCACTATATTACTGACACCTGTCGGCTTAAATGACCTACAGTAATTTCAAACGCCACGCATGGATTCTGGATGGCCATGCAGTGTGGACCAGCGCCGGTGACTACAGCACGTCGAGCTCCTCCTTTCTCCTAATACCGCCTTGTGATTCGTCGAGCCATTCTTTTCTCCTTCTCCCGAAGATTTTATTCTGTCATCATTAGGCTACCTACAACATCTCTCCTCCTCCTCCTCCTCCTCCTCCTCCTCCTCCTCCTCCTCCTCCTCCTCCTCCTCCTCCTCCTCTACCTCCCCCTTCTTCTTCTTCTTTTTCTTCTTCTTCTTCTTCTTCTTCTGTTATTGATCCACCTGGCTATATTGTTAATGCTATTCAAAAACTGTTAACGAATTTTGCATGGTCTGGAAAACATTGGCTTCCAAAGGAATTGTTGTATTTACCATTAGAAGAAGGTGGACAAGGACTTGTTCATATTGTTTCTCGAATACGCGCCTTCCGTATACTGTATGTCCAATCTTTTCTCAATCACTTTGCTTATCATCCGTGTTTCAAATTTACTAGCTGGTTTCTTAAGCAGATACATAATTTGAATTATGATCATCAGATTTTTTCAATACAATTGGATATAAATTTGGTTGATAATGTGCCCAGTTTTTATAAAAGTTTGCTGAAGTCATGGTTTGATATGGTCTGTTTGTTTCCTTTGATATGTCTTTCTCTGTCATTAGATATTCGTGTCTCGTTCATTTTAAATTTTGTCTGGTTTATTTTGAATTAGCCTGCTTTAGTTGTTTTTTTGCTTGGTTCATTGAGCTTTGTATTTGTTGTTGTGATGGTCTTCCATAGTCAATACAACATTATAAGACAAATTTAATATATCTTCAGTGAACAACGCTGTAGACAATATTCTACATAATATTAGCTTTTAGACGCAGCAGGATAATGGTTATTACCGCGAGTAGTAAGAGGATCATTTACTAATGATTACAAATCGATATGTGGTGGTCGATTTCTTAATCAGCGAAGAGATCATCACGTCTAATTACCTCGCCGCCGATGCAAGGTCAAGGACATATTCGTTGATTAGATAAAACTAAAATATTACCATCAAATGTCTCATTTATAAATCATGACAGAATAATGAATTGTATTACAGATATCGGTCAAAGTGGTTATAATTTATTAAGCTCTACCAATGGAACAAAACGTGTACAAAACGGCATACGCGACATATATGTAACAGATTCGTCGAGCACGATGACATAGCAAGCAAAAAGCTATTTTATGACCCCGAACATAAATTTGTGAAGCTAATCTGGAAACTGGAGAAAATGTGATCATAAAATACGGAGAAACTAATGCAGAATCTGGATTTTGTGTTGAAAAGTAGGCTTCGGCGTACTTGACAACGGTAGAAATGCATAATAAATGGCGGGTTTTATATCTTAGAAATCTATTAGCCGTTTTATTACCAGAGGGAGGTTTGTCTTCGTTATTTAGATATCCATTTGCTTACGGCGGCGCAATCAATCCGTTGACTATTTTGAAAATAGGTTGATAGAATGTAGCTGCTATGGCTTAGCGTAAAGCCAATAGAACAATAGGCGTCCTCCGCTAGATTAGCATCTACAGACGAATTCTACAGGGAAGCGAGATGCATTCCCACGCCAAATCAATTCAACCTTTTAAAGCATTGCCTTCAGAATTCGGGTCTAAATGGAGCCAACCACACAACCTGTTAATATCTTTAAAGACTATTCCATCGGGATTTGTTGCATATTATTTCGCATTGATTTGACTGGTAGCATTTGTTATCAGAGAAAGCAACGACTTGCAGTTAAACTAGTATCATAATACTCCACAGTTTCTCAGAATTGTTACCACGCGAATGATGATTCTCTATTGAAAGACTTTCCTGGTAACGCAGGTTACGGGGCCAATACCGGGGCAATACGGCCCCCATATTGGCCTAATACCGGCTTAGTAACTTGCGTTATCAGGGTATAGTTAAATGCTCTTCTACAACATCTCTGCAATTAGTCCAGGTAAGCTGTGAAATAATTGTGCCTATTTATGCCCCCCCCCCACCCCCGTAAGACGGGTGTGGGGTGTGGGGGTGGGGTGTGGAGGTGGGTGGGGTGGGGGCGGGCGATATAGCGATCAGTATGCCCGTCTATCCCCGTCTTCCCAATGGATTAACTTTAAAAAAATTTCTACATTATTATGCAGATGTGCATGTGCTTTTTTCGCGCCCCAAAAAAAGCTCATTACAGAGTTATCTCCCTTTAAATATCTTAAAGCAGATACATAAACTGCATTGCCGTTGTAGCGCGGATCGACCGGATGGGTACGGACCGTCCCAGTCAAGCTGGGTGTGGAACGACCGTTCCGGATTCGCTCTAAGCACGCCCCCTGAGTAGGATGGTACGCGTATTTGAGCCTTGTGAGAGTCCGTTAGAACGCGTAGTGCGCATGCGCGCATGTCAGAGCTTCTGTGACAACACGTCTCGGAATTGGGAGAAAGTGTATGCCTATAGTGTACAGAGTTGGTCCTAGTGATTTCCTTAAATCATACTATTCTCGTCGTCCTTGGTAGGGATCAGGACCAGAATAAAACGAGGATCATAGAACATTTTACCATTTTAAAATCGGACCAGAAATGGCCGAGTTGGCAACAAAACTCCCGTTAGATTATGTACAAAATATTGCTTTTGATGTCGTAATCGCGTGTATGCATTAACTGAATGGGGAATGTGCTGTTCACGTGATAGCGACGTCACCACTTCTAACTGCATGCTGATTGGCTACAGCTCGCCTACTGATTGGCTGAAGCGCCTGCCTCTGACGTCACAAGTAGTATAAAAGGTTTTGTGGTTTTTTTCATTAAAGGCGCGAAGAAGGCGATCAAGAAGAGCGCGCCTCGTGCTGGCCACGTGGTGATCTAGGTGGGCTTATCGTTGAGCCGCAATCAACCCGCCCTGGAGAGATGCCGTTGGTCGAGTGGAGTGGCGACGCTGCTTACTTGCTGCTTCTATCTGCTGTGTACTTATATCTGCTGGTGACTACGGCCGAGGTTGCAATCACGAAACCGCTGAGGACGACAAGACGAAGATGATGGACACGGAGGTCGTGATTGGCGTTGATTTGCTTTGATGTAGATGCTGTCGCTCTCTTCGCTCTTCTCTCGCCATCGCTGGATAACATTTTAGCATAAGTATGAAAGGATTTTTAGTGACTCGACGACGTGACTTAAACCCATTCAACTCCCAAATAGCGCCACGTGCATTCAACTTATTATTTCTAATGGCAACAAGTTATAATTCTAAGTTAAATTTGGATATTTAGTTTACAAACACTGGATTTTAAGTTCAATTTTCCCCGTTTCTTGTTTATTTAATCACAGGCCATTATCTTAATTTGTTTCTTCTTATTTGATAGTATTATCATTCAGTTTCATCATAATACTCTTTATTTAAATTGTCCTGATTTCCGTTTTGAGATTTTATTTTACAGACTGGCCTCCACCCCCATCCCACCTCCATAAGAAATAAAGTAATTCCCCCTCCCACCCCATCCTCAACACTGCATACAACATAGACACTAGCCAACTACAATACATTAGGTAACATCAGGCAACACACTCCCAGCAACAACTTAATTTTTCGACTTTTTTCAGTTTTTACTTATTTAGAGCAACCCTTCGGGGAAGCAATGCAACCCTTCGGGGAAGCACCTCTAAGAACGAGTCATAGCCCAAATACATCTAGGTGTGAGCGGCCAATAAATACCAACGAAAAATGAGAAAAAAGATCGAGAGCATCATCAGCGTGGAAGCCGACCCGTCAAGAAGACTGCTGGACCAGCGCATTGACAGATGCGGGATAACTGCTAACCGATGTTGATTCCATCGACCATCATCGCGATGCCTTTCGGAATTGAGTTCTCATGTGCCGGTGGGTAGTCTTGATACAAGAATTTTGGATGCTCCCGGACAGCCATCCGGGGGCAAAAATAATTAAAGTAAGAACTCCAGCATCCGGACATTCCTAAAGGAGCTTTCCTGCGGATGGGCCTTGCAGGCCCGATGTGATTCTACGAGATGTAGAGCTGATGGTGATTCTTGGTGGATAACTCGCCGGATCTTCCAACCATGCTGAAATGTGGATTCAAACTTCTGTGCTCCATGTCGCATGTGATGATTAACTTTTAGACCACAGTCAGGGGGGACTCTGCTCTGTGCACCACAAGAGCTACGCGACGTATACCGTGTGTGGCCCGTTATTGTACCTGCATAATTAATTATGGCATTAGCCCTCAGTTAACTGGCAACTTTCAACTTTCACACCGCCGTCGCCGGACTGAAACATTACAACAAACTGTTTAAATGTTTAAATCATGTATCAGTTAAATGATTATCTAATGGACATCTTATTATCCACTCTTCTTCACCATCATGAGAGTGTGCCACATCAATAGTCTGCCTGCAAAAACCTGCTGGCGGAAACCTGCCTGTGGAAATCTTCCCTGCATTAAAGATCGTGCCATCTCGCGCTATTTTCTTATTAGCGCATCAATGTCAGTGGCTTATGAACTTTTACCGTACCGATGACCAATAGGTGCTCAAGTAGCTATACTATTGTATATTTCATCATTTCCATATATGGTACCGATGCCTAATAGGTACCTTACCGGTCCTTCTGACCGCAATTTTATACTTTCTATTTTATGTGAATATTATCCTAATTTACTCTGGGTGCTCTCAACTAACGGCACCGTAAGGTCCTATGACCTTTGATATATATCGTTTTCACTGTATTAGTTAGTTGTGTATATGGCAAGTAGCCATTCTAGTTTATATGTTTTGTTTATTTATAAAAAAATGCAGTACGCTAGGTAATACTATACAGCAACATTATATATCCGCATCACTTCTCCCCTAGCATCAATCTTACACTGAGATCGCTGATCATGCTCTAATTGCTTGAGCCTGACATGTTGCCGACTAAACCTGGCTATTTTAGCTCAATAGGATAGGTTTAAACTTTTCCGGATGTAGTAGATATGTAACACCATGCACCGGCTAGTTTGTGTAAAATGGCCAATTACCTTAGGGCCTCTTATTAATATCGAGTTATTGTCTCTTTCCACGATCCACCACCGCAAAGCTTAATAATTGTTTGGATTCCCTATCGACACGTTAGCAGGATCCGACTCTGGGGAACTATTGGGGTTTCTGAGCGGTGATAACTAAAGTGCCGATTTACATACATCTCCCCCTGTATCTTTGGATACTAGTTAGTTAGATACCCCGCCAATGTAGGAAGCACTGCAAAAAGAAATAATAGTATTTGATACTGGCCTGCAGTGCATCTCTGGGCATTCTGGAACTTAACCCTAATGACAGGTAAATGCTAATTCCGTAGTATGCAGTGACGGATGAGATGCGGATCTCCATCCAATTCATTGTAGTCTCTGGGTGATGTCTTAGAACCCACCACGCCCTTACGGGAAGGACACTAGTGGTGGATATCCGTCTCTTTATCCCCACCATAAATGACATGATGCTTTCTAAAAATTGCTTCTGTGAACTGTAAATTTGTCCTGGTGATGTTATATGTGGTTGCAGGACAGTAGTGACTGGATTGTTATTTGATTCGGGAGCTATTGCTCCATAACATGTATGCACACTATCTTTCGGAGGTAGATGCTATGCACGGCGACTTACAGGGAGCTGAGCATCTTCGCCTGTTAGATAAATGTATCTAAAGTTAGGTAGGAATCCATGCCACTTGCGGCTAAAGCTTATACTCGTTTCTAATAACCAAATGGTAGGTTAGAATGTAGCAGAAGGCCCACATAAATAAAGCGGCACCTACCAATGCAGTAACTTTGGACCTACATAAGACGGTGACCTGTGAATTCTTCGGAAATCACTCGTCCCGTCTTCACGTAAACCAGTGTGCATCACATTTATTATGGCTTCACTACGATTTTCAGCACTTAGCGTGTTCAGTTTGAGCAAAAGACACACACAGGTTGCTAAGCCCTTTTTGCCAGCTCTTTTCCTCCGCTTCAGCGTTGAAGGCATTTTCCCGTGATGGAGGCCTGTGCGAGGAACTTTCCTCTTGCAACAACAACATTTTTGTGTGAGTGTGTGTTAGGGGTGTAATTAGTTTATATTAAACTACCAAGTGACCTCGGCGCGATGCTCCCTTGCGGGGATACCTCTGCGGACTTACCAATCCGTGTGGTATCTTCGGCGAGACCACGTAGAAAGAACACCGGTTGGCTCTATGTACTGTATTATTTGCGCATTACTGTCAAACGACTGATATTGTTTGTATGGTATATATTATTTTGTGACTGTTTAATTATTATCATCATGTCCGTGTTCCTAAATTAGGATGGACAGTCATACCGATGACACTAACAGTTGGGACGAGACCGTGCGGTTTAATCTAGGTGGCAACGGTCGCATGGCCCCATTGAATGTGAACATTCCACCGGCTCCAGAGGCCTGTCTTTGTACTTTCTGGAGGGATGCGATACGGGATCCGCAACCCCGAGAACTACAGCTAACCAGCCCTCTCACGCATCATGTATATGCAGTACAACAGAGTGGAGCGACATGGCGGACCAGCACGTACCCCCACGAGCTATGTGGGGCTCGAATGAGAAGCGAACCCGTGCCAACTCTCAACACACGCAAGGTTCAGTCTCCTTCATCAGAGAGTCAGCGCTCCCTCGACATGGAAGTAGCATCATATGATGGACGAACTCGCATGCTCACCGACTATGTAACTAATTTCCCCGGTGTGGGATGACCAGCACCACCTTTACATGAGTTTTCACCGTGATGCTTCGCAGGTGAGAACTCAATTTATAACCCTGTCAGATATCCGCGATAGGCACTCACCATCTACGCCGGATCGCGGCAGACCACGACACAGACCCCTACAGGGGCAAACATATCCACCACAACCATTTTGTTTGCCAACGTCATCAATGGGTGACCAGTGGCCGATCGCTCATGTACTTTATTCCGCATCTCCACCGCTTCATGCGTCATCACCATATTATCCCTCAGTGCCGCGATACAAGCCAGAGGATGCGGCTACACTCTTCCAGCAATACACCAGAAGACCAACACATCACACACATCATCCCCGTCAGTCACCTGCACCGCCACCGTACAAGGAACATCAATCACAACTACCAGCAGAATGTCCGCGTCGTCTGCATAGCATGCCTCCACCAGTCTATAGATCAACACCTGTCTATCGACCCGCATCAGGGCCGTATTCAGTGAAACCTACATATCGTGCACAACACCAACGATGGGAATCACCTTCACAGACACAGCGGCAGCACCATCATCATAGGGGACATCGACGGGAAACACCACTAACAACACCACCACCAACAACATGCAGACCAGCATCCACGTTTTCATCAGTCTCCCAAGCACCACCACCTGGATTCGAGCCAATCACTTTGCCGCATGGACATGGCCGGATCATTCTCCCCCCCCCCCACCCATCCCCCCGAATTTAGCAGGGATCATGATTGGGCCAATTACAAAGTTCAATTCGAAATACGAAGTCGCATGAACAGGTGGACAAATCGTCAAATGGGAGAGTATCTGGCCGCAAAGCTGTCTGGAAAAGCGTTACAAGTCCTGGTAGACTTAGGTAATGATTACACACCAACATACATGGAGTTGAATAGCGCGTTGTTGAAGAGATTCAGCGACACAGCCCTCGTAGAGACAAGTCAGCTGCAACTAAAGAACTTGCGTCGACATTTGGGAGAAACACTACCGGAATTAGCTAGTCGTATTTACCCACGCATATCCCAGCACGAATCTCGAGGCTGTCACCCATTTACATTTGGACACCTTGAGCCCGCCCTAAAAGAAAAACTATTCTTTACAGAGCATGGTAGTCTGCAACAACTCACAGCCACCGCAGTTCGTATTGAGAATTTCTTAGAACTGGAAATGAACAATCACCGTCAACTGCACCCCATAAACCAAGTGAACGATGTCAATCTTGCCACCACCACCAACACCAGCACTACATCAGCACCAACATCAGTATCAGACCCGCAAACACAACCAGATCAACCCACCGGTCAGAATCACGCGTCTAGAGGAAGGGGGCGTGGCCAATCCCATCGTGGGCGCCACAACAACGCCCCAAGATGCGGGAACCAGCACAAGAATAGCAATAGGCAAAACCTGCACAATAGTTTAGAAGAGATCACTAAACAAATCTCAGCACTCACCAACTTAGTCACCAACACGCCCAGCAACCACAATAATTTCCGCACCGCCACTGAAAACATGTTTTGGATGTGGTCAGCTGGGCCACTGGAAGGAGTGATGTCCTAATCGCCCTCCATCAACAACTCCAACCACTGACCGACAAAACCCGCAGCCTGAAACACTGTCAAACTAACAAGGGCACCGATTACAGAGTCACCTCAGTGCCCATTCTCACAACCCGCCTCAACTGTGGCCTCTGAATGACAACATCAGGTGGCCAGCACTACTATGCATCCTCCTACCACATCATGCATACACACGCACCCAGCTTCTTATATGTCCACAGCACTGACATCTTCCCCTGCCGGAAATTGTAACCCCACAATTTCCGCCTCTAACAAACCTTCTTTTCTATGTAAAACGACATTGGTAGGTTGTAGCATCTCCGCTGAAACAACGTTTATACCAGCAAGGTGGCCCACCACCAAGGCACTTAACACCCAGTGTCCCATGGTGGTTTACAATTCACAGGTCCTTACAGCGTCATCTACTGCATCCAGCAGCAGCAGCAGTAGTGATTCGGATGGAAGTACACATTCGGCATAATGGACCCACAAGAAGGAGCGCCACACAAAGAACGTAAAAATCCCATGCCGGCATTGCTTCCTCTGTGCATCAACTAAACATCCCATGATGCATTGTTAAAAATGGCTCACGCAGGTCCGTGATCGTGACAATCCTATCCGCACTGCTGTTTACACCAACTCAAAATACACAGAAATGGCATCAACACCACCACCACTGCTAGCCTCAGCTTCGCTCACCTCCATCATCGTCTAAGCAAGCGCAGCAGCAGCAGCGACGACGGGTTGACCCTTTCCACACTCAGCCACCAACCGCACTTACAGAAGCCATCCGGAAACAAGCCGACTATATACAGGATGATACTGCACCAAAAACACTTCTGCAGATGGTATCTTTGGAAAGTCCTCTGCAGGCCCACCGTAAGGTGATGTATAAATGTGCCTGTCTGTTTAGCGGCATTTTCCTACGACGGAGGGCCGTGCGAGGCATTTCCCTCTTGCAACAACAACATTTTTGTGTGATTGTGTGTTAGGGGTGTAATTAGTTTATATTAAACTACCAAGTGGCCTCGACGCAATGCTCCCATGCGGGGATACCTCTGCAGACTTACGGATCTGTGTACTAATTAATCTCGGCGGCAATGGTGAACGTTCCACCGGCTCCAGAGGCCGGTCTTTGTACTTTCCGGAGAGACTCCATATGGGATCCGCAACCCCGAGAACCACGGCTAACCATCCCTCCTGCGCATCATGTATATGCGGTGCAACGGAGTGGAGCTACATGGTGGACCAGTGCATACCCCCGCGAGCTACACCAATCATTTCTTGTCGACGCAACTACTCCTACAGTTTAGCTCCGATTCTTTAGAAACTTGGTAATGGTTATCATTACCACATGAAGGTGTGCATATGCTATCCATATACCTGTACATCCATCCGTCTGTCCAAAATGTATGTATGTCCGTTAGTCGGTCCATCCATCTCAGACAATCATTTCTTGTCAACGCAACTCCTCCTAGAGGTCTCATTGGATTAACTTAAGATTCCATGCACATTATCGTTACTCAGTATCATGTGCAGATCTGCATGTGATGTTTTCGCAGCAAAAATATTATTCATTGCCGATCAGTTATCACCCTTTAAATATCTTAAAGCTGATACATAAACTGCATTGCCAATCATTTCTTGTCAACGTAACTCCTACAGTTTAGCTGCTTCTTTTGAAACTTGGTAAGGGTTCTCATTACCACTTGAAGATGTGCATGGGCTTTCCATATGCCTGTACACGCATTTGTATAGAATGCCAGTCTGTCTATCCGTCCATCTCTGACAACCATTTCAAGATGTCAACACAACTCCTACAGTTTAGCTACGATTCCAGAAGTCTCTGTTTGATTGACATTAAGGGAGTCTACTCCATCCAGGAACCTGGATTAGGGTAGTGATTTGTGGTTCGTGCATTAGAAGGCATTAAATGAAAGATTAGAAATCTTTTTCTGGCGCTAAATGTATGTAGATTTATTTAGCAAGTAGTGATTGAGCGATAAGTATGTTTATGCGGTTAATAAAATGGCAGACCAACCCTATGGGGGTCTGTGGTCGTTATCTCCCCTGAATTTACTTAAAACTCATCAAAATTGTCTTGTTCCTACCAGATCTTGAAGGATTTTGAACATATGCTCTCAATTCCTTTGTTACGGAATAAATTACTTGAAGAAGCAGTGCTATGATTCCATTTTGAAGAAATTCATCCGTATTTTCCTGAATTAACTTCCTTGAAAAACCTAAAAG
Organism: Chaetoderma sp. LZ-2023a; assembly: GCA_034401795.1. Classification (NCBI taxonomy): domain Eukaryota; kingdom Metazoa; phylum Mollusca; class Caudofoveata; order Chaetodermatida; family Chaetodermatidae; genus Chaetoderma; species Chaetoderma sp. LZ-2023a. The sequence goes on from CM067369.1 coordinate 126,985,345, forward strand.
CCACAAAAATTCTCTTGCCAAGGCATAATAGTTGAAAAGGAATTGAACCTGCACTTACAAATCTAGTCTTCATTAAGGCGAGATGCAGTGTCAGGATTTAATGTTTCATTGATTAGTTTTTCTAACATATTGTCCTTTACAATTAACGATACATGTATGGCCACTCTTGATATACGTATATCTGTAATGTTTCGATCCAGGGGCGGGCATATGCCGTCTTCTGATGGCTCTTGTTCATAAAAGCATGAAACCTGGCACACTTTTAGATTGTGTCTGCCTGAAGATTTACAGATGTAGACTCATTGCAAAAACGCTCCCTGTCACCCAGGGCGGCCATTTTGAAACCGTCGTTACCAGAAAATAAATTTTGACATGATATTATCATACGTATCACATATATTCCCCTGTTTTCATCGTCACGGTTTACAATGGTGCCATTGGCAACAAGGTACAATGTACATAATACACTCTAATATGCAAATTAATGATGCCATTATCGAATACAATATTTTATTCAGTATTTGCCTTATCTTCTCGTCTACCGCAATCAATAAAGTGTCAACGAGCACGTTCATGCGGGAAGGACAGGCTGTGCCGACTCATAGCCAAGCTCACCTACGCGAGAGCAAAACTATTTGATACCGACCTAGCTACTCTCAACATGTGATTGTTTATGTGGGTTTTCCCATCCTTGATCTTTCGAAGTATCTCATGTATGACTTCTACTAAAACCAGCTCAAGCCTCAATATGGTGCCACGGTCGATCTCCTTTACACAGACACGGGCAGTCTCTTGTGGGAGCTTCACACTGAGGATATTTACAGAGATATGTCTTTGAGGAATAACCTCTATAACACAAGCGACTACTCTGTAGGTCACCCGCTGCACAGCACCGCCAACAAGATGGTCGTTGACAAGGTGAAAGATAAATGTGTGGGTGTGCCTAGAGAAAGGTTCGTCGGCTTCCACCCGAAGAATTACTCCATCAAGCACTTGAATAAAAAGAGCTAAAAAGAAAAGGGCGCAAACACGGCTGTGGTTAGACACAATCATCATGAGCAGTATAAGGAGTCCTTCTTTCAAGGAAAAGTATTCCCACCAAAACATGGATATACTGAAAGTGAGGGGCATCATATCTATATGGTACACCAGAACAAAACAAGCCTTAACTCCTCTGACACCAAAAGGTGGATCGCTCCTGACCATGGTCACACCTTGACTTATGGTCATAAAGATATCTTAGATGACTTCATCGATGAGCAGCTACTCTAGGTGTAGGAAACTAAGTGTCTGGAGGAACTACCTGAAGCTCTTCTCGTACAACTGGTCATCTGGGCCCACTGGGGGTTGGGTAGATTATCATAGACACTGGTGGATGCCTTGGCAACTGACCACGAACATATCCATGAGCGGGACTGCAGCCTCGTACCTGCTGGCTGCATCGAAATTGTGAGAGCATACTTGTAGGTCCTGGGCCCCTCATGGCCATGCAGAAAGAACATCACATCCACATGGTGCACTCTGTTCATAACAGATTCATCGAAGTGTGCACGTCGAATCTGATGAGGACGATGCCTGTATATTTGCCACATTGTCTGTGTGGCCACCCACTGACTGATAGTCTCCAAGGTCATGGCATAACTCTTGGGACGTGCGACCTCGAGTAACTGGTGAGCCTCATGGTAAAAGTCACCAGGCCTGTAATAGAGATTCTCAAGAAAGCTCTTGGATTTCATCACGCACGTCGCTATCTTATATAGCACGTTTTAAATGTTCAATGGCAACATAAGGGAGCCATGGGCGGGCAATTCCAAAGAATATACCACACGACGTCATCTGTGCCAAGGGGGGGGGGCGGCTGGCAAATTATGGCTCAAGCTACTCAGAGGCTGACAAGAGTCTCAATGGGCACTATGAGGCAGTAAAGCTCTCATAGCCGACCCGCAACTATAAGGCATCAGCAGGACAGAAGACAACAGGGGCTATAGTAGTAGTGCGCTATGTATGCTCAAGCTGATTATCTGTAAACCCAGCGGAACAGGTGGTCCAACATCATGGCCAGATCCACACACATGTTCTCGTGGTGGGTGAAGATCAACACAGCTACAGGTATCCCTACGTTTGGCTGTAGAAATTGCCATTACAGTCTACAGTATAGTAGCGTTTTCCCTACGGATAGAAGGCAAGTCCACGAGTGAGTGGAGGCAGGACTCTGTACTCATCGTTCATGTATGGGGTGTCCAACGTCGAGTTACTCTGCATGATTTCCCACAGGCTCATAACTTGTGGGAGCTCTACATCCTTAGCTGCTGTGCTCACGAGCTTGAAATTCAATGCCATCCTCCTAATCTCATGGATCTCGCGAAGTTGATGTACTTCCTAACCGCAGAGAGGGTTCTTATCATGGATGCGCGATCGAATGACTGTTAGGCAGTCCCTTTTGGATCAGTGTGGTGTGAGGTGGCGGATCCAACACCCCATCTGGATGTTGTAAATACTGCTGCAAGTGTAAGCTGCCTCTCAAAGAGACAGATTAAACGGCTCCATGTTTAGCAAAGTTCTACACGAGACTGTCTTTGGGCATCTGGAACTGTGGAAGACATCATTCGCCAAATGGTAACCAGATATACAGGCCTCATTGGATACATGGGATGCTGACCAGTATCATGTACAAGAGGTTAGATAGTGATTATGGCCAGACACTGGAGTTCTCCGTGACTGGAAATACTGGAGTCATGGTATCCTGGCTCTGAAGCATGTGAGAGTTGAGGCCAAGGATTTACTTTCAGTCGGTAAATAGTCGTGTGTTTGGCGCCCACATAGTTGAGGAACGCCGCCTACTAGATAGTCTACAGTCTGAAGCAACACCCTACTTCCCCGAGAATATCAGAGATGCGGTAGCTAAGGGTTATAACACTGGTCACGCTGCAGGTAGAGAGTATGGTCAAACTATCGGCACCAGGGAGGCCGTTGAGCACATATTCAATGAGAGAAGGCGTGAAAGAATGGCTCCATCGTGTGTTTTATAGGAAATATGATATATATATCATATATCTAAAAAATGTTTTTATGGTGGGATGTTCCATCACACAGAAATGAGAACAAGAAAATTACACACACATATACATATATATATATATATATATATATATATATATATATATATATATATATATATATATATATATATATATATTTCTTGTGTTAAAACTTGAGACAAATCGGACCAGCAGTTTCCGAGATACGCATGGATCTAGAATTCGATCCGATTGGTATGCGGGTTCTTTCATCCGGATCAGAGCCAGCCTCTGGAATTCCTCAAGCTTGCGCGGCAAGTTCCCTTTCTGTGCTAAAATTTGAGAAAAATCGTATTAGTCATAAAGTCAAACCTGTTTATAGGGTGAACCTCTTCCAGTGGTAATTAACTGGCGTTCTTCGATACGGTTGATTAAAAGACCATCTTTCTTAAATAATCTTTTGGTCCGCAAGCGTTATTTTTTTGTGTGTAGGCCTATCGGCTACTATTGACAGACCACATTTCTTTAATGATAATGGACCTTTCTGTTTTTAGCTATGACCCGCCCATCACTAGCTAAGCTCCACCCACACCTCTCTCGTGTTGGGATTGATCCTGGACTTCCTGACTATCAATTTTCAGAAAACTGTACAGGTATGCTGTTGAATATTTTGAAACTAATTTGACTGGGTGGTGTTGCTGCCTATGGCAGCAACAGCGCCCAGTCAAATTAGTTTCAAAATATTCAACAGCATATTTATTAAATAGTAGAGACATACAATTCTTACAACGTGTCGGACTTTTAAGAGTTAAAGACGGGCCGTATAGAATCCTTTATGACGTAATGATTATGACGTCATCATACACGCCGCTTAGCTGAGTATGACGTCATATGACGTCATTACTCTGGAAAGGTGAATTCTTATTGCTCTAAAGGTGTAGGCCCAGGCCTATTTGCATCAATATTATAAGCATGTCGTACTCTTATAGGGAATACTTTAAGTTCATTATAATGGTTTATCCTTATTTTTCTTGTATGAAAATGCCATTATTTTCATTTCTCAGATGTTGCAGTTTTGGCACGAAATCCCCTTAACCCTTTAATGTATAAATTTGTTCAAAAAATTTAAATATTTACTTATTGAATGTCCATTTGCAGGCCAAGAGAAGACTATTTTTTAAATTTTGCCACTGTAATGACTGGCTCTGTTACCAAGCCAGGCATTTCAGTAGTAAATTTTCAAAAATAGTCTTCTCTTGGCCTGTAAATGGACATTACTGGAAACCACTACAGAGGCCGGTCTTGGCCGGTTTCGTCACGAAAGGGGTAATCCTTACCACACTGATATCAGATTTTTAAATTTCAAATTAAATTAAAAGATGAACTGGTGTACATTTTTCAACAAATTTGGTGAAAGATGGTGCTCATCGTCCTCCAAAATTGTTGGAAAATGTACACCAATTTCTTTGCTATTGACACAGTAAAGGATAGAATATTGACTGGTAAGGGTTAAATATGTATTTTCTGAATGCCTTTATGGCAAAGCGCTATCCTTCGTTGGGATGTCATAGCGGGGTGGTCATGCACCACAGATATCTTTGCTATCTTTGCAGGTATTATGTTTATAATGGTATATTAACATAGCGAGGGGAATGCGTATGCGTTTCTTGTCATTCAGGTTGGTTTAAAAAAGTCGCATTGTGTTTCTTCTAGATGACCGTGGAAGACCAGACCAGTCGGTAGATGTCGTCCGTGCTTTTTATAGAAGACGCTATTGTATCATTTAATACTATAGCATTCCGCCTCAACTGACACAGGCAGTCAAATTATTTTCAAAATATTCAACAGTTTTCCTGTATGGTATCGATGAAAATGAGATATATATTCATCGGTGAAAGGGTTAACTTTTTTAACCCATGATAAAAATCCACTGGTAGCTGTTGCTTACTAACAGCTTACAGGCAATCTCTAAATATTCTACAGTTTACAATCAGACCACTCGGCCGGCCGGCATTGCATTCATCCTCAAACTCCTCAACCTCCTCCTCCGCCCACGACCTCCGTTATCGGACCACCTCTTAAACTCTATTATTTTACATTATCATACATCATCTCTTATTATTTTTACAACGGTAGATAACCACGGAGGGGGGACCGCCGCCACTACGTTAAAACGTAAAATACACAACTTTTATACTTTTAAGGGTTAACTCATTCAAAATAATAGAACATTCCAGTGTTGCAGATTCTCAAATACGTGTGAATATAGTCGCCATTGTTATCTAGAAAAATGTGGCGTTATAGTCGCCATTGTTCTCTAGAATGCGTGTGCCCCTGTTCGTCATTGTTCTCCAAACGCTAGAAAATGAAATGGAGCATTTTGATTGGTTAAAACCACATTCCAACGAAAAGAACAATAGCGACCAGCCCCACCCATAACTACTAAGACCATGTTTCTGACGAAACATTTCCTGTATTGTTCTAATGCCAGTCTCCCAGTTTTGCCCCTTCCCTCCCTCCCAGGGCGTATATATGGCCGGATGTTGCAGGCTCCCGTCTGTATGTTGTACATAGTGTATATTGTAGTAGTTTATGTTAGTATTGGGTTTCATGGATACTGTATTATTGCTTCTATCATTGCGTATTACATGCTGTATGCTGTCATTAAGCGTATATATCATAATACAACATCTCCACGGGTTTATTATCCCCCAAGTTTTTTCTGTCTTGCCGACGCCTTCTCCTCGAGCTTAATGTGAATATGACCAAATGATACCACTTTTCACAGCAGACGGGGTCCATGTATCGGGTAATGCGTACACACATAAACACACGCACGCTCGCATCAGGGTATATAGATATTTGGATGCGAAAGGCTAATTTCGATTGCTATAGTGATCAGGTATCTGACTTAAGAAAAACAGAAATAGTAATATATTATATTTTAAGTATTTCCTAAAGAGAATATTCTCGCGGAGACTAGAACATGCTGTGAGAAGTTTGGAACTGGCTTCAGGATAATTGTTCTGAATTCGTGTCAGTAAGTCTATAGATTGAGATCTAGGTTTGCCATTGACAACCTCGTTGCGCGGTAAACAAATACTTCTAGACTCTAAATCTATCGCGTCCTATCTATTTATCTCGGCGAGTATCATTGTACGACACGTTCTTCAGTCACCAAGCAACATAATTTATTCCTGCAAGTCAACAACGAATTATATTTCTTCCATTTGTTAGACGGATTTGGGAGTTATTTTCGTACATACCCAGGGAGAATAACAGCTGTATTTTATGCCTAATCTGTTTGTAGGCATATCAGATACCAATAACAGTTCCCATTAGGCATACACGGCTTCGTCTGGCCGAAATAAAACGTTCAATTTCCCGCCATTTCATAGATTATATGAACTGCATGCTTGCTAGTTAGTCACATGGGAAATATTTTGAAAAAGAAAATTAGCTGAAGGTGGCCTGCATGAACAAATCTCAAAGATGAAAGAAGTAATATAATTTATATGGATAATGGAGTTAGTCTAGTAGCTTATGTCAAATATCACAAGAATTGTTATAAAATGTGAAAAAGCATACGATTTTGAACATAAGTATTTTACGTGCTCTGTCATATAGTAGTAGGACCCATGTGATCGGACAACATCCATCTGTCAAAATTGGATTTATATGGTGCTATATGTGCCATTTAATATTTAAGTTTCTAAACATTTCTATGACATAATATGAATGATCATAACAAAACAGTTAACTTAAAACAACAAACCCCATTTAATTATTTGTTATAGGTTAATTTCTTATTTAATATCTTTCACAGATACTTACCGATCCGGTTAACTACTAATCTGAAGAAATACATGTATGTTAACATTGATGAAGGGGCATCCAAATTACCTCGTGAATCTGAATCACGGATAACTGTTACAGACTGGCGTTACTGTACTTTTTTAACTTTCATGATCATGAACACGGAAGTTTGCAGCAATAAATGTGACAGGCAAAGACTCCGGAAAAAGCTCCTTAAGAGAAAAGCAATATACAGCAAAGAGCTTGAACAAAGCCCTGTCAAAACCAGATTGCATATCAGCGAATCTTTGGCAAGGACACACATCTTTCTTCTGCAACAATGATGGCACAAGCGAACGTCTGCATAGCGCAGTAATAATGGACATAGATAGATGTGTGCGAGAGTATGTACATATCTTGAATGACAGATTGTTTGCTAGGACGGTTACCAAAAGAAGATATGTATGCCTTAGATGCGAAATATCAGCTTAGCTGTTTTTGACAGCTATTCACAATCGTGTTATAAAACGCAATGCTGATGAAAGTAAACAAAACACGATTAAACTATTAGAAGACTTGGTCTTAAGAGAAATGGTGTCATACATAGAATACTACAGGATACCTCAGTTCCAATTACAAACATTATTCACAAGGATAAAATGCCTTTGTTTTGCACTGCATCCCAAAAGACACAATCAAGAATATCACACTCCACAGAGTAATTGTAACCCGTTTAACATGATGCACATATCATGCCAATCAAGATGTGACATGAATAATTATTTCCGGCATGAGAACCAGTTTGTTCCACCAGCTTTGTCTGATATGGGTAAACTGAGAAAATGTACGGTGTCGAATCTTCTGAATTCACCTTTCCAGAGTATCCATCCATATAATGACGTCATAATCATCTCAGCGTGAGTATGATGACGTCACAATCATTACGTCACAAAGAGTTCCATATAGACCGTCATCAAATCTCAAAAAGTTGTATGAATTGTAATTCTTTGCTATTTAACAAATATGCTGTTGACTATTTTGACTGGGCGCTGTTGATGCCTTATGCAGCAACTGCACCAAGTCAGACATAGTTTCAAAATATTCAACAGCTTACCTGTGTAGCTTTCTGGAAATTGATAGTCAGGGTGTTCAGAGATCTATCGATCCCAACACGAGAGAGGTGTTGGTGGAGCTTAGATAGAAATGGGCGGGGCATAGCTAAAACCGAAAAGGTTCATTGTCTTGATACCTGTGCTCTATCTACAACTGATGCACCAGTTGTTGATGCAAAAACCAATGATGGTTCTGCCATTTTCCACCCCACAACTATTTAACCTTTCAAGACTATGCAAGCGAGATATGTGTACCACACAATCTTCAGCCGTTGGAGTCAGTCTGACCCCTAAATATTGCTTGGAACTGCTACCTGCCACACAATTTGAAAGAAACCACTAAGCAGAAAAGCGGTGATGAGAACCGTAATATGGTGAGAGGTGTTACACGTCTTCCAAAAAATTGGTACAGTTTCCTGAAAGTTGCAGAAGATAAGGCCAATTTGTATACATTCCTGGCAAAGTGTATTTTTACATTAAACAGTATATGGGGAAAAGGTATACAGCACACGTGATACTGCAGAGGTGCCCTCGAGTGATGCTTCCCCGTGTGAGCATGAGAAAGCTGACACTAGACTTCTCCACCAGTTAAATATACTCTGTTAAAAACTAGAGATCCAGAGTTAGTCTTGATGACAAAGGTTGGACCTATGATCTCGTCATGATGACAGGAACACAGTTAAGTAGAGTTGTCGGTAAGAAGGATTAAAATGGACCGGAACAAACTAAAGCGTGCGTGCGTGCACGTACACGCGCGCTGACAAGTCTCATGAGCGCATCATTTATCCTGTGCTCTGTCAAGGCCAAGCTGTGTAAGGGGAATTAACTGTATCGACATTTCAAAGCAATCGCCATTGGTCCAAACTAGTTAAGGCACAACAACAGCGTGTCGCACTTGTTTCTTGTTAGACAGACTATCAGCAAAAGTATAGCTGCTGAACGTATTGTCAAGGGTAGCTAATCAACAATTCGAATTTGGTTAGTATGTATCAATATCTGGATAGAGATCCCCAGCGCTTCCAGTACTGCAGAGCCTGGGCAGTAAGGTGTCTCTGGAGAAACTGTGTATGGTCTACTACATCAGTGTATTCAATGTGTAATTTGCTTTTGCTTCAACCCAAGTTTGGAGAAGATTCCTCCAGTTGAACCAGAGTTATTAACATGTCGTAAGAAGAAGAAACCTTTAAATTGACTATGAAATGCATACCAATGGAGGATTCCCGTTTCTCAGTCAATCATCTGATGTCATAATCAACTACGAGACGTTTAGGATGACGTCACAATCAATTACGTCACGAATGACGTAGCTAAGTTCGTCACGCGCGCTTAATTGATGACGTTGTTGTACGAATTATATGTCTTTACAAGTAAATAAACATGCCGCTGAATATTTTGAAACTAATTTAGTTTCAAAATATTCAGTTAAATTAGTTTCAAACTATTCAATATCTTACACGTATAGTTTTCTGGAAATTGATAGTCAGAGAGTTCAGAGATCGATCGATCCCAACATGGACGAAGTGTGGGTGGAGCTTGGCTAAGGTTGGCGGGCATAGCTAAAACTGGATTCCTCCATTGAAGAAAGCAAGTCGTAATTTGCCTTGTGTCACAACACAACCGAGGGATCCATTTCTAACTGTGTCCAACCCACATTGGCTAAGTTCCGGAATCGCAATTTCAAAGTAACTATACAGGTAAGCGGCTAATATTTCGAAACTAATATGACTGGGGGTGGGGGTGTATCATATGGCAGCAACAACTCCTCGTCAAAGTACTTTCAAGATATTCAAACTGTGTATTAACCCCTCTTGTGTCAACCTAACCCTTTCATCGCCAAGTTGGTAAAAAACGACATCTGCAGTGATCTGGACAATGTCCATTTGCAGGCTAAGAGAAGAATATTTTTGAAAATTTACCACTGGTCTGCAATTATTTACCAGTGGTAAATTTTCAAAAATACACTTCTTGGCCTGCAATTTGGCACTGGCTAAGCAGAAATTAGAATTTTCTTGACCATTACACTTTTGATGAATGCCCATTTGAAGGGTAACAGAAATCTATTTATTGTAAATTTTCGTTATAAATTTACAAAAATACTCTTTTTGGCTGCAAAAATCAAAATTTTCTTGAAAAATATTGCCAATTAAATGGTTAATTGAAATAAATACTATTTTGAGCGCTTTAATGCGCTGTTGACACAAGAGGGGTTAAATTGTAAATCCGTCAGAGACCATCCATACACCTAGCGGACGTCTCGAGTTTCATGATTGAGAGTTCTATGTCTTTTTCATTGTAGAATGGTAATCGCTAAATTAAACCTTTACACGTGCGTGGTTTTCTTATTCATATAAGGATTTACTCGACAAATTTGGCACAACGTGTATTGCTGTATGCGTCACGAGTCTTGGTCTGCCGCGTTGTCGCTTAGCGGTTCTTGGAAGCGATGAATAAAACATAGTTCTTGGAATGGATATTGTCGCAGCTTGTAGTCTCTAGGTTCGTAGCAGTATATCCCTGATAGCGCGGATTACCGGGCTGGTACCGGGCCAATATGACCGGCTATTGGCCACGCAACAGTAACTTATGTTATCATGGGTGTAGAAGCGTATGCTCCAAATACGATGCATTGCATCAACTCTCCTAAGCAGTAGGCTACGGATAAAGAAAATTTTGAAGATTGCAGACTGCCTAGAAAATCATTCGACAAAATGGCCTTTTTGTTCTCTAAAAAGATCCCTCATAGAATAATACACAATATTACAAACTCGATTAATATGGTTTGGTTCCAGACTGGGCATTGCTTTTAAGCAAACATCAGAACTCTGCAGTCTCTTGGCAAAGGCAATATGGTATCAGCCAGCACACCACCCCTCATTATGAACCCATCCACTTCCGGCCACTCCATGTATTTAAGAATAACCTACTATCAGAAGTCTACGATACTATACTATTATGGATATATAATATTATGTACTTCTTCACCTACTATCCAACCAATATCACGCGTAAAGAGAAACCGTGATTAAAATGAGAACGTTACAATGCCAATACAATATTTGATATTTGATTTATAGTCCCTGATATCTCCGGTTACTGGCAGAGTACAGAACCAATGCCGGCCCAATACGGGCGAATATTATTCCAGTATCGGCCCGGTAACCTAAGATACCATGGTCGTTGCTGCCTAAAGCATCAATGACTTTCAGTCTACCAGTTATCAGGCTGGTCCGAAACATAGTTTCAAGCAAACAACATTTTCATATATAAAAATGTGGGCTGGGCTGGGCTGGGCTGGGCTGGGCTGGGCTGGGCTGGGCTGGGTTAAACCCTTCAGAAACAGCATTAATAATGGGAAGATGGCTGACACAGAATTAAGTGTTGGAGAAGGTAGTCACTACATGGCAATCAGAACTTGATAATTCATCCCTCGCGGCCTCACCGAATCCCACTGGCATCGGCCGATAATTACACAGGGTTCAATGGAATAGCTTTTCATGGCGCATTCAAGGAAATATCACAGATTGTGTGCAAGAGATCGATAGATCGATACATCGATTAACAGACAGACAGACAGACAGACGGACGGACGGGCGGGCGGGCGGGCGGGCGGGCGGGCGGGTGAGCGGGCAGGCAGGCGGTTGCCATACACATGCGAGCATGTCGCAAAACATTGATTCGTGATTGGCCTGGGTGATAAGTAATATCATGGCTCTGTAGTGGTAGACTAGTCAGGCGAATAATTATCATGGGTAGAGATTGCAAACTATTTGACAGAAGTGACAATTGGATCTGAGTGCCGGGAGCCTATGCAGCTAAATGGTTGATTGTTTAAAGCTCTTGTGTCCCATTAAATAATTAACGTGGCATACAATGCTACCCAGCGTGCAATACCCGGACTCCATATTCGTTGGAACTATAAACTTATATATGGCTACAGACCGTTTATGATCCTCTCAAAGACGGAATTTCAGTGTTCAGTATTTCATTTTCCAAAATGCCAATTTGCTGAGAAAATTAAAAAGAAATGTTAGAATCGTTCAATTTTATCGATCTTGGTATCCATTCTTATGCTTCTAAACTCTTAGAATTTGATTCAGACCTCCTAAATGCAATAGGAGCAATAATTAGCCAAATATTGACAAAAATAGATTTGGAACTTGGCAGAAGATGCTGAAAAAGCCATTATTGCAATACATGTATAATGCTGTTTGTGTAATTAGACATAGAGTGCGCGAAGTATGGTGGTTCACTTGTTCACTAGATGATGTTTCTGAAGAACATATGCCAAAGGAACTAGAGCTTCTTTCGTTTTAAACATATTTTATTGTCAATTAATGCCAATTATTAATAATGAGATTGAGTCACAAGTTAAACTGACTTAGAACCAACTCTTTCTCTAGATTTCCTTCGACGGATATTGCCAGGTCCCAAAATACATCTTCCAACAAGAAATCCTCTACGTTGAACAAACCGGATATGGGTTTGACACAAAATCAGTGAAGATGTTAATCTGTCTGACTGCCAGGTTAGCAACAAGAACGATCAGACGTCTCCATCTTGATTATGCCACAACAGTTAGCAGTTGGTTTATCAATTTGCCGGTCAACCAGAAGTAAAAAATTATCAAAATCCTGCATGGATTTAAATGACTCCTGATTAGTCCTGACTTTTACGAGTTGAAACGCAATTAACAGTGTACTGAAGCAAATGGCTCTCAGTGATGGATTTTATATTCCACCCAATATTGTTTCTGTTCACCATATAGCTACATACAACAATCTATTAGAAAACATAAGGAGACAAGTCAGTGAATACGAATCTTAGTGACTCATGGCTTATCCAAATCCAACTAAAACCCACATTGTCAATTGTTTCCTTCAGTCAGATGCAAATGGAAAGGTGTTCCCATATCAGCCTTTCAGAAACCGCATGGTTTCTTGTCTAAGCTGAAGTAGATGCTGCTCAAACAGCAATGGAAATAGAATCTAAAGGAACGTAAGTAAAGTAAAGTAACAGCAGTAATGTGAGTGGAACATGATGAATGTGATAATACAAGTAATAACGATGTGAACAGTAAACCACAATAGCCAAGAGGACGAACTCCTTCTATGAATATACCAACTTGGTCTAGATATCAGTCGACCGTCAATACAGCGAAGGTCATAATGCATATACGAACACCTCCACTACCATTCTCGCAACACCATCGGACCGTTACCTCTGGTTGTTTTCTCCCAGAAAAGCCCGCGCGCAGTCGTAGAAAGTAGTTTTCGCTCAACCAATGAAAATGCGCGTTACGGTTTTCGGTCGATTTTGACAGTCATCTGTCACTAACGTAAACCCCATACGTAAACCGTATTAAAAACTTTAAAAATTTGCACGAATTTTAAATGCTTTTTCTTCGTCTAATTAACTTTGATCACAATGTAGCAACATATATGTTGGAAGATCTTATGGTTCCTGTTCCACTAAGAGTTCGTTTGTGTACATCCTGATTGAACAATCGCATAAGACTGCAAGACACCAATTTTCGTACTGCAGCTGATGCGGTAATTTGGAATAGTATTTCTCTGAACGCATTCACCTCTGAAATCCTAGTATGTTCATGTGAAAGCCCCAACATAATTAAAGGTAACGTCTTTAGTACTTTGGTAACTAGTTTGACTTGAACTGTTTGGCTTAATTATAGGTAGCAAAACACATTCCAGCCAAATTAGTTTCAAATCATTCGACATAATATGCTTGAGCTCATACATCATAGATGATCTGTTGTTGTATCTGGTATGTAGTGGTGAGGTTGTTAAATTTATTTCTTTTTATTAAGATCCTAAGCATTGGATTATGGAATGTGTAAGCATAATATTATCAAACAATCATCATATCGAAACACCCATATATTGAATGGAGATTAATCCTTTAATCATTGAAACCCACAAAGTGACAACTATGTATATGTCTAGTCTCGGACATGGTTGAATGTTTTGGCATAGTCCGACTGGAAGCTGTTGTTGTCATAGATAGCACCCCACACCACCCTTCAAACTGTCTTAACCCTATAACACTCACATCGGCCAAAATCGGTTTCTGCAGGGGTCCTGGAAATGTCCATTTGCAGACCAAGAGAAGCCTATTTTTGAAATTTACCACTGGAATCATTTCAGTGGTAAAATTTCAAAAACAGTCTTCTCTTGGTCTACAAATGGACATTTTCTTTAAGAAAATTGAAATATTCTTGAACAAATTTAAGGGTTAAGGGGTTAAAACATTCACCAAAATGTTGCCTACACCAGAGGGGAACGTTGCCTACACCAGAGGGGAATGTTGCCTACACCAGATGGGAATGTTGCCTACACCAGAGGAGAATGTTGCCTACACCAGAGGAGAATGTTGCCTACACCAGAGGGGAATGTTGCCTACACCAGAGGAGAATGAGATTGATCCTTGAACCCTTGAAACCCCAAAGCATATCCGGAGCATTATCTAATAAATGTGATCTGCAGAAATTCAGCAGTAACATAGCACATACAGCGTTCATGGTCAGGTTTGTAGACTGACTAAGCCTAAATCTAACCCCAGAGACCCCTGAAAACCCAGAGTGTTAATTATATGTCTAGTTAAATACGAGCCATACTAATTGTTATTATTGTATTAATCTATACTTACTTCACCTACATTATTACCATTTATGTATTCCTTCAACGTTGCCAGTGCAGCTTTCTGGCCTAATGTTACTCCCTATAGATGTCTGTCTATTCTCCAACACCCAATTATATATATAGTGTTAGCTATACTACCAATTATATTTCGTGTCAACTATATGTTTAGACTCTGACATGGTTCAATGTTTTGGCGCTAGTTTGACTGGAAGCTGTTGTTGTCATGGACAGCATCAGCCCCACTTCAAACTGTCTTAAAACATTCAACAAAATGTTCCCTGCACCCTGAAGGAATGAGATTGATCCTTTAACTCTTGAAACCACACTACGTGTCAACAATATTAAGCTAGCTTCAAGATAGCCAGTATGGGCTTCTAGGCTGGAGCAACTCCATACAAAATGTTGTGTTCTCCAACACCCATGTAACTAAGTATGTAGTGGACTAACATTAATCCCTTTAACCATTGAAATCACAAAGTGTCAACTTTATGTCAAGCCTCTGACACGGTGAATGTTTTGAGGCTAGTTTAACTGGAATCTGCTGTTGTTCTTGACCTATAAATGGACATTCACTAAACACAAATTAATATTTTCTTGACAAATCTTGACCATTAAAGCTTAAAAGAGTTAAAAGTTGTGTATGTTGACTGTTGAATCTGCTCTGTGTGGGAGTTCATCTGAATATTGTTTAAAGATGTCTCTTTAGGTGATATATAATATATACCGGTATATATGCATAAAGTTGAGTTTCTGTTTATTAACATGTTAATGCCCAAGCCGACCAGAACCAGCTTCTACAGTGGTGTCAATGTCAATTTGCAGGCCAAGATAAGAGTATTTTTTAAATTTACCCCTGGAGTAACTGGGTGAATAGTTCCATTACGCAAGCATGATTCCCCTCTAAATAGCCGAAATGAAGTCATCTACGACATTATATCCTGAAATATCTGAGGAATACCGTGAAGGCTTGTAAACAAGAATTCAAATGTACGATTTTGTGTTCTTGGTGCTGATCAGGGTTTTGAGTAGATTAACAGATCCATCAAAGTGTTTGGTGGGTTAGTCGGAACTACTTTAAATGCATCTGCGAGAGCAAAGTTCTTCCCCATCTCTTCACAACTCTCCATGCTTGCTACATAATCTCAAGAAATGGCTTGGGTGAATAACGGGACACAAATCCTGGCATGCCATTTGCAATGCTGGAAAGGCAGAAAAGAACATTCGAAATCACACAGCAACAATTAGAAGCTTGACAAACACTTTCATGGCTGAAAATGATGACTTATTCAACTTAGTCACCAAATCAATTGCACCATAGGAGGTTGCAGAAGACCTCTGCAAACAAAATGGAATCGGCAGCAAACTGTTTGCAACATTTGTTTGTTATAGAACGCATCATTTCGTGAAAATGACTTCTTCTCCAGAACCGCTGAACGGATAGGGCCGAAATTTAGCTGATATGATTATGGACTGAGGATCATTACAGTTTGTTCAAGAGAAATCGATACGTAAAAAAACATGGCCGCCATCGACCAATCAAAATTCAGCATGATTGGCGGCCATTTTGAATTTTTTTATTTGTTGAAATTTTAAGCCGAAATTGGTATCATATAGGTTTTTGGGTCTTCTGATTCCAAATTTGCCGTTTTCAATACTGTCGGACGAACGGTTTAGCGGCCATCGATCGTTTTCCTGCAAAATTCCCCCATAGTAAAGCAATTGGAAATTTTAAATTCCTTCTCGCAACCACTGGGCGGATTTCAATTATATTTTGCCGAGAGCATCATTATGTAATAGAGATCTGATTTTGTTCAAACAATGCTGGTCGGCCTATCAGGGCGGCAGCCATTTTGGATTTTGTAGTATTTCGGGAAACGTATTTTAAAAATCCTCTCCTCTGTATCGGAGGATTGATTCAAAACTCATGAAATATCATCTAGGGTATCCGTTGAACGAAGTTTATTCAAGGGTATTTGATTGGCCAAAAACTTCGGTGGTCACCTTGAATGACCTAGTTTTTCGTGAAAATGAGTTCTTCTCCAGAACCGCTGAACGGATCTGGCCGAAATTTGGCTGGTATGATTAGGGACTTACAGGTTGTTCAAGAGAAATTGATATGTAAAAAAACATTGCCGCCATCGACCGCTTGCGGCTATATTTATCATTATTATTATTATTATTATTATTATTATTATTATTATTATTATTATTATTATTATTATTATTATTATTATTATTATTATTTTGTAACATAAAAGCACACTGCCAAAGGGGGAAATGAAGCTAAACCTCCCAATGCATCACTGTGATGTGTGTGTGTGTGTGTGCGTGCGTGCGTGCGTGCGTGCGTGCGTGCGTGCGTGCGTGCGTGCGTGCGTGCGTGCGTGCGTGCGTGCGTGCGTGCGTGCGTGCGTGCGTGCGTGCGTGCGTGCGTGCGTGCGTGCGTGCGTGCGTGCGTGCGTGCGTGCGTGCGTGCGTGATCTGGGTGCAATGCATCGAAATTGAATTGACACCATCATTTCTTCTTTCAACAAAATCCACCAAAATGTGTACGTTTTGAATTGCAACGTAAACTTTCTAACGTGATTTTTAGACATACCTTCTTGAATCGCCATTCTGTCCAAAAGGCTGTCCCATGCTCTTCATATTGGAACTTGATAGCTGACGGGATGACTCTTTGCGCGGGCGAGTGGATGCTGCCATCGTGGTAGATACACTCATCTTTCAATGAAAAAACAAAGAACTAGAGAACAGCAGGTGGATCCGACCATCAAGGGACCACCGACTCTTCAATTACTCAGTGCTGTCAGAATGGCTTTAAAAGAGCTAGGACGCCGTTGTCCTGATATATCTGAGCACAACGTATGCTAACATCGGTGGTTCTATCAAGGCATTGGGATTTCTGGGCATCAACATATTGCATGCATTCGATACAATCAAGAGACCACAGATTCTTCAATTCCTCTATTAATCTATGGCAGCAACAGCGCCCAGTCAAAGTAGTTTCAAAATATTCAACAGAATGAAATAGTAAAGACATACAATGCATACAACAACACTTAGTCCATCATCGATTAAGCGTTCGTGACGAACCTATCTACGTCATTCATGATTTGATTGATTATGACCTCATCCTACACGTCACGTAGTCCGTTATGAATTAATATAAATAATTCAATTTCACAACTGAACACAATTATATACATTTTTACGTAATGAAATCGTGTGTTAAGATGTATTTCGTTTCATTACACAATTAAATACACAATTTAAGCCTCTAAAAGTAAACAATTTTAACAATTCTATTTTTAGGCACTTTGGTGTAAATAAACACGGGCGGATTTATTACTACCGAAATTGATAGAAATACCTTCTTGATCACTGAAGTAAATTATCAAGATTTTTCAGTGGGGTTGTGTGTGTGCGTGCGTGAGGTTTCTGGGCCGGGAGGATGGTTGAGGGGGGGGGGGTGTGTGGTTGTGCTCTTCACTGTCAATGTGCATCTCAAAACGCAAGCGTGGAAGCTAAAACACCGTTGGGGCCTTTACAAGAAAATGTATACAGGTCAAATTTGTTCATCAATGTAGATATTCTATGAATTTTGTCAAAGCAATATTTATACATTTTAGCCATCCAACAATGAAGAGTATGTCACAAATATCTATATAATTGCTCAAAGAATGCAACGATGTCTCGCGAGATCTCATTCGAGGAGATGCCACCTGTGAGAATTTAGATTTCAAAAATATGTGTCCAGCTCTGACGCAAGGAGATATTTCTTGTTAGATTAGAAATTCTGGATAAAACTGTCTAGCTCCGGGAATCACATAATATGGCGCCTGCCACCATCCATTTGCTAAGTAAATTATCCTTGCGTTCTGGACGAATGACACACATACCATCAATCGATGAACATAGATAGCTATATGAGAGTTAAAGGTGCCGGACAAATCAATGTTGTAACAACATGCAAATTGTACAGCGCTTGATTTATCCTCGTACGATCAATGCATTCAACATTTAAAAACAAGGGCATTCGGAGATTGCAGACACTCGCTCTCCCGTTTTCGTTGCATTTAAAAACGCTTTCGGATTTTCGGATTTTTAGATTTTCTTTGATCACGCCCAAAGTTGTGGAATAATGTATGGTCAGACCCTTTCATGTGCTAAGATTTGAGCCAACTCGGACCCGAAGTTTCCGAGAAATCTATAGATCCAGAATTTGATCTGATCCGGATTGGGGTTCTCTTATACGGGTTATGTCAAATATACGGGTTATGTTATGCCAAGGTCCTGAAATACTCTTGAACCACATGCTCCTTTGTTGTGTTAAAATTTGAGCCCACTCGAATCTTTTCTTAGATAGAGGTGCGGACAGACCGACCGACCGAACGCCCGACAGCCGAATGCATACAAATCGTCAATTAAAACTATAACTTGTCTATTACAAATTGCAAAGGCATATAAATAGAATTCAACAGATTTATTTATAAACACTAAATATGTTTGTTATCATCACAATGCATCAGAATATTGAGTAGCTTAGCATTTAACATTTTAGCCATAATGGCCTCTGCAGGGGTCTTGAGAAATGTCCACAATTGCAGACCAAGAGACTTTTTTACAACTCAGTCTAATTCTGTCGACTTAAATATGAAAATTACACTATATAAATCATCATCATCATCAGCAGCAGTAGCAGCACCACCACCACCACCACCACCATCATCATCATCATCATCATCATCAGCAGCAGCAGCAGCAGCAGCAGCACCACCACCACCACCACCACCACCACCACCATCATCATCATCATCAGCAGCAGCAGCAGCAGCAGCAGCAGCAGCAGCAGCAGCATCACCACTCCATTTCATCATCTGCATATGAAATGGAGCAATACTAAAGAGGTTCACAACAATGGCGGTAATAATGATACCAGGAATAATGGTGTCATTGCCAATGAGGATAGTGCAATATTATAAGGGGTTGGGTGGGGGTGGGTGGGGGTGGGTGGGGCACGCCTAATGCATTCTTTCGCTACATAACTTTACCTTTGCTCGGAGTATCGTGACAAAACCTCATGGGAATGGTGACAATGGTAGTATAGAAACACACGTTATTTTGTGGGTCAGCCGTCAGTCCACCCATCTGACTCTCTTACCACGTGTCCGTCCATCCACTCGGAGTATCGTGTCGAAACTTCATGGGACAGTTGGCTATGGTAGTAGTACGTTATTTTGTGGGTCAGTCAGCGTGTCCATACCCCCCCCCCCCCCCACCCCAACCCCCGTCCTTCCATTTATCTTTTTGACCACGCGCTCGTTCGTCCGTGCAAATATTGTGTTTTCGTTCGATAACTACTTTTGCTTGGCGTATTGTGCCGAAACTTCATGGGACAGTTGGCTATGGTAGTAGGAAAATTCACGTTATTTTATGGGTCAGTCAGTCCGTCCATTTGTCCGTGCATCAAGCTGTCTTTCTGGAAATGCATCCGTCTGTCCGTGCATCAAGCTGTCTTTCTGGAAATGCATCCGTCTGTCCGTGCATCAAGCTGTCTTTCTGGAAATGCATCCGTCTGTCCGTGCATCAAGCTGTCTTTCTGGAAATGCATCCGTCTGTCCGTGCATCAAGCTGTCTTTCTGGAAATGCATCCGTCTGTCCGTGCATCAAGCTGTCTTTCTGGAAATGCATCCGTCTGTCCGTGCATCAAGCTGTATTTCTGGAAATGCATCCGTCTGTCCGTGCAAACGCTGGGTTTTTGTTCGAGCACGTTACTTTTTCTTGAAGTATGGTCGCGAACCTTCATGGGAAGGTTGGCTATGGTGGTAGGGAAATGCACGTTTTAGTGGGCTATGAGGCTAGGGAGATAAGGCTATTTTTGGACCATTCCATCCATCCATCCATCCATCCATCCATCCATCCATCCATCCATCCATCCATCCATCCATCCATCCATCCATCCATCCATCCATCCATCCATCCATCCACCCACCCACCCACAAACCCACCCGCCCGCCCGCCCGCCCGCCCGCCCGCCCGCCCGCCCGCCCGCCCGCCCGCACGCACGCACGCACGCACGCACGCACGCACGCACGCACGCACGCACGCACGCATACACATCCGTCCGTCCGTCCGTCCGTTCGTTCGTTCGTTCATTCATTCATTCATTCATTCATTCATTCATTCATTCATTCACTAGAATGGCTGTCATTGCGGGTGGGGCGGGGTAGTTTTATTGCTTCATGGTGCTACTATCTCAAGGAAAATTACGCTAATGCGTACATTCTTGCTCGAGATGTGTGAAAGATTAATATCACAGCCAAGTGATGGTCCATATTTAGCTCCAGAAATACAAGGAGATGCCCTCCGAGAGCATCTAGATTTAATTTTTGCTGACCTGAACCCCTTTATTCTGCCCCATCCCACTCAACTCCCACACACACACCCCTGATAAAACACGCGCACGGCCATAACCGTTATAGACTGAAATGAATCCATCATTGATATGGGCTGAAATTAGTGACTGGACATATATAAGGCCGCCGAAATCAATAACATACTAGCTCTTAGATGATCGTATCGGTTTTCTGCAGGAGTAGATCGATGAATTCTGTAAGGGTGTGGCCGCGGATGGACCTAGAAAGAGCATTCCCGTCCCATTGCTCAATAGAATAGATACATGGGTTCACTCATAGGTTCATTGCACACTCCAACAAAATATTTGAAGTTTATGCTGTGCTATATCCTATTAGCAACAAAAGATAGTATTTATTTTGTTTAAAAAAATTAGCCTATGGAACTTGAAGTAGGCCTACGTGAATTTCATTGTAATCATGCAAGTAAACTTTTGAATATTTAAAGACTAATTTGATTAGGCACCAACAGCTTCCAGTTAAAGTAGTTTCAAAATAGTCAACCTATTATTTCTTACGTCTTAAAAAATATATTGTGCGATATCTGTTCTGTCCGAAACGTAAAAAAATGAGGAACCGCAACAGAAATATCTTGACCCAAATATGGCGGCCCGAATGGGAACAGATCATGATCCGACAAGCAGGAAAGACCTGAACGCACGCTTCATGCTCTTGTATTCTTCTTCTACGTTCAGTTTATTAGGTAACGGTTCTACGTTGAAGCAAAACAAGTGTCAAGAATATAAAAAACGACCGAGAGTTTTTGTTATCACAAAAGTAGTCCAATTCGTCTTCCGCTCTTTGTTTTACGATATCAGGTGTCACACCACGCATCACGTTATCACTGGCATTTGCTGACAACAAAGAGATCGACCATATTTGCTCAGAGGAATGGTTTACGCAACGGCGATGTACGCATGACAGCGGGTCTACCCAGCGTGGGAATGCAACACAAGGAAGTGTTTGCTCCTGGTATGGATGACGTCACCCTGGTTCAGAAGCATGTCCGATTTAAGGCAAACGGCACGAGGATTGGTATCTGATCAATGAATGAAGTTTGGGTCGGTGCAATTGCACACATATTTTTTTTATGTACATACACGGGTTTTCCGTTTCTTCATTTCAGCGTGGCTTACAAGCTAAGGGATGTGGTGCGGAGGAGGGGTGTGGGTGTGTGTGTGTGGTGCGGTGGAGGGGGTGGGGTGGGGCGCGTGTTACAGCAAGTTACAATTCACCATTCCAGTGTATCCATCCATCATCTGACGTCATATGACGTCATAATCAAATACGTCGCGTGTAAGATGACGTCATAATCATGACGTCATGAATGACTCGATATTGCTCGTCTTTACCGTTCAACACGTACGAATTGTATATATTTACCATTCAATAAACATTCTGTTGAATATTTTGAAACTGATTTGACTGGACGGTGTTGCTGCCAAGAAGAAGAAGAAGAAGAAGAAGAAGAAGAAGAAGAAGAAGAAGAAGAAGCCTTTAAACTGACTCTGAAATGCATACCAATGGAGGATTCCAGTTTCTCAGTCAATCATATGATGTCATAATCAACTACATGACGCGTAGGATGACGTTACAATCAATTGCGTCCTCAATTACAATCAATTGCGTAGCTAAGTTCGTCACGAACGCTAACTGATGACTGGCTAAGCATTGTTGTACGAATTATATGTCTTTACTATTTAATACCTCTATGCTGTTGAATATTTTAAAACTAATCAGTTGCAAAATATTTACCAGCTTACCTGTATAGTTTTCTGGAAATTGATAGTCAGGGAGTTCAAAGATCGATCTATCCCAACACAGACGAGATGTGGGTGGAGCTTAGCTAAAGATGGGCGGGGCATAGCTAAATGTGGAAAGGTCTATTACTCAAGACTGATATCTAAGATGATCGTACAATGCACACACGATACAGGGATCCGATCTGTCACTCCAGTATCTGACGTCATAATCAAATACCTCAGATGTTGACTGATAGTAGAAGACTCAAAGCCTCAAACTGTGCAAAAAAATATGTTGGTGGTTCATACCTACTATATTTTGCTTGACACTTGGATTACATTTATTATGGGATGGGGAATGCAGTCGGTGTAGAAAGTGAATATGGACAGCTGAACTCATATCAGCCGCATATCTTTATGAAAGTAGTTCTATCCCAAATTTTCACAAATTCTGGGGTAGATAAAAAAACAAATTTGCGTCTGTAAATGATCACAAATAAATTACCCCTCATTATAATTGCCATGATGTGACCAATAATAGCATTGCCACATAAAGTTTGACGAGTAGAAGAGAAAGGTCAAGAAAGGTCAAGGCGTGACAAAATTGTCATTGGTGACAATTGTACCCCTCATTATAATTGCCCTGATGTCACATTGAAATCTGTGCGGGAAAATTCCACAAGACCAACCCCACACACCCCCCCCCCCACACCCCACCCCACCCCAACCCTTGTCAATACTGGCCATGCCGCTAGAGATGGAATATGCCGACGATGTTGACTTCATAGACGGGGAAAAGAAACCCCTTGACGAACTTGTCCCAATAGCTGCAAGCAAACTAAACATTGAGAATCTCTTTATGAATGAATCCAAAACAGAGTTCACCCACATATACCTATCGACAAAGCATGAAACTATTGAAAATGATGACCCACTTCGTGGCGGCGAACCATGGAGGAAAGTAAAATCCTGGGCTCACTGCTTTGCAGTACTGCTGACATTTCTGCACGATGCGTCATGGGGAATATAGCTTTCCAGTCCTTCTGGAAGCTATGGATTCGTAGATCAAAGATGCCCTTGATAAAGAGGCTACGTTTATACAATGCAACCTGCGTATCCTTGATGCTGTATAACTGTAACTGCTGGGCAGCTCCAAAGGCAGCTCTAGACAAACTCGATGCCTGCCACCGCAAATACCTACGCACCATCACTGTACACCGATGGCCAGACAGCATAATTTCCAACGATACACTATACAAGATGTGTAATACGTCGCCGCTGTCTGTAAAAGTTGCCCAGCAAAGATGGTCCATGTTTGGCCATGTGCTAAGGATGCCAGAAGAGACACCAGCACAGAGAGTCCTGGAATTCGCCCTACTCGGAGCCAGCAAATACAAAGCCATGAGAGGACGCCGTTGCATAAATCTGCTAAGCGTGCTACGAGGTCACCTCAAGAAAGCAGGACTCGGCATACTCAAGTCACGAATGTACCTGAGGAAGCTAAGGAGTTCGGCTGAGGACAAGACATAGTGGGCAAAGGCGAGGAAGGTCTGATTGCAGCTGTACGATGTTTCTACTAATACAGCCGCAGAATACAGTAATCATACATGTCACCGATAATAGCATTGTAACATAAAGTGTGACGAGTAGAAGAGAAAGGTCAAGAAAGGTCAAGGCGTGACAAAATTGAACATTTTCAGTCAAAATTCAATAGTTAAACAAAATATGGCAGGTATGGCCGAGTAAAACCAATTTCTTTACAGTTTGAGGGTCTGGGTCAGCTCTAAGTTTGTTTATGTGTCTGTGGCATGGTGGGGCTCACACTCTGTCACTACATGTGGCGCTACATTCTGTTGTAGAGTCAACACTATCCAGTATGGCCATTGGGCACTGCCACCCCTCAAAAAGCAATCACTAAAAGCTTCACCGATGAATTCCCTGTATCTCAATTGCAGGCCAAATATACAGAACCTCTGTTGCATATTTTAAAATTAATATGACTGGATGCCATTGTTGCCTTAGGCAGCAACGGCTTCCAGCCATATTAATTTTAAAATATTCAACAGAATATGCTATATCTTGTACGGAATTTACCGTCTCAGGAATTTGTTAATACGGTTCTGTTAGTGTAGTAGGCCTAATAATTAATGTAGTCCAAAATGCCATGTCTAATTGCAATTTGTTTCATTGCGTACTGTAACGCTTAGTGATCAAACATGACGGATCCAGCCATACAAACGGAAGTACTTAAACCTTTAACCGTCGAATTTGTTCAGGAAAATGTGAATTTTCTCATAGAAAATATTCATGTGCAAACCAAGATATTTACTATTTTTGAAAATGCTGGAATGACTGGCTCGATTATCGAGCCAGTCATTCCAGTGGTAAATTTTCAAAATTAGTCTTCATCTGGTCTGCAAATGAACATTTCCCATGACCACAGCAGAAGCCGTTTTTGGCTGTTTATGAGTGCTGAAAGGTTAAAGTGCTTAGTATGTCAGTCTGTTTCAAAAGATCAAGGAGTCATTGTACTATCTAACTAACAGAGGACGCTCTACATTTAAGAGTGCGGTAGAAAAACGGAAAGGTGATGTTTACACTCGCATTTGGTCAGACATTCAAGACTCTGAAATATTCCTCAGTCTGGGTGTGGGTGTGTGTGGGTGTAATGTACATAGAAATGGTGATGATTCTCAATCGTTATATTTATGCTGGAAGATGGGAGATGCATCTGCAGGAAGTGCAAAATATGTTGCCGTACACCTTTCAATCCGGTGACACACTAACTACAAGGGAAACTTCACAGTCCATAAAAGGGAAGGAAACTTTAACGGTATTTGGACTGACGTGGCTCTGGAGTAGACATATAACAAGGAGGGAAGGAACAGCCTATTTAAAGGTCTGTTAAAGAACCCGCCCAGGAGAAATACATAAGATCCATGCCTTTATGACTTCTATTTCTGAAAGTATAACATCCATGATGCATCTGTACATGTCACAATCTGGTCATCATGAAAAAATAACAAAGGATAATTCATGAAACCATTTCCTCACTCAATCATATGACGTCAGATATAACTACGCGACGTGTATGCTGACGCCATAATCATGACGTCATGAATGATTCGATTAAGTCTGTCTTTAACGCTTAATAGTCTGGCACGTACAAATTGTATGTTTTTGCCATTTAAGAAACATGCTGTTGAATATTTTGAAACTAATTTTTCAGGGTGACGTTTCTGTCTAGCTACAGCTTCAGTAAAATTAGTTTCGAAATATTCTCCAGCTTACTTGTTTAGCTACAGGTTTGCGAATTCGTGTTTCAAATTTCCAGATGGATACCAGCAGGCGTAAATGGTAGGCGGAGATTATCTATAATGGTCGTGGGTGCGACAGAGCTAGAAATGGACCGCTCTGTTGCTGATATATTTTCAGCTTCTTAATATTAACGTTGGATAGTTCTATTTATAAATTGTTTATCTTCCAATATTTCTGTCTAATCATCAAAGATCACCAATTATTCAAGGTCGTTGCCAACTGCCTCAATCATCAGAAGACGAACAATATTCTCGCCCATCCATCTTGATCTCCCTAGTGAGCGGGGCCAATATGACAGCATATATACCATCTGGGACGTGGCGATCTTCAAACCACTTGTAATATGAATAGTGGTTATTCTGCAGGCTCCAGTATATGACTACAGACACCACCCTCAAAATTACTCGATTACGTCCATACAGTAGTAATGGTATCTTGACGATGGTAGCGGGAGAAATATTGATATAGACAAGTATGTAACATGCAGCCAATGTATGCTCCATTACCATGACACCATGACGCTATGCCAGTAGTAGGTGGATGTATGCTTTCGGAGTTAACATATTCCCTCTCAGATCTGGAAAACAAATGTTTGCCAAATGGTGGTGGGTGTCCTTCGCCTGTGAACTAGCCTGTCGTTCGAAAAGAGAAAAGTTTCAAAACGTTTTGCTATACCTGTGCACTATGACTATCTGATGTTTTCGGATTGATTACGTCATATGATATACAAACTGAACAAACCCGATTTTGCACGTGCAGAGCGCTCTGGGATGCTTTCCTTTTTGAACGCAAGGCAGTCATATTTACATTACGTGTTACAATCCCTTTACAACGTGTTACAATCCCATCTCGTTGGCGTTGGAATAATTGTAAACAATCGTCAAGCAAGGCATAAGCAACAAGCTTAAATAGCTTTACAACACTGGGGGAAAATGCTGCAAAGCGCTGGACATTTAGGTACTTACTTACTGAGAGACTGCAATAGTGTTGCAATAGTTATTTTTACCATCATCACTAGTCGCAAGGGTTAATGCGAGTGTGGGTGCATTTTCTTGTTCTTCTCGTTCTAAGGACATTTTTCAGTAACTCTAGTTCTATTGGAGGGATATTCTCCAAACGTAGGCGGAAGCTTGCCCGTCGGGTTATAAATATGTATCCCACTTTAGGGGCCAAAGGAAAGGCAACAGCAACGGCCATCCGCATTGTTTTCAAAATGGACACTTTGGACACAATTTTCAATAACTCTAGTTCTACTCGAGCGATAATCTCCAAATTTGTGTAGAGGAATCCCGGTTTGGTTCCACAAGATATGCAAATGTTGGGCGCAAAAGCTAGAACGCAACAGCAACAGCGTTCAAGTTCCATCGCCCATTTTATGTCTGTACTCATTTTCTCCCCATGCTGAAGTGACCTGTTTTGGAAGCAAAATAATGAAGACTCTTTACCATTCAGAGCTCAAGAGGTTGCTTCTCAGAGCAACTAATTTTCACAATTTTTCTAGAGGAGAACCACCCACCCCCACACCCCACACACACACACACGCACCCCCCCCCCACCCCCACCCCACCCCCTTTTGGTACAGCTGAATCTGCCCTGGGATAATCACGTGTTTTTCACGTTGTGCCTAATGGTTTGCACACTTTTTCTTGCAACATAATATATCCACGTGCTTTCTCGGGTGAGTTATCCAATCGCGTTAACTGGCTCCTTAGCAGATAATGTTCACTAATGGTGTTTTTGCGTCACCAAACATGTTACACTCATTTGCCTCCAAGTATGTTAACAAATCTGAAGATATATGATGGCCATTCCAACCTGACCAACGCTGGTATGAAATTTTTGTCTTTCTCCTTGTCGTGCCTTGTTAGTACAAGAGGCTGTGTAATCACAGTATGTGAAGGCATAGAACCTAGCAAGCAATGACACTGCCTATCTCTGGCCCCATGCTCTGAACTGACATAGACACGTCTACGTATCTTTTATTTTTAATGGCGCCAACAACATCAAGTCAAATATGCGCAGGTAGAATATGTTCATGAATGCGTGAACAAAATGTTGGTTGCATCAGCATATCAGATGAGCTAACGATACCTGTTAGATTTACGCATGTGCATGACATGCCAAAATCACACACGTACCCACACACACCCACCCACGCACGCACGCACGCACGCACGCACGCACGCACGCACGCACGCACGCACGCACGCACGCACGCACGCACGCACGCACGCACGCACGCACGCACGCACGCACGCGCGCGCGCGCGCACGCACGCACACACACACACACATCGGCTTCAACATATGTCTGAACTGAGAACTTTTAACGTTGAAGGCATATCATATCTTAAATTATAAAGGGATAAGGCGATCCACTTCAGTCAGTAGAAACTCCCTTTTAGAAAGGATGTATCACTGGTTGAACCCTCGTCCTATCACACGATCTCGTCCACCTGCTAACGCTCTCGTATCGAACCGCGAAGCGATGTGAGTGTGCGTATGTTAGTACGATGTGGTTGAACAGATGTATCTTAAACCTTTTTTAATATGGAATAGAAACGGATTGTGAATTTGGACTGAGCGGTGGAAAAGCATTCCATTCCAGAGTTTCCTAGTGGCATATGCAAACGATATGTTACCATTTCGACGTAGTCGTGGGTGTAGTACTACAAATGTTTTCCTTAATCTTCTGATCGGCATATCCTGGTCGATCAACGTCCCACATGTACGCTAAGAGCAGGGTCTTAAATTCTATGCGCGTAATGATTGGTAGCCAGTGCAGTGATTTTAGGACTGATGAGATGTGGTCATATTGAGATGTCCGCGTAACCAAACACGCTACGGTTTTCTGAATTCTTTGTAGTTTATGTAGACGTACATTTGGAAGGCCGTAAAAGAGTGAACATATTATTGATGCATGTATACAATACACTTTGCGACACTATCAGTAAGATATTTCACTCTTCGGGCAATGACCTTGATCTGGAATTAGTGTAGCCTACTTCTGAGTACAGATGCCATGTTATATACATTGTTCTGTTTTGATAACTGTGCTCATCTTTTCACCCGTACTACTGGTGCAAAAGATACGTAGAGTTGTGTATCATTTGCATATACATGGACCGGAAATCCGTATTTGCGAATAATCACACCGAGTGGCATTGCGTATGCAGTATAGAATATCGGACACAACGGGGAGTTCTATGAGGCACACGGTTCAACATTTTGCTATGCCGATACTGTCTTCTGTATACTTTTCGCTTGTGACCAGTGGGAGTAATTCTTAAACCAATTCAATACCCCACCAGGAATACGGAATAATTTGTCATGTCAATTTAATGACTGGTTATGTTCTATAGCATAAAATGTTGCTGATGAATCTAGCATCATTAAAAGACCAGTCCGACCCTTATCAATTCACCTTTCCAGAGTACCCATCCATCATAATGAACTGCGTGATGTGTATGATGACATTATAATGAATGACGTCATGAATGACGTCGATAAGTACGTCACGAACGCATATTTGAAGACGGTCTATGCGTTGTTGTACAAATTGTTTGCTTTTACTATTTAATAAATATTCTGTTGAATATTTTGAAACTAATTTGACTGGGCGCTGTTGCTGCCATAGGTCATTGCTTCCAGTCAAATTAGTTCCAAAATATTCAACATGATGAGTATTACATAATAAAGAGTGCAACGCATTGGCACTTACATGACATCACACACTATCGCTTGAGGAGACAAAATGGCGACGGTCACTGTTCAACATTTACTCGATATTACAAAGCAGATAGTTGTGATACAGAAACGGGAATGTGACAGGATATGAATGAAATGGAATCTAAAAACCATAATCTATCGGTGCAGTATAACATTTGAGATGAGATTAGTATTCCTTTAAATCTAACTCGAGTTCCATATGACCTGTAATAATAATCTGTCACTCAATTCTCTGATGTCATACTCAATTATGTCACACATGAGCTGATGTCACAATCATAATGACATAAGTCGCACAATTTAAAAAAAATTATATTTAATATTTTGAAGGCAGCAACAGAACCAGGTTAAATTAGTTCCAAGCTTACCTGCATAGTTACCTTGGAATTTAGATTTTGGGAGTTCCCGATTGAAAGTTTCAAATCCATCCCATTACACGTAAAGTGTGCGAAGATTAGCTAGAAATGGGCAGTGCTCGATACGAGCTTGTAGATACAGAAATCTGTTATCGTGGTTAACAGCATTGATAACAGTTGTTGCTGTTCTTTGTAGAAACAACTTACAGCAACGCTGTTTTCAGTTATTGATTATAATAAGGAAGCGAATAGCGTTGTATATAAGGCCCCGTTCTAATGCTGATTCACGAGTTACACTCTATCAACAGTCAGCTTTTACCAAGTTTGTTGGTTATTCTCCATGCTGTTCCTAACTGGCATCATAATATCATAATATTCTCACGCTTCTGTAACAATATCAAGAATGACCAACAGACGTGGCATAAACAAGTTCATAAATTAAAACCATTCATTTTAGCCAATTTATAATTTATTTAGCTGAGAACACGAGAACAGCAACAATTGTGCTATGACTAAGGTTTTGTCATAACGCTTGAAATAGCTTATAAATGAATATTCAAGGCAGGTATACATTTGGCTAATCAACTACGTGACGTGTAGAATGACATCATAATGAATGAATATATTTGAAGACGGACTGTGCGTTGTTGTACGAATTGTAGGGCCTAAGTCTCTTTTCAGGGAGTAGCGGATATATAACACCGCACACCGGCTAGATTGTATAAATTGGTCATTGTCCATAAGACCTCCCATTCTTACGAATATAAGAGTAATTGTCTCTGTCTACTCTCCTCCAGCCAACCGTTAGAAACAAAGGGTTGATGACCGCACACACTTCCCCTGTATCGTCGGATACTAGTTAGTTATATAATCACGCCAAAGTAGGAAGAACTGCGAAAATATTATAATTACTGGCCTGCAGTGCCTCTCTGGGCGATTTCACATAGCCCTAAAGACAGGTAAAATGTATGTCCCCAGGCGCGGATCTCACATGATCCACCCCCGACAGGACACAGTTCTCCATCTAACTCTACAGTTGACTGGGTGCTGTCTTAGGACCCACCACGCCCTCACGGGACAGTCACTGTAGTTGGATAGCTGTCTCTTTGTCCCCACCATAAACTTATTTGTGCTTTTCAATGCTTATGTGATGTGACTTGTCCCTGTGCTGTTATATGTGGTCGTGGTACGGCGGTGACAGGATCGTCATACGATTCTGAAGCTACCACCTCGTGACATATCTGCACGCTGTCTAACTGAGGGGGATGCTCCGTGAGAGTGACAATATGGTCACCGAGCATTCTCGCCGGTCAGGCTTATAGATTAAAGATAGTTAGAATACACTGCCATTTGCGGCTTAACCCTGATCTGGACCCAAAAACTAAATGAGAGGTTAGGATCTAGCAGAAGGACCACATAAATAAAGCGGCAACTACTAATTCAGTATCTTTGAGCTTACATAAGGTGACCGTGTTGAATTCTACGGAAATCATCCACCTCATCTTCACGTAATACAGCTTACATCACAATAACTTATAATTTCACTAGGTTGACTCTTTTACGTAGCATAGTTTGAACATGCTTTTTGCCATCTCTCTTCCTCCGCTTCGACGTTGTACGCATTTTCATGTGATGGAGGCCCGCGCGAGGCACTTTCCTCTCGCAACAAATAGTGTTTGTGTTAGGGGTTAATTTACCTTATATTAAACTTGCTAAGTAGCCACGTTATGACCCTCCTTTGCGGCGATACCTCACGGATTAGGATCAGTGAGGTACCTCTGGCGAGGACCATGATAATGATTCATCAACTTGACCCTATGTACTTGACGTCTTTCTTGTAGCAGCAAACGAGTACCATTGTTTGGCTGTTACCTTGTAACTAATAATGTATTTTAATTAGATCTGAGCTTTAAATGGAGCTAATGAACCATTACACCGGTGACACAAATAGCCGGGATGAGACCGTTAGGTTTAACTTCCGTGACGATGGTCGCATGGCCCCACTGGAATGTAAACGTTCCACCGGCTCTAGAAGTCTATCTGTGTACAATCTGGAAACGCGCAACACCGGATCCGCTACCCCATGATCCACAGCTAACCAGCAGCCTCACCCCAAAGTACTGTGTACTTGCGCTGCCGCGGAGCAAGAGTATCCGGCGGACCAGCACGCACCCCCGGAGGCTACAATAGCAACACTGAGCTCGCTGTATCAGCATTGCAAGTCTATCTTATATTCAGGAATAGTGTTAATATTTTGAAAATAATAAACCGTTTTAGGTTATAAAATATGTGGCAACCACAAATTCGTCTCAAATCCGAATTGTGGTAATTAATATACCGTCCACAACCTAGTAAAATAAATAATTTGAAAGTCTCTGGTTTCATGGATGCTTCGATAGTAGCTTGGACAAGCATCAATTAACTCCAACAAAAATGATTAGTCTAGCAGATTTTACTGTTTATTTAGGACAACACATCAACCAAGCTTCTTCTATCAGGACACACAGCACTCGAAAATATTTGCAACAATTTTGCAGACAGTTTTCACAACAAAATTGTAAATATTCGTCTTGATCTAATAACTGTATATATCCAAGATCATTCGGCAGACATGCCAGAGTTACCACCAGCTGAAGTTTTATCAAGTCTGCTTACAAACTTTAAATTGCCCACAACCGACGACTTAGAGAAACTTATATGCTGACCTGCTGCAGAATTCACCTTTCAGAGTATCCCTCGATCATCTGACGTCATATGACGTCATAATCAGCTACGTGGCGTGTAGGATGACGTCATAATCATTACGTCATAAATGATTCTATTTGGGCCGTCTTTAACTCTAATTAATAGTCCGAAACGTTGTAAGAATTGTATGTCTCTATTATTTAATAAACATGCTCTTGAATATGTTGGTACTAATTTGACTGGGCGCTGTTGCCGCCATAGGCAGCAACAGCGCCCAGTAAAATTAGTTCCAAAACATGCAATTATTAAAACGTTGTCTTGAGACCACTATTCCAAATCTAATGTCACATGTATCATCAACGCTTCTCTATCTCAATCCAAGTGGGCAAGTGCCTGAAAGCTTAAAGACTGCTCTTTTGGTACCACCGTTTAAAACCATCGTTAGCCGCAGATGAAGTGTAAGATAGAGCCATATCTCCAGTCATGAATTCCACGAGAAACGCAATCACGAGGGTGAAAAATAAAAAACCTCTCATGTGTCTCATTTTTATTTTTCTTAGGCATCATCAACATGTTAATTTTGTGTGTGTGTGTTAGAATAACCATTCAGAACGCGATTTTACATTTACTTGCGATGCTGTGATCTCTCCTTTTTATTGCGTTTTCACAAGTGAACAGCTCTGCCATTAATACCATTTTATGTCTACAAATATCCTAACCTGTTAGGTCAGCATATATGCGTTATGCATCATTTTGATTGGGTATGGCTGAACCTTTCGCATGGCTTAACATTGTGCATACATATTAACTGAATAAATAGATACTACTTTTCCTTGATAAAAACCACGTGGCTGCGTGATTCCATCACGGAGGTGAGATAGAATTTCTCCATTATCGGAGTGAGCAAAGTTGTATATTATCCACACTGTTTTCAATAATAAAACACAACAATGTTCAGCTTGAGGAACTTAACTTAATGCTAGTGACTTAAGTTAAACAGAAAAAAATATGTATGACGGAATCACACGTGTGACGGTATCACAAGTGTGACGGAATCACAAGAGTGGTTTGCACAGGACTGTGGTGTAATAACATAACTTTAGGTGAATAATATGGTGATCATAACATCTACACATAGTACACAGATGCTGGCATAAAACAATAGATGCACATGGG
The DNA here is from genome assembly GCA_034401795.1 of Chaetoderma sp. LZ-2023a. Taxonomy (NCBI): domain Eukaryota; kingdom Metazoa; phylum Mollusca; class Caudofoveata; order Chaetodermatida; family Chaetodermatidae; genus Chaetoderma; species Chaetoderma sp. LZ-2023a. The sequence continues at coordinate 127,019,343 of CM067369.1, forward strand.
CAGGATGGTGGCGTAATCCGCGTATTACAGGGAAATGATATCGATTATCTCTGTCACGAGATTACTAGATATTCTCATATTGTGTATACTGTATAGGGATCAATGTTCCTTTCATTAATGTCTTGTGATGTAACCTATTTAGGCTGTCTAGGGATAAACCATAATGAAACAATAGACTGCTACAACATACTAGAAGCAGACTATAAACCCCAATGAATAATTTTTGTAAATAACTTGATTGAGTCTTCTCAGCCTTAAGCCGGAATGTACATAATAGCCCTATAACATATCTAACTAATCCATAATCCACAATCCTATGAATTATTTATTCCGAAGTGAAACAAATTCCTCTCACAATAATAAGCATGAGTTAGCTTAGACAGACATGCTTAATAGAACCCAAGCTACCCATTGACCCAGTAACCGAACTAAGCAATTCAATGCTCGTTAGCGAAGGAATAGACCTTTCCAATTTTAGCTATACCGCGCCAACATCTAGCTAAACTCCACCCACACTTCGCCGTGTTGGGATTGATCGACCCCGAATGTCATGACTATCAATTTTCTGAAAACTATACAGGTAAGTTGTTGAATATTGTGTATCTAATTTGCCTGAGTGCTGTTGCTGCCTATGGCATCAACAGCGCCCTGTCAAATTAGTTTCAAAATATTCAAAATAATATTTATGAAATAGTAAAGACATAGGCCTATTAGCTAAAATAGTCCAGGTTTATTCGGCCACACGTCAGGTTCGCGTAGTGAGAACATGAACAGCGACCTCAGTGAAAAATGTATGCTGTTGGGGAACAAGGCTGTGCGGTTGTTGTTGCTGTATTGTGTAGCCTAGCGAACTGCGGTTCTAATGTTTTTGTATAAAATAAGCAAAGCGTATAACTACATTGGCTACCGCCATGCAAATAAGTATCACAGTACAGTAAAATAAGAGGTCACACGACCTTGACGGTGCCTGTTAGCCTCTGGCACAAAATATGAATAAATATATACAGTTAAAAGGTAAAGCTAAACAAATGTGGTATCAGACGACCACGTGGTACCTGATAGTCATCAGTAGACTACCTGGTACAGAAAAGTAATGCCGTGTGGTACCTGATAGTCATCAGTAGACTACCTGGTACAGAAAAGTAATGCCGTGTGGTACCTGATAGTCATCAGTAGACTACCTGGTACAGAAAAGTAATGCCGTGTGGTACCTGATAGTCATCAGTAGACTACCTGGTACAGAAAAGTAATGCCGTGTGGTACCTGATAGTCATCAGTAGACTACCTGGTACAGAAAAGTAATGCCGTGTGGTACCTGATAGTCATCAGTAGCCTACCTGGTACAGAAAAGTAATGCCGTGTGGTACCTGATAGTCATCAGTAGCCTACCTGGTACAGAAAAGTAATGCCGTGTGGTACCTGATAGTCATCAGTAGCCTACCTGGTACAGAAAAGTAATGCCGTGTGGTACCTGATAGTCATCAGTAGCCTACCTGGTACAGAAAAGTAATGCCGTGTGGTACCTGATAGTCATCAGTAGCCTACCTGGTACAGAAAAGTAATGCCGTGTGGTACCTGATAGTCATCAGTAGCCTACCTGGTACAGAAAAGTAATGCCGTGTGGTACCTGATAGTCATCAGTAGCCTACCTGGTACAGAAAAGTAATGCCGTGTGGTACCTGATAGTCATCAGTAGGCTACCTGGTACAGAAAAGTAATGCCGTGTGGTACCTGATAGTCATCAGTAGCCTACCTGGTACAGAAAAGTAATGCCGTGTGGTACCTGATAGTCATCAGTAGGCTACCTGTTACAGAAAAGTAATGCCGTGTGGTACCTGATAGTCATCAGTAGCCTACCTGTTACAGAAAAGTAATGCCGTGTGGTACCTGATAGTCATCAGTAGGCTACCTGGTACAGAAAAGTAATGCCGTGTGGTACCTGATAGTCATCAGTAGCCTACCTGTTACAGAAAAGTAATGCCGTGTGGTACCTGATAGTCATCAGTAGGCTACCTGGTACAGAAAAGTAATGCCGTGTGGTACCTGATAGTCATCAGTAGCCTACCTGTTACAGAAAAGTAATGCCGTGTGGTACCTGATAGTCATCAGTAGCCTACCTGTTACAGAAAAGTAATGCCGTGTGGTACCTGATAGTCATCAGTAGCCTACCTGTTACAGAAAAGTAATGCCGTGTGGTACCTGATAGTCATCAGTAGGCTACCTGTTACAGAAAAGTAATGCCGTGTGGTACCTGATAGTCATCAGTAGCCTACCTGGTACAGAAAAGTAATGCCGTTTGGTACCTGATAGTCATCAGTAGCCTACCTGGTACAGAAAAGTAATGCCGTGTGGTACCTGATAGTCATCAGTAGGCTACCTGTTACAGAAAAGTAATGCCGTGTGGTACCTGATAGTCATCAGTAGGCTACCTGATACAGAAAAGTAATGCCGTGTGGTACCTGATAGTCATCAGTAGGCTACCTGGTACAGAAAAGTAATGCCGTGTGGTACCTGATAGTCATCAGTAGGCTACCTGTTACAGAAAAGTAATGCCGTGTGGTACCTGATAGTCATCAGTAGGCTACCTGGTACAGAAAAGTAATGCCGTGTGGTACCTGATAGTCATCAGTAGGCTACCTGGTACAGAAAAGTAATGCCGTGTGGTACCTGATAGTCATCAGTAGGCTACCTGTTACAGAAAAGTAATGCCGTGTGGTACCTGATAGTCATCAGTAGGCTACCTGGTACAGAAAAGTAATGCCGTGTGGTACCTGATAGTCATCAGTAGGCTACCTGGTACAGAAAAGTAATGCCGTGTGGTACCTGATAGTCATCAGTAGGCTACCTGGTACAGAAAAGTAATGCCGTGTGGTACCTGATAGTCATCAGTAGGCTACCTGGTACAGAAAAGTAATGCCGTGTGGTACCTGATAGTCATCAGTAGGCTACCTGGTACAGAAAAGTAATGCCGTGTGGTACCTGATAGTCATCAGTAGGCTACCTGGTACAGAAAAGTAATGCCGTGTGGTACCTGATAGTCATCAGTAGGCTACCTGGTACAGAAAAGTAATGCCGTGTGGTACCTGATAGTCATCAGTAGGCTACCTGGTACAGAAAAGTAATGCCGTGTGGTACCTGATAGTCATCAGTAGGCTACCTGGTACAGAAAAGTAATGCCGTGTGGTACCTGATAGTCATCAGTAGGCTACCTGTTACAGAAAAGTAATGCCGTGTGGTACCTGATAGTCATCAGTAGGCTACCTGGTACAGAAAAGTAATGCCGTGTGGTACCTGATAGTCATCAGTAGGCTACCTGTTACAGAAAAGTAATGCCGTGTGGTACCTGATAGTCATCAGTAGGCTACCTGGTACAGAAAAGTAATGCCGTGTGGTACCTGATAGTCATCAGTAGGCTACCTGGTACAGAAAAGTAATGCCGTGTGGTACCTGATAGTCATCAGTAGGCTACCTGGTACAGAAAAGTAATGCCGTGTGGTACCTGATAGTCATCAGTAGGCTACCTGGTACAGAAAAGTAATGCCGTGTGGTACCTGATAGTCATCAGTAGGCTACCTGGTACAGAAAAGTAATGCCGTGTGGTACCTGATAGTCATCAGTAGGCTACCTGGTACAGAAAAGTAATGCCGTGTGGTACCTGATAGTCATCAGTAGGCTACCTGGTACAGAAAAGTAATGCCGTGTGGTACCTGATAGTCATCAGTAGGCTACCTGGTACAGAAAAGTAATGCCGTGTGGTACCTGATAGTCATCAGTAGGCTACCTGGTACAGAAAAGTAATGCCGTGTGGTACCTGATAGTCATCAGTAGGCTACCTGGTACAGAAAAGTAATGCCGTGTGGTACCTGATAGTCATCAGTAGGCTACCTGGTACAGAAAAGTAATGCCGTGTGGTACCTGATAGTCATCAGTAGGCTACCTGGTACAGAAAAGTAATGCCGTGTGGTACCTGATAGTCATCAGTAGGCTACCTGGTACAGAAAAGTAATGCCGTGTGGTACCTGATAGTCATCAGTAGGCTACCTGGTACAGAAAAGTAATGCCGTGTGGTACCTGATAGTCATCAGTAGGCTACCTGGTACAGAAAAGTAATGCCGTGTGGTACCTGATAGTCATCAGTAGGCTACCTGGTACAGAAAAGTAATGCCGTGTGGTACCTGATAGTCATCAGTAGGCTACCTGGTACAGAAAAGTAATGCCGTGTGGTACCTGATAGTCATCAGTAGGCTACCTGGTACAGAAAAGTAATGCCGTGTGGTACCTGATAGTCATCAGTAGGCTACCTGGTACAGAAAAGTAATGCCGTGTGGTACCTGATAGTCATCAGTAGGCTACCTGGTACAGAAAAGTAATGCCGTGTGGTACCTGATAGTCATCAGTAGGCTACCTGGTACAGAAAAGTAATGCCGTGTGGTACCTGATAGTCATCAGTAGGCTACCTGGTACAGAAAAGTAATGCCGTGTGGTACCTGATAGTCATCAGTAGGCTACCTGGTACAGAAAAGTAATGCCGTGTGGTACCTGATAGTCATCAGTAGGCTACCTGGTACAGAAAAGTAATGCCGTGTGGTACCTGATAGTCATCAGTAGGCTACCTGGTACAGAAAAGTAATGCCGTGTGGTACCTGATAGTCATCAGTAGGCTACCTGGTACAGAAAAGTAATGCCGTGTGGTACCTGATAGTCATCAGTAGGCTACCTGGTACAGAAAAGTAATGCCGTGTGGTACCTGATAGTCATCAGTAGGCTACCTGGTACAGAAAAGTAATGCCGTGTGGTACCTGATAGTCATCAGTAGGCTACCTGGTACAGAAAAGTAATGCCGTGTGGTACCTGATAGTCATCAGTAGGCTACCTGGTACAGAAAAGTAATGCCGTGTGGTACCTGATAGTCATCAGTAGGCTACCTGGTACAGAAAAGTAATGCCGTGTGGTACCTGATAGTCATCAGTAGGCTACCTGGTACAGAAAAGTAATGCCGTGTGGTACCTGATAGTCATCAGTAGGCTACCTGGTACAGAAAAGTAATGCCGTGTGGTACCTGATAGTCATCAGTAGGCTACCTGGTACAGAAAAGTAATGCCGTGTGGTACCTGATAGTCATCAGTAGGCTACCTGGTACAGAAAAGTAATGCCGTGTGGTACCTGATAGTCATCAGTAGGCTACCTGGTACAGAAAAGTAATGCCGTGTGGTACCTGATAGTCATCAGTAGGCTACCTGGTACAGAAAAGTAATGCCGTGTGGTACCTGATAGTCATCAGTAGGCTACCTGGTACAGAAAAGTAATGCCGTGTGGTACCTGATAGTCATCAGTAGGCTACCTGGTACAGAAAAGTAATGCCGTGTGGTACCTGATAGTCATCAGTAGGCTACCTGGTACAGAAAAGTAATGCCGTGTGGTACCTGATAGTCATCAGTAGGCTACCTGGTACAGAAAAGTAATGCCGTGTGGTACCTGATAGTCATCAGTAGGCTACCTGGTACAGAAAAGTAATGCCGTGTGGTACCTGATAGTCATCAGTAGGCTACCTGGTACAGAAAAGTAATGCCGTGTGGTACCTGATAGTCATCAGTAGGCTACCTGGTACAGAAAAGTAATGCCGTGTGGTACCTGATAGTCATCAGTAGGCTACCTGGTACAGAAAAGTAATGCCGTGTGGTACCTGATAGTCATCAGTAGGCTACCTGGTACAGAAAAGTAATGCCGTGTGGTACCTGATAGTCATCAGTAGGCTACCTGGTACAGAAAAGTAATGCCGTGTGGTACCTGATAGTCATCAGTAGGCTACCTGGTACAGAAAAGTAATGCCGTGTGGTACCTGATAGTCATCAGTAGGCTACCTGGTACAGAAAAGTAATGCCGTGTGGTACCTGATAGTCATCAGTAGGCTACCTGGTACAGAAAAGTAATGCCGTGTGGTACCTGATAGTCATCAGTAGGCTACCTGGTACAGAAAAGTAATGCCGTGTGGTACCTGATAGTCATCAGTAGGCTACCTGGTACAGAAAAGTAATGCCGTGTGGTACCTGATAGTCATCAGTAGGCTACCTGGTACAGAAAAGTAATGCCGTGTGGTACCTGATAGTCATCAGTAGGCTACCTGGTACAGAAAAGTAATGCCGTGTGGTACCTGATAGTCATCAGTAGGCTACCTGGTACAGAAAAGTAATGCCGTGTGGTACCTGATAGTCATCAGTAGGCTACCTGGTACAGAAAAGTAATGCCGTGTGGTACCTGATAGTCATCAGTAGGCTACCTGGTACAGAAAAGTAATGCCGTGTGGTACCTGATAGTCATCAGTAGGCTACCTGGTACAGAAAAGTAATGCCGTGTGGTACCTGATAGTCATCAGTAGGCTACCTGTTACAGAAAAGTAATGCCGTGTGGTACCTGATAGTCATCAGTAGGCTACCTGGTACAGAAAAGTAATGCCGTGTGGTACCTGATAGTCATCAGTAGGCTACCTGGTACAGAAAAGTAATGCCGTGTGGTACCTGATAGTCATCAGTAGGCTACCTGGTACAGAAAAGTAATGCCGTGTGGTACCTGATAGTCATCAGTAGGCTACCTGGTACAGAAAAGTAATGCCGTGTGGTACCTGATAGTCATCAGTAGGCTACCTGGTACAGAAAAGTAATGCCGTGTGGTACCTGATAGTCATCAGTAGGCTACCTGGTACAGAAAAGTAATGCCGTGTGGTACCTGATAGTCATCAGTAGGCTACCTGGTACAGAAAAGTAATGCCGTGTGGTACCTGATAGTCATCAGTAGGCTACCTGGTACAGAAAAGTAATGCCGTGTGGTACCTGATAGTCATCAGTAGGCTACCTGGTACAGAAAAGTAATGCCGTGTGGTACCTGATAGTCATCAGTAGGCTACCTGGTACAGAAAAGTAATGCCGTGTGGTACCTGATAGTCATCAGTAGGCTACCTGGTACAGAAAAGTAATGCCGTGTGGTACCTGATAGTCATCAGTAGGCTACCTGGTACAGAAAAGTAATGCCGTGTGGTACCTGATAGTCATCAGTAGGCTACCTGGTACAGAAAAGTAATGCCGTGTGGTACCTGATAGTCATCAGTAGGCTACCTGGTACAGAAAAGTAATGCCGTGTGGTACCTGATAGTCATCAGTAGGCTACCTGGTACAGAAAAGTAATGCCGTGTGGTACCTGATAGTCATCAGTAGGCTACCTGGTACAGAAAAGTAATGCCGTGTGGTACCTGATAGTCATCAGTAGGCTACCTGGTACAGAAAAGTAATGCCGTGTGGTACCTGATAGTCATCAGTAGGCTACCTGGTACAGAAAAGTAATGCCGTGTGGTACCTGATAGTCATCAGTAGGCTACCTGGTACAGAAAAGTAATGCCGTGTGGTACCTGATAGTCATCAGTAGGCTACCTGGTACAGAAAAGTAATGCCGTGTGGTACCTGATAGTCATCAGTAGGCTACCTGGTACAGAAAAGTAATGCCGTGTGGTACCTGATAGTCATCAGTAGGCTACCTGGTACAGAAAAGTAATGCCGTGTGGTACCTGATAGTCATCAGTAGGCTACCTGGTACAGAAAAGTAATGCCGTGTGGTACCTGATAGTCATCAGTAGGCTACCTGGTACAGAAAAGTAATGCCGTGTGGTACCTGATAGTCATCAGTAGGCTACCTGGTACAGAAAAGTAATGCCGTGTGGTACCTGATAGTCATCAGTAGGCTACCTGTTACAGAAAAGTAATGCCGTGTGGTACCTGATAGTCATCAGTAGGCTACCTGGTACAGAAAAGTAATGCCGTGTGGTACCTGATAGTCATCAGTAGGCTACCTGGTACAGAAAAGTAATGCCGTGTGGTACCTGATAGTCATCAGTAGGCTACCTGGTACAGAAAAGTAATGCCGTGTGGTACCTGATAGTCATCAGTAGGCTACCTGGTACAGAAAAGTAATGCCGTGTGGTACCTGATAGTCATCAGTAGGCTACCTGGTACAGAAAAGTAATGCCGTGTGGTACCTGATAGTCATCAGTAGGCTACCTGGTACAGAAAAGTAATGCCGTGTGGTACCTGATAGTCATCAGTAGGCTACCTGGTACAGAAAAGTAATGCCGTGTGGTACCTGATAGTCATCAGTAGGCTACCTGGTACAGAAAAGTAATGCCGTGTGGTACCTGATAGTCATCAGTAGGCTACCTGGTACAGAAAAGTAATGCCGTGTGGTACCTGATAGTCATCAGTAGGCTACCTGGTACAGAAAAGTAATGCCGTGTGGTACCTGATAGTCATCAGTAGGCTACCTGGTACAGAAAAGTAATGCCGTGTGGTACCTGATAGTCATCAGTAGGCTACCTGGTACAGAAAAGTAATGCCGTGTGGTACCTGATAGTCATCAGTAGGCTACCTGGTACAGAAAAGTAATGCCGTGTGGTACCTGATAGTCATCAGTAGGCTACCTGGTACAGAAAAGTAATGCCGTGTGGTACCTGATAGTCATCAGTAGGCTACCTGTTACAGAAAAGTAATGCCGTGTGGTACCTGATAGTCATCAGTAGGCTACCTGGTACAGAAAAGTAATGCCGTGTGGTACCTGATAGTCATCAGTAGGCTACCTGGTACAGAAAAGTAATGCCGTGTGGTACCTGATAGTCATCAGTAGGCTACCTGGTACAGAAAAGTAATGCCGTGTGGTACCTGATAGTCATCAGTAGGCTACCTGGTACAGAAAAGTAATGCCGTGTGGTACCTGATAGTCATCAGTAGGCTACCTGGTACAGAAAAGTAATGCCGTGTGGTACCTGATAGTCATCAGTAGGCTACCTGGTACAGAAAAGTAATGCCGTGTGGTACCTGATAGTCATCAGTAGGCTACCTGGTACAGAAAAGTAATGCCGTGTGGTACCTGATAGTCATCAGTAGGCTACCTGGTACAGAAAAGTAATGCCGTGTGGTACCTGATAGTCATCAGTAGGCTACCTGGTACAGAAAAGTAATGCCGTGTGGTACCTGATAGTCATCAGTAGGCTACCTGGTACAGAAAAGTAATGCCGTGTGGTACCTGATAGTCATCAGTAGGCTACCTGGTACAGAAAAGTAATGCCGTGTGGTACCTGATAGTCATCAGTAGGCTACCTGGTACAGAAAAGTAATGCCGTGTGGTACCTGATAGTCATCAGTAGGCTACCTGGTACAGAAAAGTAATGCCGTGTGGTACCTGATAGTCATCAGTAGGCTACCTGGTACAGAAAAGTAATGCCGTGTGGTACCTGATAGTCATCAGTAGGCTACCTGGTACAGAAAAGTAATGCCGTGTGGTACCTGATAGTCATCAGTAGGCTACCTGGTACAGAAAAGTAATGCCGTGTGGTACCTGATAGTCATCAGTAGGCTACCTGGTACAGAAAAGTAATGCCGTGTGGTACCTGATAGTCATCAGTAGGCTACCTGGTACAGAAAAGTAATGCCGTGTGGTACCTGATAGTCATCAGTAGGCTACCTGGTACAGAAAAGTAATGCCGTGTGGTACCTGATAGTCATCAGTAGGCTACCTGGTACAGAAAAGTAATGCCGTGTGGTACCTGATAGTCATCAGTAGGCTACCTGGTACAGAAAAGTAATGCCGTGTGGTACCTGATAGTCATCAGTAGGCTACCTGGTACAGAAAAGTAATGCCGTGTGGTACCTGATAGTCATCAGTAGGCTACCTGGTACAGAAAAGTAATGCCGTGTGGTACCTGATAGTCATCAGTAGGCTACCTGGTACAGAAAAGTAATGCCGTGTGGTACCTGATAGTCATCAGTAGGCTACCTGGTACAGAAAAGTAATGCCGTGTGGTACCTGATAGTCATCAGTAGGCTACCTGGTACAGAAAAGTAATGCCGTGTGGTACCTGATAGTCATCAGTAGGCTACCTGGTACAGAAAAGTAATGCCGTGTGGTACCTGATAGTCATCAGTAGGCTACCTGGTACAGAAAAGTAATGCCGTGTGGTACCTGATAGTCATCAGTAGGCTACCTGGTACAGAAAAGTAATGCCGTGTGGTACCTGATAGTCATCAGTAGGCTACCTGGTACAGAAAAGTAATGCCGTGTGGTACCTGATAGTCATCAGTAGGCTACCTGGTACAGAAAAGTAATGCCGTGTGGTACCTGATAGTCATCAGTAGGCTACCTGGTACAGAAAAGTAATGCCGTGTGGTACCTGATAGTCATCAGTAGGCTACCTGGTACAGAAAAGTAATGCCGTGTGGTACCTGATAGTCATCAGTAGGCTACCTGGTACAGAAAAGTAATGCCGTGTGGTACCTGATAGTCATCAGTAGGCTACCTGGTACAGAAAAGTAATGCCGTGTGGTACCTGATAGTCATCAGTAGGCTACCTGGTACAGAAAAGTAATGCCGTGTGGTACCTGATAGTCATCAGTAGGCTACCTGGTACAGAAAAGTAATGCCGTGTGGTACCTGATAGTCATCAGTAGGCTACCTGGTACAGAAAAGTAATGCCGTGTGGTACCTGATAGTCATCAGTAGGCTACCTGGTACAGAAAAGTAATGCCGTGTGGTACCTGATAGTCATCAGTAGGCTACCTGGTACAGAAAAGTAATGCCGTGTGGTACCTGATAGTCATCAGTAGGCTACCTGGTACAGAAAAGTAATGCCGTGTGGTACCTGATAGTCATCAGTAGGCTACCTGGTACAGAAAAGTAATGCCGTGTGGTACCTGATAGTCATCAGTAGGCTACCTGGTACAGAAAAGTAATGCCGTGTGGTACCTGATAGTCATCAGTAGGCTACCTGGTACAGAAAAGTAATGCCGTGTGGTACCTGATAGTCATCAGTAGGCTACCTGGTACAGAAAAGTAATGCCGTGTGGTACCTGATAGTCATCAGTAGGCTACCTGGTACAGAAAAGTAATGCCGTGTGGTACCTGATAGTCATCAGTAGGCTACCTGGTACAGAAAAGTAATGCCGTGTGGTACCTGATAGTCATCAGTAGGCTACCTGGTACAGAAAAGTAATGCCGTGTGGTACCTGATAGTCATCAGTAGGCTACCTGGTACAGAAAAGTAATGCCGTGTGGTACCTGATAGTCATCAGTAGGCTACCTGGTACAGAAAAGTAATGCCGTGTGGTACCTGATAGTCATCAGTAGGCTACCTGGTACAGAAAAGTAATGCCGTGTGGTACCTGATAGTCATCAGTAGGCTACCTGGTACAGAAAAGTAATGCCGTGTGGTACCTGATAGTCATCAGTAGGCTACCTGGTACAGAAAAGTAATGCCGTGTGGTACCTGATAGTCATCAGTAGGCTACCTGTTACAGAAAAGTAATGCCGTGTGGTACCTGATAGTCATCAGTAGGCTACCTGGTACAGAAAAGTAATGCCGTGTGGTACCTGATAGTCATCAGTAGGCTACCTGGTACAGAAAAGTAATGCCGTGTGGTACCTGATAGTCATCAGTAGGCTACCTGGTACAGAAAAGTAATGCCGTGTGGTACCTGATAGTCATCAGTAGGCTACCTGGTACAGAAAAGTAATGCCGTGTGGTACCTGATAGTCATCAGTAGGCTACCTGGTACAGAAAAGTAATGCCGTGTGGTACCTGATAGTCATCAGTAGGCTACCTGGTACAGAAAAGTAATGCCGTGTGGTACCTGATAGTCATCAGTAGGCTACCTGGTACAGAAAAGTAATGCCGTGTGGTACCTGATAGTCATCAGTAGGCTACCTGGTACAGAAAAGTAATGCCGTGTGGTACCTGATAGTCATCAGTAGGCTACCTGGTACAGAAAAGTAATGCCGTGTGGTACCTGATAGTCATCAGTAGGCTACCTGGTACAGAAAAGTAATGCCGTGTGGTACCTGATAGTCATCAGTAGGCTACCTGGTACAGAAAAGTAATGCCGTGTGGTACCTGATAGTCATCAGTAGGCTACCTGGTACAGAAAAGTAATGCCGTGTGGTACCTGATAGTCATCAGTAGGCTACCTGGTACAGAAAAGTAATGCCGTGTGGTACCTGATAGTCATCAGTAGGCTACCTGGTACAGAAAAGTAATGCCGTGTGGTACCTGATAGTCATCAGTAGGCTACCTGGTACAGAAAAGTAATGCCGTGTGGTACCTGATAGTCATCAGTAGGCTACCTGGTACAGAAAAGTAATGCCGTGTGGTACCTGATAGTCATCAGTAGGCTACCTGGTACAGAAAAGTAATGCCGTGTGGTACCTGATAGTCATCAGTAGGCTACCTGGTACAGAAAAGTAATGCCGTGTGGTACCTGATAGTCATCAGTAGGCTACCTGGTACAGAAAAGTAATGCCGTGTGGTACCTGATAGTCATCAGTAGGCTACCTGGTACAGAAAAGTAATGCCGTGTGGTACCTGATAGTCATCAGTAGGCTACCTGGTACAGAAAAGTAATGCCGTGTGGTACCTGATAGTCATCAGTAGGCTACCTGGTACAGAAAAGTAATGCCGTGTGGTACCTGATAGTCATCAGTAGGCTACCTGGTACAGAAAAGTAATGCCGTGTGGTACCTGATAGTCATCAGTAGGCTACCTGGTACAGAAAAGTAATGCCGTGTGGTACCTGATAGTCATCAGTAGGCTACCTGGTACAGAAAAGTAATGCCGTGTGGTACCTGATAGTCATCAGTAGGCTACCTGGTACAGAAAAGTAATGCCGTGTGGTACCTGATAGTCATCAGTAGGCTACCTGTTACAGAAAAGTAATGCCGTGTGGTACCTGATAGTCATCAGTAGGCTACCTGGTACAGAAAAGTAATGCCGTGTGGTACCTGATAGTCATCAGTAGGCTACCTGGTACAGAAAAGTAATGCCGTGTGGTACCTGATAGTCATCAGTAGGCTACCTGGTACAGAAAAGTAATGCCGTGTGGTACCTGATAGTCATCAGTAGGCTACCTGGTACAGAAAAGTAATGCCGTGTGGTACCTGATAGTCATCAGTAGGCTACCTGGTACAGAAAAGTAATGCCGTGTGGTACCTGATAGTCATCAGTAGGCTACCTGGTACAGAAAAGTAATGCCGTGTGGTACCTGATAGTCATCAGTAGGCTACCTGGTACAGAAAAGTAATGCCGTGTGGTACCTGATAGTCATCAGTAGGCTACCTGGTACAGAAAAGTAATGCCGTGTGGTACCTGATAGTCATCAGTAGGCTACCTGGTACAGAAAAGTAATGCCGTGTGGTACCTGATAGTCATCAGTAGGCTACCTGGTACAGAAAAGTAATGCCGTGTGGTACCTGATAGTCATCAGTAGGCTACCTGGTACAGAAAAGTAATGCCGTGTGGTACCTGATAGTCATCAGTAGGCTACCTGTTACAGAAAAGTAATGCCGTGTGGTACCTGATAGTCATCAGTAGGCTACCTGGTACAGAAAAGTAATGCCGTGTGGTACCTGATAGTCATCAGTAGGCTACCTGGTACAGAAAAGTAATGCCGTGTGGTACCTGATAGTCATCAGTAGGCTACCTGGTACAGAAAAGTAATGCCGTGTGGTACCTGATAGTCATCAGTAGGCTACCTGGTACAGAAAAGTAATGCCGTGTGGTACCTGATAGTCATCAGTAGGCTACCTGGTACAGAAAAGTAATGCCGTGTGGTACCTGATAGTCATCAGTAGGCTACCTGTTACAGAAAAGTAATGCCGTGTGGTACCTGATAGTCATCAGTAGGCTACCTGTTACAGAAAAGTAATGCCGTGTGGTACCTGATAGTCATCAGTAGGCTACCTGGTACAGAAAAGTAATGCCGTGTGGTACCTGATAGTCATCAGTAGGCTACCTGGTACAGAAAAGTAATGCCGTGTGGTACCTGATAGTCATCAGTAGGCTACCTGGTACAGAAAAGTAATGCCGTGTGGTACCTGATAGTCATCAGTAGGCTACCTGGTACAGAAAAGTAATGCCGTGTGGTACCTGATAGTCATCAGTAGGCTACCTGGTACAGAAAAGTAATGCCGTGTGGTACCTGATAGTCATCAGTAGGCTACCTGGTACAGAAAAGTAATGCCGTGTGGTACCTGATAGTCATCAGTAGGCTACCTGGTACAGAAAAGTAATGCCGTGTGGTACCTGATAGTCATCAGTAGGCTACCTGGTACAGAAAAGTAATGCCGTGTGGTACCTGATAGTCATCAGTAGGCTACCTGGTACAGAAAAGTAATGCCGTGTGGTACCTGATAGTCATCAGTAGGCTACCTGGTACAGAAAAGTAATGCCGTGTGGTACCTGATAGTCATCAGTAGGCTACCTGGTACAGAAAAGTAATGCCGTGTGGTACCTGATAGTCATCAGTAGGCTACCTGTTACAGAAAAGTAATGCCGTGTGGTACCTGATAGTCATCAGTAGGCTACCTGGTACAGAAAAGTAATGCCGTGTGGTACCTGATAGTCATCAGTAGGCTACCTGGTACAGAAAAGTAATGCCGTGTGGTACCTGATAGTCATCAGTAGGCTACCTGGTACAGAAAAGTAATGCCGTGTGGTACCTGATAGTCATCAGTAGGCTACCTGGTACAGAAAAGTAATGCCGTGTGGTACCTGATAGTCATCAGTAGGCTACCTGTTACAGAAAAGTAATGCCGTGTGGTACCTGATAGTCATCAGTAGGCTACCTGGTACAGAAAAGTAATGCCGTGTGGTACCTGATAGTCATCAGTAGGCTACCTGGTACAGAAAAGTAATGCCGTGTGGTACCTGATAGTCATCAGTAGGCTACCTGGTACAGAAAAGTAATGCCGTGTGGTACCTGATAGTCATCAGTAGGCTACCTGGTACAGAAAAGTAATGCCGTGTGGTACCTGATAGTCATCAGTAGGCTACCTGGTACAGAAAAGTAATGCCGTGTGGTACCTGATAGTCATCAGTAGGCTACCTGGTACAGAAAAGTAATGCCGTGTGGTACCTGATAGTCATCAGTAGGCTACCTGGTACAGAAAAGTAATGCCGTGTGGTACCTGATAGTCATCAGTAGGCTACCTGGTACAGAAAAGTAATGCCGTGTGGTACCTGATAGTCATCAGTAGGCTACCTGGTACAGAAAAGTAATGCCGTGTGGTACCTGATAGTCATCAGTAGGCTACCTGTTACAGAAAAGTAATGCCGTGTGGTACCTGATAGTCATCAGTAGGCTACCTGGTACAGAAAAGTAATGCCGTGTGGTACCTGATAGTCATCAGTAGGCTACCTGGTACAGAAAAGTAATGCCGTGTGGTACCTGATAGTCATCAGTAGGCTACCTGGTACAGAAAAGTAATGCCGTGTGGTACCTGATAGTCATCAGTAGGCTACCTGGTACAGAAAAGTAATGCCGTGTGGTACCTGATAGTCATCAGTAGGCTACCTGGTACAGAAAAGTAATGCCGTGTGGTACCTGATAGTCATCAGTAGGCTACCTGGTACAGAAAAGTAATGCCGTGTGGTACCTGATAGTCATCAGTAGGCTACCTGGTACAGAAAAGTAATGCCGTGTGGTACCTGATAGTCATCAGTAGGCTACCTGGTACAGAAAAGTAATGCCGTGTGGTACCTGATAGTCATCAGTAGGCTACCTGGTACAGAAAAGTAATGCCGTGTGGTACCTGATAGTCATCAGTAGGCTACCTGGTACAGAAAAGTAATGCCGTGTGGTACCTGATAGTCATCAGTAGGCTACCTGGTACAGAAAAGTAATGCCGTGTGGTACCTGATAGTCATCAGTAGGCTACCTGGTACAGAAAAGTAATGCCGTGTGGTACCTGATAGTCATCAGTAGGCTACCTGGTACAGAAAAGTAATGCCGTGTGGTACCTGATAGTCATCAGTAGGCTACCTGGTACAGAAAAGTAATGCCGTGTGGTACCTGATAGTCATCAGTAGGCTACCTGGTACAGAAAAGTAATGCCGTGTGGTACCTGATAGTCATCAGTAGGCTACCTGGTACAGAAAAGTAATGCCGTGTGGTACCTGATAGTCATCAGTAGGCTACCTGTTACAGAAAAGTAATGCCGTGTGGTACCTGATAGTCATCAGTAGGCTACCTGGTACAGAAAAGTAATGCCGTGTGGTACCTGATAGTCATCAGTAGGCTACCTGGTACAGAAAAGTAATGCCGTGTGGTACCTGATAGTCATCAGTAGGCTACCTGGTACAGAAAAGTAATGCCGTGTGGTACCTGATAGTCATCAGTAGGCTACCTGGTACAGAAAAGTAATGCCGTGTGGTACCTGATAGTCATCAGTAGGCTACCTGGTACAGAAAAGTAATGCCGTGTGGTACCTGATAGTCATCAGTAGGCTACCTGGTACAGAAAAGTAATGCCGTGTGGTACCTGATAGTCATCAGTAGGCTACCTGTTACAGAAAAGTAATGCCGTGTGGTACCTGATAGTCATCAGTAGGCTACCTGGTACAGAAAAGTAATGCCGTGTGGTACCTGATAGTCATCAGTAGGCTACCTGGTACAGAAAAGTAATGCCGTGTGGTACCTGATAGTCATCAGTAGGCTACCTGGTACAGAAAAGTAATGCCGTGTGGTACCTGATAGTCATCAGTAGGCTACCTGGTACAGAAAAGTAATGCCGTGTGGTACCTGATAGTCATCAGTAGGCTACCTGTTACAGAAAAGTAATGCCGTGTGGTACCTGATAGTCATCAGTAGGCTACCTGGTACAGAAAAGTAATGCCGTGTGGTACCTGATAGTCATCAGTAGGCTACCTGGTACAGAAAAGTAATGCCGTGTGGTACCTGATAGTCATCAGTAGGCTACCTGGTACAGAAAAGTAATGCCGTGTGGTACCTGATAGTCATCAGTAGGCTACCTGGTACAGAAAAGTAATGCCGTGTGGTACCTGATAGTCATCAGTAGGCTACCTGGTACAGAAAAGTAATGCCGTGTGGTACCTGATAGTCATCAGTAGGCTACCTGGTACAGAAAAGTAATGCCGTGTGGTACCTGATAGTCATCAGTAGGCTACCTGTTACAGAAAAGTAATGCCGTGTGGTACCTGATAGTCATCAGTAGGCTACCTGTTACAGAAAAGTAATGCCGTGTGGTACCTGATAGTCATCAGTAGGCTACCTGGTACAGAAAAGTAATGCCGTGTGGTACCTGATAGTCATCAGTAGGCTACCTGGTACAGAAAAGTAATGCCGTGTGGTACCTGATAGTCATCAGTAGGCTACCTGTTACAGAAAAGTAATGCCGTGTGGTACCTGATAGTCATCAGTAGGCTACCTGGTACAGAAAAGTAATGCCGTGTGGTACCTGATAGTCATCAGTAGGCTACCTGTTACAGAAAAGTAATGCCGTGTGGTACCTGATAGTCATCAGTAGGCTACCTGTTACAGAAAAGTAATGCCGTGTGGTACCTGATAGTCATCAGTAGGCTACCTGGTACAGAAAAGTAATGCCGTGTGGTACCTGATAGTCATCAGTAGGCTACCTGGTACAGAAAAGTAATGCCGTGTGGTACCTGATAGTCATCAGTAGGCTACCTGGTACAGAAAAGTAATGCCGTGTGGTACCTGATAGTCATCAGTAGGCTACCTGGTACAGAAAAGTAATGCCGTGTGGTACCTGATAGTCATCAGTAGGCTACCTGGTACAGAAAAGTAATGCCGTGTGGTACCTGATAGTCATCAGTAGGCTACCTGGTACAGAAAAGTAATGCCGTGTGGTACCTGATAGTCATCAGTAGGCTACCTGGTACAGAAAAGTAATGCCGTGTGGTACCTGATAGTCATCAGTAGGCTACCTGGTACAGAAAAGTAATGCCGTGTGGTACCTGATAGTCATCAGTAGGCTACCTGTTACAGAAAAGTAATGCATTAATATAATAATACAAAGTTCTGGAATCACAGTAGTTGAAGCGTCACATATTTGGAACGCGAGATGGCATGATGCGGAAATCTGCAGGCGAACTGTCTGACGCGGCTCACTCTCAGGAACGGTGAAGAAGAACTGTTGCGGATGCGGATGCGGATGCGGATGGCTAGTAGTTAGTCACGTCTATACACACAGTAAGTAATTTAAACGGTATTTTAGAAAATTCCGTACTGGTGCGGAAGTTTGAAGCTGCCCTGTAGTTATGAAATGCTACTGTTGAAAGTTAATAAATGCGGATGCATTCTGGTGGATCACAAAACGAGATGCACCGCATAGCTCGTGCAGTGCCTCTGGCAATGTCCCCTGACTGCGGTCAAGATGGCTAAAAGCTATCTTCCCGGGAGCATACAAAAACTGCGATGCAGATGCGGCAGTTATGTGCCAGGGGTGAGATTCAAATCCAATAGGCACTGCTGCGGTTATATGTCAACGATCCTAGCAATAAGCAGTTGCCTGCGCCTCGCAATGCCCTGGCAACACAACTTAGGCCGTCTCTTCTGTTCTGACTGCTCTCGATTCTAATTTTTCAGCTACTTTTATACTACTCCTGACGTCACAGCGGAGCGCCACAACCAATCAGCGCGCGAGTTTCAGAGGCAGGGAAAGCGATCACGTGATGCACTATCTCCCAACCCCCCCCCCCCCCCACCCCCACCCCCTCCCCCACCCTCATTCACTAAGTACGCTTATGGCTTTAGAGAAATATTTTGAAAGGAATTTGAAGGTTTAATTAAGGATTTATAACTCAGCCATTTCTGGACCGATTTTAAAGTGGTAAGAAGATTTGAAATCCTCGCTTCATTCTGGTTATGATCGATACCAAGAACGACGAGGAGAGTACAGTTTTAAGGAATTACATGTACCAATTCGGTACAAAATATGCCCTTCTCTCCAACGCTAACGCGCGTTGGTAAACAATCTCTGACGCCCGCTCATGAGCCCTAGGCGATCTCACGGACTGTCATTTTTAGAACCCTTCTTATATGGCTTTATACACGCGTACTGTTCTACCCAGGGGGCGTGCTTGGAATGTACCCCGGCCGGCCGTTCCGTACCCAGACAGACTGGGACGGTTCGTACCCGACCGATCGATCTGTGCTGCACTATCCATGGGTAAGACACTTAGCATACATCAATAGTACTCGATGACCATTGTACCGAATAACCAACTGTTTGCCTCGTTTATATTCCGTCGACATGTTTAAATTCCCATCCGTGTCTGTCGCAGACAAACCTACATGTATTTGAATATTAAGTAGATATTTACATCCGTGACATAAACCATTGGCATTCATCCATCATCACCTGACACTTCTCGCTGTTTCGATGCCCGTACAGTTTTTACCAATCAAATTTCAATTTCCATATATATTTTCTCAAAAGAGAAAGCCTTCTCAATTGTGGAAAGTGTTATGAAATAAACTCTAACATCTGATCGGATGGTACCCAACATTGCCAGTACCTGACCCATCATTGTCCACTGAGAGCACCCACGTTTTGGTCTCGGGCCTTTGAACCTGGATATACAGTGCAGTCAGTGCCTCAACATGAGTGTAGGAACGTATTTTGACCTGGCTGCACTAAACTATGTGCCAACTACATCTCAGATTAAAGATGAGCTACATTTCTTTTTTTTAAATTTGACTGGGTGCTGTTGCTGCATATACTGCGCCCAATCAAAATAGCTTCATAATATTCGCTAGAATGTTTATTAAATGGTAAAGACATACAAGTCATACAACGTGTCAGACGATTAAGATGGACTAAATTGAGTCATTCACGCTATAATTGATTATGAAGTCATACACCACGTCACGTAGTTGTTTATGACGTTATATGATGGGTGGATGAACTGGAAATGCCCATTAGACTGGGAGCGGATGGCAGCAACAGGCTCCTGTCAAATTGGCTTCAAAATATTCAACAGCTTGCTCGCGTGCGCTTCAGGAAATTAAAATTATGGGGAAACATGGTTGAAAAATGTGGATTTACCCAGGATCTAGAAACAAGAGGCCCAAGCGTCCTGTATCACCCACCCGTAATAGGCATTTCGACTAGAGAGTCCACCGCCTATAATTAGAACATTAAGGCGTTCGCCAAAATTGCAACAAGAAAAGGAAATTCTCAAAACATTTTAAATTTCTCATTGCTTTACTGTGGGAGTGTTGGTGAGCGAAAAACATCCAAGATGACCACCATTCTGCTTATCCGACAGTTTTAAAAGTGGAAAATTTGACATCTCCATAACCTAAACAAAACCAATTTCGGCTTCAAAATCCATCAAATAAAAAATTCCAATATGTCCACCAAAATGCTGAAATCGGATTGGTCGATGGCGGCCATGTTTTTAGTGTATGCCTTACGAACTTCCCGTGAACAAACTTGAATGGCCCTTAGTCCCTAATAACACTTCCCAAATTTCGACCAGATCCCTTCAGCGGTATGGGAGGAGAATGCGCTTTCGTGAAAATCAGGTTATCCAAGATGGCAGGCGAAACATTTGGCCCATCAAGTTCCCTCGAATAAAACCAAATTTCTCCTTCAAAATTCACAAAGAAAAAATTCAAATATTGTCTCCAAGACGCCGAATTCTGATTAGTCGATGGCAGCCATGATTTTTAACGTACTAACTTCTACCTACTAACTTGAATGGCCATTACTCCGTGATCATATTTCCCAAGTTTCGACTCAATCCCTTGAGCAGTTTCGGAGAAGATTTTTAAAGATGTTTCTAAACATTGACCAAAATCCCAGTCTCTCAGATGGCCACCTGCCAACTTGGCAGATCGGCCTTGTTTGAACAAACTTGGTGGTCCAAGGTTGCTTCCTGCCAAATTTGTTTACATTTCCGCCAGCGGTACTTGAGACGAAGTCAAACGAAATCAAATGAAAATATGATGGACAACGGACAGCAGATGACCGACCACGGATAGACGGACGGTCTCCCACGCCATACCATTACTACTACTACTACTACTACTACTACTACTACTACTGCTGCTGCTGCTGCTGCTGCTGCTGCTGCTGCTGCTGCTGCTGCTGCTGCTGCTGCTGCTGCTGCTGCTGCTGCTACTACTACTACTACTACTACTACTACTACTACTACTACTGGTCCGATTCCGATTTGCCTCAAATCAGAAAACACGAAGGAGTATGATCGTACACTAGGATCCCACAACTTCGGACCAAAAAATCCGGGGAATCCGAACACACGCTAAGTTACGCGTTTGCCTGAGATTTTCTGTTCATGTATAATGTTTAGAAAAACACTGCCCCATTAATGATCTGTTCTGGTCGCCGTCCTAATAACACAGGTTATGGGCCAGTACTGGACTAATACCGGCCCACATTCACCCGGTATTGCTCCGGTACCGGACCAATATCATGCACTATCAGGGGCCTAGCTTAATATGGACCCAGTCTATGAGATGTTGACAGAAATTGTAATGTTTTTTATATTCATCTCTAATTTGCTCCATAATAGGTGTTTGTGGCTTTAGGCACCTCATCATGAATACGTGTTACCATCCACTGAATCCAGACGAATACATCTCCATGCAAAATTATTTACTGCGTTGGATCTGCTTGTTGAAACGTGTTTGAACTTCGGCAGAATGAACCTTTCCAAGTTTATTTATCGATCATCTGACATCACATGACGTCATAATTAACTAAGTGACGCGTATGCTGACGTCATAATCATGACGTCATGAGGATTCCAGATAGTCCGTCTTTAATGCTTAATATTCCGACATGTTGTACGAACTGTATGTTTTTGCTATTTAGGAAACCTGCTGTTGAATAGTTTTGAAACTAATTTGACTGGGCGCTGTTGCTGCCATCATAGGCTGCAATAGCACCCAGTCAAATTAGTCTCAACGTATTCAACAGTTTACATGTATAGTTTTCTGGAAATTGATAGTCAGGGAGTTGAAAGATCGGTCGATCCCAACCCGGACGTGGTATGGGTGGATCTTAGATTGAGATGGGCTGGGCATAGCTAAACGTGGAAAGGATACCAGACCGTCGCTATTAGAATATTATCCGCCTTTGAGGAAGGCACATTTTTTCTCTCGGCACCATCGATATCGCGTCTACTGCTGATGTACATGGCCTCAGATAGCATATTAGTGGATGAGTATGATCATTAAGCCAACATCCTCATTTGTGTCTCCCGAGATCTCATTCGATACGAATTCGAGAAAACTATCTCACGGACAATGAGTGTGCATAAATTTGTGGATAGTAGGTTCAAGTTTCCCGTGAATATGGAACGGAAAGATACCGAAAGAACGGAATTTCGGCCACTAGAGTAACCCTATCCATACCGGAATTGGTTAAAACACGATGATATAAAGGCCATCGTCTTCTTTATGAAGAATCGTTAACAAAAATATAGTCCCCTCATAAATCATCTTAAAATTCAAACGGATGCACCCAGAAAATTTATGAAATGCGAACGAGAATTTGAGGACATCGCGTAAATTATGACTTATTGGATGAATCGCTGGATGGATCGTATGGATGCATGATTACTGTATTCTGCGGCTGTAGTAGTAGAAACATCCTACAGCTGCAATCACTCCTTCTTCGCTTTTGCCCATTGTGTCTTGTCCTCAGCCGAAAGCATTAGCTTCATCAGGTCCATTCTTGACTTGAGTGTACCGAGTCCTGCTTTCTTGAGGTCACCTCGTCGCACTCTTAGCAGATTTATCCAATGGCGTCCTCTCCTGGCTTTGTATTTGCTGGCTCAGAGTAGGGCGAATTCCAAGGCTCTCTGCGCTGGTGTCTCTTCTGGCATCCTTAGCACATGGCCAAACATGGACAATCGTTGCTGGGCGACTTTTACAGACAGCGGCGACGTATGGATCGTATGGATGCATCGAGAAATATCAAAAGTAACGCGATTTACAGTAAATCTGAGATATCATCATGTTCATGTTATCCGTAAAGTGGTAAAATTTGAAAAATAGTCTGCTTTTGGTTTGCAAATTGGCATTGTTCAGGACCACTGCAGAAGCCGACTAAGTGGATTAAATTTGGAAAAATAATCTCTTAATCATGGACATTTTGAACATTGAGAAATTTGAAATTGTGGGTTTGCGTGGTTTTAGCACTGCACTCGATACCTACATGTACTGAGCTGTGTAGGTTAACGACTTGCAAATGTCACAGACATTCTGGAACGGGTTATTAATGAGAGGCTGTCTAATTGAATTCTTTGCACCACTGAGACTGTGTCATCATCATCATCATCATCATCATCATCATCATCATCATCATCATCAATGACATTCCCTAATATTGTTTTCAAAACATTCTACAGATATTCTATCTTGCCTAAGCAGAGATTGTACCCTCTCACCTCATCAACTTTGTATAGGCTAAATATTCTTTTTTTTATTTTTTTTTTATTTTTCTCCGATTTTTCGAATCAATGATAAAGGTTAGAAATTGTATTTCCAGAGACACTCGTTTTGGTGAAATTTGACTCAGATAAAATCATAGTAGATTCGTAACGCAACTGCCACAGACAGACAATCCGTTTAGCTATACTAAAAGAAATTGCATAGTCTTCACACACACAACCCCCCCCCCCCCCCACTTTCCACTCCACACACCCACCCCACCCAATGCGGGAATCAAGTTTTAGCTATGCCCCGCCCATATCTAGCTAAGCTACACCCACGCTTTGTCCATGTTCGGATCAATCGATCCATGCACTCTCTGATTCTCAATTTCCGGAAAACTATACGGGTAAGCTGGTGAGAATATTTTGAAACCTATGGCAACAACAGCGCCCACAGCGCCCAGTCAAATTAGACTCAAAATATCAGCATGTTTATTGACATACAGTTTGCACAACAACGCGTAGTCCGTTATCAATTAAACGTTCGTGACGAATTTAGCTGCGTCATTCACGACATAATTGATTATAACCTCATCCTACGCGCGATGTAGTTGATTATGACGTCATATGACTGACTGAGAAAGTGGAATCCTCCATTACAGTGACCCATACGGAAATATAGGTGTATTAGTTTTAGTAATTGCTGGCTGTTTGTCGCTGCTCTTCATTAAGAGGTCTTCAATCTATGGAAGTGAGTTTAGATAGAATGGGGGAATCCGATCTATCACTCAAGTATATGTCGTCATAATCAAACATGTCACATGCTAGCTGATGTCACAATCAAAATGACGAAAAGTCTATCACTAAAGTGTACAAATTGTATGTCTTTGATTAATTTATAATTTAATAAACATTATGTTACTTATTTTGAAATTAACTGACTGGGAGCTGATGATGCCATAGGAAGCGACAGTCCCCAGTTAGGTGAGTTTCAAAATATTCAACTATGATTACCTTGAAATTTGGATTTAGTATAGGTTTCAAGGGTTCAAATTAATTCCACTACGCGTAGAAAATGGGTAGAGCTTCGGTGGGGTACGGCTAGAAATGTATTCCTCTTTTGATCAGATACGTTATTACTATAGTTACTGCGTTATTGGTACTAGCATCTTTCTCCATGAGGACGACGCAAATTGTCGTGCTGTCAACACCTTGTCCACTGGTATAGTGTAAGGAATAAAATACCAGATGGAAGTGAGAGAATCACATTTTCAAATGGACATGGATGCATATATGCACAATTAAACACATTGCCGCTGCTCTATATACGATCTAGATATGTATGTACATCCCTGGATGAGCTGACTAGTGGGGCAGATTTGGCAGGAATCTCCACACAATCACTGTTATCTTGATTTCTAAGGAATTCCTCATTTGTCATGAGTATTTTGGCTTCAACATTGTCACAGAGACAGTACATCAATCATATCCGACTGGCGGATGCTGTCAACATCGTGATGCTATCAGCCACGCTCTCACAGTAGGCCTACATCAATTGCAGTGAATCAACTATAACTAACGGTGATAACCATGAGGTTTGGTTTGTCGGTTAGACTGCTAAATATTCCGCGATATGGGGATTAATGATAGATTGACTAAGGGGATTCTGTGTACTACCCCGGAAGAACTATTCTTTTGATATTTTTCTTGCTTTTGTTCATCAACTGTACTGGCAGAAGGTTAGTTTTTATCGACCCGCTTCAGCCGTGTTATATATATATATATATATATATATATATATATATATATATATATATATATATATATATATATATATATATATATATATATATATATATATATATATATATATATATATATATATATATATATATATATATATATATATATATATATATATATATATATATATATATATATATATATATATATATATATATATATATATATATATATATATATATATATATATATATATATATATATATATATATATATATATACGAAGTTGGTTATTTTCAGTTGATTATTTTCAGTTGATTTGTCAATGGGATGTCTTTGTATCGGCATACTCTTAAACTTCTGCAGGTCCGGGTACTAATCTCGCAATTCCGTCTTTCGCCCATAGCGTTTAGTCCAGTTTTCACGACTCCCGTGACCAGTCATTATTATCAAATTTGAATTATGATATTTGCTGATGTTCCTCCCTCCCTCCCTCCCTCCCTCCCTCTCTCTCTCTCTCTCTCACTCTCCTCCCTCCCTCCTCTCTCTCTCTCTCTCTCTCTCTCTCGCTCTCTCTCTCGCTCTCTCTGAAATAGATAGACAGATAGACATCGTGGAGGTAAATTCGGACAATTAATTTGTCAAAAAATACAAATATTTTCTTTCAGAGCTATCTTATTTATTTCACATAAATATGTATATTTTATAAATTTTTCCCGTGTTTACGTTTACGATTTTTGTAGCCGCGTCACCTGAACGCGCGCCCAGCGCTAATATATATATATATATATATATATATATATATATATATATATATATATATATATATATATATATATATATATATATATATATATATATATATATATATATATATATATATATATATATATATATATATATATATATATATATATATATATATATATATATATATATATATGTAATAACTGCCAAATTCTACCTACAAGAGGGGTGTTCAACAGGCTCAGCGTGTTGTTTGCCGTTGCAAAGGTTTGCTGATGTTCCTCCCTCCCTCCCTCCCTCCCTCTCTCTCTCTCACTCTCCTCCCTCCCTCCTCTCTCTCTCTCTCTCTCTCTCTCGCTCTCTCTCTCGCTCTCTCTCTCTCTCTCCCCTCTCTCTCCACCATCTCCCTCTCGCCCCCTCCCTTCATATATATATATATATATATATATATATATATATATATATATATATATATATATATATATATATATATATATATATATATATATATATATATATATATATATAGAGAGAGAGAGAGAGAGAGAGAGAGAGAGAGAGAGAGAGAGAGAGAGAGAGAGAGAGAGAGAGAGAGAGAGAGGGGAGAGATGGTGGAGAGAGAGAGAGAGAGAGAGAGAGAGAGAGAGAGAGAGAGAGAGAGATGGAGGGAGGGGGAGGGAGGGAGGGAGGGAGGGAGGGAGGGAGGGAGGGACAGCAGCAAAGAGCAGAATTCAAATTTTATAACAATGACTGGTCACCGGAGTCGTGAGAAACTGGACTAAACGCTATGGGCGAAAGAAGGAATTGCGAGATTAGTACCCAGCCCTGCAGAAGTTTAAGAGTATGCCGATACAAAGACATCCCAATTGACAAATCAACTGAAAATAACCAGCTTCGTTCATAAACTAAAGGAGCTTGAAAACAGCGTAAAACAGCTTTCCAAAGACCGAAAACGAGTGTTACACAGAGTTGACACCCATCATGGAATAAATCCCAGTTTCCAGAAATCATGGATGCGGTACCATCCTGGAATGGAGGAATCCGGTTTTAGCTGTGACATGCCTTCTTTGCTAAGCTCCATCAACACTTCGCCCGTGTTGGGATCGATCGAGCATTAGTTTCAAAATATTAAACAGCTCACCTTATAGTTTTCTGGAAATTGATGGTCAGAGAGTTCGGTGATCGGTCGATCCCAAGACGAGCGAGGTGTGGGTGGAGTTGAGCTAAAGATGGGCGCGGCACAAATAAAACTGAAACGGTCCACTGGCTTGGATCGCTGCTAAATATATGCTAACATTGCGAAAGGTCATTTTGTATCAATTTAAAACGGTATATGTTGCTAAAAACTAAATCAAATAATCTGAAGCGTACGGAATCTTGCGAGAAGAATGAACAGTAAAACTACGAAGTCTGATAATACGGCAGATCTGTTCAAAAAGAGGTCTAATCATATAACTAGGTCTGGCGAGGCATATCATTTTATAAATAAGATAATGAAGATAAGGGATATAATGGACCTTTCCGATTTTAGCTATGCCTCGCCCATCTCTATCTAAGCCCCACCCACACCTCGCCCGTGTTGGGATCGATCGATCCCTGAACACCCTGACTATCAATTTCCAAAAAACTACACAGGTAAGCTGTTGAATATTTTGAAACTAACTTGACTGGGTGCTGTTGCTGCCTGTCGGACTTTTTGAGATTTGATGCCGGTCTATATGGAACCCTTTGTGACGTAATAATTGTGACGTCATCATACACTCGCTGAGCTGAGTATGACGTCATACGAGGTCAGATGATGGATGGATACTCTGGAAACGTGAATTATGACGACACACATTTCGAAACTGGTAACGTACGCACTAATACGCGCAACACGAACATAAACCATTAATATATAGTATCGTGAATTATTCTATCTCAGACTTGGGTAGAATTCGTTTTGCATCTATACGATTGCTTCATCAGCATAAATTTATTGTTTGAAATCCTGTTTTACTTTTATCCGGGATATAACTTATATTGTTGATGACTGGACTGATAACTAACTGTCCATGACCTCGACTAAATGGGTGGGTGGGGCGGGGGTGGCATGCCCCACCCATTTTCACTGACCGGTAAGAAGAAAAACAAGGTCAGTAAAATATTAGCATTTTATGTCAATGATCAATGATTCATTGTTTCTAACAGTCATGTTTACTTCTGACAATGCAGGAGATGGCCTCTGAGAACATCTACATTATAGAATCTTCCCGGTAAGCCCTCCCTGGACGATCTGGATTTTAGCCATCCCCTCTGAAAGTCATGCCTACTGCTGCACATTAACGTGGATGCCTGTGGTAGCGCATATTAAGCCGCATGCCAATCTTCGGGAACTGATAAATTCAGGTGACTAAATTTGGTGTATAGCCCTTTCATACAGAAGCATGTCCATTTGCAGGCCAAGAGAATATGCAATCTTTTGAGATTTTATCACAGAAATGACTGGCTCGATAATCGAGCCAGTCATTTCAGTGGTATAATTTCAAAAATAATATTCTATTGGCCTACAAATGGACATTTAATAAGCAAATATTTTGATTTTGAGAAACAAATTTAGCTATTAAAGAGTTAAATGATACGATGAAAATTATACATACATAAAACTAATCCGAGTTCTGTGACTCCACCCTATGCCGATTCTGATATGCACCCGGCACGCATCCGGCATACCAGAATCGGCATAGGGTGGAGTCACAGAACTTGGACTAATATAAAACCTGATTACTTTATGCATATATTATTTACAAACCACTCAGTCGTCATCGGTATTGTTCGAAATATATGCTATTCCTCGTACGGCACGTAAATAATCGATATTTCCGCTACATCATTCGTCTACATATTCTCACGGTAGATGTTGCGCTCGCAATACAGATTTATACCGCATTGTACAACAGGTCTGGATTTAGTTTATATGAGTACCACCCCACGGCCACATACACCAGTTGGTTGTGACAGTAACAGCAGGTTTCGTGTACGTGAATTAGACCTGAAATTACATTGGTTTGAGAATTGCAAAAGTAGGCTTATGAAAAAAGACCAGTGGTATACATTTTCACTCTTCTCATATGCTTTAGACGTCAGGCACGTAGCCAGGGGGGGGGGGGGGGGTGTCGAACGAACCACCCCACTTAACCCGAGTTCCGTGTTTCATTCAGTATAAGGGCCATATTTACCTCCAGAAATGCACGAGAAGCCATCTGAGAGCACTCAAATTGGAAAAATAGAGGGGGGCGGAGGACCCTCAGACACCTCCACCCCCACCCCCGACTTGGAACCATGTCCCACTTATCCAACAAGAACCACCACATCTACCACGCTGCCTACGCCCCTGGACGTTATTCTAATAGAGCAATAGACAAATAATATAGCCTACGGTGTGCGTGTAGGCTACATGGACAGATATTGGCGTAGATCATTCATGAATAGTATATGTGGTCGGTGCGAGGTTCAGGGATAGGCTATATCTAATTAAACATCACCACACACTTTTTGGAATACAATTATACGAATGCATATATATATAGCTTATATCTTTCCGGATTGACTAACGGTTTTACGCAGGCTGTAGGCACGCGTGTAGGATCATGTACACAAACGCATTTTTAACTGTTTCAATGTTAGTAGCAGCACACTGTGGCGTGTACGATCACAATTTACCCATGTATAGATCTATGCGCTTAAAATTAACTAAAATGCCAATTAATTATAAATCTATTAATAAAACTAATCTATTTGTTTATTTAGGTCAAGTTGGACTCGCTAACTATAGTCAGTTTGCTGGTTTACTGATCATGCGCAGTTGCTATGTCCAGTCGAACGTGATCGTTGTCGACTATAGTTCGTTGGTACCCGGTTCCGTATTGAATTACTATTGCGGAAAATTTGGAGCCAGGTACCAGTCTCCATTAACCCTTTCTGTCGTCTGTTTTGATGACCTACGAAAATGGGTTATTTTTGTCCGCTAAGACGTCAAAAAGCGTCCATATGGCATAAAGTGGGAAGGAATATGGGCTTGAGAACATTGACATACAATGGGAAAGCATAATTTCATCAAAGCTAAGTTATTTTGTGAAATATTTACGCTTTTATATGCATTTATTCGTGGCAAGCGATCGGTGTCCGCCATTTTGAAATTTACGCAAATATCGCACTAACCATCTGAACCGAAGTCGGGTGCTCGGTTGACTAGCTAGTTAACTATTTGAAGTTCAACTGGTATTCTAGTTAGCTATGTATCTGTATCTGCATCTGGAAACCCAGCCTCGATGGGCTCACCCCTATTCCGTAGGGTACGAAATGTCTATAAAGCATAGTCCTAAACACACGAATACACAAAATTTGCTCTGACTGAGTCGGATTAAATTAATTAACGTCAAATTGATTACAGAGTTTTTCATTCACACATTAAAAAAGTTAGTAACATTTATAACTTGTAGAAGAATGGGTAAATTTAGATTGTGTCTGGTTTACTTTGATTAGTGTTCATTAAGGTATTTATACAGACACAATTGCCTCAATCAATTCTGTACGTTTGAGGTGCAAGGCATAGCAGAGAAAACGTGTAGTTTTCGCAATTTTGAGAGAATTTGCTGGGGACAGCTTAATCACATCTTAAAGACCAAGTACTGTACGCACCGAGATTTGTGTTCTGATACGTGCAAATAATGCAACATATACTTACTAAAAAAATTACATTATCATATTGTCATAGGATACAGATAATTTTGTAAATACTTCGTCGAAAGTGACCATTTTCGTACCCTTTCAAAAACGAAATAGAAACGGAAGTACTAGCGTCAATAGGGGATGTGACGTCATCGGAGGGACCTGTCTTTCTCTTCTCTTTCCTCGATAAAAATTGAAATTTACTCAAATAACGTGAAGATTTCTCGGCATATTTTCCAGGCAGCATTCACTAGAATGAGTATGAACTCATATCTGAGGGAAATAGTGACTCCGGGCCTGAAGATGGCGATGATGTGCCAAATTTAGGCGTAGATCATACCAATCTGAACCGTTACCAGATTTCGAACATGCACTAGCAGACGAGTTGAACTGGCATGGACGACAGAAACGCGCGACTTCAGAACGTAGACTGATCAGTAAATTACAAACGAGTTATTGTTTTTTCTATATGAGCTAATATTGTGTTATATCTGCCGCATTAAATTATAAAGTATCTATATATAGGCTGCGTATCAGAAAATGGACAATAATTTGCACCGTTTGTTTTAGTTTTAGTCAAAACTTACAAGTTGTGATAGGACAATGGTTGCTGTTGTAGTGACAAATACAAAACCTCCATACATGCAAGGACCATGCTTCATTATTACAAACCAAAAACTAATTAATTGTTATTTACAAACAGAAAACTTGAAGCGCTGCAAACACAGCCTGGGAAGTCGCTAGCTACGCTTTGTCTCACTACAATTACTGAAAATATAGATATACTGGAGCCATACGCATGTTCACGACAGATGCTGTCCCGACGATGTCCCGCCTGGTTAATCATTTGTAGCCGAGCATACCTGAAGTCTGTGTAACCGCTTAGGCAAATCTGCGGGAGAAGTCGCCTTCAGATCCAGTATTTGAATCCCCTTGTGTACAACCGTTTATACGAAACTGGCAGAGATTGTCAGTACGTAGTAGAATGTATAGCCTATTTTGTTTCCATGATTTAAGCACAGGTGGACATGTATGTTTTTCATGCGCCTTGTACTGTCTAGAAGTGTAAATGTGTATATATGTATAATATGTTATTATGAATACATAAGATGTATAGATATATGTATCCATCATATCTACATGACAAGTCACATAAGTTCCTTAACCGGAAAAGTGACGGTTAGTTTTAAACTCAAATATTTTGACCAACAAAAGGCCATACAGGCCTTATACGTCGTAATGATTCCGTAACTAAACCGTTCCGGTCAATCCGTACCTAGCCTATTGGAGAGTCCATACCCTGCATCTGGTTGATGATGATTTGGGTGGCTAAAAGGACAGAGAGGCTGTGTCATTAAAACGGACAAAGCGGGCGTGTCATCCAACATAAATCATCATCATCATCTACGAGGCATGAAGCTGGAATAGTCCATCAAGTGTACAATCATAATTGAGATAAATACTCCGTCATGAAGCTGGAATAGTCCGTCAAGTGTACAAATTGTATGTCTGATAGATGCACTATTTAATAATCATTCTGTCGATTCTATTGAAATTTTTGAAACTAATTTGACTGTGCGCTGCCTATGGCAGAAGCAGCACTCAGTCAAATTAGTTTCAAAATATTCATCAGGTTAGCTGAGGTTACCTGTGTGGGTATGTACCTTGATAATGGTATTCTAGGGATTCAGGGTTCGATCGATTCCAGCACAGGCAAATCTTGAGTGGAGCTTACCTAAAATGGACACGGCATAGCTAGAATTGTATCTCTGTTATTGGTACCCCCACCATTATCCCCATCAGCCTTTTTTACTGTCATCATTATCGGTCACAATCAACATTGTAAGCCCCATAATTGTTACTCTCATCATGCCAATGTTGTCATCACCATCATTGTCACTCATCATCATAGTACGATAGTCATCACCATCATCACAATCATTGTGACTGCCTTCGGTCTTATCATCATCATTGTCACTCTCTTGATAGAACTTTACTATCATCCTCATCATCACCTTCATTGTCACCATCATTATTGTCAATACTAACACCGTACACGCATTGTGATTGAGCTCATAAAATTGTGATATACCGGTATTTATTTCAAGCGTTTCAAGCCGTTGCTTGGTGTGAGTATGCAACATGTGTCACTGTGTGTGTGGACACAGTAGATCATTAGGTGGTGCTTTGGACTTCGGGGGATAACAAAGGGAGTTCGGATTGGCTGCTCATAAACCAGTCAGTCATTCGTTCTCTCTTTAATTTCACCTGGGTTCACTTTCTGCAGAGACCACCACGTATCAGAAATGAGGTCGGTGCCAATGACTCGGGTGGGCGTGTGCCGTCAAGATGGTTTATCCTATTATGAAGAATCATTGATTTAAACAAAATGGATACCTCTCCGACTTCTTTCATTTTCTCTAGTATTAGGCTCAATGAGAAACGATATTACCATTGTGGCACGTTTGACCATACTTAGAGCTATTGACTTTAAACTTGGTGAGTCTTCATATTTCAGAGTGATAAATTGTACAAGGTGAGAATAATGACAAGATGCAACTTGAAATCAAGGACAAAATATAAGCCCTTGATATTAGGCCTATAATAAAGTAAAACTTGTCTAGATAGCATGGATTGGCATAGATTAGCAAATGCTTAGCGAAAGATGAAAAATGTAATGTTTATTTGCAAACCAAGATGACTATTTTTGACAATTTACCAATGATATCACTGGTTCCATAAACTAACCAGTTATTTCAGCGGTAAATTTTCTGAAATAGTCTTCTTGGTTTGCAAATAGGCATTTATGAAGAGGACTACTGGTACACAACACTATTGTAAATATTACAACATCTAGTATAGGCTATTAAGAGCACTAGATACTGGGATTGCCAGAGCGAACTGGGTCATATACATTTGCTGACCAGGATTCCAGAAGACAATTTTTGAAGATTTACCAATTTAATTACTGTTTTGGTAATCTAACCTGTCATTTCAGTGTTAAACTTTCAAAAATAGTCTTTAGTTGGTCTACAAATGGAGATTATCAAGGCAACTACAGACATGACAGAATGATGCAATGGTGACATCTAAAAAACATATTTATTCACATTGACAACAATATATATTGGGGTGAGGGAACTAAGCTATAAACAGTGTACTGGTGTGTCCATTTGCTGACCAAGACTCTAAGAGATTACATCTGAAAATTTACCACTGGAGAGACTGGTTTTGTAACCCAACCAGTGATTCCAGTGGGAAATTTTCAAAAATAGTCTTTTGATTTGTAAATGGATATTTATCAAGACCACTGCAGAAGCGCTAATGATGGAAAGGTTGATCAGCATCTAGTTTATTTATTAATCATGAGGCAATGAGCACAATACACTAATTAATACATATATTGGGATGCGTAAAATGAGTTATATTTTTAAAAATTGTTCATAATACATTGGTTGTCAATTTGGGGACCCAGATTCCAAGAATATTTTTTTTAATTTACCACCGTAATGGTTCAGTAATCTAGCCAGTCATTCCAGTGGTAAATTAAAAAAAATAATCTCTTGGTCGGCACAAAGACATTCTTCAAGATCACTTCAGATGACGTCTTTGACTGCCTAGACCATTAAAGGGGTTACTTTAGCTATTAAATTATTACTAGGCCACCGAGGTGTGGTCAGTCACAAATTATAATGCACACTTGTCAATTTGCCTTGCTAGCTAACAGTGGTAACAGGCTAGTGTTAATTTCTGTGAATGACACATGTAGGTAAAACTTTTCTCACTTTGTGACCAAGGATGCTTCACATCCACCTTGCAAATCTTATGCCGTAGTAACCATCCGCCCATCAACTTTTGTTTTCAAGCACTACTCATTAACCACTTGGCCGATTTCAACCAAATTTGGCTGGAAGGACCCTATGGTTGTAGGCTCCAGAACCACAGTTAAGAATTTTTATTCATTAATTTTTGGGGTGAAAATCTGATTTTATGAAAAATGTACCGGAAATTGTCAAAATGATAAAACATACTTTTGTAAAAACACAATCTTAGATTTTATGAAAAAAACCTATAACTGCTTGACATATTTCAACCAACTTTGGCTAGAGTGACCCTATCATGGTGGAATCCAGAACTTCTATTCTGAATTTTGATTGATCAATTTTTTGGGTGTCTTAGATTTTCCAAAAATTATCCATCGTGTCTCTTTAAATGCAAATGGTTCAAATGCTAATGGTCCAGGTCGGCGCCACAGCTCCTTGAGCCTCTTGTTTTTTAATTCTGGGTGTGGTGTGGACTATTGGTGAAGCATGGTGTGTGTGCGCGCGTGTTGAAGGGGGTTGGGTGGGGGCTGTGGATTGTTGGTTGTTACGCCTACTCTTCCTGGCAGCAACCAATTTTATTAGGAAATCTGTTGAATATTTTGAAAATAGTTTTACTGGAACCTGTTGCTGCAACAGCTACCAGTCAAACATTTTTCTAAATATTCAATAAGTTTAAATTCTGTTGTAACTAATAGGTCACAATGCATAATTATGCCCCTCCCCTCCCTTAACACCCTCATTGTTCACACAGCGCTCGTGTCTCTGCTGCAAATGACTCAGACGATTGACCTAAATTACGGGTTTGAACTAGATAGACGAGCTAGACAGCTGTTTATAATTCTTGATGTCGTGATTTGACGTTACCTGGCCTTATATTTAGACAAAGGGCGTAAGTAGTAGTAGGCTAAGTAGTATTTTTTGTTTCTTGCGGTTTTTGTTGGGGGTGGGGGAGGGGGGGGGGAGGGGCTGTCTATGTGTAGGCCTAATTGGGGTGCACATTTTTTCATAATTAATCCATAAAAGCATTCCAAGTTGTAACCAGCCAGTATAGATATTTGTGCTTCTCGAAAACAATCTGCGCCGAAATGCAGAGAGCAGACGACGGCTGTTGTACTGCGCCATCTTTGGGTTCGCGGAAATCGGCTCTCTTTGTGTGTAATTTACCACTACATCGTAGCCTATAAATTTTATTTGTTCGTGAAAATATGCAGCGAAATTCCATTTGTTTTGTTTTCAGTATTACCGCAGCTATAAGCCACACAACGGTTGGGCATATTTGACAACAATCTGCGATCGCGCAACAGGGTCACAATGACTTATTCGCACTGTCGAGGCGCACGATAACGATATGTCCCTCCGATGACGTCATACGATATAGAGCTTTTCTATTTCGTTTTTTTCGAGGACAACACAGAATTGCAAAATACAACGTAAAACAGTAATATTTTAAAATAAAACATTTTATTATATTATTTATTGCACAATCTTGTATATTAAACCTACTTTTGCTACCGTTGTGCTTGGTCTTTAATGTTCAATCTGGATATCATCATTGTATGATCAAGTATCAGCTGAGTTGTATTTTCGGGATCAGCTAATAACGTATTGATGATAACTGGGTCGTTTGGTGGTGAGAATAGTCTTCAAATATGGTTTTCTTGACTCCTCCAATGCTGTACATATTGTGATGAAGTGATTCCTGTCTTCAGGTGCTGAATGGCAAAGCAAACACTTGTCAGAGACAGCATATTGATTGAAACGGGCACGATTTGCTTGCAAGATGTATGAGCCAGTCAGAATCTTTGCCTTTATTACTGCTCGTCTAACATCCCTGGTTGTGTTGTCAAGTGAGTTCCAACAGTGGTGAACGTTGTTTACAGTGCATACATTGCATTTAAGTATTTTGTTGATGTCTTCATGACAGTCTTCTTTCCAGACATTGTGTACAGCACAGTTGATGTGCTTCTCTACTTGCACCTTCCACGCTAACTTTGCAGGCATGCTGTTAATTAGTTGGTAGACACTTGGGAGCTGATACTTATGAAGCTTTTCTTGGCATTTCATAAACCAACTATTGCTCTTAATATTATTTACAGCAAGTTGTCTGGCTGCTATCTGGAATTCTACAGTATCGTCATTTCTGAGGATGTTTGATTTAAACCAGGTTTATTTTTTATTTCTTAGTCTATGTGGGAGCACAATAAGACATGTCTTATGAGCTACGTGGCTCCCACTTACATACACATATATTACATTAAATAAATCAAGAGGCGAATAATAATATTATTCGCCTCTGAGGATGGTTCCTAGTAGTTTTAGTTTTCTGGAGTCTAGTTCTGCTTGGATGGGTCTTATTCCTAGTAGGCATAGTGTTGCTGACGATGTTGTATTCTTTGGAAGGGACTGTAATTGTTTAAGAATTGACAGTTGGAATAGTTCCAATGCACTAATCTCAGCCTTTGTCATCTGAGTGACCTCTAGACCAAACAGTAATATTGGAAGACAGTAGATTTTCCATATATGCGCTGAAGTTAACGGGGAAAGTCCACCATTTCCATGAAGTCCAGCTCCCATCAGCTAATAGACTGTTTTTCGTGTTGCTTGAATGCGTTTTTCTACATTGCCTTACCCATTTGTTGACCGTTCTATACCTAAGTGAGTTTCACATTTAGGTTCAAAGATCTGTCTGTGTCCTAGATAAATAACTGGAGCAGATTTAGTTCGCTTGTTTAGAGAAATCAATGCACTTTTTCAGGGTTTATAGTGTAACGCTCTTGAAGTGTGTATTGCTGAACTATGTTTAGGAGCTCCTGTAGGTGATCAGTGTCCTGAGCTAATAGCTAATGTTGGTGCACTGCAGCTAATGTGCCCAATTTTAGCACCAATATTCACATCTTCAATTATTTTGAGAAGGTTGTTATTGAAGAGTTTGTAATGGATTGTTGAGAGAATTCCACCTTGGCGTACTCCTTGGCATATCACAAATGGGTCTGAGAGGGTTCTATATTTATCTTGACGGACGATTGAGCATCAGTATATATCTCGTTGATGGTTCGTCATAATGATCCTTCAATTCCAATGTTGTAGATCTTTCGGAGTAAGGACGCATGCCACACTACATCAAATGCTTTGCAAGCATCTAAGGTTACCATACTGAGCTGCTGATGATTGTCTTTAGCTCCACTTATCACTTCTGAAATAATAAGTGCTGTGTTTACTGATGATGATCTTTCAGTGAAACCTCTTTGGAGCTTTGACTGAACATTATCATGCTGTTGCTTTGTCCGTTGTAAAATGACTTTTTCCAAGATCTTGCCTACAATTGAAAGGACTGTTAGTCCCCTGTAGTTGCTAGGCTGCTTATCATCTTTACCCTTCTTTAATACTGGAGTTAGGATTTCTTGCTTCATATCAGATGGAATGTATCCTGTACTGATTATATAGTTTATTAGTTTTACGAGATGATGTGTTACCACAGTTGGTGCATGCTTTAAGTGTTCTGCTGTTAGCCCATGCGGGTCTGCTGATTTGTTATTCTTAAATTCTGCAATGATCTTTCGTATCTCTGCTTCAGTTATTGATTCACATTCTGTCCCAGTAGTATGATTGCTACACACGTCTTCAATTATCTGAACATCAAGTTCAACAATTCTCTTGTGCTCTTCATTGAAGGATTGGTCTACCTTGGGGATGGCGAGTGAACCAAAATGGTTCTTGAATCCGCTCAAGATGCCAGCATCATCATTGCATATTTCACCATCAATGATTTAATTAGCTTCCCTCTTTGACGAGTTATGCGCTGCTTTGCTATCAAAATGAAAAATGTTTGCTTATTATTTTCATGAGCCTCCATGATCCTGTTATGCAATGATGTTCTCGTTTCACTGTTTAGTAGTCGCATTGCTTGTCTCAGCTTCTGATGGGCTTCTTTACGGTTAAAGTAAATGGTTATGATTAGGAGTTGAACTTGACCATAGTCTACGCAAAATATATTTTCGAGAACACACTGTATAGTCGGTGTGAGTTGAAGGGTTACATACAAATGTTCACTATACTACAGTACAGCTTAGAAATAACTTAAAACATACCGTTTAATATTTGGAATATAATTGGATTCCAACCCAATTATGTTCAAAATATTCGACAGAATTATAACGTTTCTTACAGTATTAACTAACATGTTTCTGTTTTTGCTTGGGAAGCATGAAAAGTCATTTATGAGCTGCACCGTACGTAAAGACGATGCGCTTGCGCTCTCTAAACATCGACCTGGTTCACCTACTTATTTAAAATTTGTTTATTCACTGAAGTTTTGCTTTTTCACAACATTGAAATATTTATGTAGGCTACTTCCATCACGGAAGAAGTTTTGGAAACTATCGATGTGGCCGTAGTGGTGGTGGTTGTCACAGGCGTGAGCCCACCCACCACCCTTCCCACCCCACCCCACCCACCAACCCCCCACCCCACACACACACCACTTTGTTGAATTTAACGTGTTAATTCATGTCTCTGTCTCATGCAAACACCTTGTTAAAATATATAGCATATAGGTAAACAATCACGGCCAAATCATGGAAAGGGACACTCCTGGAACTCACTTAAGACACACAATTTTGCTTTCATCATTTTCAGAAACGATTGTAACTGTACTCTGTAGCCTACATCTTCTTTAAGATATGAATATAATTGCACTATTTTAGCAAAATTGTAGATTGCATTTACGCATGGTAGCTGTCCCACGGGGGGGGGGGGGGGGGGCTACCACATACAGCCATCCTCTCTCACACAACTCATCACACTCACACCCATTCATCTCCGATATTTACAAATCTGGATGTTTTCAAGGATGGCATTATTGGATCCGCAATTAGGCCTACTACTGTTAGTCCATAACGACTATTTGTCCCATACATTGAAATATTGCCGACTGTGTTCATTATTTACTGCCCAATGTTTACTGGCTGTAGCCTATGCCTATTAATATGCGAATATAGTTTCTAATAGAGTTTCAAGAATTAGAATTTTTTGATTTCTTGAAGAATTAGCTTCAACCTGGGATAAATTTTGTTATGGTATGTGAAATTACTTAGAAATATGTGAATTCATGGTTCAACGGGTTAAACCCTAACTATCAATCGGTCTCTTCAGGCCACCAACGGCAAACAACACGCTGAGCTTGTTGAACACCCCTCTTGTAGGTAGAATTTGGCAGTTATTACATATATATATATATATATATATATATATATATATATATATATATATATATATATATATATATATATATATATATATATATATATATATATATATATATATATATATATATATATATATTAGGGCTGGGCGCGCGTTCAGGTGACGCGGCTACAAAAATCGTAAACGTAAACACGGGGAAAATTTATAAAATATACATATTTATGTGAAATAAATAAGATAGCTCTGAAAGAAAATATTTGTATTTTTTGACAAATTAATTGTCCGAATTTACCTCCACGATGTCTATCTGTCTATCTATTTCCCAATAAACCCTTTAACACTTAAGCCACGGCTCAAAACACGGCTGCTCTCGTGATTTTGAGAAATGTCAATTTGCAGACCAAGAGGAGACAGGTTTTGTCTTTTTAATGTTACCACTGCATGACTAACCGAGCCAGCCATTGCTACTGTAAATTTTCAAAAAAGTCATCTCTTGGTCTGCTCATGGGGATTTTTATGAGAAAATTCAAATTTTCTTGAATAACTGTGAGTGTCAACGGGGTTAACGTAGCAGCGACATCCCCACACAGGTATTCCTTTGAATAACCAACATTCCTTGTCAGATCACATAGGTGTGAATTACTGGTGAGTGTTCAAGCGTGATCTTATCAACACAGATTATCACTTTGAATGCCGTAACGTATGGCACTTATCTAAGCTCACAGTTGGCTGATTGTCCTGGTCAGCTCATTAATGGCCAAGCCGACCAAAACGGTCTCTATAGTCCTCTCGAGAAATATGCCATTATTGAAGGTCATTTGCATGTCGAGAGAAGACTATTTTTTGTAAATTTATCGCTGCAGTGACTAACTCCGCAAGCGAGCCAGTCATCCCCAGTGGTAAATTTTCAAAAAGTTGTCTTATCTTTGTCCGCAAATAGACATTCGGTAATGTCAGATTTCGATTTTTCTTAGCCAATCTTGACCATCAAAGGGTGAATGACTTCTTGCTTGATGTTGATTTGTTCCGAACATGGGCCAAATACGATTTTTTGGGTCAAAAGTCGGTAAACAAGCTTGTGTCAACTTAACATTATAATGGTCAGGCCGGCCATAATGGCCTCTACAATTGTCTCTTTGCATTTCAATTTAGATAAAGAGAAGATTAGTTTGATAAATTTACCACTGCAATGAGTGGGCTCGTTAGCCGAGCCACTCATTTCAGTGGTAATGTTTAAAAAAGAAATTTCTACTGGCATGCAACTGGCCCCTGGTCAAGGAGAAGTTAGGATTTTCATTTTCGTTTTAATGTCAAAGCAAACCTAAACATCATAAACATCATCTAATGGGATTGAGAAATGTTCATTTGAATGACATGAAAATGCTTTTTTTGTAAATTCCAGGGAAGATTTTACAAAATAGTCTTCTCTTGATCTGCAAACAGACTTTAACGGAGCGCAAAAATTTAATATTTATTATTTTAAA
The DNA here is from genome assembly GCA_034401795.1 of Chaetoderma sp. LZ-2023a. Lineage (NCBI taxonomy): Eukaryota > Metazoa > Mollusca > Caudofoveata > Chaetodermatida > Chaetodermatidae > Chaetoderma > Chaetoderma sp. LZ-2023a. The sequence continues at coordinate 127,060,303 of CM067369.1, forward strand.
TCAAAATGAGTATCGCTTTGAGCGCTTAGAGGCTGTATTATATGCATCTATAAATATTTTCTGGAAATAAGTTGAATTCTACTGAATGTATGTTCAGCAAATATTTAGGTGAGTATGTCAAAGTCATTGCAAGATTGAACTGCACGACGACGACAGATGTCAACATTGTTCTCAAAGTAACCCCGCAATGTGGTAATTTAAGTGAATCATGAACAGGGAACAGTATAAAACAGCATGTACGTCACTATTCGATGACGCAGGTACATTAACCTTTGTATAAATCAAATTTAGACTCTCGTAATATGTTGATTAACGCGAACCTGTAGTGCGTCACTTTAATGGGCTATTTGGTTCGCAGTAACCCACACAGACACATTAGGCCAATTAAGTTATAACTTTGTGCTATCGAATATATTTACTGCAACCAATATGCTCTGTTTATCGTCTTGAAAATGGTTTTGCTGAAAATCAGTGCTACAATTGCCAGCAAACCAAAAACTTCCAGTTAAAATTGTTTTACAAATATTAAACAGGTTCTAATTTGGGCGTCATTGGGCACGTTTGGTAAATCTGGACGAAATATGTGCAAAATATTGACATGGCTTCCGTAAATGCGAGTACTTTTGTCCGTAATTCGCGGTTATTTTACTGCAAAACGACATGCATTTTGCTTACAAAAATATGAACATATATCGCGGTTGTCTCTCTTGAAGCTGTTATAGAAAATGGACTATGGCAGCAACAGCGTCCAGTCAAATTAGTTTTAAAATATTCAACAGCATATTTAGTAAATAGTAAAGAGATAGACCCTAATATTCGTACAGCAACGCTTAGGAGCCATTCCAGCAAAATATTCACAATTAGAAAAAATCGTGTTTTGAATGGGATTTTCGTTAAAAGCACATCATCGTGTTCCAAGTGGTATATACGGCTAGGTCTAACGACGCTGAACTCGGACATATGATGATGATTACTGTATTCTGTGGATGTAGTAGTAGAAACATCACACAGCTGCAATAAGTCCTTCGCTTTTGCCCACTGTGTCTTGTCCTCAGCCGACATCCTTAGCTTCCTCAGGTCCATTCTTGACTTCAGTGTACCGAGTCCTGCTTTCTTGAGGTCAAATCGTAGCACGCTTAGCAGATTTATGCAATGACGTCCACCCCTGCCTTTGTATTTGCTGGCTCCGAGTAGGGCGAATTTCAAGGCTCTCTGTGCTGGTGTGTCTTCTGGGGTGGAAGGGGGCGGCGGGGTTGATATTGTGCAACTTTCCTGCACGGATTTCAATGCAGCAGCCGGTGAGCCGATTGATGTCTCAAACTCTACAGACTTCACTGCCTTGACTTGTACTCTCAGCCTGGTGTCTGCAAGCAGTAGTCTCACTAGTCGTAGCTCATCTTCATTGCAATTGACCTGGCGTAGAGTACATCTAGGATCTTTGAGCTTTTAATTGTGTCGAAGGCTCATTTTGTGGAAACCCCAGTGTTTGGACATGACTACCGACACAGGCATGCGTTTAGCCCATACAATGTCTGCGAAGCTGCGTTCACGTTTGAAGCCAATTTGACATGATCCGCTGAAGTCATTGATCCGGTCTCGGATGCGGCATAGAGTAACATTGGATATAATTTTCCGTATGCTGTTGAGGAGCACAAACGGACATATATACTTTTGCATATCTGTAACATATATTTAGCGAGATAGGATGCTCTGAATATACATAATCTGGTAAAAATGGGATGTCCGCAGGCTTGATGCAATATGTACAGAGCACAGCATTTTATTCATCGCGTCATTTTAGTTAATTAGCTTGGTAGAGTCAGTTCAGGGGAAGCATGGCAAAATGCGATTCCAAAGTGGAAACAGTAAGGGTAATAATAAAAATATTGGGCACATTTTTCAAATGTCTGCAAAAACCATATGAATTACGTTATGGACCTTGCTTTATTCACACTGACATAATAATAGGGAAAGGGGCATAGAAATATAGTATTTTTGTTTCGGTAACTACGTACCACCAGGTACAAAAAGTCCCTTAGTGGTTTGAAACTAATAAACACACAGAAATGCCAACAGAAATGCCAAAGTAAAAAAGTCCAAATTTGAAGTCAATTACGTTACATGGGTCTGGCCACCAGCCACGAGCCAATTTTGATTATGTGCGTTACATTGCAACCTCTTGTATATACAAGTACACATATTGATGCAAGGCATCAATGGTAAATAGCGTACCCGGAGGTTATTATAATTCTGAGAATAAACTCAACTGTTTCATGAAAAAATGAAGTTATATAAAGGCATACAATAAACACAAAAGAAGGACTATTTCTTGCAAAAAGATATGGGCAGTATTAGCTATGGGCTAGGAAAAGCAGCTTATATTTTTGGTCAGTCCAACAATTTTTCCATCCATCCTTTTTCTCCAGGCCAAACTCCTTAACAGAGAGAGGAACAGACAAAATTAAGAGCAGCCAGTGATGAGAAAATTGCACTACTGCATCAACAGAGTGTAACAGATCAAATTTGGGTTATTAGGTATCAACAACTTGTAAAGATAAAGAAATCAACAGAGCTGGCAACCCAGTCAGTAGAAAATCAGTGCAAGAAGCAGTACAGACCCTGACATCCATTCAAACATATTAAAGAAAACCTGTAAAGAATATTTTAAACCTAAATCTTGATACCTTCTTAAACAGACCTGAAGAGCTTATTACCCGGAAATATATTGGTGAAATATACACTGCAATGCTAGTGAAATGCACAAAGCAAGTAAATTTTTGATGCAATACAGGACCCCGATCTGTACCGACAGATAACCTTTTCAACAAAGTTAAGTGGCCAGGATAGAACCAATACTGTGAACGTAGTTTTCGCCAACGAAAATGATAGAGTAGAAAACATTTTGACTGAAAACCCAGTGGGAAACATCGTGATCTGTTTCATTTAGCTATCATATCTATGTCACCTATTAAACGATATCTTTACTGGAAACAGTGACAAACTATTAAATCAAATATTTTTGCCAGACAAAAAGGTCAAAATAGGCCTCAGCCGTTGTAATGATGACGATCTTGTTGACCATATGTGCAAATGTTATGGTATTAGCCTGATAAGTCAGGTTCTACCAGTACACACGGCTATATATATATGGGATATATAGAAATATTTTCACATTACTATAATAAATATTTGGTGGTAGAATTATTACAATATTTCGCACAGAACGAGAACATAGTGAGTTCTACATGGCCTTATGTTCGAAAACTGGCTAAAAGGCATGTAGCGATATTCTGGTACCGAATATAGTACATTGTTGGAATTTGACAATGGTGTGCCACTACTAAATTGCATATGACGAAATTACAGTATAGTAAACAAAAACCTTTGATACTTTATTAGCGTATTCATATACGTATCTAACCATATGGGTGAACTTCTGGGGTCGAACCTATTGCAAACAGTGTGGTACAGAAAATCGTTGATCTGACAGAATTTGCGCCAATTTTCGGTATTGAATTGTGTATTATGAAATTACGTTCCTGTAGAATTTTTTTAAATTCGGAATACAACTAGCATATTTCCTATAAGTATTTGTGGGTGAAATTCTGGAGGCGAACGTATTGCAATGAAAACCATGAATTATCCTAAGTTTGAGTTTATTTACGTTACGAAATTTTTTAATTTCACTACGTCGTAGGCTTATGCCTATACCAATCTAAACATATGGGTATTCTGGGCCGAACCCATTATGAGCAATATGTCAGGACATATCGACACCTATCTGAATGTGGTGAATGTGAACCAACCATATTACAATGGGGCCATATGGCGAATATGTACCAGCATATTACCAAATTACTTGATGGTAGAATCGTGCAAAAGCACAGCTATATGTAACAAAATTGATTACAAACTGAGATTCTAATACTGAATATAGTAAATTGTTGGCATTTGACAACTGTCCGTGACTACTAAATTGAATATTACGAAATTACTACGTGGTAGAAATCTCAAGATTCATTGGCGTATTCATATCCCTATCTAACCATATGGGTGAAATTATGTAGCCACACATATTGCAGACGGTAGGGTATTGAAAACTACAGATCTGCCAACATTGGACCAAATGTATGCGATGAAATTGCATACTACGAAAATACTTCACGTTCGAATTCTTTTAAATTCCCAATGTAACTAGCATATTCAAACTCCTATACGTCTATGTGAGCGAAGTTCTGGAACCGACCATATTATGGAAAGTAGGGTACCGAAAACCACGAATACACCATCATTTAAGCTAAATTTTGCGTATTAAAATTACTTCATCTAGAATTTGTTAGATTCGGAATATAACTAGCTAGTCTATATATACGCTGAATAATGAATTTCCAGACTTCCAATTTCAAGGTAACTATACAGGTAAGCTGATGACTATTTTGAAACTAATTTGACTGGGTGCAACTAAAACCATGAATCGGCCTAAATTTGAGCCGAAATTATTTCATGGTAGATAGTTTTAAATCTCACTACTCCGTAAGCGTATGCCTATACCTATCTAAACATATGGGTGACATTCTGGGGCCGAACCCTTTATGAGCGATATGCCAGGACATACCGACACCTATCTGAATGTGGTGAATGTGAACCAACCATATTATAATGGGGCCATATGGCGAATATGTAACTACCTACGATGAGATTACTTGATGGTAGAATTGTGCAACAGCACTAGCTCATATTGAGTTATATACATCCATATATTAAAAAAATTATTACAAATCGAGAACAGACATTCTGATACCGAATATAGTAAATTGTTGGCATTTGATAACTGTCCGTGGCTACTAAATTGAATATTCCGAAATTACTACATGGTAGAAAACTCAAGATTCATTAGCGTGTTCATATCGCTCTCTAACCATATCGGTGAAATTATGTGGCCAAACCTATTGCAGACAGGTAATAGTAGGCATTGAAAACCCGCAGATCTGCCAAAATTGAAACGAATTTACGCGATGAAATCCTATACCACGAAATTACTTCAAGGTCGAATTTTGTTAGATTCCCAATATAACTATCGTATTCAAATCCCTCTACGTCTATGTGAGCGAAGTTCTGGAGCCGACCATATTACATACAGACAGTAGAACACCGAAAAGCATGGAAACTCCAACATTTAAGCCAATTTTTGCCTAATAAAATTATTTCATCTAGAATTTGTTAGATTCGGAATATACCTAGTATATTAAGGCTCAAGTCTATGTAGGTGAAATTATGGGGCTAAACATACTACAGACAATAGGGCACTGAAAACTGTGAATCACCGGAGATTTAGCTAATTTTCGGTATGAAATTGTGCCCTACGAAATTACTTGATGGTAAAAAATGTTTTAACCTCAATCCATTAATTCACTAGCGTATTGATATACCTATCTAACCATATGGTTGAAATTCTGTGGCCGAATTTCCTGTAGACCTTCTTAACTTAGCACATGCATAGGCCTACACTTTCGGTTGATTTCTGTATTCAACAATCTGCTACAATATTATTGACAGCAGTTTTGACTGAAAATTTGGAACATTGGTAGTCTATAAATACTGCTACATAATTGCATTGGCCCTACATGGATTTATTCCCATGGATGGATTAAAGACAAAAGGATACTACTGATAATCACACATCCATTATTCATTCGTATCCCGCGAGTTCTCTTTCGATACTAGATCGAGGAATGTATCTCGTATGTAGGGGCCTATTGAGTAGCCATTGACGTAGCGATTTCACGATCCAGTGTTGCGTTTACAGTCTGCTATGGAGATAGACTGGGTCCCGGTCTGTCTGGTATCCGAAGTTGAGTCTGTCTAACAGTCTAGTCGTTGTGATAACGTAAGAAGATGCCCGGTCATTACATTAGAGGTGTAGTTTCGAAGAAGCCAAGCCTTTATTTTTAGATGGATCTATTATTGTTAGCGAACTCTGTCTACTTTTTCGCCCTCTACAATATTATTATGGCGGTTTTTCTTTTGAAATTTACCACACACATAGTACGCCTCAAGACTGTCTGTAACAAGTCTGTAATTTTCACCCTATCTCGAATGCAACAAATGTGAATCATACTATAACACAATACGGGAAAGGTTAAACAGACATAGTACATCATCGTCGTCCTCATAATTTATTAACCCTGTATTACCTAAATTGAGTCAAGAATATGAAAAAAAATATTTTGTTATTGAGTGCAGGCCAATAGACGACTGTTTTGAAGAGTTACTATTGGAATGACTGGCTCAATTATCGTGCCAGTCATTTCAGTGGTGAATTTTCAAAAACGATCTCTTGACCTGCAAATTAACATCCTCAAGATCACTGTAGAGGCCGGTTTTTGCGGCCTCCTCATGAAAGGGTTAAAATACATTAAGAGAAGATGATAGGCTTACATGGGCAGTCGTTGTCGTTGCAATACTTAATACAGGTCCATGATAGCAACAAGTATCTGGGTAGGGTGGGGTGGGCTACAAGTCAAAGTATTGAAAAGATATTCGTATAGTTGTCTTTATCTGAGATATTGAAATTTCGGTGTTAAACATTCTAAAGGATTTTGTTAGAAAAACACACAATTCTGCCCAAGTAAGTCACATCTTGGTGGCGGTTGCTTGAAATGACTTCCATAGGCCTAACGTTAGTCAATCGGTCACTGAATCCGGATGGTATATTAATTAATACATTAATACCGCACTCGTGTTGATATCGATGGATCTCTGAGCTTCTTGACTATCAATTTCCAGAAAACTATACCGGTAAGGTGTTGACTATTTAGAAACCAATTTGACTGGGTGCTGTTGCTGCTTGTGGCAGTAACATCGTCCAGTCAAATTAGTTTCAAAGTATTCAACAGCATGTTTTGTAAATAGCAAAGACATACAATTCGTACAACGTGTCGGATTATTAAGTATTTAAGACGGACTAAATTGAGTCAGTCATGACGTCATGATTATGACGTCATCCTATACGTCACGTCGTTGATTATGACGTAATATGATCGATAGACAACATGAAAATGTCCATTAGCAAGTGGTATTAATTATCTTCCCTCCGTTAGAGGACGAGTACATTGTATTCAGGGCAACAATCTATGATTGGCCTTGTTAAAATATGTGACCTATAAATATGGGTGGTCTCTTAATACAAGTGGTCCATATTGTGTGTGCCACGCATTACCAAGTGGTATTAGCCATGTAATGCTCAATTTGCTCATGATAATTTCAATAGAGAGATCCATTTCTACGTATGCCACGCATATTTCTAGCTAAGCTCCACCCCTTTTTGCGTGTTGGAATCGATGTATATATATAGTTACCTTGAAATTGGAAATCTGGGAATTCATTATTCAGCATATATATATATATATATACACCCACGCGCTGAATAATGAATTCCCAGACTTCCAATTTCAAGGTAACTATACAGGTAAGCTGATGACTATTTTGAAACTAATTTGACTGGGTGCTTTTAAAGGTTTGCTGCCTCGGGCCGCAACAACGCCAGGTCAAATTAGTTTCAAAATAATCAACACGATGTTGATTAAACAGTAAAGACATACAATTCGTTCACTTGCCGGACTATTCAATGTTCATGACTCATGAGCTCGATACGCCATTCATTTACACATTTTCGATTGTGACGTCTGCCTGTATATGAAGTAATTGATTATGACGTCATATCCTTCGGTTACAGATCGAACCCAGCCATTATCATAGAAAATGACTGTTGAATAAATAGCACAGACATACAATTCGAACAGCGTCTAGTCAAATTAGTTTCAAAATATTCAACAGCATGTTGATTAAATAGTAAAGACGTGCAATTCGCTTACTTGACTGGCTATTCAATGTTCCTGGTGGAGCTAGATACATCATTCATTACACATTTTGATTGTGACATCCAGCTACATCTGACCTAAATAATTATGGCGCCATATACAGAAAAATCCATTATCATAGAAAATGTCCTGTGTCTAATTGCCGTCCAAGAGACTATTGTGGTTTTTCTTTTGCAATTTACTACTGGAATTATAGGATCGGATATCCAACCAGTCATTCCAGTGGTAAACTTTCAAAACAAGTTCTCCGGTGAGTAGCTAATGCAAATGGACATTTCTCACGATCACCGCAAGTAGCCATTTGTGGTCAGTTTGATAGAGTGCTAAAGTGGACATATAAGTTCCGTTGGCTGTTTATTAAACTATTTAAGCGGTCATCGCCGCGCAAACTCTATTACAGTCGGACCAGAACAAATAAGAGAATTCGCTATGAATCACGTGCATGAAGATAATAATCATGAGATATCCAGCAATCTAAAAATAGAGCCGTGTCTTCGCACCGAGAATTATTAGATCTCGTATCGATGGAGATCTCGCGAGACACAGCCCCACAATCCCCTGCGCGAAATGTCCGCGCCCATAGGCAATTCTAGCCAGCAATAAATAGAAGCGTGAAGCGGGCACGCAATAAAACAGCATATAAGATTTTCATCTTCTCTGATCTTTCGTTTGCTATCAGATAATATGTGTCATTCAGTTAATTACGTTACAGTGAATTGTGTTACGCTATTTTCTGGCTATGTTTACTGAAGTTCGGGAGGTGGTAGCACCCAATGGAAGTGAGGTAACTGATGTTAGGCATTCGTCCATCAAACTAGAAGGGTGATTTATTAACTATACACCTGTGCAAAAGTTAAGCACCACCCTATTTTTACGCACATGCGAGGGTATATTCATGTGCTATGAAGAAAGCAATAGCATAAATATTTATGTACCCATCCATCTTAGTGCAAGAGGTAATAATGCAACTAGAGGAATGCTGATTATGATGGTGGGGAAACACTGTATGTTTTTGTTTGAACTTGAAAACGAGGCCTGAATATGGTTACGTTGACACAACTGACAAGTATTGCCCTACAGTTGACACACGTGGCTAGATTGTCATTAATGGTGTCTGAAAACGAAGTTTAACATCTGTGCACGAGTTTGAGACTGTCATTATTAATACCGGGTATATCCACCTTGTGCCTGGATGACGGCCTGGACACGACGTCTCATGCTGGTCACCAACCGACTGATACGCCATTGTGGTATTCGTTGCCATTCAAGATGGAGTGCGTCTGTAATTCCTGTAGGTTCTGCACAGGAGGATCCCTCCTTCTCACCATGTTTCCCAGAATGTCCCAGATATGCCCAATAGGGTTCATGTCAGGGCTCCTTGCTGGCCATGGTAGGGTTTCGATGGCATTCTGGCGGAGGTATTCATGCACAGCTCTAGCACGATGTGGTCGGGCGTTGTCATCCATGAATATAGGGTGGGTTCCAGGTGCATGATTTACAAAATGAGGGACCACAACTCTATCCAGTATGGAATCTTGATATCTTTGTCCATTTAGTGTTCCAGGTACAGTCAACAGATCCAGCTTACAATCAAATGAGATGCACCCCCATATCATAACGGAACCTCCACCAAATGGAACTTCATCCATGATGTTACGTTGGTCGTACGCCGTGCGTCTGGACCTCCATACACGAGTTCGACCATCTGTGGCATGCAGCAGGAACCGACTTTCATCTGACCAGTGTACCCGTCTCCAGGATCTCATGTTCCAGTGTCTTCTTTCGTTGCACCACATCAGACGCTCCTCTTTGTGGTGTGCAGTGAGGAGAGGACGTCTGACAGGTCTCCTAGCTTTCATGCCAGCAGCATGCAGTCTCCTTTTGACGGTAGACATTGACACTCTATTGCGCGTTTCCCATTGCTGGCTGAGCACTCTGCTGTTGGTGAATGGAGATCTCCTAACAAGGCGTACTAGGGCTCGATCATCACGGGCAGTAGTCTTCTTCGGTCTTCCAGATCTAGGCCTGTCCTTCACCTCGTTAGTTTGCCCATGTTTTGCAATCAAACGACTGATTACAGTATGGTTAATGTTCAGCTGTCTGCCAATCTCTCTGCATGACATACCAGTGGTATGCATGCCTATGATTTGCCATTTCACACGATCACTTAACCTTCGTCTTGCCATAGCGGTTCACAATCAAGAGCTAATTCTCTCTGTACAAATAAACCACGGTCATGAACACAAAACTCCTAATCTTGTCGCCTAAATCTGTATGTAATGTTCTACACCTCAAACTGGACTTTTACATAACTGAACACGTGTGCTGTTTCCCGCCACGCACGGACATCAAGCGGCGTGAAGTCATGCATGCATGTGCATTTCGTACTTGGAATTATGTCAGCTAACGCGGGGACAAAAAGTATGGCAGCCTAGTTGTACCATCATGTTTCTACGTTCTATTGTTTTTGCTGGTGCTTAACTTTTGCACAGGTGTATATATTGTGTATTCTCTGATCAAAGAACATAGCTAAAATACGTGATAGATCACCAATATACGGCAAGTCGCTATTTATAGTCAATATCACAATGCGTCTGTATTGTAGTGGCTATTATACCAGGAGGCCGCGCGACATTACCCATAGTCATATTTCGGGTCACCATACGCAGATGCAGCTTGGCTGAACAAACTGTAGTTGCAAGCGTGACGTAATATTATTAACACGTTGTACCGTAATTTGTCATGCGTGATTACACGGCTGTACAGAGAATGTAGTCATTGACCAGTGCACGGGCTAATTTCTAAATCTGTTGGTGTTTTGAATGCAGATTTGACATCATTTTAATTGTCCATAATAATAATATTACCGAGACCATTTCTCAAGTGTAGCATAATTCACATTTTTACTCTTTACGTCTGGTGTTTAATTTATAGTAATTAACCAATTAGCTTGGCAACTGCTTAAAATATATATCTCATTAATTCATGATAAACATGAGCATGCCAGAACGCACGAGTGTGTACTGTAATTCACCGGTGTATCTGTATGCACCAAATCATTCATTAGCTCCTAAAATGTTTTCAGTATTTCACCATGTTGGTTTCCAAGGGCTGATTGTGCAAGTTGTATTTCTGTCAATGTTTGGGTCACGGCGTTATTCCAATGTCAAGCTAAGCGGAAAATAATTGCAGCATGCGTTGAGAATTTGAAACAGTCTAGTGTATATATTGTTAAAATATAGTTAATCAAATGTGGTAAAATATATTTCTACCATATTCTTTTATTTAGACAATGGCAAAGACCAGTACTAAGCGGCAAACGGCATACAGGGAACGTAAACAGCAGAATGATCTGGACTATATGAGAAGAGGTTGTATGAGTGCAAAAGTACTTAAAGCCACGCCATCCTACTGTCCACTAGTGTGCAATACGGAAAAAGACATTCTCCGTATGTGGGCCCGGAGATGGATGCAGAGTTTAACCAGTCATGAACGTGTTTTAATTGATTACCTTTAATTCTCATGGAAAGAGTTTTAAGGAGGGCAGTATGACACATATGATGAAACGTATGAATGATGAGAGGCAGATATTAGATAGAGAGAGAGAGAGAGAGAGAGAGAGAGAGAGAGAGAGAGAGAGGGTGTGAGAGAGGGGTGTGAGGAGGAGAGGCCGAGAGGGGTGGGGGGTGGGTGAGATAGGGGAAGTGGACATCTGCAAATATGTATAAAAGTGCATGATGTCGCTCACACACACGCACGCGCGCGCGCGTGCGTGCGTGCGTGTGGGAAATTTTATACTTTTATACATATTTGAGAGAGCGAGAGGGGTGGGGGAGGCGGTGGAGAGAGATGGAGAGAGAGAGAGAGAAAGAGAGAGAGAAAGGGAGAGAGAGAGAGAGAGAGAGAGAGGGAGGGGAGGGAGGGAGAAAGCGGAATGGGGGAGCAGAGAGAGGATGTGGAGTGTGAGAGAGAGGGGGGAGGGAGGAGGGAAGGGGAAGGGAGGGGAGGGGAGTGAGAGAGGTGGTTGGGAGAGCACAATGCGGGAGGTGTGTGCGCGCGTGCGTGCGTGCGTGCGTGAGTGTGTGCGTGCGTGCGTGCGTGCGTGCGTGCGTGCGTGCGTGCGTGTGTGTGTGTGTGGGCGCGCGCGCGCGCGTAAAGAGAGAATGGAAGGGGGGAGATGGAGATGGTGTAGGGGGTGGGGGTGGGGGGGGGGGGAGCATAATAATTGTGTCTGCTTTTCATCGACTTTCACAGCGGAACCATGCATTACATCAGGAGTGATGGACAACGAAGATCAAGGGGCTGAAAGGAGAGGAACCACTTACCATTCTAGCATCTATGCTTATGCCATCTGTCACTAGGGGCAAGCAGCAGCAGCAGCAGCAGCAGCAGCAGCAGCAGCAGCAGCAGCAGCAGCAGCAGCATGTCCAATACTGAAAACTGGTAACTCTTAGCATTCATGCGGTAATTCCTCTTACTAATCAACATGGTGTTATCGATACACTGTGCTTCGACGAGTGTCGGTTTTAGATCTTTGTTTCCTGGCAAGATGTGATGGGTGGGTTATGCATGATCTGAGAAAAAAATAATGTTGAGACCTCTCGGACAACATTGATCAATGCCAATATTGAGAGCACATCGGCAAATGTGGTTCCGTCGGACAAAGAAGCCAATGTAATGGGGAACATTGGCAAGGACCAGTATGTTGCCGCATATTATGACAGATTGGTATTTTCACATTTTCTTAACGTTTTAGACATGGATACGAGGATGGCGAACAGCATCTCTCATTTATTACACTAACTAATAGCAAGGTGAAAGGATGGAAGTGGTCCAGGAGTGATACGTTGTGGGTTAAGGCACACGATGTGATCTACACCATCAGTGATCCCATACCATACAGGAAGTCCCAACGGATTTAAAATATCTTGGACTCAGAAGCTGAGAAAAAGTACACGATGTCCCAGATTGGGTAGTTGAGTAAAACTAAGTATTTCCACGTAACTCCGATACGTATTAAGTAATATTTAGCACTCTTCTAATGAAACCAGGTATCGATGTATAATTAGATGTTTTGAATGTACTTGTTGCAACTGTTAATTGCTTTTTAAAATCATTCTGCTTCAACTTTATTTGTTGTACAGCTATTATACGTCTTCCACAGGGGTGACCAGATAATAGTTCTGCTTTTTAAAATACCATTCATTATAGTTTAGTGAGCCGTACATACACAAATGCTGTGAATTCACATTTCCAGAGTACCCACCCATCATATGACGTCATAATGAACTGCTTGATGTGTACAATAACATCATAATGAATGACATCATGAATGACGTCGATAAGTACGTCACGAACGCATATTTGAAGACGGTCTATGTGTTGTTGTACAAATTGTTTGCTTTTATTATTTAATAAATATTCGGTTGAATATTTTGAAACTAATTTTACTGGGCGCTGTTGCTGCCATAATATTCAACAGCTTCCCTGTATAATTTTCAGGAAATTGATAACTAGGGCATTTCGGGGAATCGATCAATCCCAACACGGCGAGGTGTGGGTGGAGCCTAGCTAGTGATGGGCGGGGCATGGCTAAAAATGGAAAGGTCCGTTACGTTACTGTCATATATGTTTCTAGTTTACTCTCTTTAATTTAATTATGCAGTGAATCAACGATGCATGTATTAACATTGGGTGAGGTCAAGTCTGGGTGTTAGTGTTAGTGTTGGTGTTAGTGTTAGTGTTAACACTGATCACTAACACCAAGCCAGGTGTTAACACCAGTAGTGTTAACACTAACACCGGCCATGTTAACACTAACGCTGATAGTGTCAGGGGTGTAGGAATGTACTCTGGGAGTGGTGGGAGTGTGTGGCTAATGTATGGGTGGGGCAAAAACTATGGACGCTATGGCCGGGATACACGATGGCAGAGGAAAAACATTGGGGCGGGATGGGGGATATACGCCAATGATCGAGTGTTAAATCAAACACGAAACCCGCTATGAGATTTTAGTGTAAAGGAAAAACACTATATTTTCTGTGTAATTTTATTAGTCTATATGTACGCCGTTGGGGCACATTTTAATGAACTGATAATCTGTATTAAGATTAAACTTATTTGAGACACATATATTTGTGTATCAGGTACATATAGTGCCCCGGTCTCCCCTATGCCTAAAAAGACAAAGGCTTGGAATGCGGTGCTAAAGTTGGTAAATAGGTGCACTAGTCTTCAAATATTTGTATTTTTTATTATAACTATGTTTTCATAGACTTGTCATTGACCGAAATTAAATGTCATCAGCAAACAGAGTCTTCAAAATTTTCCACAGATATGTGTCAGACTATACCATCTCATATTAGTCTGATTATTTTGCAAGGGAGGTAATTCAACTAAAAATAGCATGTTATTTTATTTTTATTTTAAATTGTCTATAGTTCTAATATTTAATTACTAACACTAACACCAACACTTGACCCCAACACGGTGTTAACCTCTAGAGGTTAGTGTTAACACCAAACTAGATATAGCTATAAATGACTAAATTTTCATCTGCCAGTGAAAAGGTAAGCTAATAACTCATTCATATCAAGTAAATTAAGCTTATTTTATGCTGATCTTAATAACCAGCCCATCCCTAGCTAAGCCGCACCCACACCTCGCTCGTGTTGAGATTGATCGATCTCTGAAAACCATTACTATCAATTTCCAAAAAACTACACAGGTAAGCTGTTGAATATTTTGAAACTAATTTGACTGGGAGCAGTTGCTGCCTAAGGCAGTTTTAGTTTCAAAATATTCAACAGCATGTTTATTAGCCTAAATAGCAAAGAATTACAAAAACATACAATTTATACAACGTGTCGGACTGTTTGAGATTTGATGACGGTCTATATGGAACCCTTAGTGATATAATGATTGTGACGTCATCATACACGTGCACAGCTGATTATGACGTCATACGAGGTCAGATCATGGATGGATTCTCTGGAAAGGTGAATTATGTTGCGAATGCTGTGTATGCTATATCTTAAATGTATACCTTCAACGTGTTTATATCGCAAGGCAGCATTAGATATGCTGTCTTCCAGACGTTGCTATACTATTTAAAATCAAATAACGGAATATTACATGCCTTTGAAGTTAAGTCTCAGCAAACCTCACACAATATAAGATATAATTTAAAGAGTCAAAAGTTATTTCTGTATTATTATCACATGCATAGCCACTATTTGTGCACTTAATTGTACACTGGTGTGTTCCACGTGCACAGATTTATTCACACAATTAATGTATTTTCTTATTATGGTATTATTATTAAACCATTTTTCTAAAACGATATAACTGACCAATAATAAATTACGTTATATCGGCGTATCCTCTTCCAAGCATCTATTCTGATGTGATAGGTTGTGTTAAGGCCAGCAGACATTTATATTGAAAGAGGAGTTTCGCAAGAGGTAACAGAATATTCACATTAGTGTATATGAAGTCTGGATTGTTTTTAGCAATCACTGTGATGTGTAGTTTCAATACTGCACTTCAAACAAGAACATCTTTTTATGGGACATGGGGCTGTGAACCAGTATTGTGTAAATAATTACGATTTATTAAAATAATATGTCATTCTCCTCAGCATATTATGTCTTGATATCCTTACCCAGTCATCAAAATCACAATCTTTGTTATATATGTTAAGAAAACTGTCACAAATCGCAGCCATACCCCCTGCAATGTAATTCACACTGCGCAAATAAGACCACATGCTCAGCCCATTCTGACAACACGAGGCAAATCATCTAAATGGCAAATTTATTGAATTTCGATGTACAAATATGTCTACATTAAAGGACTTAGGTTGAAAACACATTTGAAAAACATTTATTCTTTACTACTTTGAAAACCTAATTGTGCATATTTAGCTGGAATGGCCCTTATTCCATCATCAATTCAGCATGTGTACCGAACTTAGCTATGTCATTCATGACGTAATTGATTATGACGTCACCCTACAAGTAGTAATTGATTTTGATGTCATATGTTTGATGGTTATACTGGAATCCTCCATTCCTGGCAGCGAAACCCCCTTCTTATACATTGGCCCAACATCGCTGGCCGGATAGCGCAATTTCCAATGACGTGCTATATGCGATGTGCAATTAAATACAGTCCCCGTGTCAATGAAAACAGTGCAGCAAAGATGCTCTATGTCTGTCTATGTTCTGCCAATGTCGCTAGACACGTCTGCATAGAGGGTTTTGGAAATTGCTCTACTCTAACATAACACCTTCACATTCCGCAGACGGCACTACCACACATACCTACTGAACGAGATACGTTCTGAAAGAAGCAGGACTGGGTACACTGAGAATCAAGAGGAAGTGGAGGGAGCTAAGGAGATGGACTGATTGCTGCTGTCTGCTGCTTTCAAACACCTCAGAATCAAGAAAACCCGGAGGGAGCTAAGTAGAAGGGATGATTGCTGCTGCATGGTAAAAAAAAATCGACGCCACCACGACCTCTTATAAAATTTTTCTCTTTTCCGAATTCTGGTCCGATCGGTTCGCGGTTAAGACTCCCTGATTCGCAGCACCGTGTCTATTCTGAATCCGTTTACAGAATTCAAATATCTCATGTGGTTGTCGAGATATTAATTATTCTTCTACCAAAGGTTTAGGGCGTATCTCCTCCTATAGTTTTGATGCGATCAACTCCAGACTTGGTCAACTCCTAGCACATCTGGTGGAATCGATGGCGTGTTCCTTTAATTTGGCCCAGTATTGTTTTCGAGCTACCAACCTTTGAGTGGACAAAACTGTCCCATAGGAAATGTATAGAGATTATCAATATTTATCTTTGAAGTGTGACTACACCTCGAGTTTTGATGGAATCACTACCATACTTTCCGGATGTTACCCGTTTGCTCTCGAAGAGTTCCTCTCATTTTGGGGTCAAAGGTCAAATACCAAGGTCGTTTCTTTGTGCTAAGTTACCGGATTTCGTTTTTGGCAGGAATTAGCTCCCCTTGCCCACAAAATATCAATGCAAGGTCAAAATTTGGAACATCGTAAGCCAACCGCGAGCTACGTTGATTCGTGCAGAAAAATTATAAAATCTCATAAAAACCTGTCTATAACAGCCAAAACGCATATTTTAACTTTCAAATTTCAACCGCCGATAGCCGGCTTATTAGATCTCGGATCTGAAAAATAATTCCCATATTCGGAGTGTACTTCTCTTTGGCGCATCCATTCAGCATTTTACGGAATCGAAATCGGTCCATCCGTTCTCGAGATATTAAAAAACTGTAAAACAAAAATTTCAAAAATTGCGAAAAATGGGGTCGAGCATCTGAAAAAATTTCCCGACCTATTTTTGTTCGAAAAATCGCAGATTATTATAATTACTCAGGATCGTTCTTAATATTCACCGATCGACTTGAAATCTCGTGAACTTCTACATCTTATATTGCCTTGATTGTGTGCTGTGTTTAGACCCCTCCCACAATTTGTCATCCTATTGCCATTAAGATGACAAAATCATACAGCGAGACAGTATGGAGAGCAGTTCATCCGCTACTCTTGTCGAAACAGCTGCAGCGCGCAGATTTACAGTTACCTTATAGTTATTGGTTTATTTCTGTACGCAGGAGTTATTGCAACAAAGCTAAGGCCGTGTTCTCTAGCACAGGATTGAAGTATGGCGTTATTCCTGATTAACTCTCTAGTGAGAACACGGCCTAAGTAACACACACCCATACCTAGCCACGTCTTTAAAGTTAAAATCACAACTTAACGACCACCTTGGCCAGTCAGTTCGTGTTATATAATAAATAGGCTTACCTCGATAGGCATACACGCTCCAACCACGCCCCCACACACTGCTACCGATGCCCCCACCACTTTGTAACATGCCAAAACGAGCATTACAGGGATGTATCGCATCCAACGCAAACGATACCGCTCAATGAGAGCATGTCATCAGATTTTTTAAATGAGGCTAACTGATTGAAAGGTGCTGTCCTTGGCAGCAACAGATTTCACCAAACATTAAAAAATGATCGCACATTATTTACATGGTTATCAAAGGTGAATATGTAGTTGGTCGACGTGCCATGAATCAACAAACGATAAATCTGATGACTGAAATATTAATTAACCAATCACTCTACTACACATATATATTAGAATTAATCGAATGAAGATGGAATACATATTGTTGGTAGTTAGTAGGCGTCTAGATTTTAACAATTATTACTAGTGTAATCAGAGATTAAAGTTCTTATTGATGATGCTTATCAAGAAATTAAAAGTCTTGCGGGTGTAATATGGATCAACCGCTCACGAATACTTGCTACACATTTTTCGGGGGAAAATTACATACAATAATTGTACCACACCTACCCCATTAAACCGGTATACGGTTTAAATCGCTTTGAAAATTGGCATCGTCGCCAGTTTGAGATTATGCCATACGCACAGTCTTACCTGCACCCTGTCCAAAGGGAAAACATTGCAAAACGTTTTGTTAAATCTGGAAATTGTGACAATCGGCGATTTTAATATCCATTAATTCATGCAATATGCAAACTGAAAAAAATCTGTTACCAATTTTCGTTTTATATAGTGCAATTTCGACCCTTATCAAGTCGACCCAATTAACATATTTAGCGTTTATGAATAAATTATATGCCTTTGCAATTTGTAATAGACAAGGTATAGTTTAAATTGATGATTCGTATTCATTCCTGCATACTGACATCTGCAAACACTGGAAGGGACAACTCTCGCGCGCTCGTCCAGACTTATTTTCCGGACAAAAATCATGAGAAGATGGTCGCCTGAATTCGTACACTTGACGGACTATTCAATGTTCAAGACGGGCCTAGATACGTCATTCAATACGTATTTAGATTGTAACGTCAGCCTATACGTGACGTAATTGATTACGACGCCATATCCTTGAGTGACAGACCGGATCTATCAATTACGGACAACAAGCTTTAAGTTCACAGCGTTACTAGGCGATAAGTTAGAACAATGGTCATGTGAAATTCAAAACGCGAGACAACTGTTTTGGCAAACTGCAGTAGAATGTTCTGTCAAATATCACACTGTTTTTTTATGACAGCCATTACAAATCCGCACATGTTTCTTTGATATCGTGTGTGAACCGATTCGTGTAACATATTTAGATCAGAGAGAATGCCCGTAGCGACGAAAATTCACCTTTCCAGAGTATCCATCTATCAATCTGACGTCATATGACGTCGTAATCAGCTAAGCGGCGTGTAGGCTGACGTCATAATCATTACCTCATAAATGATTCTATACGGTCCGTCTTTAATTCAATTCAATAAACATTCTGTTGAATATTTCGAAACCAATTTGACTGGACGCTGTCGCTCCCATTGGCAGCAACAGCACTCGGTCAAATTAGTTTCAACATATTCAATAGTTTACCTGTATAGTTTTCTGGAAATTGATAGTGAAGGAGTTCAGAAATCGATCGATCCCAACACGAGCAAGTTGTGGGCGGAGCTTAGCTAGAGTTGGGCGGGGCATAGCTAAATAGAAAGGTCCATTCTAAGGTACAGCGACATAAACTTAGAGATGTTTGCAGCGACAAACGTTCACACGTTTCTTGAATGTCATAGAATTTCACTGGTGGTGTTTAATATAGGGCGGGTTAAGACTGACTGACTTTGACATTAGACCTAGTCAAGTTCAAGTTCAAGTTCACTTCATTACACTCTCAAAAAAACACCTATGCTCGCATAGTAAAATGATACAGCCGCTGTTACAGCATAGTGAATATTCACACATTCCATTCACAGTTCAAACCAATGAACCCGATCTCAAGGAAGAGAAAATTTGGGGACTAGCTTTAGAACGATTTTACTCTAAAAGTTGTTGCTGCCATGGGGCAGCAAATCATTTCAATCAAATTTTCTCCAGATTAACAAGCAGGAAATTTTAGACATAGCACGTATCAAATAGGCCTACATCTATTGTATTACTAACGGAAATAGTATTGAACTTACCTTTAATTCGGGTGACGGTATATCGCTCGAAAACAGAATAAGAAGTTACTCAGTGTCCAGTATACACTACAGGCCTACGCTTATTGAACGCTCGAATTCCTCTTTAAATGTGCTCCTTAATTAACACTATTCTTGACAATACCTATATTCCTTAATGCGTGTGTCAGGTTCAATATACATAGATTCCTGCAATATTAATACTAATGGAGAATTCCAGTTTATCCATCAATCATATGACGTCATAATTAACTAAGCGACGTGTAGGCTGACGTCATAATCAATTACGCCATGAATGCCGTAGATAAGCTCGCCACGAACGCTTAATTGATGACGGATTAAGCATTGTTGTACGAATTGTATGTATGTACTTTTTTAATAAACATGTTGAATATTTTCAAACTAATTTGACTGGACGCTATTGCTGCCATAGGCAGCAACGGCGTCCAGTCAAATTAGTTTCAAAATATTCAACAGCTTACCTGTATAGTTTTCTGGATATTGAGATTCAGAGAGTGCAGGGATCGATCGATCCCAACAAGGTCAAAGCCTTGATGGAGCTTAGCTAGAGATGGGCGGGGCATAGCTAAAACTGGATTCCTCCATTGATCATCACACTAATTTTGAAAGCTCAGTAAAAACCTAGAGTATAGCTCAGACATAACCTTAAATGTTTTCAAGACAAAATAAAACGTAATGTGGAATATTTTGAACAAAATTGGATTGGAAGACATTGCAGCAATATCTCCCAATCCAACTATGTTCAAAATATTCAACCGCACACTTCTAACTAACTTACATGTTTCTGTTTTTATTTCGGAAATACGTTAACTAATTTTTAAGATGCACAGTTTTAAGAAACATTTTACCCACACACGTAGATGTCCTTTATTGGAGCGGCTTAATTAGATAAGTATTTCTTGGCAAGTTGTTGTCAAAGAAACTCGACAATTTAGACCACGATTATTGGGTTCGTTCGCATTGACCATCAACGAGCAAAATATGTATATATCAACGTAAGAGCGACACCTGTTGAAAGTCTGTCGCTAGACCAACAGCAGCAGCAGCAGCAGATCTAAGTCTATATAAAATATCTGCGTGGCATCACACAACGCCGATTTGAACATCAAAGTAGCGACAGCGAGTGCGATGACACATACCATTGATAACGCGGGTTAAGGGTCTGTACTGGCCAATACCGGCCCAATACAACCCGGTAGTAGCCTTGTATCGGCCCGGAAATCTGTGTTTTTAGGGACGGCGGTAATATCTGGAAGGACATCACCAGGGAAGGAATCACCTCCGGGACATGTCTACTGTTAGGGCTAAAGATCATTCGGAATTCATTGGCGCATTATTTACTGGCATTTAAGTGAAAAAACAATATAGTGGATTTGAAACACGTCTATTGCCTTCGGCTATCTTAGCGTTATTATGTGCTACGAAAATGGCATTAAAAAATTAACTTTACCTAGTTCGTTCTGAACTCGAAAAAATATTTGTTTCAAAATGAGACAAATATTGAACCTGGCAAACAAATAAATCTAAACAATTTGATAGAATAATCACTCGGATGGCAACTGTATGATTGTCGTGGTACGATATATGTATATACCATCAACAACGGTCCTGTGTGGTTTTCATATCCTACTAGTAGATTTACTTCTCAGCTCTGATTATATTGTTTTGCAAGCTTGTATTATCATACCAGTGACCGACATCCACAAGCTTGTCTGCACTGCGCGAGAAACTGTGATGAAATACAAGTCAATCTACTCTCGCAGTCACGTTTTGACAAACCTTCCTGTTGTTGTAAAAACTGTAAACGCCGCTCAAAAAATCGATGAACAATTCTCGTGGATTTGTTTTCCGTAGGCATCTGCACGAATGTGCTGAGGGACGCTGTGGCTACGTTCTGGTACGGGTTCCTTTAACACTTTCATGACGAAGTCGCCTTCTGCAATTATTTTGAGAAATGTCCATTTGCAGGCCAAGAAAATACTAATTTTGAAATATTGCCATTGGAATGACTGGCTCGATTACTGAGCCAGTCATTCCAATGGTAATATTTAAAAAAAAATAGATTAGTGTTCTTTTGGCCTGCAAATGGAATTCAATAAGCAGGTATTTTTATTTTCATGAGCCAATTTAGCAATCAACGGGTTAAAGCTACGTCAGATCCAGCACCAGTTTTAAGATATAAAAATCTATTTTGCAGTAATGAACAGGACCTGTACAATGGGTCGTGTTTTTTAGAGAAATGTTTCCCGAAACCAGGATTCAAGAAAAAAACCAACACGTTGCTGAAACCTTTTCTATAACATATAACAGACTACGACAAAAATTCTCACCACGCGTGACAAGGGTAGGGTACACCTACTTAATTTCTGCAACCTTGAGATAGTCTTTAAGTTATTTTGCAAATTTGCTCGAAGGCAAATCTACCTTCAATCATCATGTTTATTGGTATTACGTTACGGTAATATTACGTTACGGTATGTACGAGACAATCAAAAGCTATCATATCTGTCAGATGCAGTGGATAGTGGGCCAGGGGATGTCACTCCCCCAGAAGGTTGAATGGCCACAGTTAAAACCCACCTCTTTTTTCAGATACCACTTAATACCTTTTTTAATACTGAACTGAATATTCCTACGGAATTTCACTATTTCATTACCCTATTATATAGAAAACATCCTTAACGCGAGAGTATCTATAATTGTCAAGCAAAATACTGATGTTCTTAAAGGATAACTAATCCCATCTCTTGATAGCTATTCAGGCGATCTAACACGCCGGTCATAAACTATCCAGGTAATTTTAAGCCTTTTATCACGCCGCTAAGGAAAGATATTCAGGATTTAGTAGTTAAATGTTGGTACATTTCTACACCCTATGATGGCTGTCATGATTTACTTTTCAACCAATGAGAAAAACCCTAGTGTGTCTGCCTCGGTATATACTCTCAGTCATAGAGGCTCCAGCTATAGTTTGGCAAAGTGGTATAAAAGCAATCCTACAGGTAAGCTTTGAATATTTAGAAACCAATTTGATTGGAAGTTGTTGCTGCCATAGGCAGCAACATCTTCCAGTCAAATTAGTTTCAAAATATTCAATGGGATGAGCATTACATAA
Source organism: Chaetoderma sp. LZ-2023a (assembly GCA_034401795.1). Lineage (NCBI taxonomy): Eukaryota > Metazoa > Mollusca > Caudofoveata > Chaetodermatida > Chaetodermatidae > Chaetoderma > Chaetoderma sp. LZ-2023a. The sequence continues at coordinate 127,083,362 of CM067369.1, forward strand.
TAAAGAATGTGATGCATTGGAGCTTACATGACATCACACACACTATCTTGAGGAGACAAAATGGTGTCGATCACTGTTCAACATTTACTAGATATTACAAAACAGATAATTACGATACAGATCAGGGAATGTGACAGGATATGAATGATATGGAATCTATAAACCATATTCTATCAGTGTAATACAACATTTGAGATCAGATTAGCATCGCTTTAACAACCAGAATGTAGGAAATCGCTTCGTAGAGCATTTATGTCCATAAGATATTCCGAGGAGAACCACCTGACCCCTCACATGGCATGATGAAACCGGTCTCATGCCATACCAAATTGAAAGCTTTTGGAAAATTGGCTTTCCCAGGGTTCTCAAAAAATCTAACTACAGTTCTGTAGACTGAATGTTTGTGCATATATAATCAAGTGGTTTTACTCTTTACTGTCAACTTGCATGTGATACTGTCGAGGGTCTAACCACCGTTATAAGAACCTGTCCAAATGATAATTTTTACAAAAGGATATGTTTAAAATAAATTTTGTATTAGCATTATCCAGGCATACAACGATGAAAACTATATCTAAAGATTATATATATATGATGCCATATTTATTGGACATATCAGTCATAAAATCACATGCTTATGATAAGCGTAAGAACGCATGCCGTGGGTTAAGATTGCTGCAATAGTTTTCGTTGCAGTGTTAACATCTGAAATGATACCGCTAGCCAACTAAAAAACCCGGCAACTTCCGTAAAAAGAAATAAGCTGTCAACCTGTCACAAGTACATAATTTGTTAGATGGATTGAACCACGATTTTGAGAAAAGCTAGAGATATATCCATATACTTGCTACAGCACACTGCACCGAATAGATGAGCTATTTGTGAGCATTTGAAATGAGATCTGGACACTGTGTCTAGCATTGATTTCAATGGCACTGAAATTGCTATGAAATATGGACAAGCAAAGGTATTTGCTAAGGTATATCAGTCTGGTCACATAGTATGCAGTCCTTACTGGATACTATAGTGGGTTATTGTCATGCCAAAAAAGCAAGGTGAAGATGAGTTTTCATCAATGTACCAAATCATCAGATAAAGGACATGTTCTGATGCTGGCCAAGAGTCGGGATGCTGTACATTGTGCGACTAATCGTATAACTAATATGTTTTACAAATAGCCATGGGAATTGCTGTTTGCCACACGACAAAGTCAAAGCAGCTCATAGCCATGCTCAGCAGAATGGGACAATGCGATTCGTACGATGATGTAGCGGCAATGGCCGTATCGCATACAAATGAAATGCTATACAAGCACACACCATTTGGAGCGGTGTAGCCATCATATATCTCAATAGGTGGCTTTGTTCAGATGGTATGAGACGATAAGGCCATCAATGAAGAAACTCTTGCTTAAAAGAGCACAATCCATGCTACATGACTGGTACGCTATCAACGTGAACAGTTTGGTCCACCTCATATGCAGGGTCAACAGACGCCAAACAAAGAGAAAATGGTTGTACCAATCCATCAGAAAGTACAGTGCATATGGAAAGCGACCTGCTGAAGATAAAAGCCAACTGGCATTCGGCATCATATATCATGGATTTGCTTGGATATTGGTAGGGATAATATCAATGAAGCTGTTTGAGGTAAACTAAAACAAAATGTGCCTAGCTTGAGTGGTTCTATTACTGGGGTTTACTCATGTGTACTTATTCGCGCAAACACCAATCATTTCCCTTAGGATTGATGCCTTCCAAACAGAGTTCTGCCATAACTACAAAATCATGAAGGATTTGCAATGGATGATGACAGGCCTTGGCCAGCATGAGATCTTGCAATCTATGTCAAAGTGATTCAGTAGCAGTTACAACAGAATGTTTTAAAGACGGGTTGATACGCTTAGAAATCTTTCATATTGCAATAATATAAACTGTCAGGTTTCTCTTAGAAAAAGGTACTAGAATTGATGATCTGCTTATAGTATATGGCATGTATAGCAGTTCAACAACCTAACCCCGTCTGAAAGAGAACTCTGACAATCATGTAGTGACGGCATATAAAATAGTCATAGCAACCATGTTTCATCTGCGGAAGTGTGCCTTTGTTCAGCGTCTCTTTAAGTGAGAGAGCATTGATTTTAGATGAAAATGTTGTGGAAGAGCAAGCTATTGGCGTCAACAATCTCTTGGAGAAGAAAATAATCTCCAGAACACAGTGTCGAAGAAATATGATGCCGTCACCACAATTGAGGAAGAGTACAAACGATTCCAAACTGAGACACGTTGCAAGTCCCCCAGCTGTTTGACTACTGGGGATACTATATGTCCATGATACAGCTGCTTCTCCACTTTATCAAAGTAGAAAGGATTGGAAACTGGCTTCTGCATATATCTGCTACTGCTGGAATAGCATATTACATCTGCTCATATGGCGCGACCTAACTACTCCAGGTGGCTTTTAGTTTACGTGGCTGACATGGACCAGCTGTTGGAGACCTACAATGCAATGAAGAGTTCATGTCTGAAAACCATACTATACGTCGGCTGACTGAGCCTTTTACTCAAGTATGGATTAGCATAGCAACCTTGACATCAACACAAAGGCATCAGTCAGAGATCAGCGTTCTTGATATGCAACGAACAGCCACCATAACAGCAATGACGGATATATATGACAATATGCCTTACATGGCCCAGATCGTGGTGGAACCCACAGCAAAGCAGCAACAAAGAGGATGGAGAGGGATGCGCATGCTGTTCAAAAGCTATTAACTGCCAGCACATAGGAGCGTCTCCCTGTTTAGGATGATGCCAGAATTACTCCACTAAACAACATTGAATAACGACATCGTGAGATATTGCGGAAACCATACTCACCTCCTTGTGTTTTATTGTACAGAAACTGAATACCAAGAAAGTGACATTTTGGGATTCCGTGCAATACTTGAAGATCAAAATATGTGTCACTCTCGTCAAACATCCGTGAAAATGGGGTATGAGAAAGTTAGTGCTGACTATAAATATTTTGGATGCCTTTTCATCGAAGCAAAATCATGTGACATCAACCTGATATACGTCTTTAGCTATGAGTTATCACCAGTGCTATTCTCCATGGCACATCCTGATGCCAAGGTAGAGAAGAAGGTAGGTGTCCAGTCTGAACTGACACAGCTCCCCACTATTGAGATATCTACTGCTCACCTTTTGATGTATTGGTGCTTGTACAGGTGACATAAGCCACTGGTGCAACACAGTTTGTTGAAATGACATTCAAGAAATACAGCCCGATTATTGCACCTCCGTGATGGAATGGGTGTTAATAAATCGATTTTATCGTCATCCTATACTTCATCCTCTCGATTAAAACTGGGGAATGGCAGAAACGACAAAGAATTACAGCCTTAGGCAAGGGTCAGAATGTAGTCCATGATAAAGTTAGAGATATACCTATCTACAGCATGGCATTTGAACTAGGACCCAGCCTTTGCACAGCTTTTCCCGGCTTTCATGCAATCACATGGTGCGATTCAAACAACACACTCCCTGAGTTTGGCGAGAAATAGGTTCTCAGAGTCTACCTTGGCAGCATAGATCATCATGCACCTTGGAAAATAACTTAAACTTAGAACCAACTCCTCGCAACGAAGTGATTCCTTTATATGTGTAGTGTACGATGTCAGATATTAGCTGGTCTGACAAAAGGCACAGAAACGCCAAAACTCACTCCCTGTGTCTGACAGCATAAATCAACATATGAATCATGGAAACTGCATGGCATATGTCCAATGAAGGAAAAGACTGGAACACACTATCAGCGGCCGTTATTGCAAGAGGCAACATGCCACCGAGTTGCTTACGTCTGTAGAAGCAACAATATGACATGCATAGAAGTGTGTGCGTGAATGACTACAGAAACGTGTGAGAATCCCAGGATAGTCATCGAGTTCACTGGTGATGAAGACACTGGCGACTATGGGTGCATTCGTATCGACAGACACAACTATGAGTATTAAATATGAGACCTATCACAATTCAGAGTGACAAATCCACTTGGTGTCCCCATACACAGTACCTGTGCTAAGCATGAGAACTAGTATACTCTTCTCTGACGTTTGTGGTTCAGTGTTGCCATGCACAATACCCGGTGTTAATATTGAGAACTGTTATAATCCGCCCTGACCGATGCGCATCCTCGTTGCCATCACTAGTCTTAGGCGAACACAGCTGCAGTTTTCTTGCTGAATAATAATGGGCCATTCAAGTTTTAACTATGCTCAGCCCATCTCTAGTTAAGCTCCACCCACGCTTTGCCCGTGTTGGGATCGATCGACCATCAATTTCCAGAAAACTATACAGGTAAGCTATTGGATATTTTGAAACTAAGTGGATGAGTGCTGTTGTTGCCTATGGCGGCTAGAGCGCCCAGTCAAATTAGTTTCAAAATATTGAACAGCATATTTATTAAATAGTAAAGACATACAATTCAACGCTAAATCAACGCTTTAGTCCGTCACCAATTACACGTTCGTGACGAACTTAATAACGTAATTCATGACATCCCATACGTCATGTAGATGTTTATGATGTCGCATGATGGATGGATAAAGCGGAATGGTCCATTGATGATGGACTAAGCGTTGTTGCACGAATTGTATTTGTTTACTATTTAATCAACAGTATCGTACATATTTTGAAACCAATTTGACTGGACGCTGTGCAGCAGCAGCAACCAGCTAAATTATTTTTAAAATATCCAACAGCTTACCTGTATAGTTTTCTGGAAATTGATAGTCATGGAGGTCAGGGATCGATCGATCCCAACACGAGCGACGTGTGGGTGGAGCTTAGCTAGAGATGGGCGGAGCATAGCTAAAGCTGGATTCCTCCATTATCACCATATCGGAGCTTCATAGTACATGCCGACACACGTCATATATTTCTATATATTGAAGAACATGTGACGGGTAATGCGTTCTTATTTGCTTGTTATCAAAAATGTATAGACTAGTGGTAACAGAAAATCACGATGCATCTTCATGTGATGTCACACCATGAAATAAAGTAAGACAATCTCAATTTGCGTGATACTTTAACGAGCGTGATCACATGGCTTAGAAGATTTCACAATAATGTCACGTGTTCTGACAGGAGCAGGGTTATAACACAAAGGCAATGATACCTCAAAAGTGAAAATCGGATGTGTCTGGATAATGATATTCTCGATTACTTCCGTTACCTCTCCACCTAAATTTCAGCTACCCGCACTCCCGCAGTGACACTCGATCGGTATATATAACAGGCTGTAGAATTTTTATAATACCACAATTTGAAAACATAGGATTTTAGAAGGTTTATACTAACACCCTGTCAAGTCAAACATTCAGCCGACCGACCGACCGACAGGCAGGCAGGCAGGCAGGCAGGCAGGCAGGCGGGCGGGCAGGCAGGCAGGCAGGCAGGCAGGCACGCATGCAGACAGGCGGGCAGACACACAGGCAGATGGACGGACCGATGGATGGACGAACGGATGGATGGACAAATATATGGGCAGACAGACTGACACGTAGACAGACGAACGGATGGGCTGGTGTCGAGGGGATGGGTGGGCGGGCAGACGGACAAACAGACCAGAACGCGAAAATTCTAATTTTTGCAAATAACATACTCAAATACATTACACTTGCACGCTCACCTACTGACTGGAAGGGTGGGCTTCAGAAAGTAAAATCAACGAGACTAACTTAGGCTACATCGCAAACCTGTATCCTTGTCGGGCATGCAATACCAACCACTCCGTCAACTAGATTATGACTCGATTTATTCAACCAAGATCAATCCAGCAAGAGATAAGAACAAACATTTCTTTATTGTTTCATTATCCTATTACATGTCTGACCACGCAAGAATCCAAAATCAACATTATTCATAAGGACAAAGAATTGATACTCGTTTATTGTATCAATCTGTGGAAGTCATCAATATAATTTCCTCCTATTTACGACGTCTACTCCTAGAAAAGGCATTTACCAGAGCTTTATTAAGATTTACAGTCAATTTCTAAGTGGCAATAGTAATTATTGACGATATATTATGCAATATATGCGTCATACTGGACAGAAAATAGTATAGATCTTCGATCAATGTCTTTATAAAAACAAAGTGTGCTGTTACAGCTGTCATAAGCCTGTGCTTAGAGCGCATAGATGCCACGATTGTTTGAATTAGCACATTCACGTACAACTTTAGATGTCGTTAATAAAACTAAAAAACCGTAATGAAGTAATTCCACCCACCCCACCTCCTCCCACCCCTCATTTACACGGCATACCACACCTACATCCGCCAAAAACAGGTCATTAGGCAGCAACAAGCAATGCATACACACCTAGCAACATCTTAATTTTGGATTATTTCAGTTTTGACTTTCATTTTCACAACGCTTCGGGGGAGCTAGGCAACCCTTCGGGGAGGCACCTCTATGAGACATGGCTCGAATACACCTAGGCGTGAGTGGCCAATAAAACCATTGGAACAAACGAACGAACGAACTACCATGCACAACATCCACAAAGATAATAGGCTACTAATTAAAGATAATGTTCCTTAAATATATATGAAACGAGAACTGGCGCAGACTAAAATAAGCTGAATATGAGCATGAAGAAATTCTTCAGCGGTATATGGCTCAAGTATCCAGAGGCTGTACACTATACGCCTAAATTCCATGATTTAAGCTCGCGGCCCGCATACCGCCCCCACCCCCCCCCCCCTCATGTGTATAGATGTATAACTATGAAAAATAATATAGGTTGACTATTTTGCAACTACTTTGCCAGGAATTGAGGCATCCAGTTTCAGCTATGCCCCGCCCATCTCTAGTTAAACTCCACCCACACGATCGATCCCTGAACTCCCTGACTAGCAATTTCCAGCAAATTATACGGGTAAGCTGTTGAACATTTTGAGGCTAGTTTGACTGAGCGCTGCTGCTGCCAATGACAGCAACAGCGCTCAGTCAAAATAGTGTCAAAGGATTTAACAGAATGTTTATTAAATAGTAAAGACATACAATTCATACAACAGCGCTTATAGTCCGTCATCAATTAAGCGTTCGTGACAAAGTTATCTACGTCATCCATGACGTCATTTATTATGACGTCATCATATGCGTCACTTAGTTGATTATGACGTCATATGAACGATGGATAAACTAGAAAGGTAGACTAAGCGTTTGTGACGAACTTATCTACGTCCTTCATGGCGTCATTGATTATGACGTCATACTACACATCACGTAGTTGATTATGACATCATATGATTGATGGATAAACTGGAATCCCCCATTGCAAATCATTGATGAGTTTCTAATTTAATGCAAAATTTGTCTTGAATATTTTAACTAATTTGAATGAGAGTTGCTAAGCAATAGCTACAAAACAAATTTGTTTCAAAATATGCAACAACTTACCTGCAGAATTAACTTAAAATTGGGGTTCTGTGAATTCAGGGCTCAAAGTGTTAAAATCGATTCTAAAGAGTGTACAATATGGCTGGATCATAACTAGAAATGGGCTGGAGTGAGCTAGAAATGGTTTCCTCTGTTGGGACCGATTTGGCATCTGTTGACCTAATCGTAATTCAAGAACTAATTTGCATATATATATATATATATATATATATATATATATATATATATATATATATATATATATATATATATATATATATATATATACACACACACACACACACACACACACACACACACACACACACACACACACACACACACACACACACACACACACACACACACACACACACACACACACACACACACACACACACACACACACACACACACACACACACACACACACACACACACACACACACACACACACACACACACACACACACACACACACACACACACACACACACACACACACACACACACACACACACACACACATACATACATACATACATACATACATACATACATACATACCCACAGATAGTCCCATATGAATCGTCAGTGTGTCAGTATATCAGACATGTGAAAACTGGTCGGCCAAACCCAGACTTTTCTTGGCGCGGTGGTCCAGTGGAAAGATATCTGGTTGCTGATGCTATGCGGAGTTGCAGAATGGCCGTTCGATTCCCCCGACCGGGAGATAGTGATCAACAAATTAAACTAATGGGTGCATGACTGTCGGCTAAGTTAGCACATGGAAATTGAATCCGCACGTTGCCAGTGCGTCAATAAAATTAAAATACATATACTGCCAGAGCCGTGCTGGAGTCAGAGTACAATAGGCGTAAAAGCCTAGGATTGATTGTGACAGATGCATCCACAGATAGTCCCATATGAATCGTCAGTGTGTCAGTATATCAGACATGTGAAAGCTGGTCGGCCAATACTTGACTTTTTAGTCTTGGTGCGGTGGTCCAGTGGAAAGATGCCTGGTTGCTGATGCTATGCGGAGTTGCAGAATGGCGGTTCGATCCCCCGACCGGCAGATGGTGATCAACAAATTAACTAACGGATGCATCACTGTTGGCTAAGTTAGCACATGTTAATTGAAGCCGCACGTTGCCAGTGTGTCAATAAAATAAAAATACATATACTGCCAGAGCCGTGCTGGAGTCAGAGTACAATAGGCGTAAAAGCTTAGGATTGATTGTGACAGATGCATCCACGATAGTCCCATATGAATCGTCAGTGTGTCAGTATATCAGACATGTGAAAGCTGGTCGGCCAATCCTTGACATTTTAGTCTTGGTGCGGTGGTCCAGTGGAAAGATGCCTGGTTGCAGAATGGCGGTTCGATCCCCCGACCAGGAGATGGTGATCAACAAATTAACTAACGGGTGCATCACTGTCGGCTAAGTTAGCACATGGAAATTGAAGCCGCACGTTGCCAGTGCGTCAATAGAATAAAAATACATATACTGCCAGAGCCGTGCTGGAGTCAGAGTACAATAGGCGTAAAAGCTTAGGATTGATTGTGACAGATGCATCCACAGATAGTCCCATATGAATCGTCAGTGTGTCAGTATATCAGACATGTGAAAGCTGGTCGGCCAATACTTGACTTTTTAGTCTTGGTGCGGTGGTCCAGTGGAAAGATGCCTGGTTGCTGATGCTATGCGGAATTGCAGAATGGCGGTTCGATCCCCCGACCAGGAGATGGTGATCAACAAATTAACTAACGGGTGCATCACTGTCGGCTAAGTTAGCACATGGAAATTGAAGCCGCACGTTGCCAGTGCGTCAATAGAATAAAAATACATATACTGCCAGAGCCGTGCTGGAGTCAGAGTACAATAGGCGTAAAAGCTTAGGATTGATTGTGACAGATGCATCCACAGATAGTCCCATATGAATCGTCAGTGTGTCAGTATATCAGACATGTGAAAGCTGGTCGGCCAATCCTTGACGTTTTAGTCTTGGTGCGGTGGTTAAGTGGAAAGATGCCTGGTTGCTGATGCTATGCGGAGTTGCAGAATGGCGGTTCGATCCCCCGACCGGGAGATGGTGATCAACAAATTAACTAACGGATGCATCACTGTTGGCTAAGTTAGCACATGCAAATTGAAGCCGCACGTTGCCAGTGCGTCAATAAAATAAAAATACATATACTGCCAGAGCCGTGCTGGAGTCAGAGTACAATAGGCGTAAAAGCTTAGGATTGATTGTGACAGATGCATCCACAGATAGTCCCATATGAATCGTCAGTGTGTCAGTATATCAGACATGTGAAAGCTGGTCGGCCAATCCTTGACTTTTTAGTCTTGGTGCGGTTGTCCAGTGGAAAGATGCCTGGTTGCTGATGCTATGCGGAGTTGCAGAATGGCGGTTCGATCCCCCGACCGGGAGATGGTGATCAACAAATTAACTAACGGATGCATCACTGTCGGCTAAGTTAGCACATGGAAATTGAAGCCGCACGTTGCCAGTGCGTCAATAAAATAAAAATACATATACTGCCAGAGCCATGCTGGAGTCAGAGTCCAATAGGCGTAAAAGCTTAGGATTGATTGTGACAGATGCATCCACAGATAGTCCCATACGAATCGTCAGTGTGTCAGTATATCAGACATGTGAAAGCTGGTCGGACAATCCTTGACTTTTTAGTCTTGGTGCGGTGGTCCAGTGGAAAGATGCCTGGTTGCTGATGCTATGCGGAGTTGCAGAATGGCGGTTCGATCCCCCGACCGGGAGATGGTGATCAACAAATTAACTAACGGATGCATCACTGTCGGCTAAGTTAGCACATGGAAATTGAAGCCGCACGTTGCCAGTGCGTCAATAAAATAAAAATACATATACTGCCAGAGCCGTGCTGGAGTCAGAGTACAATAGGCGTAAAAGCTTAGGATTGATTGTGACAGATGCATCCACAGATAGTCCCATATGAATCGTCAGTGTGTCAGTATATCAGACATGTGAAAGCTGGTCGGCCAATCCTTGACTTTTTAGTCTTGGTGCGGTGGTCCAGTGGAAAGATGCCTGGTTGCTGATGCTATGCGGAGTTGCAGAATGGCGGTTCGATCCCCCGACCGGGAGATGGTGATCAACAAATTAACTAACGGATGCATCACTGTCGGCTAAGTTAGCACATGGAAATTGAAGCCGCACGTTGCCAGTGCGTCAATAAAATAAAAATACATATACTGCCAGAGCCGTGCTGGAGTCAGAGTACAATAGGCGTAAAAGCTTAGGATTGATTGTGACAGATGCATCCACAGATAGTCCCATATGAATCGTCAGTGTGTCAGTATATCAGACATGTGAAAGCTGGTCGGCCAATCCTTGATTTTTTAGTCTTGGTGCGGTGGTCCAGTGGAAAGATGCCTGGTTGCTGATGCTATGCGGAGTTGCAGAATGGCGGTTCGATCCCCCGACCGGGAGATGGTGATCAACAAATTAACTAACGGGTGCATCACTGTCGGCTAAGTTAGCACATGGAAATTGAAGCCGCACGTTGCCAGTGCGTCAATAAAATAAAAATACATATACTGCCAGAGCCGTGCTGGAGTCAGAGTACAATAGGCGTAAAAGCCTAGGATTGATTGTGACAGATGCATCCACAGATAGTCCCATATGAATCGACAGTGTGTCAGTATATCAGACATGTGAAAGCTGGTCGGCCAATCCTTGACTTTTTAGTCTTGGTGCGGTGGTCCAGTGGAAAGATGCCTGGTTGCTGATGCTATGCGGAGTTGCAGAATGGCGGTTCGATCCCCCGACCGGGAGATGGTGATCACCAAATTAACTAACGGGTGCATCACTGTTGGCTAAGTTAGCACATGGAAATTGAAGCCGCACGTTGTCAGTGCGTCAATAAAATAAAAATTCATACATACATACATACATACATACCCACAGATAGTCCCATATGAATCGTCAGTGTGTCAGTATATCAGACATGTGAAAACTGGTCGGACAAACCCAGACTTTTCTTGGCGCGATGGTCCAGTGGAAAGATGTCTGGTTGCTGATGCTATGCGAAGTTGCAGAATGGCAGTTCGATCCCCCGACAGGGAGATGGTGATCAACAAATTAAACTAATGGGTGCATGACTGTCGGCTAAGTTAGCACATGGAAATTGAATCCGCACGTTGCCAGTGCGTCAATAAAATAAAAATACATATACTGCCACAGCCGTGCTGGAGTCAGAGTACAATAGGCGTAAAAGCCTAGGAGTGAATCGTGGCAGATGCATCCACAGATAGTCCCATACGAATCGTCAGTGTGTCAGTATATCAGACATGTGAAAGCTGGTCGGCCAATCCTTGACTTACTAGTCTTGGTGCGGTGGTCCAGTGGAAAGATGCCTGGTTGCTGATGCTATGCGGAGTTGCAGAATGGCGTTTCGATCCCCCGACCGGGAGAGGGTGATCAACAAATTAAACTAATGGGTGCATGACTGTCGTCTAAGTTAGCACATGGAAATTGAAGCCGCACATTGCCAGTGCGTCAATAAAAAAAATAAAAATACATATACTGCCAGAGCCGTGCTGGAGTCAGAGTACAATAGGCGTAAAAGCCTAGGATTGAATTGTGGCAGGTGCATCCACAGATAGTCCCATTCGAATCGTCAGTGTGTCAGTATATCAGACATGTGAAAGCTGGTCGGCCAATCCTTGACTTACTAGTCTTGGTGCGGTGGTCCAGTGGAAAGATGCCTGGTTGCTGATGCTATGCGGAGTTGCAGAATGGCGGTTCGATCCCCCGACCGGGAGATGGTGGTCAACAAATTAAACTAATGGGTGCATGACTGTCGGCTAAGTTAGCACATGTAAATTGAAGCCGCACGTTGCCAGTGCGTCAATAAAAAAAATAAAAATACATATACTGCCAGAGCCGTGCTGGAGTCAGAGTACAATAGGCGTAAAAGCTTAGGATTGATTGTGACAGATGCATCCACAGATAGTCCCATATGAATCGTCAGTGTGTCAGTATATCAGACATGTGAAAGCTGGTCGGCCAATCCTTGACTTTTTAGTCTTGGTGCGGTGGTCAAGTGGAAAGATGCCTGGTTGCTGATGCTATGCGGAGTTGCAGAATGGCGGTTCGATCCCCCGACCGGGAGATGGTGATCAACAAATTAACTAACGGATGCATCACTGTTGGCTAAGTTAGCACATGCAAATTGAAGCCGCACGTTGCCAGTGCGTCAATAAAATAAAAATACATATACTGCCAGAGCCGTGCTGGAGTCAGAGTACAATAGGCGTAAAAGCTTAGGATTGATTGTGACAGATGCATCCACAGATAGTCCCATATGAATCGTCAGTGTGTCAGTATATCAGACATGTGAAAGCTGGTCGTCCAATCCTTGACTTTTTAGTCTTGGTGCGGTGGTCCAGTGGAAAGATGCCTGGTTGCTGATGCTATGGGGAGTTGCAGAATGGCGGTTCGATCCCCCGACCGGGAGATGGTGATCAACAAATTAACTAACGGGTGCATCACTGTCGGCTAAGTTAGCACATGGAAATTGAAGCCGCACGTTGCCAGTGCGTCAATAAAATAAAAATACATATACTGCCAGAGCCGTGCTGGAGTCAGAGTACAATAGGCGTAAAAGCCTAGGATTGATTGTGACAGATGCATCCACAGATAGTCCCATATGAATCGACAGTGTGTCAGTATATCAGACATGTGAAAGCTGGTCGGCCAATCCTTGACTTTTCAGTCTTGGTGCGGTGGTCCAGTGGAAAGATGCCTGGTTGCTGATGCTATGCGGAGTTGCAGAATGGCGGTTCGATCCCCCGACCGGGAGATGGTGATCAACAAATTAACTAACGGATGCATCACTGTCGGCTAAGTTAGCACATGGAAATTGAAGCCGCACGTTGCCAGTGCGTCAATAAAATAAAAATACATATACTACCAGAGCCGTGCTGGAGTCAGAGTACAATAGGCGTAAAAGCTTAGGATTGATTGTGACAGATGCATCCACAGATAGTCCCATATGAATCGTCAGTGTGTCAGTATATCAGACATGTGAAAGCTGGTCGGCCAATCCTTGATTTTTTAGTCTTGGTGCGATGGTCCAGTGGAAAGATGCCTGGTTGCTGATGCTATGCGGAGTTGCAGAATGGCGGTTCGATCCCCCGACCGGGAGATGGTGATCAACAAATTAACTAACGGGTGCATCACTGTCGGCTAAGTTAGCACATGGAAATTGAAGCCGCACGTTGCCAGTGCGTCAATAAAATAAAAATACATATACTGCCAGAGCCGTGCTGGAGTCAGAGTACAATAGGCGTAAAAGCCTAGGATTGATTGTGACAGATGCATCCACAGATAGTCCCATATGAATCGACAGTGTGTCAGTATATCAGACATGTGAAAGCTGGTCGGCCAATCCTTGACTTTTTAGTCTTTGTGCGGTGGTCCAGTGGAAAGATGCCTGGTTGCTGATGCTATGCGGAGTTGCAGAATGGCGGTTCGATCCCCCGACCGGGAGATGGTGATCACCAAATTAACTAACGGGTGCATCACTGTTGGCTAAGTTAGCACATGGAAATTGAAGCCGCACGTTGTCAGTGCGTCAATAAAATAAAAATTCATACATACATACATACATACATACCCACAGATAGTCCCATATGAATCGTCAGTGTGTCAGTATATCAGACATGTGAAAACTGGTCGGACAAACCCAGACTTTTCTTGGCGCGATGGTCCAGTGGAAAGATGTCTGGTTGCTGATGCTATGCGAAGTTGCAGAATGGCAGTTCGATCCCCCGACAGGGAGATGGTGATCAACAAATTAAACTAATGGGTGCATGACTGTCGGCTAAGTTAGCACATGGAAATTGAATCCGCACGTTGCCAGTGCGTCAATAAAATAAAAATACATATACTGCCACAGCCGTGCTGGAGTCAGAGTACAATAGGCGTAAAAGCCTAGGAGTGAATCGTGGCAGATGCATCCACAGATAGTCCCATACGAATCGTCAGTGTGTCAGTATATCAGACATGTGAAAGCTGGTCGGCCAATCCTTGACTTACTAGTCTTGGTGCGGTGGTCCAGTGGAAAGATGCCTGGCTGCTGATGCTATGCGGAGTTGCAGAATGGCGGTTCGATCCCCCGACCGGGAGAGGGTGATCAACAAATTAAACTAATGGGTGCATGACTGTCGGCTAAGTTAGCACATGGAAATTGAAGCCGCACGTTGCCAGTGCGTCAATAAAAAAAATAAAAATACATATACTGCCAGAGCCGTGCTGGAGTCAGAGTACAATAGGCGTAAAAGCCTAGGATTGAATTGTGGCAGGTGCATCCACAGATAGTCCCATTCGAATCGTCAGTGTGTCAGTATATCAGACATGTGAAAGCTGGTCGGCCAATCCTTGACTTACTAGTCTTGGTGCGGTGGTCCAGTGGAAAGATGCCTGGTTGCTGATGCTATGCGGAGTTGCAGAATGGCGGTTCGATCCCCCGACCGGGAGATGGTGGTCAACAAATTAAACTAATGGGTGCATGACTGTCGGCTAAGTTAGCACATGTAAATTGAAGCCGCACGTTGCCAGTGCGTCAATAAAAAAAATAAAAATACATATACTGCCAGAGCCGTGCTGGAGTCAGAGTACAATAGGCGTAAAAGCTTAGGATTGATTGTGACAGATGCATCCACAGATAGTCCCATATGAATCGTCAGTGTGTCAGTATATCAGACATGTGAAAGCTGGTCGGCCAATCCTTGACTTTTTAGTCTTGGTTCGGTGGTCAAGTGGAAAGATGCCTGGTTGCTGATGCTATGCGGAGTTGCAGAATGGCGGTTCGATCCCCCGACCGGGAGATGGTGATCAACAAATTAACTAACGGGTGCATCACTGTCGGCTAAGTTAGCACATGGAAATTGAAGCCGCACGTTGCCAGTGCGTCAATAAAATAAAAATACATATACTGCCAGAGCCGTGCTGGAGTCAGAGTACAATAGGCGTAAAAGCCTAGGATTGATTGTGACAGATGCATCCACAGATAGTCCCATATGAATCGACAGTGTGTCAGTATATCAGACATGTGAAAGCTGGTCGGCCAATCCTTGACTTTTTAGTCTTGGTGCGGTGGTCCAGTGGAAAGATGCCTGGTTGCTGATGCTATGCGGAGTTGCAGAATGGCGGTTCGATCCCCCGACCGGGAGATGGTGATCACCAAATTAACTAACGGGTGCATCACTGTTGGCTAAGTTAGCACATGGAAATTGAAGCCGCACGTTGTCAGTGCGTCAATAAAATAAAAATTCATACATACATACATACATACATACCCACAGATAGTCCCATATGAATCGTCAGTGTGTCAGTATATCAGACATGTGAAAACTGGTCGGACAAACCCAGACTTTTCTTGGCGCGATGGTCCAGTGGAAAGATGTCTGGTTGCTGATGCTATGCGAAGTTGCAGAATGGCAGTTCGATCCCCCGACAGGGAGATGGTGATCAACAAATTAAACTAATGGGTGCATGACTGTCGGCTAAGTTAGCACATGGAAATTGAATCCGCACGTTGCCAGTGCGTCAATAAAATAAAAATACATATACTGCCACAGCCGTGCTGGAGTCAGAGTACAATAGGCGTAAAAGCCTAGGAGTGAATCGTGGCAGATGCATCCACAGATAGTCCCATACGAATCGTCAGTGTGTCAGTATATCAGACATGTGAAAGCTGGTCGGCCAATCCTTGACTTACTAGTCTTGGTGCGGTGGTCCAGTGGAAAGATGCCTGGCTGCTGATGCTATGCGGAGTTGCAGAATGGCTGTTCGATCCCCCGACCGGGAGAGGGTGATCAACAAATTAAACTAATGGGTGCATGACTGTCGGCTAAGTTAGCACATGGAAATTGAAGCCGCACGTTGCCAGTGCGTCAATAAAAAAAATAAAAATACATATACTGCCAGAGCCGTGCTGGAGTCAGAGTACAATAGGCGTAAAAGCCTAGGATTGAATTGTGGCAGGTGCATCCACAGATAGTCCCATTCGAATCGTCAGTGTGTCAGTATATCAGACATGTGAAAGCTGGTCGGCCAATCCTTGACTTACTAGTCTTGGTGCGGTGGTCCAGTGGAAAGATGCCTGGTTGCTGATGCTATGCGGAGTTGCAGAATGGCGGTTCGATCCCCCGACCGGGAGATGGTGGTCAACAAATTAAACTAATGGGTGCATGACTGTCGGCTAAGTTAGCACATGTAAATTGAAGCCGCACGTTGCCAGTGCGTCAATAAAAAAAATAAAAATACATATACTGCCAGAGCCGTGCTGGAGTCAGAGTACAATAGGCGTAAAAGCTTAGGATTGATTGTGACAGATGCATCCACAGATAGTCCCATATGAATCGTCAGTGTGTCAGTATATCAGACATGTGAAAGCTGGTCGGCCAATCCTTGACTTTTTAGTCTTGGTTCGGTGGTCAAGTGGAAAGATGCCTGGTTGCTGATGCTATGCGGAGTTGCAGAATGGCGGTTCGATCCCCCGACCGGGAGATGGTGATCAACAAATTAACTAACGGATGCATCACTGTTGGCTAAGTTAGCACATGCAAATTGAAGCCGCACGTTGCCAGTGCGTCAATAAAATAAAAATACATATACTGCCAGAGCCGTGCTGGAGTCAGAGTACAATAGGCGTAAAAGCTTAGGATTGATTGTGACAGATGCATCCACAGATAGTCCCATATGAATCGTCAGTGTGTCAGTATATCAGACATGTGAAAGCTGGTCGGCCAATCCTTGACTTACTAGTCTTGGTGCGGTGGTCCAGTGGAAAGATGCCTGGTTGCTGATGCTATGCGGAGTTGCAGAATGGCGGTTCGATCCCCCGACCGGGAGATGGTGATCAACAAATTAAACTAATGGGTGCATGACTGTCGGCTAAGTTAGCACATGGAAATTGAAGCCGCACGTTGCCAGTGCGTCAATAAAAAAAATAAAAATACATATACTGCCAGAGCCGTGCTGGAGTCAGAGTACAATAGGCGTAAAAGCTTAGGATTGATTGTGACAGATGCATCCACAGATAGTCCCATATGAATCGTCAGTGTGTCAGTATATCAGACATGTGAAAGCTGGTCGGCCAATCCTTGACTTTTTAGTCTTGGTTCGGTGGTCAAGTGGAAAGATGCCTGGTTGCTGATGCTATGCGGAGTTGCAGAATGGCGGTTCGATCCCCCGACCGGGAGATGGTGATCAACAAATTAACTAACGGATGCATCACTGTCGGCTAAGTTAGCACATGGAAATTGAAGCCGCACGTTGCCAGTGCGTCAATAAAATAAAAATACATATACTGCCAGAGCAGTGCTGGAGTCAGAGTACAATAGGCGTAAAAGCTTAGGATTGATTGTGACAGATGCATCCACAGATAGTCCCATATGAATCGTCAGTGTGTCAGTATATCAGACATGTGAAAGCTGGTCGGCCAATCCTTGACTTTTTAGTCTTGGTGCGGTGGTCCAGTGGAAAGATGCCTGGTTGCTGATGCTATGCGGAGTTGCAGAATGGCGGTTCGATCCCCCGACCGGGAGATGGTGATCACCAAATTAACTAACGGGTGCATCACTGTCGGCTAAGTTAGCACATGGAAATTGAAGCCGCACGTTGTCAGTGCGTCAATAAAATAAAAATTCATACATACATACATACATACATACCAACAGATAGTCCCATATGAATCGTCAGTGTGTCAGTATATCAGACATGTGAAAACTGGTCGGACAAACCCAGACTTTTCTTGGCGCGATGGTCCAGTGGAAAGATGTCTGGTTGCTGATGCTATGCGAAGTTGCAGAATGGCAGTTCGATCCCCCGACAGGGAGATGGTGATCAACAAATTAAACTAATGGGTGCATGACTGTCGGCTAAGTTAGCACATGGAAATTGAATCCGCACGTTGCCAGTGCGTCAATAAAATAAAAATACATATACTGCCACAGCCGTGCTGGAGTCAGAGTACAATAGGCGTAAAAGCTTAGGATTGATTGTGACAGATGCATCCACAGATAGTCCCATATGAATCGTCAGTGTGTCAGTATATCAGACATGTGAAAGCTGGTCGGCCAATCCTTGACTTTTTAGTCTTGGTGCGGTTGTCCAGTGGAAAGATGCCTGGTTGCTGATGCTATGCGGAGTTGCAGAATGGCGGTTCGATCCCCCGACCGGGAGATGGTGATCAACAAATTAACTAACGGATGCATCACTGTCGGCTAAGTTAGCACATGGAAATTGAAGCCGCACGTTGCCAGTGCGTCAATAAAATAAAAATACATATACTGCCAGAGCCATGCTGGAGTCAGAGTACAATAGGCGTAAAAGCTTAGGATTGATTGTGACAGATGCATCCACAGATAGTCCCATACGAATCGTCAGTGTGTCAGTATATCAGACATGTGAAAGCTGGTCGGCCAATCCTTGACTTTTTAGTCTTGGTGCGGTGGTCCAGTGGAAAGATGCCTGGTTGCTGATGCTATGCGGAGTTGCAGAATGGCAGTTCGATCCCCCGACCGGGAGATGGTGATCAACAAATTAACTAACGGATGCATCACTGTCGGCTAAGTTAGCACATGGAAATTGAAGCCGCACGTTGCCAGTGCGTCAATAAAATAAAAATACATATACTGCCAGAGCAGTGCTGGAGTCAGAGTACAATAGGCGTAAAAGCTTAGGATTGATTGTGACAGATGCATCCACAGATAGTCCCATATGAATCGTCAGTGTGTCAGTATATCAGACATGTGAAAGCTGGTCGGCCAATCCTTGACTTTTTAGTCTTGGTGCGGTGGTCCAGTGGAAAGATGCCTGGTTGCTGATGCTATGCGGAGTTGCAGAATGGCGGTTCGATCCCCCGACCGGGAGATGGTGATCACCAAATTAACTAACGGGTGCATCACTGTCGGCTAAGTTAGCACATGGAAATTGAAGCCGCACGTTGTCAGTGCGTCAATAAAATAAAAATTCATACATACATACATACATACATACCAACAGATAGTCCCATATGAATCGTCAGTGTGTCAGTATATCAGACATGTGAAAACTGGTCGGACAAACCCAGACTTTTCTTGGCGCGATGGTCCAGTGGAAAGATGTCTGGTTGCTGATGCTATGCGAAGTTGCAGAATGGCAGTTCGATCCCCCGACAGGGAGATGGTGATCAACAAATTAAACTAATGGGTGCATGACTGTCGGCTAAGTTAGCACATGGAAATTGAATCCGCACGTTGCCAGTGCGTCAATAAAATAAAAATACATATACTGCCACAGCCGTGCTGGAGTCAGAGTACAATAGGCGTAAAAGCCTAGGAGTGAATCGTGGCAGATGCATCCACAGATAGTCCCATACGAATCGTCAGTGTGTCAGTATATCAGACATGTGAAAGCTGGTCGGCCAATCCTTGACTTACTAGTCTTGGTGCGGTGGTCCAGTGGAAAGATGCCTGGTTGCTGATGCTATGCGGAGTTGCAGAATGGCGGTTCGATCCCCCGACCGGGAGAGGGTGATCAACAAATTAAACTAATGGGTGCATGACTGTCGTCTAAGTTAGCACATGGAAATTGAAGCCGCACGTTGCCAGTGCGTCAATAAAAAAAATAAAAATACATATACTGCCAGAGCCGTGCTGGAGTCAGAGTACAATAGGCGTAAAAGCCTAGGATTGAATTGTGGCAGGTGCATCCACAGATAGTCCCATTCGAATCGTCAGTGTGTCAGTATATCAGACATGTGAAAGCTGGTCGGCCAATCCTTGACTTACTAGTCTTGGTGCGGTGGTCCAGTGGAAAGATGCCTGGTTGCTGATGCTATGCCGAGTTGCAGAATGGCGGTTCGATCCCCCGATCGGGAGATGGTGATCAACAAATTAAACTAATGGGTGCATGACTGTCGGCTAAGTTAGCATATGGAAATTGAAGCCGCACGTTGCCAGTGCGTCAATAAAAAAAATTGAAATACATATACTGCCAGAGCCGTGCTGGAGTCAGAGTACAATAGGCGTAAAAGCCTAGGATTGATTGTGACAGATGCATCCACAGATAGTCCCATATGAATCGTCAGTGTGTCAGTACATCAGACATGTGAAAGCTGGTCGGCCAATCGTTGCCTTTTAGCCTTGGTGCGGTGGTCCAGTGGAAAGATGCCTGGTTGCTGATGCTATGCGGAGTTGCAGAATGGCGGTTCGATCCCCCGACCGGGAAATGGTGGTCAACAAATTAAACTAATGGGTGCATGACAGTCGGCTAAGTTAGCACATGGAAATTGAAGCCGCACGTTGCCAGTGCGTCAATAAAAAAAATAAAAATACATATACTGCCAGAGCCGTGCTGGAGTCAGAGTACAATAGGCGTAAAAGCCTAGGATTGAATTGTGGCAGGTGCATCCACAGATAGTCCCATTCGAATCGTCAGTGTGTCAGTATATCAGACATGTGAAAGCTGGTCGGCCAATCCTTGACTTACTAGTCTTGGTGCGGTGGTCCAGTGGAAAGATGCCTGGTTGCTGATGCTATGCGGAGTTGCAGAATGGCGGTTCGATCCCCCGACCGGGAGATGGTGGTCAACAAATTAAACTAATGGGTGCATGACTGTCGGCTAAGTTAGCACATGGAAATTGAAGCCGCACGTTGCCAGTGCGTCAATAAAAAAAATAAAAATACATATACTGCCAGAGCCGTGCTGGAGTCAGAGTACAATAGGCGTAAAAGCCTAGGATTGAATTGTGGCAGGTGCATCCACAGATAGTCCCATACGAATCGTCAGTGTGTCAGTATATCAGACATGTGAAAGCTGGTCGGCCAATCCTTGACTTACTAGTCTTGGTGCGGTGGTCCAGTGGAAAGATGCCTGGTTGCTGATGCTATGCGGAGTTGCAGAATGGTGGTTCGATCCCCCGACCGGGAGATGGTGATCAACAAATTAAACTAATGGGTGCATGACTGTCGGCTAAGTTAGCACATGGAAATTGAAGCCGCACGTTGCCAGTGCGTCAATAAAAAAAATAAAAATACATATACTGCCAGAGCCGTGCTGGAGTCAGAGTACAATCGGCGTAAAAGCCTAGGATTGAATTGTGGCAGGTGCATCCACAGATAGTCCCATACGAATCGTCAGTGTGTCAGTATATCAGACATGTGAAAGCTGGTCGGCCAATACTTGACTTACTAGTCTTGGTGCGGTGGTCCAGAGGAAAGATGCCTGGTTGCTGATGCTATGCGGAGTTGCAGAATGGCGGATCGATCCCCCGACCGGGAGATGGTGATCAACAAATTAAACTAACGGGTGCATCACTGTCGGCTAAGTTAGCACATGGAAATTGAAGCCGCACGTTGCCAGTGCATCAATAAAATAAAAATACATATACTGCCAGAGCCGTGCTTGAGTCAGAGTACAATAGGCATAAAAGCCTAGGATTGAATTGTGGCAGATGCATCCACAGATAGTCCCATACGAATCGTCAGTGTGTCAGTATATCAGACATGTGAAAGCTGGTCGGCCAATCCTTGACTTACTAGTCTTGGTGCGGTGGTCCAGTGGAAAGATGACTGGTTGCTGATGCTATGCGGAGTTGCAGAATGGCAGTTCGATCCCCGGACCGGGAGATGGTGATCAACAAATTAAACTAATGGGTGCATGACTGTCGGCTAAGTTAGCACATGGAAATTGAAGCCGCACGTTGCCAGTGCGTCAATAAAAAATAAAAAAATACATATACTGCCAGAGCCGTGCTGGAGTCAGAGTACAATCGGCGTAAAAGCCTAGGATTGAATTGTGGCAGGTGCATCCACAGATAGTCCCATACGAATCGTCAGTGTGTCAGTATATCAGACATGTGAAAGCTGGTCTGCCAATCCTTGACTTACTAGTCTTGGTGCGGTGGTCCAGTGGAAAGATGACTGGTTGCTGATGCTATGCGGAGTTGCAGAATGGCAGTTCGATCCCCCGACCGGGAGATGGTGATCAACAAATTAACTAACGGGTGCATCACTGTCGGCTAAGTTAGCACATGGAAATTGAAGCCGCACGTTGCCAGTGCGTCAATAAAATAAAAATACATATACTGCCAGAGCCATGCTGGAGTCAGAGTACAATAGGCATAAAAGCCTAGGATTGATTGTGACAGATGCATCCACAGATAGTCCCATATGAATCGGCAGTGTGTCAGTATATCAGACATGTGAAAGCTGGTCGGCCAATCCTTGACTTTTTAGTCTTGGTGCGGTGGTCCAGTGGAAAGATTACTGGTTGCTGATGCTATGCGGAGTTGCAGAATGGCGGTTCGATCCCCCGACCGGGAGATGGTGATCAACAAATTAACTAACGGGTGCATCACTGTCGGCTAAGTTAGCACATGGAAATTGAAGCCGCACGTTGCCAGTGCGTCAATAAAATAAAAATACATATACTGCCAGAGCCGTGCTGGAGTCAGAGTACAATAGGCGTAAAAGCCTAGGATTGATTGTGACAGATGCATCCACAGATAGTCCCATATGAATCGTCAGTGTGTCAGTATATCAGACATGTGAAAGCTGGTCGGCCAATCCTTGACTTTTTAGTCTTGGTGCGGTGGTCCAGTGGAAAGATGCCTGGTTGCTGATGCCATGCGGAGTTGCAGAATGGCGGTTCGATCCCCCGACCGGGAGATGGTGATCAACAAATTAACTAACGGGTGCATCACTGTCGGCTAAGTTAGCACATGGAAATTGAGTCCGCAGGTTGCCAGTGCGTCAATAAAATAAAAATACATATACTGCCAGAGCCGTGCTGGAGTCAGAGTACAATAGGCGTAAAAGCTTAGGATTGATTGTGACAGATGCATCCACAGATAGTCCCATATGAATCGTCAGTGTGTCAGTATATCAGACATGTGAAAGCTGGTCGGCCAATCCTTGACTTTTTAGTCTTGGTGCGGTTGTCCAGTGGAAAGATGCCTGGTTGCTGATGCTATGCGGAGTTGCAGAATGGCGGTTCGATCCCCCGACCGGGAGATGGTGATCAACAAATTAACTAACGGGTGCATCACTGTCGGCTAATTTAGCACATGGAAATTGAAGCCGCACGTTGCCAGTGCGTCAATAAAATAAAAATACATATACTGCCAGAGCCGTGCTGGAGTCAGAGTACAATAGGCGTAAAAGCTTAGGATTGATTGTGACAGATGCATCCACAGATAGTCCCATATGAATCGTCAGTGTGTCACTATATCAGACATGTGAAAGCTGGTCGGACAATCCTTGACTTTTTAGTCTTGGTGCGGTTGTCCAGTGGAAAGATGCCTGGTTGCTGATGCTATGCGGAGTTGCAGAATGGCGGTTCGATCCCCCGACCGGGAGATGGTGATCAACAAATTAACTAACGGATGCATCACTGTCGGCTAAGTTAGCACATGGAAATTGAAGCCGCACGTTGCCAGTGCGTCAATAAAATAAAAATACATATACTGCCAGAGCCATGCTGGAGTCAGAGTACAATAGGCGTAAAAGCTTAGGATTGATTGTGACAGATGCATCCACAGATGGTCCCATACGAATCGTCAGTGTGTCAGTATATCAGACATGTGAAAGCTGGTCGGCCAATCCTTGACTTTTTAGTCTTGGTGCGGTGGTCCAGTGGAAAGATGCCTGGTTGCTGATGCTATGCGGAGTTGCAGAATGGCGGTTCGATCCCCTGACCGGGAGATGGTGATCAACAAATTAACTAACGGATGCATCACTGTCGGCTAAGTTAGCACATGGAAATTGAAGCCGCACGTTGCCAGTGCGTCAATAAAATAAAAATTCATACATACATACATACATACATATCCACAGATAGTCCCATATGAATCGTCAGTGTGTCAGTATATCAGACATGTGAAAACTGGTCGGATAAACCCAAACTTTTCTTGGCGCGATGGTCCAGTGGAAAGATGCCTGGTTGCTGATGCTATGCGGAGTTGCAGAATGGCGGTTCGATCCCCCGACCGGGAGAGGGTGATCAACAAATTAAACTAATGGGTGCATGACTGTCGGCTAAGTTAGCACATGGAAATTGAAGCCGCACGTTGCCAGTGCGTCAATAAAAAAAATAAAAATACATATACTGCCAGAGCCGTGCTGGAGTCAGAGTACAATAGGCGTAAAAGCCTAGGATTGAATTGTGGCAGGTGCATCCACAGATAGTCCCATACGAATCCTCAGTGTGTCAGTATATCAGACATGTGAAAGCTGGTCGGCCAATCCTTGATTTTTTAGTCTTGGTGCGGTGGTCCAGTGGAAAGATGCCTGGTTGCTGATGCTATGAGGAGTTGCAGAATGGCGGTTCGATCCCCCGACCGGGAGATGGTGATCAACAAATTAACTAACGGGTGCATCACTGTCGGCTAAGTTAGCACATGGAAATTGAAGCCGCACGTTGCCAGTGCGTCAATAAAATAAAATTACATATACTGCCAGAGCCGTGCTGGAGTCAGAGTACAATAGGCGTAAAAGCCTAGGATTGAATTGTGGCAGGTGCATCCACAGATAGTCCCATACGAATCCTCAGTGTGTCAGTACATCAGACATGTGAAAGCTGGTCGGCCAATCCTTGACTTACTAGTCTTGGTGCGGTATTCCAGTGGAAAGATGCCTGGTTGCTGATGCTATGCCAAGTTGCAGAATGGCGGTTCGATCCCCCGATCGGGAGATGGTGATCAACAAATTAAACTAATGGGTGCATGACTGTCGGCTAAGTTAGCACATGGAAATTGAAGCCGCACGTTGCCAGTGCGTCAATAAAAAAAATTGAAATACATATACTGCCAGAGCCATGCTGGAGTCAGAGTACAATAGGCGTAAAAGCCTAGGATTGAATTGTGGCAGGTGCATCCACAGATAGTCCCATTCGAATAGTCAGTGTGTCAGTATATCAGACATGTGAAAGCTGGTCGGCCAATCCTTGACTTACTAGTCTTAGTGCGGTGGTCCAGTGGAAAGATGCCTGGTTGCTGATGCTATGCGGAGTTGCAGAATGGCGGTTCGATCCCCCGACCAGGAGATGGTGATCAACAAATTAAACTAATGGGTACATGACTGTCGGCTAAGTTAGCACATGGAAATTGAAGCCGCACGTTGCCAGTGCGTCAATAAAAAAAAAAAATACATATACTGCCAGAGCCGTGCTGGATTCAGAGTACAATCGGCGTAAAAGCCTAGGATTGAATTGTGGCAGGTGCATCCACAGATAGTCCCATACGAATCGTCAGTGTGTCAGTATATCAGACATGTGAAAGCTGGTCGGCCAATCCTTGACTTACTAGTCTTGGTGCGGTGGTCCAGTGGAAAGATGCCTGGTTGCTGATGCTATGCGGAGTTGCAGAATGGCGGTTCGATCCCCCGACCGGGAGATGGTGGTCAACAAATTAAACTAATGGGTGCATGACTGTCGGCTAAGTTAGCACATGGAAATTGAAGCCGCACGTTGCCAGTGCGTCAATAAAAAAATAAAAATACATATACTGCCAGAGCCGTGCTGGAGTCAGAGTACAATAGGCGTAAAAGCCTAGGATTGAATTGTGGCAGGTGCATCCACAGATAGTCCCATACGAATCGTCAGTGTGTCAGTATATCAGACATGTGAAAGCTGGTCGGCCAATCCTTGACTTACTAGTCTTGGTGCGGTGGTCCAGTGGAAAGATGCCTGGTTGCTGATGCTATGCGGAGTTGCAGAATGGCGGTTCGATCCCCCGACCGGGAGATGGTGATCAACAAATTAAACTAATGGGTGCATGACTGTCGGCTAAGTTAGCACATGGAAATTGAAGCCACACGTTGCCAGTGCGTCAATAAAAAAAATAAAAAACATATACTGCCAGAGCCGTGCTGGAGTCAGAGTACAATCGGCGTAAAACCTAGGATTGAATTGTGGCAGGTGCATCCACAGATAGTCCCATACGAATCGTCAGTGTGTCAGTATATCAGACATGTGAAAGCTGGTCGGCCAATCCTTAACTTACTAGTCTTGGTGCGGTGGTCCAGTGGAAAGATGCCTGGTTGCTGATGCTATGCGGAGTTGCAGAATGGCGGTTCGTTCCCCAACCGGGAGATGGTGATCAACAAATTAAACTAATGGGTGCATGACTGTCGGCTAAGTTAGCACATGGAAATTGAAGCCGCACGTTGCCAGTGCGTCAATAAAAAAAAATAAAAATACATATACTGCCAGAGCTGTGCTGGAGTCAGAGTACAATAGGCGTAAAAGCCTAGGATTGAATTGTGGAAGGTGCATCCACAGATAGTCCCATACGAATCGTCAGTGTGTCAGTATATCAGACATGTGAAAGCTGGTCGGCCAATCCTTGACTTATTAGTCTTGGTGCGGTGGTCCAGTGGAAAGATGCCTGGTTGCTGATGCTATGCGGAGTTGCAGAATGGCGGTTCGATCCCCCGACCGGGAGATGGTGATCAACAAATTAAACTAATGGGTGCATGACTGTCGGCTAAGTTAGCACATGGAAATTGAAGCCGCACATTGCCAGTGCGTCAATAAAAAAAAATAAAAATACATATACTGCCAGAGCCGTGCTGGAGTCAGAGTACAATAGGTGTAAAAGCCTAGGATTGAATTGTGGAAGGTGCATCCACAGATAGTCCCATACGAATCGTCAGTGTGTCAGTATATCAGAGATGTGAAAGCTGGTCGGCCAATCCTTGACTTACTAGTCTTGGTGCGGTGGTCCAGTGGAAAGATGCCTGGTTGCTGATGCTATGCGGAATTGCAGAATGGCGGTTCGATCCCACGACCGGGAGATGGTGATCAACAAATTAAACTAATGGGTGCATGACTGTCGGCTAAGTTAGCACATGGAAATTGAAGCCGCACATTGCCAGTGCGTCAATAAAAAAAATAAAAATACATATACTGCCAGAGCCGTGCTGGAGTCAGAGTACAATAGGCGTAAAAGCCTAGGATTGAATTGTGGCAGGTGCATCCACAGATAGTCCCATACGAATCGTCAGTGTGTCAGTATATCAGACATGTGAAAGCTGGTCGGCCAATCCTTAACTTACTAGTCTTGGTGCGGTGGTCCTGTGGAAAGATGCCTGGTTGCTGATGCTATGCGGAGTTGCAGAATGGCGGTTCGATCCCCCGACCGGGAGATGGTGATCAACAAATTAAACTAATAGGTGCATGACTGTCGGCTAAGTTAGCACATGGAAATTAAAGCCGCACGTTGCCAGTGCGTCAATAAAAAAAATTAAAATACATATACTGCCAGAGCCGTGCTGGAGTCAGAGTACAATAGGCGTAAAAGCCTAGGATTGAATTGTGGCAGGTGCATCCACAGATAGTCCCATACGAATCGTCAGTGTGTCAGTATATCAGACATGTGAAAGCTGGTCGGCCAATCCTTGACTTACTAGTCTTGGTGCGGTGGTCCAGTGGAAAGATGCCTGGTTGCTGATGCTATGCGGAGTTGCAGAATGGCGGTTCGATCCCCTGACCGGGAGAGGGTGATCAACAAATTAAAATAATGGGTGCATGACTGTCCGCTAAGTTAGCACATGGAAATTGAAGCCGCACGTTGCCAGTGCGTCAATAAAAAAAATAAAAATACATATACTGCCAGAGCCGTGCTGGAGTCAGAGTACAATAGGCGTAAAAGCCTAGGATTGAATTGTGGCAGGTGCATCCACAGATAGTCCCATATGAATCGTCAGTGTGTCAGTACATCAGACATGTGAAAGCTGGTCGGCCAATCGTTGACTTTTAGCCTTGGTGCGGTGGTCCAGTGGAAAGATGCCTGGTTGCTGATGCTATGCGGAGTTGCAGAATGGCGGTTCGATCCCGCGACCTGGAGATGGTGGTCAACAAATTAAAATAATGGGTGCATGACAGTCGGCTAAGTTAGCAAATGGAAATTGAAGCCGCACGTTGCCAGTGCGTCAATAAAAAAAATAAAAATACATATACTGCCAGAGCCGTGCTGGAGTCAGAGTACAATAGGCGTAAAAGCCTAGGATTGAATTGTGGCAGGTGCATCCACAGATAGTCCCATTCGAATCGTCAGTGTGTCAGTATATCAGACATGTGAAAGCTGGTCGGCCAATCCTTGACTTACTAGTCTTGGTGCGGTGGTCCAGTGGAAAGATGCCTGGTTGCTGATGCTATGCGGAGTTGCAGAATGGCGGTTCGATCCCCCGACCGGGAGATGGTGATCAACAAATTAAACTAATGGGTGCATGACTGTCGGCTAAGTTAGCACATGGAAATTGAAGCCGCACGTTGCCAGTGCGTCAATAAAAAAAATAAAAATACATATACTGCCAGAGCCGTGCTGGAGTCAGAGTACAATCGGCGTAAAAGCCTAGGATTGAATTGTGGCAGGTGCATCCACAGATAGTCCCATACGAATCGTCAGTGTGTCAGTATATCAGACATGTGAAAGCTGCTCGGCCAATCCTTGACTTACTAGTCTTGGTGCGGTGGTCCAGTGGAAAGATGCCTGGTTGCTGATGCTATGTGGAGTTGCAGAATGGCGGTTCGATCCCCCGACCGGGAGATGGTGATCAACAAATTAAACTAATGGGTGCCTGACTGTCAGCTAAGTTAGCACATGGAAATTGAAGCCGCACGTTGCCAGTGCGTCAATTAAAAATATAAAAATACATATACTGCCAGAGCCGTGCTGGAGTCAGAGTACAATAGGCGTAAAAGCCTAGGATTGAATTGTGGCAGGTGCATCCACAGATAGTCCCATACGAATCGTCAGTGTGTCAGTATATCAGACATGTGAAAGCTGGTCGGCCAATCCTTAACTTACTAGTCTTGGTGCGGTGGTCCAGTGGAAAGATGCCTGGTTGCTAATGCTATGCGGAGTTGCAGAATGGCGGTTCGATCCCCCGACCGGGAGATGGTGATCAACAAATTAAACTAATGGGTGCATGACAGTCGGCTAAGTTAGCACATGGAAATTGCAGCCGCACGTTGCCAGTGCGTCAATAAAAAAAAATAAAAATACATATACTGCCAGAGCCGTGCTGGAGTCAGAGTACAATAGGCGTAAAAGCCTAGGATTGAATTGTGGAAGGTGCATCCACAGATAGTCCCATACGAATCGTCAGTGTGTCAGTATATCAGACATGTGAAAGCTGGTCGGCCAATCCTTGACTTATTAGTCTTGGTGCGGTGGTCCAGTGGAAAGATGCCTGGTTGCTGATGCTATGCGGAGTTGCAGAATGGCGGTTCGATCCCCCGACCGGGAGATGGTGATCAACAAATTAAACTAATGGGTGCATGACTGTCGGCTAAGTTAGCACATGGAAATTGAAGCCGCACGTCGCCAGTGCGTCAATAAAAAAAAATAAAAATACATATACTACCAGAGCCGTGCTGGAGTCAGAGTACAATAGGCGTAAAAGCCTAGGATTGAATTGTGGAAGGTGCATCCACAGATAGTCCCATACGAATCGTCAGTGTGTCAGTATATCAGAGATGTGAAAGCTGGTCGGCCAATCCTTGACTTACTAGTCTTGGTGCGGTGGTCCAGTGGAAAGATGCCTGGTTGCTGATGCTATGCGGAATTGCAGAATGGCGGTTCGATCCCACGACCGGGAGATGGTGATCAACAAATTAAACTAATGGGTGCATGACTGTCGGCTAAGTTAGCACATGGAAATTGAAGCCGCACGTTGCCAGTGCGTCAATAAAAAAAATAAAAATACATATACTGCCAGAGCCGTGCTGGAGTCAGAGTACAATAGGCGTAAAAGCCTAGGATTGAATTGTGGCAGGTGCATCCACAGATAGTCCCATACGAATCGTCAGTGTGTCAGTATATCAGACATGTGAAAGCTGGTCGGCCAATCCTTGACTTTTTAGTCTTGGTGCGGTGGTCCAGTGGAAAGATGCCTGGTTGCTGATGCTATGCGGAGTTGCAGAATGGCGGTTCGATCCCACGACCGGGAGATGGTGATCAACAAATTAAACTAATGGGTGCATGACTGTCGGCTAAGTTAGCACATGGAAATTGAAGCCGCACATTGCCAGTGCGTCAATAAAAAAAATTAAAATATATATACTGCCAGAGCCGTGCTGGAGTCAGAGTACAATAGGCGTAAAAGCCTAGGATTGAATTGTGGCAGGTGCATCCACAGATAGTCCCATACGAATCGTCAGTGTGTCAGTATATCAGACATGTGAAAGCTGCTCGGCCAATCCTTGACTTACTAGTCTTGGTGCGGTGGTCCAGTGGAAAGATGCCTGGTTGCTGATGCTATGTGGAGTTGCAGAATGGCGGTTCGATCCCCCGACCGGGAGATGGTGATCAACAAATTAAACTAATGGGTGCTTGACTGTCAGCTAAGTTAGCACATGGAAATTGAAGCCGCACGTTGCCAGTGCGTCAATTAAAAATATAAAAATACATATACTGCCAGAGCCGTGCTGGAGTCAGAGTACAATAGGCGTAAAAGCCTAGGATTGAATTGTGGAAGGTGCATCCACAGATAGTCCCATACGAATCGTCAGTGTGTCAGTATATCAGACATGTGAAAGCTGGTCGGCCAATCCTTGACTTATTAGTCTTGGTGCGGTGGTCCAGTGGAAAGATGCCTGGTTGCTGATGCTATGCGGAGTTGCAGAATGGCGGTTCGATCCCCCGACCGGGAGATGGTGATCAACAAATTAAACTAATGGGTGCATGACTGTCGGCTAAGTTAGCACATGGAAATTGAAGCCGCACGTCGCCAGTGTGTCAATAAAAAAAAATAAAAATACATATACTACCAGAGCCGTGCTGGAGTCAGAGTACAATAGGCGTAAAAGCCTAGGATTGAATTGTGGAAGGTGCATCCACAGATAGTCCCATACGAATCGTCAGTGTGTCAGTATATCAGAGATGTGAAAGCTGGTCGGCCAATCCTTGACTTACTAGTCTTGGTGCGGTGGTCCAGTGGAAAGATGCCTGGTTGCTGATGCTATGCGGAATTGCAGAATGGCGGTTCGATCCCACGACCGGGAGACAGTGATCAACAAATTAAACTAATGGGTGCATGACTGTCGGCTAAGTTAGCACATGGAAATTGAAGCCGCACATTGCCAGTGCGTCAATAAAAAAAATAAAAATACATATACTGCCAGAGCCGTGCTGGAGTCAGAGTACAATAGGCGTAAAAGCCTAGGATTAAATTGTGGAAGGTGCATCCACAGATAGTCCCATACGAATCGTCAGTGTGTCAGTATATCAGACATGTGAAAGCTGGTCGGCCAATCATTGACTTACTAGTCTTGGTGCGGTGGTCCAGTGGAAAGATGCCTGGTTGCTGATGCTATGCGGAGTTGCAGAATGGCGGTTCGATCCCACGACCGGGAGATGGTGATCAACAAATTAAACTAATGGGTGCATGACTGTCGGCTAAGTTAGCACATGGAAATTGAAGCCGCACGTTGCCAGTGCGTCAATAAAAAAAATAAAAATACATATACTGCCAGAGCCGTGCTGGAGTCAGAGTACAATAGGCGTAAAAGCCTAGGATTGAATTGTGGCAGGTGCATCCACAGATAGTCCCATACGAATCGTCAGTGTGTCAGTATATCAGACATGTGAAAGCTAGTCGGCCAATCCTTGACTTTTTAGTCTTGGTGCGGTGGTCCAGTGGAAAGATGCCTGGTTGCTGATGCTATGCGGAGTTGCAGAATGGCGGTTCGATCCCCCGACCGGGAGATGGTGATCAACAAATTAAACTAATGGGTGCTTGACTGTCAGCTAAGTTAGCACATGGAAATTGAAGCCGCACGTTGCCAGTGCGTCAATTAAAAATATAAAAATACATATACTGCCAGAGCCGTGCTGGAGTCAGAGTACAATAGGCGTAAAAGCCTAGGATTGAATTGTGGCAGGTGCATCCACAGATAGTCCCATACGAATCGTCAGTGTGTCAGTATATCAGACATGTGAAAGCTGGTCGGCCAATCCTTAACTTACTAGTCTTGGTGCGGTGGTCCAGTGGAAAGATGCCTGGTTGCTGATGCTATGCGGAGTTGCAGAATGGCGGTTCGATCCCCCGACCGGGAGATGGTGATCAACAAATTAAACTAATGGGTGCATGACAGTCGGCTAAGTTAGCACATGGAAATTGAAGCCGCACGTTGCCAGTGCG
Organism: Chaetoderma sp. LZ-2023a; assembly: GCA_034401795.1. Taxonomy (NCBI): domain Eukaryota; kingdom Metazoa; phylum Mollusca; class Caudofoveata; order Chaetodermatida; family Chaetodermatidae; genus Chaetoderma; species Chaetoderma sp. LZ-2023a. The sequence continues at coordinate 127,115,995 of CM067369.1, forward strand.
ACAATAAAAAAAAATAAAAATACATATACTGCCAGAGCCGTGCTGGAGTCAGAGTACAATAGGCGTAAAAGCCTAGGATTGAATTGTGGAAGGTGCATCCACAGATAGTCCCATACGAATCGTCAGTGTGTCAGTATATCAGACATGTGAAAGCTGGTCGGCCAATCCTTGACTTATTAGTCTTGGTGCGGTGGTCCAGTGGAAAGATGCCTGGTTGCTGATGCTATGCGGAGTTGCAGAATGGCGGTTCGATCCCCCGACCGGGAGATGGTGATCAACAAATTAAACTAATGGGTGCATGACTGTCGGCTAAGTTAGCACATGGAAATTGAAGCCGCACGTCGCCAGTGCGTCAATAAAAAAAAATAAAAATACATATACTACCAGAGCCGTGCTGGAGTCAGAGTACAATAGGCGTAAAAGCCTAGGATTGAATTGTGGAAGGTGCATCCACAGATAGTCCCATACGAATCGTCAGTGTGTCAGTATATCAGAGATGTGAAAGCTGGTCGGCCAATCCTTGACTTACTAGTCTTGGTGCGGTGGTCCAGTGGAAAGATGCCTGGTTGCTGATGCTATGCGGAATTGCAGAATGGCGGTTCGATCCCACGACCGGGAGATGGTGATCAACAAATTAAACTAATGGGTGCATGACTGTCGGCTAAGTTAGCACATGGAAATTGAAGCCGCACATTGCCAGTGCGTCAATAAAAAAAATAAAAATACATATACTGCCAGAGCCGTGCTGGAGTCAGAGTACAATAGGCGTAAAAGCCTAGGATTAAATTGTGGAAGGTGCATCCACAGATAGTCCCATACGAATCGTCAGTGTGTCAGTATATCAGACATGTGAAAGCTGGTCGGCCAATCATTGACTTACTAGTCTTGGTGCGGTGGTCCAGTGGAAAGATGCCTGGTTGCTGATGCTATGCGGAGTTGCAGAATGGCGGTTCGATCCCACGACCGGGAGATGGTGATCAACAAATTAAACTAATGGGTGCATGACTGTCGGCTAAGTTAGCACATGGAAATTGAAGCCGCACGTTGCCAGTGCGTCAATAAAAAAAATAAAAATACATATACTGCCAGAGCCGTGCTGGAGTCAGAGTACAATAGGCGTAAAAGCCTAGGATTGAATTGTGGCAGGTGCATCCACAGATAGTCCCATACGAATCGTCAGTGTGTCAGGATATCAGACATGTGAAAGCTGGTCGGCCAATCCTTGACTTTTTAGTCTTGGTGCGGTGGTCCAGTGGAAAGATGCCTGGTTGTTGATGCTATGCGGAGTTGCAGAATGGCGGTTCGATCCCACGACCGGGAGATGGTGATCAACAAATTAAACTAATGGGTGCATGACTGTCGGCTAAGTTAGCACATGGAAATTGAAGCCGCACGTTGCCAGTGCGTCAATAAAAAAAATAAAAATATATATACTGCCAGAGCCGTGCTGGAGTCAGAGTACAATAGGCGTAAAAGCCTAGGATTGAATTGTGGCAGGTGCATCCACAGATAGTCCCATACGAATCGTCAGTGTGTCAGTATATCAGACATGTGAAAGCTGGTCGGCCAATCCTTATCTTACTAGTCTTGGTGCGGTGGTCCAGTGGAAAGATGCCTGGTTGCTGATGCTATGCGGAGTTGCAGAATGGCGGTTCGATCCCCCGACCGGGAGATGGTGATCAACAAATTAAACTAATGGGTGCATGACTGTCGGCTAAGTTAACACATGGAAATTAAAGCCGCACGTTGCCAGTGCGTCAATAAAAAAAAATAAAAATACATATACTGCCAGAGCCGTGCTGGAGTCAGAGTACAATAGGCGTAAAAGCCTAGGATTGAATTGTGGAAGGTGCATCCACAGATAGTCCCATACGAATCGTCAGTGTGTCAGTATATCAGACATGTGAAAGCTGGTCGGCCAATCCTTAACTTACTAGTCTTGGTGCGGTGGTCCAGTGGAAAGATGCCTGGTTGCTGATGCTATGCGGAGTTGCAGAATGGCGGTTCGATCCCCCGACCGGGAGATGGTGATCAACAAATTAAACTAATGGGTGCATGACTGTCGGCTAAGTTAGCACATGGAAATTGAAGCCGCACGTTGCCAGTGCGTCAATAAAAAAGAATAAAAATACATATACTGCCAGAGCCGTGCTGGAGTCAGAGTACAATAGGCGTAAAAGCCTAGGATTGAATTGTGGAAGGTGCATCCACAGATAGTCCCATACGAATCGTCAGTGTGTCAGTATATCAGACATGTGAAAGCTGGTCGGCCAATCCTTGACTTACTAGTCTTGGTGCGGTGGTCCAGTGGAAAGATGCCTGGTTGCTGATGCTATGCGGAGTTGCAGAATGGCGGTTCGATCCCACGACCGGGAGATGGTGATCAACAAATTAAACTAATGGGTGCATGACTGTCGGCTAAGTTAGCACATGGAAATTGAAGCCGCACGTTGCCAGAGAGTCAATAAAAAAAATAAAAATACATATACTGCCAGAGCCGTGCTGGAGTCAGAGTACAATAGGCGTAAAAGCCTAGGATTGAATTGTGGCAGGTGCATCCACAGATAGTCCCATACGAATCGTCAGTGTGTCAGTATATCAGACATGTGAAAGCTGGTCGGCCAATCCTTGACTTTTTAGTCTTGGTGCGGTGGTCCAGTAGAAAGATGCCTGGTTGCTGATGCTATGCGGAGTTGCAGAATGGCGGTTCGATCCCCCGACCGGGAGATGGTGATCAACAAATTAAACTAATGGGTGCATGACTGTCGGCTAAGTTAGCACATGGAAATTGAAGCCGCAATTTTGGCAGTGCGTCAATAAAAAAAATAAAAATACATATACTGCCAGAGCCGTGCTGGAGTCAGAGTACAATAGGCGTAAAAGCCTAGGATTGAATTGTGGAAGGTGCATCCACAGATAGTCCCATACGAATCGTCAGTGTGTCAGTATATCAGACATGTGAAAGCTGGTCGGCCAATCCTTAACTTACTAGTCTTGGTGCGGTGGTCCAGTGGAAAGATGCCTGGTTGCTGATGCTATGCGGAGTTGCAGAATGGCGGTTCGATCCCCCGACCGGGAGATGGTGATCAACAAATTAAACTAATGGGTGCATGACTGTCGGCTAAGTTAACACATGGAAATTGAAGCCGCACGTTGCCAGTGCGTCAATAAAAAAGAATAAAAATACATATACTGCCAGAGCCGTGCTGGAGTCAGAGTACAATAGGCGTAAAAGCCTAGGATTGAATTGTGGAAGGTGCATCCACAGATAGTCCCATACGAATCGTCAGTGTGTCAGTATATCAGACATGTGAAAGCTGGTCGGCCAATCCTTAACTTACTAGTCTTGGTGCGGTGGTCCAGTGGAAAGATGCCTGGTTGCTGATGCTATGCGGAGTTGCAGAATGGCGGTTCGATCCCCCGACCGGGAGATGGTGATCAACAAATTAAACTAATGGGTGCATGACTGTCGGCTAAGTTAACACATGGAAATTGAAGCCGCACGTTGCCAGTGCGTCAATAAAAAAGAATAAAAATACATATACTGCCAGAGCCGTGCTGGAGTCAGAGTACAATAGGCGTAAAAGCCTAGGATTGAATTGTGGAAGGTGCATCCACAGATAGTCCCATACGAATCGTCAGTGTGTCAGTATATCAGACATGTGAAAGCTGGTCGGCCAATCCTTGACTTACTAGTCTTGGTGCGGTGGTCCAGTGGAAAGATGCCTGGTTGCTGATGCTATGCGGAGTTGCAGAATGGCGGTTCGATCCCACGACCGGGAGATGGTGATCAACAAATTAAACTAATGGGTGCATGACTGTCGGCTAAGTTAACACATGGAAATTAAAGCCGCACGTTGCCAGTGCGTCAATAAAAAAAAATAAAAATACATATACTGCCAGAGCCGTGCTGGAGTCAGAGTACAATAGGCGTAAAAGCCTAGGATTGAATTGTGGAAGGTGCATCCACAGATAGTCCCATACGAATCGTCAGTGTGTCAGTATATCAGACATGTGAAAGCTGGTCGGCCAATCCTTATCTTACTAGTCTTGGTGCGGTGGTCCAGTGGAAAGATGCCTGGTTGCTGATGCTATGCGGAGTTGCAGAATGGCGGTTCGATCCCCCGACCGGGAGATGGTGATCAACAAATTAAACTAATGGGTGCATGACTGTCGGCTAAGTTAACACATGGAAATTAAAGCCGCACGTTGCCAGTGCGTCAATAAAAAAAAATAAAAATACATATACTGCCAGAGCCGTGCTGGAGTCAGAGTACAATAGGCGTAAAAGCCTAGGATTGAATTGTGGAAGGTGCATCCACAGATAGTCCCATACGAATCGTCAGTGTGTCAGTATATCAGACATGTGAAAGCTGGTCGGCCAATCCTTAACTTACTAGTCTTGGTGCGGTGGTCCAGTGGAAAGATGCCTGGTTGCTGATGCTATGCGGAGTTGCAGAATGGCGGTTCGATCCCCCGACCGGGAGATGGTGATCAACAAATTAAACTAATGGGTGCATGACTGTCGGCTAAGTTAGCACATGGAAATTGAAGCCGCACGTTGCCAGAGCGTCAATAAAAAAAATAAAAATACATATACTGCCAGAGCCGTGCTGGAGTCAGAGTACAATAGGCGTAAAAGCCTAGGATTGAATTGTGGCAGGTGCATCCACAGATAGTCCCATACGAATCGTCAGTGTGTCAGTATATCAGACATGTGAAAGCTGGTCGGCCAATCCTTGACTTTTTAGTCTTGGTGCGGTGGTCCAGTGGAAAGATGCCTGGTTGCTGATGCTATGCGGAGTTGCAGAATGGCGGTTCGATCCCCCGACCGGGAGATGGTGATCAACAAATTAAACTAATGGGTGCATGACTGTCGGCTAAGTTAGCACATGGAAATTGAAGCCACACGTTGGCAGTGCGTCAATAAAAAAAATAAAAATACATATACTGCCAGAGCCGTGCTGGAGTCAGAGTACAATAGGCGTAAAAGCCTAGGATTGAATTGTGGAAGGTGCATCCACAGATAGTCCCATACGAATCGTCAGTGTGTCAGTATATCAGACATGTGAAAGCTGGTCGGCCAATCCTTAACTTACTAGTCTTGGTGCGGTGGTCCAGTGGAAAGATGCCTGGTTGCTGATGCTATGCGGAGTTGCAGAATGGCGGTTCGATCCCCCGACCGGGAGATGGTGATCAACAAATTAAACTAATGGGTGCATGACTGTCGGCTAAGTTAACACATGGAAATTGAAGCCGCACGTTGCCAGTGCGTCAATAAAAAAGAATAAAAATACATATACAGCCAGAGCCGTGCTGGAGTCAGAGTACAATAGGCGTAAAAGCCTAGGATTGAATTGTGGAAGGTGCATCCACAGATAGTCCCATACGAATCGTCAGTGTGTCAGTATATCAGACATGTGAAAGCTGGTCGGCCAATCCTTAACTTACTAGTCTTGGTGCGGTGGTCCAGTGGAAAGATGCCTGGTTGCTGATGCTATGCGGAGTTGCAGAATGGCGGTTCGATCCCCCGACCGGGAGATGGTGATCAACAAATTAAACTAATGGGTGCATGACTGTCGGCTAAGTTAACACATGGAAATTGAAGCCGCACGTTGCCAGTGCGTCAATAAAAAAGAATAAAAATACATATACTGCCAGAGCCGTGCTGGAGTCAGAGTACAATAGGCGTAAAAGCCTAGGATTGAATTGTGGAAGGTGCATCCACAGATAGTCCCATACGAATCGTCAGTGTGTCAGTATATCAGACATGTGAAAGCTGGTCGGCCAATCCTTGACTTACTAGTCTTGGTGCGGTGGTCCAGTGGAAAGATGCCTGGTTGCTGATGCTATGCGGAGTTGCAGAATGGCGGTTCGATCCCACGACCGGGAGATGGTGATCAACAAATTAAACTAATGGGTGCATGACTGTCGGCTAAGTTAGCACATGGAAATTGAAGCAGCACGTTGCCAGAGCGTCAATAAAAAAAATAAAAATACATATACTGCCAGAGCCGTGCTGGAGTCAGAGTACAATAGGCGTAAAAGCCTAGGATTGAATTGTGGCAGGTGCATCCACAGATAGTCCCATACGAATCGTCAGTGTGTCAGTATATCAGACATGTGAAAGCTGGTCGGCCAATCCTTGACTTTTTAGTCTTGGTGCGGTGGTCCAGTGGAAAGATGCCTGGTTGCTGATGCTATGCGGAGTTGCAGAATGGCGGTTCGATCCCCCGACCGGGAGATGGTGATCAACAAATTAAACTAATGGGTGCATGACTGTCGGCTAAGTTAGCACATGGAAATTGAAGCCGCACGTTGGCAGTGCGTCAATAAAAAAAATTAAAATACATATACTGCCAGAGCCATGCTGGAGTCAGAGTACAATAGGCGTAAAAGCCTAGGATTGAATTGTGGAAGGTGCATCCACAGATAGTCCCATACGAATCGTCAGTGTGTCAGTATATCAGACATGTGAAAGCTGGTCGGCCAATCCTTAACTTACTAGTCTTGGTGCGGTGGTCCAGTGGAAAGATGCCTGGTTGCTGATGCTATGCGGAGTTGCAGAATGGCGGTTCGATCCCCCGACCGGGAGATGGTGATCAACAAATTAAACTAATGGGTGCATGACTGTCGGCTAAGTTAGCACATGGAAATTGAAGCCGCACGTTGCCAGAACGTCAATAAAAAAAATAAAAATACATATACTGCCAGAGCCGTGCTGGAGTCAGAGTACAATAGGCGTAAAAGCCTAGGATTGAATTGTGGAAGGTGCATCCACAGATAGTCCCATACGAATCGTCAGTGTGTCAGTATATCAGACATGTGAAAGCTGGTCGGCCAATCCTTGACTTACTAGTCTTGGTGCGGTGGTCCAGTGGAAAGATGCCTGGTTGCTGATGCTATGCGGCATTGCAGAATGGCGGTTCGATCCCACGACCGGGAGATGGTGATCAACAAATTAAACTAATGGGTGCATGACTGTCGGCTAAGTTAGCACATGGAAATTGAAGCCGCACGTTGCCAGTGCGTCAATAAAAAAAATAAAAATACATATACTGCCAGAGCGGTGCTGGAGTCAGAGTACAATAGGCGTAAAAGCCTAGGATTGAATTGTGGAAGGTGCATCCACAGATAGTCCCATACGAATCGTCAGTGTGTCAGTATATCAGACATGTGAAAGCTGGTCGGCCAATCCTTGACTTACTAGTCTTGGTGCGGTGGTCCAGTGGAAAGATGCCTGGTTGCTGATGCTATGCGGAGTTGCAGAATGGCGGTTCGATCCCACGACCGGGAGATGGTGATCAACAAATTAAACTAATGGGTGCATGACTGTCGGCTAAGTTAGCACATGGAAATTGAAGCCGCACGTTGCCAGTGCGCCAATAAAAAAAATAAATATACATATACTGCCAGAGCCGTGCTGGAGTCAGAGTACAATAGGCGTAAAAGCCTAGGATTGAATTGTGGCAGGTGCATCCACAGATAGTCCCATACGAATCGTCAGTGTGTCAGTATATCAGACATGTGAAAGCTGTTCGGCCAATCCTTAACTTACTAGTCTTGGTGCGGTGGTCGAGTGGAAAGATGCCTGGTTGCTGATGCTATGCGGAGTTGCTGAATGGCGGTTCCATCCCCCGACCGGGAGATGGTGATCAACAAATTAAACTAATGGGTGCATGACTGTCGGCTAAGTTAACACATGGAAATTAAAGCCGCACGTTGCCAGTGCGTCAATAAAAAAAAAAAAAATACATATACTGCCAGAGCCGTGCTGGAGTCAGAGTACAATAGGCGTAAAAGCCTAGGATTGAATTGTGGAAGGTGCATCCACAGATAGTCCCATACGAATCGTCAGTGTGTCAGTATATCAGACATGTGAAAGCTGGTCGGCCAATCCTTGACTTACTAGTCTTGGTGCGGTGGTCCAGTGGAAAGATGCCTGGTTGCTGATGCTATGCGGAGTTGCAGAATGGTGGTTCGATCCCCCGACCGGGAGATGGTGATCAACAAATTAAACTAATGGGTGCATGACTGTCGGCTAAGTTAGCACATGGAAATTGAAGCCGCACATTGCCAGTGCGTCAATAAAAAAAATAAAAATACATATACTGCCAAAGCCGTGCTGGAGTCAGAGTACAATAGGCATAAAAGCCTAGGATTGAATTGTGGCAGGTGTATCCACAGATAGTCCCATACGAATCGTCAGTGTGTCAGTATATCAGACATGTGAAAGCTGTTCGGCCAATCCTTAACTTACTAGTCTTGGTGCGGTGGTCCAGTGGAAAGATGCCTGGTTGCTGATGCTATGCGGAGTTGCTGAATGGCGGTTCGATCCCCCGACGGGCAGATGGTGATCAACAAATTAAACTAATGGGTGCATGACTGTCGGCTAAGTTAACACATGGAAATTAAAGCTGCACGTTGCCAGTGCGTCAATAAAAAAAATTAAAATACATATACTGCCAGAGCCGTGCTGGAGTCAGAGTACAATAGGCGTAAAAGCCTAGGATTGAATTGTGGCAGGTGCATCCACGGATAGTCCCATACGAATCGTCAAGGTGTCAGTATATCAGACATGTGAAAGCTGGTCGGCCAATCCTTGACTTACTAGTGTTGGTGCGGTGGTCCAGTGGAAAGATGCCTGGTTGCTGATGCTATGCGGAGTTGCAGAATGGCGGTTCGATCCCCCGACCGGGAGATGGGGATCAACAAATTAAACTAATGGGTGCATGACTGTCGGCTAAGTTAGCACATGGAAATTGAAGCCGCACGTTGCCAGAGCGTCAATAAAAAAAATAAAAATACATATACTGCCAGAGCCGTGCTGGAGTCAGAGTACAATAGGCGTAAAAGCCTAGGATTGAATTGTGGCAGGTGCATCCACAGATAGTCCCATACGAATCGTCAGTGTGTCAGTATATCAGACATGTGAAAGCTGGTCGGCCAATCCTTGACTTTTTAGTCTTGGTGCGGTGGTCCAGTGGAAAGATGCCTGGTTGCTGATGCTATGCGGAGTTGCAGAATGGCGGTTCGATCCCCCGACCAGGAGATGGTGATCAACAAATTAAACTAATGGGTGCATGACTGTCGGCTAAGTTAGCACATGGAAATTGAAGCCACACGTTGGCAGTGCGTCAATAAAAAAAATAAAAATACATATACTGCCAGAGCCGTGCTGGAGTCAGAGTACAATAGGCGTAAAAGCCTAGGATTGAATTGTGGAAGGTGCATCCACAGATAGTCCCATACGAATCGTCAGTGTGTCAGTATATCAGACATGTGAAAGCTGGTCGGCCAATCCTTAACTTACTAGTCTTGGTGCGGTGGTCCAGTGGAAAGATGCCTGGTTGCTGATGCTATGCGGAGTTGCAGAATGGCGGTTCGATCCCCCGACCGTGAGATGGTGATCAACAAATTAAACTAATGGGTGCATGACTGTCGGCTAAGTTAACACATGGAAATTGAAGCCGCACGTTGCCAGTGCGTCAATAAAAAAGAATAAAAATACATATACTGCCAGAGCCGTGCTGGAGTCAGAGTACAATAGGCGTAAAAGCCTAGGATTGAATTGTGGAAGGTGCATCCACAGATAGTCCCATACGAATCGTCAGTGTGTCAGTATATCAGACATGTGAAAGCTGGTCGGCCAATCCTTAACTTACTAGTCTTGGTGCGGTGGTCCAGTGGAAAGATGCCTGGTTGCTGATGCTATGCGGAGTTGCAGAATGGCGGTTCGATCCCCCGACCGGGAGATGGTGATCAACAAATTAAACTAATGGGTGCATGATGTCGGCTAAGTTAACACATGGAAATTGAAGCCGCACGTTGCCAGTGCGTCAATAAAAAAGAATAAAAATACATATACTGCCAGAGCCGTGCTGGAGTCAGAGTACAATAGGCGTAAAAGCCTAGGATTGAATTGTGGAAGGTGCATCCACAGATAGTCCCATACGAATCGTCAGTGTGTCAGTATATCAGACATGTGAAAGCTGGTCGGCCAATCCTTGACTTACTAGTCTTGGTGCGGTGGTCCAGTGGAAAGATGCCTGGTTGCTGATGCTATGCGGAGTTGCAGAATGGCGGTTCGATCCCACGACCGGGAGATGGTGATCAACAAATTAAACTAATGGGTGCATGACTGTCGGCTAAGTTAGCACATGGAAATTGAAGCCGCACGTTGCCAGAACGTCAATAAAAAAAATAAAAATACATATACTGCCAGAGCCGTGCTGGAGTCAGAGTACAATAGGCGTAAAAGCCTAGGATTGAATTGTGGCAGGTGCATCTACAGATAGTCCCATACGAATCGTCAGTGTGTCAGTATATCAGACATGTGAAAGCTGGTCGGCCAATCCTTGACTTACTAGTCTTGGTGCGGTGGTCCAGTGTAAAGATGCCTGGTTGCTGATGCTATGTGGAGTTGCAGAATGGCGGTTCGATCCCCCGACCGGGAGATGGTGATCAACAAATTAAACTAATGGGTGCATGACTGTCGGCTAAGTTAGCACATCGAAATTGAAGCCGCACGTTGCCAGTGCGTCAATAAAAAAAATAAAAATACATATACTGCCAGAGCCGTGCTGGAGTCAGAGTACAATAGGCGTAAAAGCCTAGGATTGAATTGTGGCAGGTGCATCCACAGATAGTCCCATATGAATCGTCAGTGTGTCAGTATATCAGACATGTGAAAGCTGGTCGGCCAATCCTTGACTTACTAGTCTTGGTGCGGTGGTCCAGTGGAAAGATGCCTGGTGGCTGATGCTATGCGGAGTTGCAGAATGGCGGTTCGATCCCACGACCGGGAGATGGTGATCAACAAATTAAACTAATGGGTGCATGACTGTCGGCTAAGTTAGCACATGGAAATTGAAGCCGCACGTTGCCAGTGCGCCAATAAAAAAAATAAATATACATATACTGCCAGAGCCGTGCTGGAGTCAGAGTACAATAGGCGTAAAAGCCTAGGATTGAATTGTGGCAGGTGCATCCACAGATAGTCCCATACGAATCGTCAGTGTGTCAGTATATCAGACATGTGAAAGCTGTTCGGCCAATCCTTAACTTACTAGTCTTGGTGCGGTGGTCGAGTGGAAAGATGCCTGGTTGCTGATGCTATGCGGAGTTGCTGAATGGCGGTTCGATCCCCCGACCGGGAGATGGTGATCAACAAATTAAACTAATGGGTGCATGACTGTCGGCTAAGTTAACACATGGAAATTAAAGCCGCACGTTGCCAGTGCGTCAATAAAAAAAAAAATAAATACATATACTGCCAGAGCCGTGCTGGAGTCAGAGTACAATAGGCGTAAAAGCCTAGGATTGAATTGTGGAAGGTGCATCCACAGATAGTCCCATACGAATCGTCAGTGTGTCAGTATATCAGACATGTGAAAGCTGGTCGGCCAATCCTTGACTTACTAGTCTTGGTGCGGTGGTCCAGTGGAAAGATGCCTGGTTGCTGATGCTATGCGGAGTTGCAGAATGGTGGTTCGATCCCCCGACCGGGAGATGGTGATCAACAAATTAAACTAATGGGTGCATGACTGTCGGCTAAGTTAGCACATGGAAATTGAAGCCGCACATTGCCAGTGCGTCAATAAAAAAAATAAAAATACATATACTGCCAAAGCCGTGCTGGAGTCAGAGTACAATAGGCATAAAAGCCTAGGATTGAATTGTGGCAGGTGTATCCACAGATAGTCCCATACGAATCGTCAGTGTGTCAGTATATCAGACATGTGAAAGCTGTTCGGCCAATCCTTAACTTACTAGTCTTGGTGCGGTGGTCCAGTGGAAAGATGCCTGGTTGCTGATGCTATGCGGAGTTGCTGAATGGCGGTTCGATCCCCCGACGGGCAGATGGTGATCAACAAATTAAACTAATGGGTGCATGACTGTCGGCTAAGTTAACACATGGAAATTAAAGCTGCACCTTGCCAGTGCGTCAATAAAAAAAATAAAAATACATATACTGCCAGAGCCGTGCTGGAGTCAGAGTACAATAGGCGTAAAAGCCTAGGATTGAATTGTGGCAGGTGCATCCACAGATAGTCCCATACGAATCGTCAGTGTGTCAGTATATCAGACATGTGAAAGCTGGTCGGCCAATCCTTGACTTACTAGTCTTGGTGCGGTGGTCCAGTGGAAAGATGCCTGGTTGCTGATGCTATGCGGAGTTGCAGAATGGCGGTTCGATCCCGCGACCGCGAGATGATGATCAACAAATTAAACTAATGGGTGCATGACTGTCGGCTAAGTTAGCACATGGAAATTGAAGCCGCACGTTTCCAGTGAGTCAATAAAAAAAATAAAAATACGTATACTGCCAGAGCCATGCTGGAGTCAGAGTACAATAGGCGTAAAAGCCTAGGATTGATTGTGACAGATGCATCCACAGATAGTCCCATATGAATCGTCAGTGTGTCAGTATATCAGACATGTGAAAGCTGGTCGGCCAATCCTTGACTTTTTAGTCTTGGTGCGGTGGTCCAGTGGAAAGATGCCTGGTTGCTGATGCTATGCGGAGTGGCAGAATGGCGGTTCGATCCCCCGACCGGGAGATGGTGATCAACAAATTAAACTAACGGGTGCATCACTGTCAGCTAAGTTAGCACATGGAAATTGAAGCCGCACGTTTCCAGTGCGTCAATAAAATAAAAATACATATACTGCCAGAGCCGTGCTGGAGTCAGAGTACAATAGGCGTAAAAGCCTAGGATTGATTGTGACAGATGCATCCACAGATAGTCCCATACGAATCGTCAGTGTGTCAGTATATCAGACATGTGAATGCTGGTCAGCCAATCCTTGACTTACTAGTCTTGGTGCGGTGGTCCAGTGGAAAGATGCCTGGTTGCTGGTGCTATGCGGAGTTGCAGAATGGCGGTTCGATCCCCCGACCGCGAGATGGTGATCAACAAATTAAACTAATGGGTGCATGACTGTCGGCTAAGTTAGCACATGGAAATTGAAGCCGCCCATTGCCAGTGCGTCAATAAAAAAAATAAAAATACATACATACATACATACATACATACATACCCACAGATAGTCCCATATGAATCGTCAGTGTGTCAGTATATCAGACATGTGAAAACTGGTCGGCCAAACCCAGACTTTTCTTGGCGCGGTGGTCCAGTGGAAAGATGTCTAGTTGCTGATGCTATGCGGAGTTGCAGAATGGTGGTTCGATCCCCCGACCGGGAGATGGTGATCAACAAATTAACCTAATGGGTGCATGACTGTCGGCTAAGTTAGCACATGGAAATTGAATCCGCACGTTGCCAGTGCGTCAATAAAATAAAAATACATATACTGCCAGAGCCGTGCTGGAGTCAGAGTACAATAGGCGTAAATGCCTAGGATTGAATTGTGGCAGGTGCATCCACAGATAGTCCGATACGAATCGTCAGTGTATCAGTATATCAGACATGTGAAAGCTGGTCGGCCAATCCTTGACTTACTAGTCTTGGTGCGGTGGTCCAGTGGAAAGATGCCTGGTTGCTGATGCTATGCGGAGTGGCAGAATGGCGGTTCGATCCCCCGACCGGGAGATGGTGATCAACAAATTAAACTAACAGGTGCATCACTGTCGGCTAAGTTAGCACATGGAAATTGAAGCCGCACGTTTCCAGTGCGTCAATAAAATAAAAATACATATACTCCCAGAGCCGTGCTGGAGTCAGAGTACAATAGGCGTAAAAGCCTAGGATTGATTGTGACAGATGCATCCACAGATAGTCCCATATGAATCGTCAGTGTGTCAGTATATCAGACATGTGAAAGCTGGTCGGCCAATCCTTGACTTTTTAGTCTTGGTGCGGTGGGCCAGTGGAAAGATGCCTGGTTGCTGATGCTATGCGGAGTTGCAGAATGGCGGTTCGATCACCCGACCGGGAGATGGTGATCAACAAATTAAACTAATGGGTGCATCACTGTCGGCTAAGTTAGCACATGGAAATTGAAGCCGCACATTGCCAGTGCGTCAATAAAATAAAAATACATATACTGCCAGAGCCGTGCTGGAGTCAGAGTACAATAGGCGTAAAAGCCTAGGATTGATTGTGACAGATGCATCCACAGATAGTCCCATACGAATCGTCAGTGTGTCAGTATATCAGACATGTGAAAGCTGGTCAGCCAATCCTTGACTTACTAGTCTTGGTGCGGTGGTCCAGTGGAAAGATGCCTGGTTGCTGATGCTATGCGGAGTTGCAGAATGGCGGTTCGATCCCCCGACCGCGAGATGGTGATCAACAAATTAAACTAATGGGTGCATGACTGTCGGCTAAGTTAGCACATGGAAATTGAAGCCGCCCGTTGCCAGTGCGTCACTAAAAAAAATAAAAATACATACATACATACATACATACATACATACCCACAGATAGTCCCATATGAATCGTCAGTGTGTCAGTATATCAGACATGTGAAAACTGGTCGGCCAAACCCAGACTTTTCTTGGCGCGGTGGTCCAGTGGAAAGATGTCTAGTTGCTGATGCTATGCGGAGTTGCAGAATGGTGGTTCGATCCCTCGACCGGGAGATGGTGATCAACAAATTAACCTAATGGGTGCATGACTGTCGGCTAAGTTAGCACATGGAAATTGAATCCGCACGTTGCCAGTGCGTCAATAAAATAAAAATACATATACTGCCAGAGCCGTGCTGGAGTCAGAGTACAATAGGCGTAAATGCCTAGGATTGAATTGTGGCAGGTGCATCCACAGATAGTCCGATACGAATCGTCAGTGTATCAGTATATCAGACATGTGAAAGCTGGTCGGCCAATCCTTGACTTACTAGTCTTGGTGCGGTGGTCCAGTGGAAAGATGCCTGGTTGCTGATGCTATGCGGAGTTGCAGAATGGCGGTTCGATCCCCCGACCGGGAGATGGTGATCAACAAATTAAACTAACGGGTGCATCACTGTCGGCTAAGTTAGCACATGGAAATTGAAGCCGCACGTTGCCAGTGCATCAATAAAATAAAAATACATATACTGCCAGAGCCGTGCTGGAGTCAGAGTACAACAGGCGTAAAAGCCTAGGATTGATTGTGACAGATGCATCCACAGATAGTCCCATATGAATCGTCAGTGTGTCAGTATATCAGACATGTGAAAGCTGGTCGGCCAATCCTTGACTTTTTAGTCTTGGTGCGGTGGTCCAGTGGAAAGATGCCTGGTTGCTGATGCTATGCGGAGTGGCAGAATGGCGGTTCGATCCCCCGACTGGGAGATGGTGATCAACAAATTAAACTAACGGGTGCATCACTGTCGGCTAAGTTAGCACATGGAAATTGAAGCCGCACGTTTCCAGTGCGTCAATAAAATAAAAATACATATACTGCCAGAGCCGTGCTGGAGTCAGAGTACAATAGGCGTAAAAGCCTAGGATTGATTGTGACAGATGCATCCACAGATAGTCCCATATGAATCGTCAGTGTGTCAGTATATCAGACATGTGAAAGCTGGTCGGCCAATCCTTGACTTTTTAGTCTTGGTGCGGTGGGACAGAGGAAAGATGCCTGGTTGCTGATGCTATGCGGAGTTGCAGAATGGCGGTTCGATCACCCGACCGGGAGATGGTGATCAACAAATTAAACTAACGGGTGCATCACTGTCGGCTAAGTTAGCACATGGAAATTGAAGCCGCACGTTGCCAGTGCGTCAATAAAATAAAAATACATATACTGCCAGAGCCGTGCTGGAGTCAGCGTACAATAGGCGTAAAAGCCTAGGATTGAATTGTGGAAGGTGCATCCACAGATAGTCCCATACGAATCGTCAGTGTGTCAGTATATCAGAGATGTGAAAGCTGGTCGGCCAATCCTTGACTTACTAGGCTTGGTGCGGTGGTCCAGTGGAAAGATGCCTGGTTGCTGATGCTATGCGGAATTGCAGAATGGCGGTTCGATCCCACGACCGGGAGATGGTGATCAACAAATTAAACTAATGGGTGCATGACTCTCGGCTAAGTTAGCACATGGAAATTGAAGCCGCACGTTGCCAGTGCGTCAATAAAAAAAATAAAAATACATATACTGGCAGAGCCGTGCTGGAGTCAGAGTACAATAGGCGTAAAAGCCTAGGATTGAATTGTAGAAGGTGCATCCACAGATAGTCCCATACGAATCGTCAGTGTGTCAGTATATCAGACATGTGAAAGCTGGTCGGCCAATCCTTGACTTACTAGTCTTGGTGCGGTGGTCCAGTGGAAAGGTGCCTGGTTGCTGATGCTATGCGGAGTTGCAGAATGGCGGTTCGATCCCACGACCGGGAGATGGTGATCAACAAATTAAACTAATGGGTGCATCACTGTCGGCTAAGTTAGCACATGGAAATTGAAGCCGCACGTTGCCAGTGTGTCAATAAAAAAAATAAAAATACATATACTGCCAGAGCCGTGCTGGAGTCAGAGTACAATAGGCGTAAATGCCTAGGATTGAATTGTGGCAGGTGCATCCACAGATAGTCCCATACGAATCGTCAGTGTGTCAGTATATCGGACATGTGAAAGCTGTTCGGCCAATCCTTAACTTACTAGTCTTGGTGCGGTGGTCCAGTGGAAAGATGCCTGGTTGCTGATGCTATGCGGAGTTGCTGAATGGCGGTTCGATCCCCCGACGGGCAGATGGTGATCAACAAATTAAACTAATGGGTGCATGACTGTCGGCTAAGTTAACACATGGAAATTAAAGCTGCACGTTGCCAGTGCGTCAATAAAAAAAATAAAAATACATATACTGCCAGAGCCGTGCTGGAGTCAGAGTACAATAGACGTAAAAGCCTAGGATTGAATTGTGGCAGGTGCATCCACAGATAGTCCCATACGAATCGTCAAGGTGTCAGTATATCAGACATGTGAAAGCTGGTCGGCCAATCCTTGACTTACTAGTGTTGGTGCGGTGGTCCAGTGGAAAGATGCCTGGTTGCTGATGCTATGCGGAAATGCAGAATGGTGGTTCGATCCCCCGACCGGGAGATGGGGATCAACAAATTAAACTAATTGGTGCATGACTGTCGGCTAAGTTAGCACATGGAAATTGAAGCCGCACGTTGCCAGTGCGTCAATAAAAAAAATAAAAATACATATACTGCCAGAGCCGTGCTGGAATCAGAGTACAATAGGCGTAAATGCCTAGGATTGAATTGTGGCAGGTGCATCCACAGATAGTCCCATGCGAATCGTCAGTGTGTCAGTATATCAGACATGTGAAAGCTGGTCGGCCAATCCTTGACTTACTAGTCTTGGTGCGGTGGTCCAGTGGAAAGATGCCTGGTTGCTGATGCTATGCGGAGTTGCAGAATGGCGGTTTGATCCCCCGACCGCGAGATGATGATCAACAAATTAAACTAATGGGTGCATGACTGTCGGCTAAGTTAGCACATGGAAATTGAAGCCGCACGTTTCCAGTGCGTCAATAAAAAAAATAAAAATACGTATACTGCCAGAGCCGTGCTGGAGTCAGAGTACAATAGGCGTAAAAGCCTAGGATTGATTGTGACAGAAGCATCCACAGATAGTCCCATACGAATCGTCAGTGTATCAGTATATCAGACATGTGAAAGCTGGTCGGCCAATCCTTGACTTACTAGTCTTGGTTCGGTGGTCCAGTGGAAAGATGCCTGGTTGCTGATGCTATGCGGAGTTGCAGGATGGCGGTTCGATCCCCCGACCGGGAGATGGTGATCAACAAATTAAACTAACGGGTGCATCACTGTCGGCTAAGTTAGCACATGGAAATTGAAGCCGCACGTTGCCAGTGCGTCAATAAAATAAAAATACATATACTGCCAGAGCCGTGCTGGAGGCAGAGTACAACAGGCATAAAAGCCTAGGATTGATTGTGACAGATGCATCCACAGATAGTCCCATATGAATCGTCAGTGTGTCAGTATATCAGACATGTGAAAGCTGGTCGGCCAATCCTTGACATTTTAGTCTTGGTGCGGTGGTCCAGTGGAAAGATGCCTGGTTGCTGATGCTATGTGGAGTGGCAGAATGGCGGTTCGATCCCCCGACCGGGAGATGGTGATCAACAAATTAAACTAACGGGTGCATCACTGTCGGCTAAGTTAGCACATGGAAATTGAAGCTGCACGTTTCCAGTGCGTCAATAAAATAAAAATACATATACTCCCAGAGCCGTGCTGGAGTCAGAGTACAATAGGCGTAAAAGCCTAGGATTGATTGTGACAGATGCATCCACAGATAGTCCCATATGAATCGTCAGTGTGTCAGTATATCAGACATGTGAAAGCTGGTCGGCCAATCCTTGACTTTTTAGTCTTGGTGCGGTGGGCCAGTGGAAAGATGCCTGGTTGCTGATGCTATGCGGAGTTGCAGAATGGCGGTTCGATCACCCGACCGGGAGATGGTGATCAACAAATTAAACTAACGGGTGCATCACTGTCGGCTAAGTTAGCACATGGAAATTGAAGCCGCACATTGCCAGTGCGTCAATAAAATAAAAATACATATACTGCCAGAGCCGTGCTGGAGTCAGAGTACAATAGGCGTAAAAGCCTAGGATTGATTGTGACAGATGCATCCACAGATAGTCCCATACGAATCGTCAGTGTGTCAGTATATCAGACATGTGAAAGCTGGTCAGCCAATCCTTGACTTACTAGTCTTGGTGCGGTGGTCCAGTGGAAAGATGCCTGGTTGCTGATGCTATGCGGAGTTGCAGAATGGCGGTTCGATCCCACGACCGGGAGATGGTGATCAACAAATTAAACTAACGGGTGCATCACTGTCGGCTAAGTTAGCACATGGAAATTGAAGCCGCACGTTGCCAGTGCGTCAATAAAATAAAAATACATATACTGCCAGAACCGTGCTGGAGTCAGAGTACAACAGGCGTAAAAGCCTAGGATTGATTGTGACAGATGCATCCACAGATAGTCCCATATGAATCGTCAGTGTGTCAGTATATCAGACATGTGAAAGCTGGTCGGCCAATCCTTGACTTACTAGTGTTGGTGCGGTGGTCCAGTGGAAAGATGCCTGGTTGCTGATGCTATGCGGAAATGCAGAATGGTGGTTCGATCCCCCGACCGGGAGATGGGGATCAACAAATTAAACTAATTGGTGCATGACTGTCGGCTAAGTTAGCACATGGAAATTGAAGCCGCACGTTGCCAGTGCGTCAATAAAAAAAATAAAAATACATATACTGCCAGAGCCGTGCTGGAATCAGAGTACAATAGGCGTAAATGCCTAGGATTGAATTGTGGCAGGTGCATCCACAGATAGTCCCATGCGAATCGTCAGTGTGTCAGTATATCAGACATGTGAAAGCTGGTCGGCCAATCCTTGACTTACTAGTCTTGGTGCGGTGGTCCAGTGGAAAGATGCCTGGTTGCTGATGCTATGCGGAGTTGCAGAATGGCGGTTTGATCCCCCGACCGCGAGATGATGATCAACAAATTAAACTAATGGGTGCATGACTGTCGGCTAAGTTAGCACATGGAAATTGAAGCCGCACGTTTCCAGTGCGTCAATAAAAAAAATAAAAATACGTATACTGCCAGAGCCGTGCTGGAGTCAGAGTACAATAGGCGTAAAAGCCTAGGATTGATTGTGACAGAAGCATCCACAGATAGTCCCATACGAATCGTCAGTGTATCAGTATATCAGACATGTGAAAGCTGGTCGGCCAATCCTTGACTTACTAGTCTTGGTTCGGTGGTCCAGTGGAAAGATGCCTGGTTGCTGATGCTATGCGGAGTTGCAGAATGGCGGTTCGATCCCCCGACCGGGAGATGGTGATCAACAAATTAAACTAACGGGTGCATCACTGTCGGCTAAGTTAGCACATGGAAATTGAAGCCGCACGTTGCCAGTGCGTCAATAAAATAAAAATACATATACTGCCAGAGCCGTGCTGGAGGCAGAGTACAACAGGCATAAAAGCCTAGGATTGATTGTGACAGATGCATCCACAGATAGTCCCATATGAATCGTCAGTGTGTCAGTATATCAGACATGTGAAAGCTGGTCGGCCAATCCTTGACATTTTAGTCTTGGTGCGGTGGTCCAGTGGAAAGATGCCTGGTTGCTGATGCTATGTGGAGTGGCAGAATGGCGGTTCGATCCCCCGACCGGGAGATGGTGATCAACAAATTAAACTAACGGGTGCATCACTGTCGGCTAAGTTAGCACATGGAAATTGAAGCTGCACGTTTCCAGTGCGTCAATAAAATAAAAATACATATACTCCCAGAGCCGTGCTGGAGTCAGAGTACAATAGGCGTAAAAGCCTAGGATTGATTGTGACAGATGCATCCACAGATAGTCCCATATGAATCGTCAGTGTGTCAGTATATCAGACATGTGAAAGCTGGTCGGCCAATCCTTGACTTTTTAGTCTTGGTGCGGTGGGCCAGTGGAAAGATGCCTGGTTGCTGATGCTATGCGGAGTTGCAGAATGGCGGTTCGATCACCCGACCGGGAGATGGTGATCAACAAATTAAACTAACGGGTGCATCACTGTCGGCTAAGTTAGCACATGGAAATTGAAGCCGCACATTGCCAGTGCGTCAATAAAATAAAAATACATATACTGCCAGAGCCGTGCTGGAGTCAGAGTACAATAGGCGTAAAAGCCTAGGATTGATTGTGACAGATGCATCCACAGATAGTCCCATACGAATCGTCAGTGTGTCAGTATATCAGACATGTGAAAGCTGGTCAGCCAATCCTTGACTTACTAGTCTTGGTGCGGTGGTCCAGTGGAAAGATGCCTGGTTGCTGATGCTATGCGGAGTTGCAGAATGGCGGTTCGATCCCACGACCGGGAGATGGTGATCAACAAATTAAACTAACGGGTGCATCACTGTCGGCTAAGTTAGCACATGGAAATTGAAGCCGCACGTTGCCAGTGCGTCAATAAAATAAAAATACATATACTGCCAGAACCGTGCTGGAGTCAGAGTACAACAGGCGTAAAAGCCTAGGATTGATTGTGACAGATGCATCCACAGATAGTCCCATATGAATCGTCAGTGTGTCAGTATATCAGACATGTGAAAGCTGGTCGGCCAATCCTTGACTTTTTAGTCTTGGTGCGGTGGTCCAGTGGAAAGATGCCTGGTTGCTGATGCTATGCGGAGTGACAGAATGGCGGTTCGATCCCCCGACCGGGAGATGGTGATCAACAAATTAAACTAACGGGTGCATCACTGTCGGCTAAGTTAGCACATGGAAATTGAAGCCGCACATTGCCAGTGCGTCAATAAAATAAAAATACATATACTGCCAGAGCCGTGCTGGAGTCAGAGTACAATTGGCGTAAAAGCCTAGGATTGATTGTGACAGATGCATCCACAGATAGTCCCATACGAATCGTCAGTGTGTCAGTATATCAGACATGTGAAAGCTGGTCAGCCAATCCTTGACTTACTAGTCTTGGTGCGGTGGTCCAGTGGAAAGATGCCTGGTTGCTGATGCTATGCGGAGTTGCAGAATGGCGGTTCGATCCCACGACCGGGAGATGGTGATCAACAAATTAAACTAACGGGTGCATCACTGTCGGCTAAGTTAGCACATGGAAATTGAAGCCGCACGTTGCCAGTGCGTCAATAAAATAAAAATACATATACTGCCAGAACCGTGCTGGAGTCAGAGTACAACAGGCGTAAAAGCCTAGGATTGATTGTGACAGATGCATCCACAGATAGTCCCATATGAATCGTCAGTGTGTCAGTATATCAGACATGTGAAAGCTGGTCGGCCAATCCTTGACTTTTTAGTCTTGGTGCGGTGGTCCAGTGGAAAGATGCCTGGTTGCTGATGCTATGCGGAGTGACAGAATGGCGGTTCGATCCCCCGACCGGGAGATGGTGATCAACAAATTAAACTAACGGGTGCATCACTGTCGGCTAAGTTAGCACATGGAAATTGAAGCCGCACGTTTCCAGTGTGTCAATAAAATAAAAATACATATACTGCCAGAGCCGTGCTGGAGTCAGAGTACAATAGGCGTAAAAGCCTAGGATTGATTGTGACAGATGCATCCACAGATAGTCCCATATGAATCGTCAGTGTGTCAGTATATCAGACATGTGAAAGCTGGTCGGCCAATCCTTGACATTTTAGTCTTGGTGCGGTGGGCCAGTGGAAAGATGCCTGGTTGCTGATGCTATGCGGAGTTGCAGAATGGTGGTTCGATCACCCGACCGGGAGATGGTGATCAACAAATTAAACTAACGGGTGCATCACTGCCGGCTAAGTTAGCACATGGAAATTGAAGCCGCACGTTGCCAGTGCGTCAATAAAATAAAAATACATATACTGCCAGAGCCGTGCTGGAGTCAGAGTACAATAGGCGTAAAAGCCTAGGATTGATTGTGACAGATGCATCCACAGATAGTCCCATACGAATCGTCAGTGTGTCAGTATATCAGACATGTGAAAGCTGGTCAGCCAATCCTTGACTTACTAGTCTTGGTGCGGTGGTCCAGTGGAAAGATGCCTGGTTGCTGATGCTATGCGGAGTTGCAGAATGGCGGTTCGATCCCCCGACCGCGAGATGGTGATCAACAAATTAAACTAATGGGTGCATGACTGTCGGCTAAGTTAGCACATGGAAATTGAAGCCGCCCGTTGCCAGTGCGTCAATAAAAAAAATGAAAATACATACATACATACATACATACATACATACATACCCACAGATAGTCCCATATGAATCGTCAGTGTGTCAGTATATCAGACATGTGAAAACTGGTCGGCCAAACCCAGACTTTTCTTGGCGCGGTAGTCCAGTGGAAAGATGTCTAGTTGCTGATGCTATGCGGAGTTGCAGAATGGTGATTCGATCCCCCGAGCGGGAGATGGTGATCAACAAATTAACCTAATGGGTGCATGACTGTCGGATAAGTTAGCACATGGAAATTGAATCCGCACCTTGCCAGTGCGTCAAGAAAATAAAAATACATATACTGCCAGAGCCGTGCTGGAGTCAGAGTACAATAGGCGTAAAAGCCTAGGATTGATTGTGACAGATGCATCCACAGATAGTCCCATATGAATCGTCAGTGTGTCAGTATATCAGACATGTGAAAGCTGGTCGGCCAATCCTTGACTTTTTAGTCTTGGTGCGGTGGGCCAGTGGAAAGATGCCTGGTTGCTGATGCTATGTGGAGTTGCAGAATGGCGGTTCGATCACCCGACCGGGAGATGGTGATCAACAAATTA
Source organism: Chaetoderma sp. LZ-2023a (assembly GCA_034401795.1). Taxonomy (NCBI): domain Eukaryota; kingdom Metazoa; phylum Mollusca; class Caudofoveata; order Chaetodermatida; family Chaetodermatidae; genus Chaetoderma; species Chaetoderma sp. LZ-2023a. The sequence goes on from CM067369.1 coordinate 127,139,204, forward strand.
AACTAACGGGTGCATCACTGTCGGCTAAGTTAGCACATGGAAATTGAAGATCGCACGTTGCCAGTGCGTCAATAAAATAAAAATACATATACTGCCAGAGCTGTGCTGGAGTCAGAGTACAATAGGCGTAAAAGCCTAGGATTGATTGTGACAGATGCATCCACAGATAGTCCCATACGAATCGTCAGTGTGTCAGTATATCAGACATGTGAAAGCTGGTCAGCCAATCCTTGACTTACTAGTCTTGGTGCAGTGGTCCAGTGGAAAGATGCCTGGTTGCTGATGCTATGCGGAGGTGCAGAATGGCGGTTCAATCCCCCGACCGCGAGATGCTGATCAACAAATTAAACTAATGGGTGCATGACTGTCGGCTAAGTTAGCACATGGAAATTGAAGCCGCCCGTTGCCAGTGCGTCAATAAAAAAAATAAAAATACATACATACATACATACATACATACATACCCACAGATAGTCCCATATGAATCGTCAGTGTGTCAGTATATCAGACATGTGAAAGCTGGTCGGCCAATCCTTGACTTTTTAGTCTTGGTGCGGTGGGCCAGTGGAAAGATGCCTGGTTGCTGATGCTATGCGGAGTTGCAGAATGGCGGTTCGATCACCCGACCGGGAGATGGTGATCAACAAATTAAACTAACGGGTGCATCACTGTCGGCTAAGTTAGCACATGGAAATTGAAGCCGCACGTTTCCAGTGCGTCAATAAAATAAAAATACATATACTCCCAGAGCCGTGCTGGAGTCAGAGTACAATAGGCGTAAAAGCCTAGGATTGATTGTGACAGATGCATCCACAGATAGTCCCATATGAATCGTCAGTGTGTCAGTATATCAGACATGTGAAAGCTGGTCGGCCAATCCTTGACTTTTTAGTCTTGGTGCGGTGGGCCAGTGGAAAGATGCCTGGTTGCTGATGCTATGCGGAGTTGCAGAATGGCGGTTCGATCACCCGACCGGGAGATGGTGATCAACAAATTAAACTAACGGGTGCATCACTGTCGGCTAAGTTAGCACATGGAAATTGAAGCCGCACGTTGCCAGTGCGTCAATAAAATAAAAATACATATACTGCCAGAGCCGTGCTGGAGTCAGAGTACAATAGGCGTAAAAGCCTAGGATTGATTGTGACAGATGCATCCACAGATAGTCCCATACGAATCGTCAGTGTGTCAGTATATCAGACATGTGAAAGCTGGTCAGCCAATCCTTGACTTACTAGTCTTGGTGCGGTGGTCCAGTGGAAAGATGCCTGGTTGCTGATGCTATGCGGAGTTGCAGAATGGCGGTTCGATCCCCCGACCGGGAGATGGTGATCAACAAATTAAACTAACGGGTGCATCACTGTCGGCTAAGTTAGCACATGGAAATTGAAGCTGCACGTTGCCAGTGCGTCAATAAAATAAAAATACATATACTGCCAGAGCCGTGCTGGAGTCAGAGTACAACAGGCGTAAAAGCCTAGGATTGATTGTGACAGATGCATCCACAGATAGTCCCATATGAATCGTCAGTGTGTCAGTATATCAGACATGTGAAAACTGGTCGGCCAAACCCAGACTTTTCTTGGCGCGGTAGTCCAGTGGAAAGATGTCTAGTTGCTGATGCTATGCGGAGTTGCAGAATGGTGGTTCGATCCCCCGACCGGGAGATGGTGATCAACAAATTAACCTAATGGGTGCATGACTGTCGGCTAAGTTAGCACATGGAAATTGAAGCCGCACGTTGCCAGTGCGTCAAGAAAATAAAAATACATATACTGCCAGAGCCGTGCTGGAGTCAGAGTACAATAGGCATAAAAGCCTAGGATTGATTGTGACAGATGCATCCACAGATAGTCCCATATGAATCGTCAGTGTGTCAGTATATCAGACATGTGAAAGCTGGTCGGCCAATCCTTGACTTTGTCTTGGTGCGGTGGTCCAGTGGAAAGATGCCTGGTTGCTGATGCTATGCGGAGTTGCAGAATGGCGGTTCGATCCCCCGACCGGGAGATGGTGATCAACAAATTAAACTAACGGGTGCAGCACTGTCGGCTAAGTTAGCACATGGAAATTGAAGCCGCACGTTGCCAGTGCGTCAATAAAATAAAAATACATATACTGCCAGAGCCGTGCTGGAGTCAGAGTACAATAGGCGTAAAAGCCTAGGATTGATTGTGACAGATGCATCCACAGATAGTCCCATATGAATCGTCAGTGTGTCAGTATATCAGACATGTGAAAACTGGTCGGCCAATCCTTGACTTTGTCTTGGTGCGGTGGTCCAGTGGAAAGATGCCTGGTTGCTGATGCTATGCGGAGTTGCAGGATGACGGTTCGATCCCCCGACCGGGAGATGGTGATCAACAAATTAAACTAACGGGTGCAGCACTGTCGGCTAAGTTAGCACATGGAAATTGAAGCCGCACGTTGCCAGTGCGTCAATAAAATAAAAATACATACATACCCACAGATAGTCTCATATGAATCGTCAGTGTGTCAGTATATCAGACATGTGAAAACTGGTCGGCCAAACCCAGACTTTTCTTGGCGCGGTGGGCCAGTGGAAAGATGCCTGGTTGCTGATGCTATGCGGAGTTGCAGAATGGCGGTTCGATCACCCGACCGGGAGATGGTGATCAACAAATTAAACTAACGGGTGCATCACTGTCGTCTAAGTTAGCACATGGAAATTGAAGCCGCACGTTGCCAGTGCGTCAATAAAATAAAAATACATATACTGCCAGAGCTGTGCTGGAGTCAGAGTACAATAGGCGTAAAAGCCTAGGATTGATTGTGACAGATGCATCCACAGATAGTCCCATACGAATCGTCAGTGTGTCAGTATATCAGACATGTGAAAACTGGTCGGCCAAACCCAGACTTTTCTTGGCGCGGTGGTCCAGTGGAAAGATGTCTAGTTGCTGATGCTATGCGGAGTTGCAGAATGGTGGTTCGATCCCCCGACCGGGATATGGTGATCAACAAATTAAACTAATGGGTGCATGACTGTCGGCTAAGTTAGCACATGGAAATTGAATCCGCACGTTGCCAGTGCGTCAAGAAAATAAAAATACATATACTGCCAGAGCCGTGCTGGAGTCAGAGTACAATAGGCGTAAAAGCCTAGGATTGATTGTGACAGATGCATCCACAGATAGTCCCATATGAATCGTCAGTGTGTCAGTATATCAGACATGTGAAAGCTGGTCGGCCAATCCTTGACTTTTTAGTCTTGGTGCGGTGGTCCAGTGGAAAGATGCCTGGTTGCTGATGCTATGCGGAGTTGCAGAATGGCGGTTCGATCACCCGACCGGGAGATGGTGATCAACAAATTAAACTAATGGGTGCATCACCGTCGGCTAAGTTAGCACATGGAAATTGAAGCCGCACATTGCCAGTGCGTCAATAAAATAAAAATACATATACTGCCAGAGCCGTGCTGGAGTCAGAGTACAATAGGCGTAAAAGCCTAGGATTGATTGTGACAGATGCATCCACAGATAGTCCCATACGAATCGTCAGTGTGTCAGTATATCAGACATGTGAAAGCTGGTCAGCCAATCCTTGACTTACTAGTCTTGGTGCGGTGGTCCAGTGGAAAGATGCCTGGTTGCTGATGCTATGCGGAGTTGCAGAATGGCGGTTCGATCCCACGACCGGGAGATGGTGATCAACAAATTAAACTAACGGGTGCATCACTGTCGGCTAAGTTAGCACATGGAAATTGAAGCCGCACGTTGCCAGTGCGTCAATAAAATAAAAATACATATACTGCCAGAACCGTGCTGGAGTCAGAGTACAACAGGCGTAAAAGCCTAGGATTGATTGTGACAGATGCATCCACAGATAGTCCCATATGAATCGTCAGTGTGTCAGTATATCAGACATGTGAAAGCTGGTCGGCCAATCCTTGACTTTTTAGTCTTGGTGCGGTGGTCCAGTGGAAAGATGCCTGGTTGCTGATGCTATGCGGAGTGACAGAATGGCGGTTCGATCCCCCGACCGGGAGATGGTGATCAACAAATTAAACTAACGGGTGCATCACTGTCGGCTAAGTTAGCACATGGAAATTGAAGCCGCACATTGCCAGTGCGTCAATAAAATAAAAATACATATACTGCCAGAGCCGTGCTGGAGTCAGAGTACAATAGGCGTAAAAGCCTAGGATTGATTGTGACAGATGCATCCACAGATAGTCCCATACGAATCGTCAGTGTGTCAGTATATCAGACATGTGAAAGCTGGTCAGCCAATCCTTGACTTACTAGTCTTGGTGCGGTGGTCCAGTGGAAAGATGCCTGGTTGCTGATGCTATGCGGAGTTGCAGAATGGCGGTTCGATCCCACGACCGGGAGATGGTGATCAACAAATTAAACTAACGGGTGCATCACTGTCGGCTAAGTTAGCACATGGAAATTGAAGCCGCACGTTGCCAGTGCGTCAATAAAATAAAAATACATATACTGCCAGAACCGTGCTGGAGTCAGAGTACAACAGGCGTAAAAGCCTAGGATTGATTGTGACAGATGCATCCACAGATAGTCCCATATGAATCGTCAGTGTGTCAGTATATCAGACATGTGAAAGCTGGTCGGCCAATCCTTGACTTTTTAGTCTTGGTGCGGTGGTCCAGTGGAAAGATGCCTGGTTGCTGATGCTATGCGGAGTGACAGAATGGCGGTTCGATCCCCCGACTGGGAGATGGTGATCAACAAATTAAACTAACGGGTGCATCACTGTCGGCTAAGTTAGCACATGGAAATTGAAGCCGCACGTTTCCAGTGTGTCAATAAAATAAAAATACATATACTGCCAGAGCCGTGCTGGAGTCAGAGTACAATAGGCGTAAAAGCCTAGGATTGATTGTGACAGATGCATCCACAGATAGTCCCATATGAATCGTCAGTGTGTCAGTATATCAGACATGTGAAAGCTGGTCGGCCAATCCTTGACATTTTAGTCTTGGTGCGGTGGGCCAGTGGAAAGATGCCTGGTTGCTGATGCTATGCGGAGTTGCAGAATGGTGGTTCGATCACCCGACCGGGAGATGGTGATCAACAAATTAAACTAACGGGTGCATCACTGCCGGCTAAGTTAGCACATGGAAATTGAAGCCGCACGTTGCCAGTGCGTCAATAAAATAAAAATACATATACTGCCAGAGCCGTGCTGGAGTCAGAGTACAATAGGCGTAAAAGCCTAGGATTGATTGTGACAGATGCATCCACAGATAGTCCCATACGAATCGTCAGTGTGTCAGTATATCAGACATGTGAAAGCTGGTCAGCCAATCCTTGACTTACTAGTCTTGGTGCGGTGGTCCAGTGGAAAGATGCCTGGTTGCTGATGCTATGCGGAGGTGCAGAATGGCGGTTCAATCCCCCGACCGCGAGATGCTGATCAACAAATTAAACTAATGGGTGCATGACTGTCGGCTAAGTTAGCACATGGAAATTGAAGCCGCACGTTGCCAGTGCGTCAATAAAATAAAAATACATATACTGCCAGAGCCGTGCTGGAGTCAGAGTACAACAGGCGTAAAAGCCTAGGATTGATTGTGACAGATGCATCCACAGATAGTCCCATATGAATCGTCAGTGTGTCAGTATATCAGACATGTGAAAGCTGGTCGGCCAATCCTTGACTTTTCTTGGCGCGGTAGTCCAGTGGAAAGATGTCTAGTTGCTGATGCTATGCGGAGTTGCAGAATGGCGGTTCGATCCCCCGACCGGGAGATGGTGATCAACAAATTAAACTAACGGGTGCATCACTGTCGGCTAAGTTAGCACATGGAAATTGAATCCGCACCTTGCCAGTGCGTCAATAAAATAAAAATACATATACTGCCAGAGCCGTGCTGGAGTCAGAGTACAATAGGCGTAAAAGCCTAGGATTGATTGTGACAGATGCATCCACAGATAGTCCCATATGAATCGTCAGTGTGTCAGTATATCAGACATGTGAAAGCTGGTCGGCCAATCCTTGACTTTTTAGTCTTGGTGCGGTGGGCCAGTGGAAAGATGCCTGGTTGCTGATGCTATGCGGAGTTGCAGAATGGCGGTTCGATCACCCGACCGGGAGATGGTGATCAACAAATTAAACTAACGGGTGCATCACTGTCGGCTAAGTTAGCACATGGAAATTGAAGCCGCACGTTGCCAGTGCGTCAATAAAATAAAAATACATATACTGCCAGAGCCGTGCTGGAGTCAGAGTACAATAGGCGTAAAAGCCTAGGATTGATTGTGACAGATGCATCCACAGATAGTCCCATACGAATCGTCAGTGTGTCAGTATATCAGACATGTGAAAGCTGGTCAGCCAATCCTTGACTTACTAGTCTTGGTGCGGTGGTCCAGTGGAAAGATGCCTGGTTGCTGATGCTATGCGGAGTTGCAGAATGGCGGTTCGATCCCCCGACCGGGAGATGGTGATCAACAAATTAAACTAATGGGTGCATCACTGTCGGCTAAGTTAGCACATGGAAATTGAAGCCGCACGTTGCCAGTGCGTCAATAAAATAAAAATACATACATACATACATACATACATACATACCCACAGATAGTCCCATATGAATCGTCAGTGTGTCAGTATATCAGACATGTGAAAACTGGTCGGCCAAACCCAGACTTTTCTTGGCGCGGTGGGCCAGTGGAAAGATGCCTGGTTGCTGATGCTATGCGGAGTTGCAGAATGGCGGTTCGATCCCCCGACCGGGAGATGGTGATCAACAAATTAAACTAACGGGTGCATCACTGTCGGCTAAGTTAGCACATGGAAATTGAAGCCGCACGTTGCCAGTGCGTCAATAAAATAAAAATACATATACTGCCAGAGCTGTGCTGGAGTCAGAGTACAATAGGCGTAAAAGCCTAGGATTGATTGTGACAGATGCATCCACAGATAGTCCCATACGAATCGTCAGTGTGTCAGTATATCAGACATGTGAAAACTGGTCGGCCAAACCCAGACTTTTCTTGGCGCGGTGGTCCAGTGGAAAGATGCCTGGTTGCTGATGCTATGCGGAGTTGCAGAATGGTGGTTCGATCCCCCGACCGGGATATGGTGATCAACAAATTAAACTAATGGGTGCATGACTGTCGGCTAAGTTAGCACATGGAAATTGAATCCGCACGTTGCCAGTGCGTCAAGAAAATAAAAATACATATACTGCCAGAGCCGTGCTGGAGTCAGAGTACAATAGGCGTAAAAGCCTAGGATTGATTGTGACAGATGCATCCACAGATAGTCCTATATGAATCGTCAGTGTGTCAGTATATCAGACATGTGAAAGCTGGTCGGCCAATCCTTGACTTTTGAGTCTTGGTGCGGTGGTCCAGTGGAAAGATGCCTGGTTGCTGATGCTATGCGGAGTTGCAGAATGGCGGTTCGATCCCCCGACCGGGAGATGGTGATCAACAAATTAAACTAACGGGTGCATCACTGTAGGCTAAGTTAGCACATGGAAATTGAAGCCGCACATTCCCAGTGCGTCAATAAAATAAAAATACATATACTGCCAGCGCCGTGCTGGAGTCCGAGTACAATAGGCGTAAAAGCCTAGGATTGAATTGTGGCAGGTGCATCCAGAGATAGTCCCATACGAATCGTCAGTGTGTCAGTATATCAGACATGTGAAAGCTGGTCGGCCAATCCTTAACTTACTAGTCTTGGTGCGGTGGTCCAGTGGAAAGATGCCTGGTTGCTGATGCTATGCGGAGTTGCAGAATGGCAGTTCGATCCCCCTACCGCGAGATGGTGATCAACAAATTAAACTAATGGGTGCATGACTGTCGGCTAAGTTAGCACATGGAAATTGAAGCCGCACGTTGCCAGTGCGTCAATAAAATAAAAATACATATACTGCCAGAGCCGTGCTGGAGTCAGAGTACAATAGGCGTAAAAGCCTAGGATTGATTGTGACAGATGCATCCACAGATAGTCCTATATGAATCGTCAGTGTGTCAGTATATCAGACATGTGAAAGCTGGTCGGCCAATCCTTGACTTTTGAGTCTTGGTGCGGTGGTCCAGTGGAAAGATGCCTGGTTGCTGATGCTATGCGGAGTTGCAGAATGGCGGTTCGATCCCCCGACCGGGAGATAGTGATCAACAAATTAAACTAACGGGTGCATCACTGTCGGCTAAGTTAGCACATGGAAATTGAAGCCGCACATTGCCAGTGCATCAATAAAATAAAAATACATATACTGCCAGAGCCGTGCTGGAGTCAGAGTACAATAGGCGTAAAAGCCTAGGATTGATTGTGACAGAAGCATCCACAGATAGTCCCATATGAATCGTCAGTGTGTCAGTATATCAGACATGTGAAAGCTGGTCGGCCAATCCTTGACTTTTTAGTCTTGGTGCGGTGGTACAGTGGAAAGATGCCTGGTTGCTGATGCTATGCGGAGTTGCAGAATGGCGGTTCGATCCCCCGACCGGGAGATGGTGATCAACAAATTAAACTAACAGGTGCATCACTGTCGGCTAAGTTAGCACATGGAAAGTGAAGCCGCACGTTGCCAGTGCGTCAATAAAATAAAAATACATATACTGCCAGAGCCGTGCTGGAGTCAGAGTACAATAGGCGTAAAAGCTTAGGATTGATTGTGACAGAAGCATCCACAGATAGTCCCATATGAATCGTCAGTGTGTCAGTATATCAGACATGTGAAAGCTGGTCGGCCAATCCTTGACTTTTTAGTCTTGGTGCGGTGGTACAGTGGAAAGATGCCTGGTTGCTGATGCTATGCGGGGTTGCAGAATGGCGGTTCGATCCCCCGACCGGGAGATGGTGATCAAGAAATTAAACTAACGGGTGCATCACTGTCGGCTAAGTTAGCACATGGAAAGTGAAGCCGCACATTTCCAGTGCGTCAATAAAATAAAAATACATATACTGCCAGAGCCGTGCTGGAGTCAGAGTACAATAGGCTTAAAAGCCTAGGATTGATTGTGACAGATGCATTCACAGATAGTCCCATATGAATCGTCAGTGTGTCAGTATATCAGACATGTGAAAGCTGGTCGGCCAATCCTTGACTTTTTAGTCTTGGTGCGGTGGTCCAGTGGAAAGATGCCTGGTTGCTGATGCTATGCGGAGTTGCAGAATGGCGGATCGATCCCCCGACCAGGAGATGGTGACCAACAAATTAAACTAACGGGTGCATCACTGTCGGCTAAGTTAGCACATGGAAATTGAAGCCGAACGTTGCCAGTGTGTCAATAAAATAAAAATACATATACTGCCAGAGCCGTGCTGGAGTCAGAGTACAATAGGCGTAAAAGCCTAGAATTGATTGTGACAGATGCATCCACAGATAGTCCTATATGAATCGTCAGTGTGTCAGTATATCAGACATGTGAAAGCTGGTCGGCCAATCCTTGACTTTTGCGTCTTGGTGCGGTGGTCCAGTGGAAAGATGTATGGTTGCTGATGCTATGCGGAGTTGCAGAATGGCGGTTCGATCCCCCGACCGGGAGATGGTGATCAACAAATTAAACTAACGGGTGCATCACTGTCGGCTAAGTTAGCACATGGAAATTGAAGCCGCACGTTGCCAGTGCGTCAATAAAATAAAAATACATATACTGCCAGAGCCGTGCTGGAGTCAGAGTACAATAGGCGTAAAAGCCTAGGATTGATTGTGACAGATGCATCCACAGATAGTCCCATATGAATCGTCAGTGTGTCAGTATATCAGACATGTGAAAGCTGGTCGGCCAATCCTTGACTTTTTAGTCTTGGTGCGGTGGTCCAGTGGAAAGATGCCTGGTTGCTGATGCTATCCGGAGTTGCAGAATGGCGGTTCGATCCCCCGACCGGGAGATGGTGATCAACAAATTAAACTAACGGGTGCATCATTGTCGGCTAAGTTAGCACATGGAAATTGAAGCCGCACGTTGCCAGTGCGTCAATAAAATAAAAATACATATAATGCCAGAGCCGTGCTGGAGTCAGAGTACAATAGGCGTAAAAGCCTATGATTGATTGTGACAGATGCATCCACAGATAGTCCTATATGAATCGTCAGTGTATCAGTATATCAGACATGTGAAAGCTGGTCGGCCAATCCTTGACTTTTGAGTCTTGGTGCGGTGGTCCAGTGGAAAGATGCCTGGTTGCTGATGCTATGCGGAGTTGCAGAATGGCGGTTCGATCCCCAGACCGGGAGATGGTGATCAACAAATTAAACTAACGGGTGCATCACTGTCGGCTAAGTTAGCACATGGAAATTGAAGCCGCACGTTGCCAGTGCGTCAATAAAATAAAAATACATATACTGCCAGAGCCGTGCTGGAGTCAGAGTACAATAGGCATAAAAGCCTAGGATTGATTGTGACAGATGCATCCACAGATAGTCCCATATGAATCGTCAGTGTGTCAGTATATCAGACATGTGAAAGCTGGTCGGCCAATCTTTGACTTTTTAGTCTTGGTGCGGTGGTCCAGTGGAAAGATGCCTGGTTGCTGATGCTATGCGGAGTTGCAGAATGGCGGTTCGATGCCCCGACCGGGAGATGGTGATCAACAAATTAAACTAACGGGTGCATCACTGTCGGCTAAGTTAGCACATGGAAAGTGAAGCCGCACGTTTCCAGTGCGTCAATAAAATAAAAATACATATACTGCCAGAGCCGTGCTGGAGTCAGAGTACAATAGGCGTAAAGGCCTAGGATTGATTGTGACAGATGCATCCACAGATAGTCCCATATGAATCGTCAGTGTGTCAGTATATCATACATGTGAAAGCTGGTCGGCCAATCCTTGACTTTTTAGTCTTGGTGCGGTGGTCCAGTGGAAAGATGCCTGGTTGATGATGCTATGCGGAGTTGCAGAATGGCGGATCGATCCCCCGACCAGGAGATGGTGACCAACAAATTAAAATAACGGGTCCATCACTGTCGGCTAAGTTAGCACATGGAAATTGAAGCCGCACGTTGCCAGTGCGTCAATAAAATAAAAATACATATACTGCCAGAGCCGTGCTGGAGTCAGAGTACAATAGGCATAAAAGTCTAGGATTGATTGTGACAGATGCATCCACAGATAGCCCTATATGAATCGTCAGTGTATCAGTATATCAGACATGTGAAAGCTGGTCGGCCAATCCTTGACTTTTGAGTCTTGGTGCGGTGGTCCAGTGGAAAGATGCCTGGTTGCTGATGCTATGCGGAGTTGCAGTATGGCGGTTCGATCCCCCGACCGGGAGATGGTGATCAACAAATTAAACTAATGGGTGCATCACTGTCGGCTAAGTTAGCACATGGAAATTGAAGCCGCACGTTGCCAGTGCGTCAATAAAATAAAAATACATATACTGTCAGAGCCGTGCTGGAGTCAGAGTACAATAGGCGTAAAAGCCTAGGATTGATTGTGACAGATGCATCCACAGATAGTCCTATATGAATCGTCAGTGTATCAGTACATCAGACATGTGAAAGCTGGTCGGCCAATCCTTGACTTTTGAGTCTTGGTGCGGTGGTCCAGTGGAAAGATGCCTGGTTGCTGATGCTATGCGGAGTTGCAGAATGGCGGTTCGATCCCCCGACCGGGAGATGGTGATCAACAAATTAAACTAACGGGTGCATCACTGTCAGCTAAGTTAGCACATGGAAATTGAAGCCGCACGTTACCAGTGCGTCAATAAAATAAAAATACATATACTGCCAGAGCCGTGCTGGAGTCAGAGTACAATAGGTGTAAAAGCCTAGGATTCATTGTGACAGAAGCATCCACAGATAGTCCCATATGAATCGTCAGTGTGTCAGTATATCAGACATGTGAAAGCTGGTCGGCCAATCCTTGACTTTTTAGTCTTGGTGCGGTGGTCCAGTGGAAAGATGCCTGGTTGCTGATGCTATGCGGAGTTGCAGAATGGCGGTTCGATCCCCCAACCGGGAGATGGTGATCAACAAATTAAACTAACGGGTGCATCATTGTCGGCTAAGTTAGCACATGGAAATTGAAGCCGCACGTTGCCAGTGCATCAATAAAATAAAAATACATATACTGCCAGAGCCGTGCTGGAGTCAGAGTACAATAGGCGTAAAAGCCTAGGATTGATTGTGACAGATGCATCCACAGATAGTCCTATATGAATCGTCAGTGTATCAGTATATCAGACATGTGAAAGCTGGTCGGCCAATCCTTGACTTTTGAGTCTTGGTGCGGTGGTCCAGTGGAAAGATGCCTGGTTGCTGATGCTATGCGGAGTTGCAGAATGGCGGTTCGATCCCCAGACCGGGAGATGGTGATAAACAAATTAAACTAACGGGTGCATCACTGTCGGCTAAGTTAGCACATGGAAATTGAAGCCGCACGTTGCCAGTGCGTCAATAAAATAAAAATACATATACTGCCAGAGCCGTGCTGGAGTCAGAGTACAATAGGCATAAAAGCCTAGGATTGATTGTGACAGATGCATCCACAGATAGTCCCATATGAATCGGCAGTGTGTCAGTATATCAGACATGTGAAAGCTGGTCGGCCAATCCTTGACTTTTTAGTCTTGGTGCGGTGGTCCAGTGGAAAGATGCCTGGTTGATGATGCTATGCGGAGTTGCAGAATGGCGGATCGATCCCCCGACCAGGAGATGGTGACCAACAAATTAAACTAACGGGTCCATCACTGTCGGCTAAGTTAGCACATGGAAATTGAAGCCGCACGTTGCCAGTGCGTCAATAAAATAAAAATACATATACTGCCAGAGCCGTGCTGGAGTCAGAGTACAATAGGCGTAAAAGCTTCGGATTGATTGTGACAGCTGCATCCACAGATAGTCCTATATGAATCGTCAGTGTATAAGTATATCAGACATGTGAAAGCTGGTCGACCAATCCTTGACATTTGAGTCTTGGTGCGGTGGTCCAGTGGAAAGATGCCTGGTTGCTGATGCTATGCGGAGTTGCAGAATGGCGGTTCGATCCCCCGACCGGGAGATGGTGATCAACAAATTAAACTAACGGGTGCATCACTGTCGGCTAAGTTAGCACATGGAAATTGAAGCCGCACGTTGCCAGTGCGTCAATAAAATAAAAATACATATACTGCCAGAGCCGTGCTGGAGTCAGAGTACAATAGGCGTAAAAGCCTAGTATTGATTGTGACAGAAGCATCCACAGATAGTCCCATATGAATCGTCAGTGTGTCAGTATATCAGACATGTGAAAGCTGGTCGGCCAATCCTTGACTTTTTAGTCTTGGTGCGGTGGTCCAGTGGAAAGATGCCTGGTTGCTGATGCCATGCGGAGTTGCAGAATGGCGGTTCGATCCCCCGACCGGGAGATGGTGATCAACAAATTAAACTAGCGGGTGCATCACTGTCGGCTAAGTTAGCACATGGAAATTGAAGCCGCACGTTGCCAGTGCATCAATAAAATAAAAATACATATACTGCCAGAGCCCTGCTGGAGTCAGAGTACAATAGGCGTAAAAGCCTAGGATTGATTGTGACAGATGCATCCACAGATAGTCCCATATGAATCGTCAGTGTGTCAGTATATCAGACATGTGAAAGCTGGTCGGCCAATCCTTGACTTTTTAGTCTTGGTGCGGTGGTCCAGTGGAAAGATGCCTGGTTGCTGATGCTATGCGGAGTTGCAGAATGGCGGTTCGATCCCCCGATCGGGAGATGGTGATCAACAAATTAAACTAACGGGTGCATCACTGTCGGCTAAGTTAGCAGATGGAAATTGAAGCCGCACGTTGCCAGTGCGTCAATAAAATAAAAATACATATACTGCCAAAGCCGTGCTGGAGTCAGAGTACAATAGGCGTAAAAGCCTAGGATTGATTGTGACAGATGCATCCACAGATAGTCCCATATGAATCGTCAGTGTGTCAGTATATCAGACATGTGAAAGCTGGTCGGCCAATCCTTGACTTTTTAGTCTTGGTGCGGTGGTCCAGTGGAAAGATGCCTGGTTGCTGATGCTATGCGGAGTTGCAGAATGGCGGTTCGATCCCCCGACCGGGAGATGGTGATCAACAAATTAAACTAACGGGTGCATCACTGTCGTCTAAGTTAGCACATGGAAAGTGAAGCCGCACGTTTCCAGTGTGTCAATAAAATAAAAATACATATACTGCCTGAGCCGTGCTGGAGTCAGAGTACAATAGGCGTAAAAGCCTAAGATTGATTGTGACAGATGCATCCACAGATAGTCCCATATGAATCATCAGTGTGTCAGTATATCAGACATGTGAAAGCTGGTCGGCCAACCTTGACTTTTTAGTCTTGGTGCGGTGGTCCAGTGGAAAGATGCCTGGTTGCTGATGCTATGCGGAGTTGCAGAATGGCGGATCGATCCCCCGACCAGGAGATGGTGACCAACAAATTAAACTAACGGGTCCATCACTGTCGGCTAAGTTAGCACATGGAAATTGAAACCGCACGTTGCCAGTGCGTCAATAAAATAAAAATACATATACTGCCAGAGCCGTGCTGGAGTCAGAGTACAATAGGCATAAAAGCCTAGGATTGATTGTGACAGATGCATCCACAGATAGTCCTATATGAATCGTCAGTGTATCAGTATATCAGACATGTGAAAGCTGGTCGGCCAATCCTTGACTTTTGAGTCTTGGTGCGGTTGTCCAGTGGAAAGATGCCTGGTTGCTGATGCTATGCGGAGTTGCAGAATGGCGGTTCGATCCCCCGACCGGGAGATGGTGATCAACAAATTAAACTAACGGGTGCATCACTGTCGGCTAAGTTAGCACATGGAAATTGAAGCCGCACGTTGCCAGTGCGTCAATAAAATAAAAATACATATACTGCCAGAGCCGTGCTGGAGTCAGAGTACAATAGGCGTAAAAGCCTAGGATTGATTGTGACAGATGCATCCACAGATAGTCCTATATGAATCGTCAGTGTATCAGTATATCAGACATGTGAAAGCTGGTCGGCCAATCCTTGACTTTTGAGTCTTGGTGTGGTGGTCCAGTGGAAAGATGCCTGGTTGCTGATGCTATGCGGAGTTGCAGAATGGCGGTTCGATCCCCCGACCGGGAGATGGTGATCAACAAATTAAACTAGCGGGTGCATCACTGTCGGCTAAGTTAGCACATGGAAATTGAAGCCGCACGTTGCCAGTGCATCAATAAAATAAAAATACATATACTGCCAGAGCCCTGCTGGAGTCAGAGTACAATAGGCGTGAAAGCCTAGGATTGATTGTGACAGATGCATCCACAGATAGTCCCATATGAATCGTCAGTGTGTCAGTATATCAGACATGTGAAAGCTGGTCGGCCAATCCTTGACTTTTTAGTCTTGGTGCGGTGGTCCAGTGGAAAGATGCCTGGTTGCTGATGCTATGCGGAGTTGCAGAATGGCGGTTCGATCCCCCGACCGGGAGATGGTGATCAACAAATTAAACTAACGGGTGCATCACTGTCGGCTAAGTTAGCACATGGAAAGTGAAGCCGCACGTTTCCAGTGCGTCAATAACATAAAAATACATATACTGCCTGAGCCGTGCTGGAGTCTGAGTACAATAGGCGTAAAAGCCTAGGATTGATTGTGACAGATGCATCCACAGATAGTCCCATATGAATCGTCAGTGTGTCAGTATATCAGACATGTGAAAGCTCGTCGGCCAACCTTGACTTTTTAGTCTTGGTGCGGTGGTCCAGTGGAAAGATGCCTGGTTGCTGATGCTATGCGGAGTTGCAGAATGGCGGATCGATCCCCCGACCAGGAGATGGTGACCAACAAATTAAACTAACGGGTCCATCACTGTCGGCTAAGTTAGCACATGGAAATTGAAACCACACGTTGCCAGTGCGTCAATAAAATAAAAATACATATACTGCCAGAGCCGTGATGGAGTCAGAGTACAATAGGCATAAAAGCCTAGGATTGATTGTGACAGATGCATCCACAGATAGTCCTATATGAATCGTCAGTGTATCAGTATATCAGACATGTGAAAGCTGGTCGGCCAATCCTTGACTTTTGAGTCTTGGTGCGGTTGTCCAGTGGAAAGATGCCTGGTTGCTGATGCTATGCGGAGTTGCAGAATGGCGGTTCGATCCCCCGACCGGGAGATGGTGATCAACAAATTAAACTAGCGGGTGCATCACTGTCGGCTAAGTTAGCACATGGAAATTGAAGCCGCACGTTGCCAGTGCATCAATAAAATAAAAATACATATACTGCCAGAGCCCTGCTGGAGTCAGAGTACAATAGGCGTAAAAGCCTAGGATTGATTGTGACAGATGCATCCACAGATAGTCCCATATGAATCGTCAGTGTGTCAGTATATCAGACATGTGAAAGCTGGTCGGCCAATCCTTGACATTTTAGTCTTGGTGCGGTGGTCCAGTGGAAAGATGCCTGGTTGCTGATGCTATGCGGAGTTGCAGAATGGCGGCTCGATCCCCCGACCGGGAGATGGTGATCAACAAATTAAACTAACGGGTGCATCACTGTCGGCTAAGTTAGCACATGAAAATTGAAGCCGCACGTTGCCAGTGCGTCAATAAAATAAAAATACATATACTGCCAGAGCCGTGCTGGAGTCAGAATACAATAGGCGTAAAAGCCTAGGATTGATTGTGACAGATGCATCCACAGATAGTCCCATATGAATCGTCAGTGTGTCAGTATATCAGACATGTGAAAGCTGGTCAGCCAATCCTTGACTTTTTAGTCTTGGTGCGGTGGTCCAGTGGAAAGATGCCTGGTTGCTGATGCTATGCGGAGTTGCAGAATGGCGGTTCGATCCCCCGACCGGGAGATGGAGATCAACAAGTTAAACTAACGGGTGCCTCACTGTCGGCTAAGTTAGCACATGGAAATTGAAGCCGCACGTTGCCAGTGTGTCAATAAAATAAATATACATATACTGCCAGAGCCGTGCTGGAGTCAGAGTACAATAGGCGTAAAAGCCTAGGATTGATTCTGACAGATGCATCCACAGATAGTCCCATATGAACCGTCAGTGTGTCAGTATATCAGACATGTGAAAGCTGGTCGGCCAATACTTGACTTTTTAGTCTTGGTGCGGTGGTCCAGTGGAAAGATGCCTGGTTGCTGATGCTATGCGGAGTTGCAGAATGGCGGATCGATCCCCCGACCGGGAGATGGTGACAGATGCATCCACAGATAGTCCCATATGAATCGTCAGTGTGTCAGTATATCAGACATGTGAAATCTGGTCGGCCAATCCTTGACATTTTAGTCTTGGTGCGGTGGTCCAGTGGAAAGATGCCTGGTTGCTGATGCTATGCGGAGTAGCAGAATGGCGGTTCGATCCCCCGACCGGGAGATGGTGATCAACAAATTAAACTAACGGGTGCATCACTGTCGGCTAAGTTAGCACATGGAAATTGAAGCTCCACGTTGCCAGTGCGTCAATAAAATAAAAATACATATACTGGCAGAGCCGTGCTGGAGTCAGAGTACAATAGGCGTAAAAGCCTAGGATTGAATTGTGGCAGATGCATCCACAGACAGTCCCATATGAATCGTCAGTGTGTCAGTATATCAGACATGTGAAAGCTGGTCGGCCAATCCTTGACTTTTTAGTGTTGGTGCCGTGGTCCAGTGGAAAGATGCCTGGTTGCTGATGCTATGCGGAGTTGCAGAATGGCGGTTCGATCCCCCGACCGGGAGATGGTGATCAACAAATTAAACTAACGGGTGCATCACTGTCGGCTAAGTTAGCACATGGAAATTGAAGCCGCACGTTGCCAGTGCGTCAATAAAATAAAAATACATATACTGCCAGAGCCGTGCTGGAGTCAGAGTACAATAGGCGTAAAAGCCTAGGATTGATTGTGACAGATGCATCCACAGATAGTCCCATATGAATCGTCAGTGTGTCAGTATATCATACATGTGAAAGCTGGTCGGCCAATCCTTGACTTTTTAGTCTTGGTGTGGTGGTCCAGTGGAAAGATGCCTGGTTGATGATGCTATGCGGAGTTGCAGAATGGCGGATCGATCCCCCGACCAGGAGATGGTGACCAACAAATTAAAATAACGGGTCCATCACTGTCGGCTAAGTTAGCACATGGAAATTGAAGCCGCACGTTGCCAGTGCGTCAATAAAATAAAAATACATATACTGCCAGAGCCGTGCTGGAGTCAGAGTACAATAGGCGTAAAAGCCTATGATTGATTGTGACAGATGCATCCACAGATAGTCCTATATGAATCGTCAGTGTATCAGTATATCAGACATGTGAAAGCTGGTCGGCCAATCCTTGACTTTTGAGTCTTGGTGCGGTGGTCCAGTGGAAAGATGCCTGGTTGCTGATGCTATGCGGAGTTGCAGAATGGCGGTTCGATCCCCCGACCGGGAGATGGTGATCAACAAATTAAACTAACGGGTGCATCACTGTCGGCTAAGTTAGCACATGGAAATTGAAGCCGCATGTTGCCAGTGCGTCAATAAAATAAAAATACATATACTGCCAGAGCCGTGCTGGAGTCGAGTACAATAGGCGTAAAAGCCTAGGATTGATTGTGACAGATGCATCCACAGATAGTCCCATATGAATCGTCAGTGTGTCAGTATATCAGACATGTGAAAGCTGGTCGGCCAATCCTTGACTTTTTAGTCTTGGTGCGGTGGTCCAGTGGAAAGATGCCTGGTTGCTGATGCTATGCGGAGTTGCAGAATGGCGGTTCGATCCCCCGATCGGGAGATGGTGATCAACAAATTAAACTAACGGGTGCATCACTGTCGGCTAAGTTAGCAGATGGAAATTGAAGCCGCACGTTGCCAGTGCGTCAATAAAATAAAAATACATATACTGCCAAAGCCGTGCTGGAGTCAGAGTACAATAGGCGTAAAAGCCTAGGATTGATTGTGACAGATGCATCCACAGATAGTCCCATATGAATCGTCAGTGTGTCAGTATATCAGACATGTGAAAGCTGGTCGGCCAATCCTTGACTTTTTAGTCTTGGTGCGGTGGTCCAGTGGAAAGATGCCTGGTTGCTGATGCTATGCGGAGTTGCAGAATGGCGGTTCGATCCCCCGACCGGGAGATGGTGATCAACAAATTAAACTAACGGGTGCATCACTGTCGTCTAAGTTAGCACATGGAAAGTGAAGCCGCACGTTTCCAGTGTGTCAATAAAATAAAAATACATATACTGCCTGAGCCGTGCTGGAGTCAGAGTACAATAGGCGTAAAAGCCTAAGATTGATTGTGACAGATGCATCCACAGATAGTCCCATATGAATCATCAGTGTGTCAGTATATCAGACATGTGAAAGCTGGTCGGCCAACCTTGACTTTTTAGTCTTGGTGCGGTGGTCCAGTGGAAAGATGCCTGGTTGCTGATGCTATGCGGAGTTGCAGAATGGCGGATCGATCCCCCGACCAGGAGATGGTGACCAACAAATTAAACTAACGGGTCCATCACTGTCGGCTAAGTTAGCACATGGAAATTGAAACCGCACGTTGCCAGTGCGTCAATAAAATAAAAATACATATACTGCCAGAGCCGTGCTGGAGTCAGAGTACAATAGGCATAAAAGCCTAGGATTGATTGTGACAGATGCATCCACAGATAGTCCTATATGAATCGTCAGTGTATCAGTATATCAGACATGTGAAAGCTGGTCGGCCAATCCTTGACTTTTGAGTCTTGGTGCGGTTGTCCAGTGGAAAGATGCCTGGTTGCTGATGCTATGCGGAGTTGCAGAATGGCGGTTCGATCCCCCGACCGGGAGATGGTGATCAACAAATTAAACTAACGGGTGCATCACTGTCGGCTAAGTTAGCACATGGAAATTGAAGCCGCACGTTGCCAGTGCGTCAATAAAATAAAAATACATATACTGCCAGAGCCGTGCTGGAGTCAGAGTACAATAGGCGTAAAAGCCTAGGATTGATTGTGACAGATGCATCCACAGATAGTCCTATATGAATCGTCAGTGTATCAGTATATCAGACATGTGAAAGCTGGTCGGCCAATCCTTGACTTTTGAGTCTTGGTGTGGTGGTCCAGTGGAAAGATGCCTGGTTGCTGATGCTATGCGGAGTTGCAGAATGGCGGTTCGATCCCCCGACCGGGAGATGGTGATCAACAAATTAAACTAGCGGGTGCATCACTGTCGGCTAAGTTAGCACATGGAAATTGAAGCCGCACGTTGCCAGTGCGTCAATAAAATAAAAATACATATACTGCCAGAGCCGTGCTGGAGTCGAGTACAATAGGCGTAAAAGCCTAGGATTGATTGTGACAGATGCATCCACAGATAGTCCCATATGAATCGTCAGTGTGTCAGTATATCAGACATGTGAAAGCTGGTCGGCCAATCCTTGACTTTTTAGTCTTGGTGCGGTGGTCCAGTGGAAAGATGCCTGGTTGCTGATGCTATGCGGAGTTGCAGAATGGCGGTTCGATCCCCCGATCGGGAGATGGTGATCAACAAATTAAACTAACGGGTGCATCACTGTCGGCTAAGTTAGCAGATGGAAATTGAAGCCGCACGTTGCCAGTGCGTCAATAAAATAAAAATACATATACTGCCAAAGCCGTGCTGGAGTCAGAGTACAATAGGCGTAAAAGCCTAGGATTGATTGTGACAGATGCATCCACAGATAGTCCCATATGAATCGTCAGTGTGTCAGTATATCAGACATGTGAAAGCTGGTCGGCCAATCCTTGACTTTTTAGTCTTGGTGCGGTGGTCCAGTGGAAAGATGCCTGGTTGCTGATGCTATGCGGAGTTGCAGAATGGCGGTTCGATCCCCCGACCGGGAGATGGTGATCAACAAATTAAACTAACGGGTGCATCACTGTCGTCTAAGTTAGCACATGGAAAGTGAAGCCGCACGTTTCCAGTGTGTCAATAAAATAAAAATACATATACTGCCTGAGCCGTGCTGGAGTCAGAGTACAATAGGCGTAAAAGCCTAAGATTGATTGTGACAGATGCATCCACAGATAGTCCCATATGAATCATCAGTGTGTCAGTATATCAGACATGTGAAAGCTGGTCGGCCAACCTTGACTTTTTAGTCTTGGTGCGGTGGTCCAGTGGAAAGATGCCTGGTTGCTGATGCTATGCGGAGTTGCAGAATGGCGGATCGATCCCCCGACCAGGAGATGGTGACCAACAAATTAAACTAACGGGTCCATCACTGTCGGCTAAGTTAGCACATGGAAATTGAAACCGCACGTTGCCAGTGCGTCAATAAAATAAAAATACATATACTGCCAGAGCCGTGCTGGAGTCAGAGTACAATAGGCATAAAAGCCTAGGATTGATTGTGACAGATGCATCCACAGATAGTCCTATATGAATCGTCAGTGTATCAGTATATCAGACATGTGAAAGCTGGTCGGCCAATCCTTGACTTTTGAGTCTTGGTGCGGTTGTCCAGTGGAAAGATGCCTGGTTGCTGATGCTATGCGGAGTTGCAGAATGGCGGTTCGATCCCCCGACCGGGAGATGGTGATCAACAAATTAAACTAACGGGTGCATCACTGTCGGCTAAGTTAGCACATGGAAATTGAAGCCGCACGTTGCCAGTGCGTCAATAAAATAAAAATACATATACTGCCAGAGCCGTGCTGGAGTCAGAGTACAATAGGCGTAAAAGCCTAGGATTGATTGTGACAGATGCATCCACAGATAGTCCTATATGAATCGTCAGTGTATCAGTATATCAGACATGTGAAAGCTGGTCGGCCAATCCTTGACTTTTGAGTCTTGGTGTGGTGGTCCAGTGGAAAGATGCCTGGTTGCTGATGCTATGCGGAGTTGCAGAATGGCGGTTCGATCCCCCGACCGGGAGATGGTGATCAACAAATTAAACTAGCGGGTGCATCACTGTCGGCTAAGTTAGCACATGGAAATTGAAGCCGCACGTTGCCAGTGCATCAATAAAATAAAAATACATATACTGCCAGAGCCCTGCTGGAGTCAGAGTACAATAGGCGTGAAAGCCTAGGATTGATTGTGACAGATGCATCCACAGATAGTCCCATATGAATCGTCAGTGTGTCAGTATATCAGACATGTGAAAGCTGGTCGGCCAATCCTTGACTTTTTAGTCTTGGTGCGGTGGTCCAGTGGAAAGATGCCTGGTTGCTGATGCTATGCGGAGTTGCAGAATGGCGGTTCGATCCCCCGACCGGGAGATGGTGATCAACAAATTAAACTAACGGGTGCATCACTGTCGGCTAAGTTAGCACATGGAAAGTGAAGCCGCACGTTTCCAGTGCGTCAATAACATAAAAATACATATACTGCCTGAGCCGTGCTGGAGTCAGAGTACAATAGGCGTAAAAGCCTAGGATTGATTGTGACAGATGCATCCACAGATAGTCCCATATGAATCGTCAGTGTGTCAGTATATCAGACATGTGAAAGCTCGTCGGCCAACCTTGACTTTTTAGTCTTGGTGCGGTGGTCCAGTGGAAAGATGCCTGGTTGCTGATGCTATGCGGAGTTGCAGAATGGCGGATCGATCCCCCGACCAGGAGATGGTGACCAACAAATTAAACTAACGGGTCCATCACTGTCGGCTAAGTTAGCACATGGAAATTGAAACCGCACGTGGCCAGTGCGTCAATAAAATAAAAATACATATACTGCCAGAGCCGTGATGGAGTCAGAGTACAATAGGCATAAAAGCCTAGGATTGATTGTGACAGATGCATCCACAGATAGTCCTATATGAATCGTCAGTGTATCAGTATATCAGACATGTGAAAGCTGGTCGGCCAATCCTTGACTTTTGAGTCTTGGTGCGGTTGTCCAGTGGAAAGATGCCTGGTTGCTGATGCTATGCGGAGTTGCAGAATGGCGGTTCGATCCCCCGACCGGGAGATGGTGATCAACAAATTAAACTAGCGGGTGCATCACTGTCGGCTAAGTTAGCACATGGAAATTGAAGCCGCACGTTGCCAGTGCATCAATAAAATAAAAATACATATACTGCCAGAGCCCTGCTGGAGTCAGAGTACAATAGGCGTAAAAGCCTAGGATTGATTGTGACAGATGCATCCACAGATAGTCCCATATGAATCGTCAGTGTGTCAGTATATCAGACATGTGAAAGCTGGTCGGCCAATCCTTGACATTTTAGTCTTGGTGCGGTGGTCCAGTGGAAAGATGCCTGGTTGTTGATGCTATGCGGAGTTGCAGAATGGCGGCTCGATCCCCCGACCGGGAGATGGTGATCAACAAATTAAACTAACGGGTGCATCACTGTCGGCTAAGTTAGCACATGAAAATTGAAGCCGCACGTTGCCAGTGCGTCAATAAAATAAAAATACATATACTGCCAGAGCCGTGCTGGAGTCAGAATACAATAGGCGTAAAAGCCTAGGATTGATTGTGACAGATGCATCCACAGATAGTCCCATATGAATCGTCAGTGTGTCAGTATATCAGACATGTGAAAGCTGGTCAGCCAATCCTTGACTTTTTAGTCTTGGTGCGGTGGTCCAGTGGAAAGATGCCTGGTTGCTGATGCTATGCGGAGTTGCAGAATGGCGGTTCGATCCCCCGACCGGGAGATGGAGATCAACAAGTTAAACTAACGGGTGCCTCACTGTCGGCTAAGTTAGCACATGGAAATTGAAGCCGCACGTTGCCAGTGTGTCAATAAAATAAAAATACATATACTGCCAGAGCCGTGCTGGAGTCAGAGTACAATAGGCGTAAAAGCCTAGGATTGATTGTGACAGATGCATCCACAGATAGTCCCATATGAATCGTCAGTGTGTCAGTATATCAGACATGTGAAAGCTGGTCGGCCAATCCTTGACTTTTTAGTCTTGGTGCGGTGGTCCAGTGGAAAGATGCCTGGTTGCTGATGCTATGCGGAGTTGCAGAATGGCGGTTCGATCCCCCGACCGGGAGATGGTGATCAACAAATTAAACTATCGGGTGCATCACTGTCGGCTAAGTTAGCACATGGAAAGTGAAGCCGCACGTTTCCAGTGCATCAATAAAATAAAAATACATATACTGACAGAGCCGTGCTGGAGTCAGAGTACAATAGGCGTAAAAGCCTAGGATTGATTCTGACAGATGCATCCACAGATAGTCCCATATGAATCGTCAGTGTGTCAGTATATCAGACATGTGAAAGCTGGTCGGCCAATACTTGACTTTTTAGTCTTGGTGCGGTGGTCCAGTGGAAAGATGCCTGGTTGCTGATGCTATGCGGAGTTGCAGAATGGCGGATCGATCCCCCGACCGGGAGATGGTGATCAACAAATTAAACTAACGGGTGCATCACTGTCGGCTAAGTTAGCACATGGAAATTGAAGCTCCACGTTGCCAGTGCGTCAATAAAATAAAAATACATATACTGCCAGAGCCGTGCTGGAGTCAGAGTACAATAGGCGTAAAAGCCTAGGATTGAATTGTGGCAGATGCATCCACAGACAGTCCCATATGAATCGTCAGTGTGTCAGTATATCAGACATGTGAAAGCTGGTCGGCCAATCCTTGACTTTTTAGTGTTGGTGCCGTGGTCCAGTGGAAAGATGCCTGGTTGCTGATGCTATGCGGAGTTGCAGAATGGCGGTTCGATCCCCCGACCGGGAGATGGTGATCAACAAATTAAACTAACGGGTGCATCACTGTCGGCTAAGTTAGCACATGGAAATTGAAGCCGCACGTTGCCAGTGCGTCAATAAAATAAAAATACATATACTGCCAGAGCCGTGCTGGAGTCAGAGTACAATAGGCGTAAAAGCCTAGGATTGATTGTGACAGATGCATCCACAGATAGTCCCATATGAATCGTCAGTGTGTCAGTATATCATACATGTGAAAGCTGGTCGGCCAATCCTTGACTTTTTAGTCTTGGTGTGGTGGTCCAGTGGAAAGATGCCTGGTTGATGATGCTATGCGGAGTTGCAGAATGGCGGATCGATCCCCCGACCAGGAGATGGTGACCAACAAATTAAAATAACGGGTCCATCACTGTCGGCTAAGTTAGCACATGGAAATTGAAGCCGCACGTTGCCAGTGCTTCAATAAAATAAAAATACATATACTGCCAGAGCCGTGCTGGAGTCAGAGTACAATAGGCGTAAAAGCCTATGATTGATTGTGACAGATGCATCCACAGATAGTCCTATATGAATCGTCAGTGTATCAGTATATCAGACATGTGAAAGCTGGTCGGCCAATCCTTGACTTTTGAGTCTTGGTGCGGTGGTCCAGTGGAAAGATGCCTGGTTGCTGATGCTATGCGGAGTTGCAGAATGGCGGTTCGATCCCCCGACCGGGAGATGGTGATCAACAAATTAAACTAACGGGTGCATCACTGTCGGCTAAGTTAGCACATGGAAATTGAAGCCGCATGTTGCCAGTGCGTCAATAAAATAAAAATACATATACTGCCAGAGCCGTGCTGGAGACGAGTACAATAGGCGTAAAAGCCTAGGATTGATTGTGACAGATGCATCCACAGATAGTCCCATATGAATCGTCAATGTGTCAGTATATCAGACATGTGAAAGCTGGTCGGCCAATCCTTGACTTTTTAGTCTTGGTGCGGTGGTCCAGTGGAAAGATGCCTGGTTGCTGATGCTATGCGGAGTTGCAGAATGGCGGTTCGATCCCCCGACCGGGAGATGGTGATCAACAAATTAAACTAACGGGTGCATCACTGTCGGCTAAGTTAGCACATGGAAATTGAAGCCGCACGTTGCCAGTGCGTCAATAAAATAAAAATACGTATACTGCCAGAGCCGTGCTGGAGTCAGAGTACAATAGGCGTAAAAGCCTAGGATTGATTGTGACAGATGCATCCACAGATAGTCCCATATGAATCGTCAGTGTGTCAGTATATCAGACATGTGAAAGCTGGTCGGCCAATCCTTGACTTTTTAGTCTTGGTGCGGTGGTCCAGTGGAAAGATGCCTGGTTGCTGATGCTATGCGGAGTTGCAGAATGGCGGTTCGATCCCGCGACCGGGAGATGGTGATCAACAAATTAAACTAACGGGTGCATCACTGTCGGCTAAGTTAGCACATGGAAAGTGAAGCCGCACGTTTCCAGTGCGTCAATAAAATAAAAATACTTATACTGCCAGAGCCGTGCTGGAGTCAGAGTACAATAGGCGTAAAAGCCTAGGATTGATTGTGACAGATGCATCCACAGATAGTCCCATATGAATCGTCAGTGTGTCAGTATATCATACATGTGAAAGCTGGTCGGCCAATCCTTGACTTTTTAGTCTTGGTGCGGTGGTCCAGTGGAAAGATGCCTGGTTGATGATGCTATGCGGAGTTGCAGAATGGCGGATCGATCCCCCGACCAGGAGATGGTGACCAACAAATTAAAATAACGGGTCCATCACTGTCGGCTAAGTTAGCACATGGAAATTGAAGCCGCACGTTGCCAGTGCGTCAATAAAATAAAAATACATATACTGCCAGAGCCGTGCTGGAGTCAGAGTACAATAGGCATAAAAGTCTAGGATTGATTGTGACAGATGCATCCACAGATAGTCCTATATGAATCGTCAGTGTATCAGTATATCAGACATGTGAAAGCTGGTCGGCCAATCCTTGACTTTTGAGTCTTGGTGCGGTGGTCCAGTGGAAAGATGCCTGGTTGCTGATGCTATGCGGAGTTGCAGTATGGCGGTTCGATCCCCCGACCGGGAGATGGTGATCAACAAATTAAACTAACGGGTGCATCACTGTCGGCTAAGTTAGCACATGGAAATTGAAGCCGCACGTTGCCAGTGCGTCAATAAAATAAAAATACATATACTGCCAGAGCCGTGCTGGAGTCAGAGTACAATAGGCGTAAAAGCCTAGGATTGATTGTGACAGATGCATCCACAGATAGTCCTCTATGAATCGTCAGTGTGTCAGTATATCAGACATGTGAAAACTGGTCGGCCAAACCTAGACTTTTCTTGGCTCGGTGGTCTAGTGGAAAGATGCCTGGTTGCTGATGCTATGCGGAGTTGCAGAATGGCGGTTCGATCCCCCGACTGGGAGATGGTGATCAACAAATTAAACTAATTGGTGCATGACTGTCGGCTAAGTTAGCACATGGAAATTGAATCCGCACGTTGCCAGTGCGTCAATAAAATAAAAATACATATACTGCCAGAGCCGTGCTGGAGTCAGAATACAATAGGCGTAAAAGCCTAGGATTGATTGTGACAGATGCATCCACAGATAGTCCCATATGAATCGTCAGTGTGTCAGTATATCAGACATGTGAAAGCTGGTCGGCCAATCCTTGACTTTTTAGTCTTGGTGCGGTGGTCCAGTGGAAAGATGCCTGGTTGCTGATGCTATGCGGAGTTGCAGAATGGCGGTTCGATCCCCCGACCGGGAGATGGTGATCAACAAATTAAACTAACGGGTGCCTCACTGTCGGCTAAGTTAGCACATGGAAATTGAAGCCGCACGTTGCCAGTGCGTCAATAAAATAAAAATACATATACTGCCAGAGCCGTGCTGGAGTCAGAGTACAACAGGCGTAAAAGCTTAGGATTGATTGTGACAGCTGCATCCACAGATAGTCCTATATGAATCGTCAGTGTATCAGTATATCAGACATGTGAAAGCTGGTCGACCAATCCTTGACTTTTGAGTCTTGTTGCGGTGGTCCAGTGGAAAGATGCCTGGTTGCTGATGCTATGCGGAGTTGCAGAATGGCGGTTCGATCCCCCGACCGGGAGATGGTGATCAACAAATTAAACTAACGGGTGCATCACTGTCAGCTAAGTTAGCACATGGAAATTGAAGCTGCACGTTGCCAGTGCGTCAATAAAATAAAAATACATATACTGCCAGAGCCGTGCTGGAGTCAGAGTACAATAGGCGTAAAAGCCTAGGATTGATTGTGACAGAAGCATCCACAGATAGTCCCATATGAATCGTCAGTGTGTCAGTATATCAGACATGTGAAAGCTGGTCGGCCAATCCTTGACTTTTTAGTCTTGGTGCGGTGGTCCAGTGGAAAGATGCCTGGTTGCTGATGCTATGCGGAGTTGCAGAATGGCGGTTCGATCCCCCAACCG
Organism: Chaetoderma sp. LZ-2023a; assembly: GCA_034401795.1. Lineage (NCBI taxonomy): Eukaryota > Metazoa > Mollusca > Caudofoveata > Chaetodermatida > Chaetodermatidae > Chaetoderma > Chaetoderma sp. LZ-2023a. The sequence continues at coordinate 127,167,201 of CM067369.1, forward strand.
GGAGATGGTGATCAACAAATTAAACTAGCGGGTGCATCACTGTCAGCTAAGTTAGCACATGGAAATTGAAGCCGCACGTTGCCAGTGCATCAATAAAATAAAAATACATATACTGCCAGAGCCCTGCTGGAGTCAGAGTACAATAGGCGTAAAAGCCTAGGATTGATTGTGACAGATGCATCCACAGATAGTCCCATATGAATCGTCAGTGTGTCAGTATATCAGACATGTGAAAGCTGGTCGGCCAATCCTTGACTTTTTAGACTTGGTGCGGTGGTCCAGTGGAAAGATGCCTGGTTGCTGATGCTATGCGGAGTTGCAGAATGGCGGTTCGATCCCCCGACCGGGAGATGGTGATCAACAAATTAAACTAACGGGTGCATCACTGTCGGCTAAGTTAGCAGATGGAAATTGAAGCCGCACGTTGCCAGTGCGTCAATAAAATAAAAATACATATACTGCCAAAGCCGTGCTGGAGTCAGAGTACAATAGGCGTAAAAGCCTAGGATTGATTGTGACAGATGCATCCACAGATAGTCCCATATGAATCGTCAGTGTGTCAGTATATCAGACATGTGAAAGCTGGTCGGCCAATCCTTGACTTTTTAGTCTTGGTGCGGTGGTCCAGTGGAAAGATGCCTGGTTGCTGATGCTATGCGGAGTTGCAGAATGGCGGTTCGATCCCCCGACCGGGAGATGGTGATCAACAAATTAAACTAACGGGTGCATCACTGTCGTCTAAGTTAGCACATGGAAAGTGAAGCCGCACGTTTCCAGTGCGTCAATAAAATAAAAATACATATACTGCCTGAGCCGTGCTGGAGTCAGAGTACAATAGGCGTAAAATCCTAGGATTGATTGTGACAGATGCATCCACAGATAGTCCCATATGAATCGTCAGTGTGTCAGTATATCAGAGATGTGAAAGCTGGTCGGCCAACCTTGACTTTTTAGTCTTGGTGCGGTGGTCCAGTGGAAAGATGCCTGGTTGCTGATGCTATGCGGAGTTGCAGAATGGCGGATCGATCCCCCGACCAGGAGATGGTGACCAACAAATTAAACTAACGGGTGCATCACTGTCGGCTAAGTTAGCACATGGAAATTGAAGCCGCACGTTGCCAGTGCGTCAATAAAATAAAAATACATATACTGCCAGAGCCGTGCTGGAGTCAGAGTACAATAGGCATAAAAGTCTAGGATTGATTGTGACAGATGCATCCACAGATAGTCCTATATGAATCGTCAGTGTATCAGTATATCAGACATGTGAAAGCTGGTTGGCCAATCCTTGACTTTTGAGTCTTGGTGCGGTTGTCCAGTGGAAAGATGCCTGGTTGCTGATGCTATGCGGAGTTGCAGAATGGCGGTTCGATCCCCCGACCGGGAGATGGTGATCAACAAATTAAACTAACGGGTGCATCACTGTCGGCTAAGTTAGCACATGGAAATTGAAGCCGCACGTTGCCAGTGCGTCAATAAAATAAAAATACATATACTGCCAGAGCCGTGCTGGAGTCAGAGTACAATAGGCGTAAAAGCTTAGGATTGATTGTGACAGCTGCATCCACAGATAGTCCTATATGAATCGTCAGTGTATCAGTATATCAGACATGTGAAAGCTGGTCGACCAATCCTTGACTTTTGAGTCTTGTTGCGGTGGTCCAGTGGAAAGATGCCTGGTTGCTGATGCTATGCGGAGTTGCAGAATGGCGGTTCGATCCCCTGACCGGGAGATGGTGATCAACAAATTAAACTAACGGGTGCATCACTGTCAGCTAAGTTAGCACATGGAAATTGAAGCCGCACGTTGCCAGTGCGTCAATAAAATAAAAATACATATACTGCCAGAGCCGTGCTGGAGTCAGAGTACAATAGGCGTAAAAGCCTAGGATTGATTGTGACAGAAGCATCCACAGATAGTCCCATATGAATCGTCAGTGTGTCAGTATATCAGACATGTGAAAGCTGGTCGGCCAATCCTTGACTTTTTAGTCTTGGTGCGGTAGTCCAGTGGAAAGATGCCTGGTTGCTGATGCTATGCGGAGTTGCAGAATGGTGGTTCGATCCACCGACCGGGAGATGGTGATCAACAAATTAAACTAGCGGGTGCATCACTGTCGGCTAAGTTAGCACATGGAAATTGAAGCCGCACGTTGCCAGTGCATCAATAAAATAAAAATACATATACTGCCAGAGCCCTGCTGGAGTCAGAGTACAATAGGCGTAAAAGCCTAGGATTGATTGTGACAGATGCATCCACAGATAGTCCCATATGAATCGTCAGTGTGTCAGTATATCAGACATGTGAAAGCTGGTCGGCCAATCCTTGACTTTTTAGTCTTGGTGCGGTGGTCCAGTGGAAAGATGCCTGGTTGCTGATGCTATGCGGAGTTGCAGAATGGCGGTTCGATCCCCCGACCGGGAGATGGTGATCAACAAATTAAACTAACGGGTGCATCACTGTCGGCTAAGTTAGCAGATGGAAATTGAAGCCGCACGTTGCCAGTGCATCAATAAAATAAAAATACATATACTGCCAAAGCCGTGCTGGAGTCAGAGTACAATAGGCGTAAAAGCCTAGGATTGATTGTGACAGATGCATCCACAGATAGTCCCAAATGAATCGTCAGTGTGTCAGTATATCAGACATGTGAAAGCTGGTCGGCCAATCCTTGACTTTTTAGTCTTGGTGCGGTGGTCCAGTGGAAAGATGCCTGGTTGCTGATGCTATGCGGAGTTGCAGAATGGCGGTTCGATCCCCCGACCGGGAGATGGTGATCAACAAATTAAACTAACGGGTGCATCACTGTCGTCTAAGTTAGCACATGGAAAGTGAAGCCGCACGTTTCCAGTGCGTCAATAAAATAAAAATACATATACTGCCAGAGCCGTGCTGGAGTCAGAGTACAATAGGCGTAAAATCCTAGGATTGATTGTGACAGATGCATCCACGATAGTCCCATATGAATCGTCAGTGTGTCAGTATATCAGACATGTGAAAGCTGGTCGGCCAACCTTGACTTTTTAGTCTTGGTGCGGTGGTCCAGTGGAAAGATGCCTGGTTGCTGATGCTATGCGGAGTTGCAGAATGGCGGATCGATCCCCCGACCAGGAGATGGTGACCAACAAATTAAACTAACGGGTCCATCACTGTCGGCTAAGTTAGCACATGGAAATTGAAACCGCACGTTGCCAGTGCGTCAATAAAATAAAAATACATATACTGCCAGAGCCGTGCTGGAGTCAGAGTACAATAGGCATAAAAGCCTAGGATTGATTGTGACAGATGCATCCACAGATAGTCCTATATGAATCGTCAGTGTATCAGTATATCAGACATGTGAAAGCTGGTCGGCCAATCCTTGACTTTTGAGTCTTGGTGCGGTTGTCCAGTGGAAAGATGCCTGGTTGCTGATGCTATGCGGAGTTGCAGAATGGCGGTTCGATCCCCCGACCGGGAGATGGTGATCAACAAATTAAACTAACGGGTGCATCACTGTCGGCTAAGTTAGCACATGGAAATTGAAGCCGCACGTTGCCAGTGCGTCAATAAAATAAAAATACATATACTGCCAGAGCCGTGCTGGAGTCAGAGTACAATAGGCGTAAAAGCCTAGGATTGATTGTGACAGATGCATCCACAGATAGTCTTATATGAATCGTCAGTGTATCAGTATATCAGACATGTGAAAGCTGGTCGGCCAATCCTTGACTTTTGAGACTTGGTGCGGTGGTCCAGTGGAAAGATGCCTGGTTGCTGATGCTATGCGGAGTTGCAGAATGGCGGTTCGATCCCCCGACCGGGAGATGGTGATCAACAAATTAAACTAGCGGGTGCATCACTGTCGGCTAAGTTAGCACATGGAAATTGAAGCCGCACGTTGCCAGTGCATCAATAAAATAAAAATACATATACTGCCAGAGCCCTGCTGGAGTCAGAGTACAATAGGCGTAAAAGCCTAGGATTGATTGTGACAGATGCATCCACAGATAGTCCCATATGAATCGTCAGTGTGTCAGTATATCAGACATGTGAAAGCTGGTCGGCCAATCCTTGACTTTTTAGTCTTGATGCGGTGGTCCAGTGGAAAGATGCCTGGTTGCTGATGCTATGCGGAGTTGCAGAATGGCGGTTCGATCCCCCGACCGGGAGATGGTGATCAACAAATTAAACTAACGGGTGCATCACTGTCGGCTAAGTTAGCACATGGAAATTGAAGCCGCACGTTGCCAGTGCGTCAATAAAATAAAAATACATATACTGCCAGAGCCGTGCTGGAGTCAGAATACAATAGGCGTAAAAGCCTAGGATTGATTGTGACAGATGCATCCACAGATAGTCCCATATGAATCGTCAGTGTGTCAGTATATCAGACATGTGAAAGCTGGTCGGCCAATCCTTGACTTTTTAGTCTTGGTGCGGTGGTCCAGTGGAAAGATGCCTGGTTGCTGATGCTATGCGGAGTTGCAGAATGGCGGATCGATCCCCCGACCGGGAGATGGTGATCAACAAATTAAACTAACGGGTGCATCACTGTCGGCTAAGTTAGCACATGGAAATTGAAGCCGCACGTTGCCAGTGCGTCAATAAAATAAAAATACATATACTGCCAGAGCCGTGCTGGAGTCAGAGTACAATAGGCGTAAAAGCCTAGGATTGATTGTGACAGATGCATCCACAGATAGTCCCATATGAATCGTCAGTGTGTCAGTATATCAGACATGTGAAAGCTGGTCGGCCAATACTTGACTTTTTAGTCTTGGTGCGGCGGTCCAGAGGAAAGATGCCTGGTCGCTGATGCTATGCGGAGTTGCAGAATGGCGGATCGATCCCCCGACCGGGAGATGGTGATCAACAAATTAAACTAACGGGTGCATCACTGTCGGCTAAGTTAGCACATGGAAATTGAAGCCGCACGTTGCCAGTGCGTCAATAAAATAAAAATACATATACTGCCAGAGCCGTGCTGGAGTCAGAGTACAATAGGCGTAAAAGCCTAGGATTGATTGTGACAGATGCATCCACAGATAGTCCCATATGAATCGTCAGTGTGTCAGTATATCAGACATGTGAAAGCTGGTCGGCCAATCCTTGACTTTTTAGTCTTGGTGCGGTGGTCCAGTGGAAAGATGCCTGGTTGCTGATGCTATGCGGAGTTGCAGAATGGCGGTTCGATCCCCCGACCGGGAGATGGTGATCAACAAATTAAACTATCGGGTGCATCACTGTCGGCTAAGTTAGCACATGGAAAGTGAAGCCGCACATTTCCAGTGCGTCAATAAAATAAAAATACATATACTGCCAGAGCCGTGCTGGAGTCAGAGTACAATAGGCGTAAAAGCCTAGGATTGATTGTGACAGATGCATCCACAGATAGTCCCATATGAATCGTCAGTGTGTTAGTATATCAGACATGTGAAATCTGGTCGGCCAATCCTTGACATTTTAGTCTTGGTGCGGTGGTCCAGTGGAAAGATGCCTGGTTGCTGATGCTATGCGGAGTTGCAGAATGGCGGTTCGATCCCCCGACCGGGAGATGGTGATCAACAAATTAAACTAACGGGTGCATCACTGTCGGCTAAGTTAGCACATGGAAATTGAAGCCGCACGTTGCCAGTGCGTCAATAAAATAAAAATACATATACTGCCAGAGCCGTGCTGGAGTCAGAGTACAATAGGCGTAAAAGCCTAGGATTGATTGTGACAGATGCATCCACAGATAGTCCCATATGAATCGTCAGTGTGTCAGTATATCAGACATGTGAAAGCTGGTCGGCCAATCCTTGACTTTTTAGTCTTGGTGCGGTGGTCCAGTGGAAAGATGCCTGGTTGCTGATGCTATGCGGAGTTGCAGAATGGCGGTTCGATCCCCCGACCGGGAGATGGTGATCAACAAATTAAACTATCGGGTGCATCACTGTCGGCTAAGTTAGCACATGGAAAGTGAAGCCGCACGTTTCCAGTGCGTCAATAAAATAAAAATACATATACTGCCAGAGCCGTGCTGGAGTCAGAGTACAATAGGCGTAAAAGCCTAGGATTGATTGTGACAGATGCATCCACAGATAGTCCCATATGAATCGTCAGTGTGTCAGTATATCAGACATGTGAAAGCTGGTCGGCCAATACTTGACTTTTTAGTCTTGGTGCGGTGGTCCAGAGGAAAGATGCCTGGTTGCTGATGCTATGCGGAGTTGCAGAATGGCGGATCGATCCCCCGACCGGGAGATGGTGATCAACAAATTAAACTAACGGGTGCATCACTGTCGGCTAAGTTAGCACATGGAAATTGAAGCCGCACGTTGCCAGTGCATCAATAAAATAAAAATACATATACTGCCAGAGCCGTGCTTGAGTCAGAGTACAATAGGCATAAAAGCCTAGGATTGATTGTGACAGATGCATCCACAGATAGTCCCATATGAATCGTCAGTGTGTCAGTATATCAGACATGTGAAAGCTGGTCGGCCAATCCTTGACTTTTTAGTCTTGGTGCGGTGGTCCAGTGGAAAGATGCCTGGTTGCTGATGCTATGCGGAGTTGCAGAATGGCGGTTCGATCCACCGACCGGGAGATGGTGATCAACAAATTAAACTAACGGGTGCATCACTGTCGGCTAAGTTAGCACATGTAAATTGAAGCCGCATGTTGCCAGTGCGTCAATAAAATAAAAATACATATACTGCCAGAGCCGTGCTGGAGTCAGAGTACAATAGGCGTAAAGGCCTAGGATTGAGTGTGACAGATGCATCCACAGAGAGTCCCATATGAATCGTCAGTGTGTCAGTATATCAGACATGTGAAAGCTGGTCGGCCAATCCTTGACTTTTTAGTCTTGGTGCGGTGGTCCAGTGGAAAGATGCCTGGTGGCTGATGCTATGCGGAGTTGCAGAATGGCGGTTCGATCCCCCGACCGGGAGATGGTGATCAACAAATTAAACTAACGGGTGTATCACTGTCGGCTAAGTTAGCACATGGAAATTGAAGCCGCATGTTGCCAGTGCGTCAATAAAATAAAAATACATATACTGCCAGAGCCGTGCTGGAGTCAGAGTACAATAGGCGTAAATGCCTAGGATTGAGTCTGACAGATGCATCCACAGAGAGTCCCATATGAATCGTCAGTGTGTCAGTATATCAGACATGTGAAAGCTGGTCGGCCAATCCTTGACTTTTTAGTCTGGTGCGGTGGTCCAGTGGAAAGATGCCTGGTAGCTGATGCTATGCGGAGTTGCAGAATGGCGGTTCGATCCCCCGACCGGGAGATGGTGATCAACAAATTAAACTAACGGGTGCATCACTGTCGGCTAAGTTATCACATGGAAATTGAAGCCGCACGTTTCCAGTGCCTCAATAAAAAAAAATACATATACTGCCAGAGCCGTGCTGGAGTCAGAGTACAATAGGCGTAAAAGCCTAGGATTGATTGTGACAGATGCATCCACAGATAGTCGCATATGAATCGTCAGTGTGTCAGTATATCAGACATGTGAAAGCTGGTCGGCCAATCCTTGACTTTTTAGTCTTGGTGCGGTGGTCCAGTGGAAAGATGCCTGGTTGCTGATGCTATGCGGAGTTGCAGAATGGCGGTTCGATCCCCCGACCGGGAGATGGTGATCAACAAATTAAACTAACGGGTGCATCACTGTCGGCTAAGTTAGCACATGGAAATTGAAGCCGCACGTTGCCAGTGCGTCAATAAAATAAAAATACTTACATACATACATACATACATACATACCCACAGATAGTCCCATATGAATCGTCAGTGTGTCAGTATATTAGACATGTGAAAACTGGTCGGCCAAACCCAAACTTTTCTTGGCGCGGTGGTCCAGTGGAAAGATGTCTGTTTGCTGATGCTATGCGGAGTTGCAGAATGGCGGTTCGATCCCCCGACCGGGAGATGGTGATCAACAAATTAAACTAATGGGTGCATGACTGTCGTCTAAGTTAGCACATGGAAATTGAATCCGCACGTTGCCAGTGCATCAATAAAATAAAAATACATATACTGCCATAGCCGTGCTGGAGTCAGAGTACAATAGGCGTAAAAAGCCTAGGATTGAATCGTGGCAGATGCATCCACAGATAGTCCCATATGAATCGTCAGTGTGTCAGTATATCAGACATGTGAAAACTGGTCGGCCAAACCTAGACTTTTCTTGGCTCGGTGGTCTAGTGGAAAGATGCCTGGTTGCTGATGCTATGCGGAGTTGCAGAATGGCGGTTCGATCCCCCGACTGGGAGATGGTGATCAACAAATTAAACTAATGGGTGCATGACTGTCGGCTAAGTTAGCACATGGAAATTGAATCCGCACGTTGCCAGTGCGTCAATAAAATAAAAATACATATACTGCCAGAGCCGTGCTGGAGTCAGAGTACAATAGGCGTAAAAGCCTAGGATTGAATTGTGGCAGATGCATCCACAGACAGTCCCATATGAATCATCAGTGTGTCAGTATATCAGACATGTGAAAGCTGGTCGGCCAATCCTTGACTTTTTAGTCTTGGTGCGGTGGTCCAGTGGAAAGATGCCTGGTTGCTGATGCTATGCGGAGTTGCAGAATGACGGTTCGATCCCCCGACCAGGAGAAGGTGATCAACAAATAAAACTAATGGGTGTATGACTGTCGGCTAAGTTAGCACATGGAAATTGAAGCCGCACATTGCCAGTGCGTCAACAAAATAAAAATACATGTACTGCCAGAGCCGTGCTGGAGTCAGAGTACAATAGGCGTAAAAGCCTTGGATTGAATTGTGGCAGATGCATCCACAGACAGTCCCATATGAATCGTCAGTGTGTCAGTATATCAGACATGTGAAAGCTGGTTGGCCAAACCCAGACTTTTCTTGGCGCGGTGGTCCAGTGGAAAGATGTATGGTTGCTGATGCTATGCGGAGTTGCAGAATGGCGGTTCGATCCCCCGTCCGGGAGATGGTGATCAACAAATTAAACTAATGGTTGCATGACTGTCGGCTAAGTTAACAGATGGAAATTGAAGCCGCACGTTGCCAGTGCGTCAATAAAATAAAAATACATACATATATATATATATATATATATATATATATATATATATATATATATATATATAACATTTTAGAAATTACAGCAAGCACTACAAGCAACGTCTCGTGCGTGCGCTCGTTTGCGAGTCTACTCTGCTTATATAGAAAGTATCTTCATTTTGTAACAGAAATGACTGACTTCCATCTTCTCGACGTATAGCTCTTCAAAATATGATATTATGCATCTGTCTGTGAGATACTGACATCCTGCCAAGAGCCATCAGATATTGATAAAGGTAGAATCGACGTAACGGGAGAATTAATCTCCGGAAAATTAGGAATTATTATTCATAACGCTCGGATTTAGTGGAATTCGCCAACTTCCCATTACCGTTTTTTGCATAGCTCATAAGAGTAAGCACGCCAAAAATTGTGGTCTCTTTTGCTATGTCTCGATATTTTGGAATTGTCTACGGCTTGTGTCTCGTCGGGTATAAACACGTAAACTCTCGCATAAGCGGCTAGTGTACACTCATACAACATTCGTAGATGAACAGTCAGTTAAGTAATTTATAGGCACTCTGAAATGGAACGGAGGTATCCGATCTGTCGCTCAAGTATATGACTTTAGGTCGTACTCAAAATAAGTTAAGTTTGACGCTGACGTGGCAATAGTCCGTCACGAAGGTGTAAGAATTGGATGTTCTTGATTAATTTACAATTTATTATGTTGAATATTTTGAAACAATTTGACCTGGAGCTGTTGCCATAGACAGCAACAACACCCCCACCTACCCCAACACCCCAACACCCCCACCCACGGTCAGGTTAGTTTTAAAAATATTCAACAGCGTACATGTTTACCTCTACCCTGAAATTTAGATTTTGGGAATTAATTTTCAACGTTTCAAATCGATTACAACACGGGTACAATATGGGCGGATTTAGAAATGGATTCCTTCATTAAATAACCAGAATGGTGCATTAGAGGCTGCTTTAATTACCCGTTAAACTATTCATGTAAACAATACATAGCTAGCTTTCTATTTCCAGTAATCGCACCATTGCAAATACTATAGGTTATATAAATAGGTAATAATTCTTCATCCACCCCACCCAACCCCGCGATCAGTGAGCAGAAATGTGGGCTGTAGTCAGCGCATGCTGTTCCTCACGATTATGTCATAGACTACATATACATGAAAGTTTGGCTCTTGCGTGCGCACGTTTTTTTATTGGCCGCTTAGGGCCTAACCTTATGTGTATTTGAGCCATGGCATTGGAAAGTTCCTTTGGACCAAGGAAGTATATGCATGATTACTGTATTCTGCGGCTGTAGTGGTAGAAACGTCATACTATGTCGTGTCCTCGGCAGACATCCTTAGCTTCCTCCTGTCCATTCTTGATCTGAGGGTACTGAGTCCTGTTTTTTAGGTCACCTCGCAGCAGGCTTAACAGACATGGACTGGGCGACATTTCCGGACAGCAATGATATATTACACATCTTGTATTGTGCATCTTTGGAAATTATGATGTCTGTTCATCAGTATCCAGTGCCGCGTAGGTGTTTGCAGTGGCAGTCATCAAGTTTATATAGAGCGACCATTGCAGCTGCTCATCTCTTTCAGTTGTACAGCATCATGGATACACAGGTTGCGTTGAATAGACGTAGTCTTTTTGTCAAGAGCATCTTTGATCTACTCAATCAAACTCTGCAGACTTCCATGTGTTGACCCGTACTCTGAGCGTGGTGTCTGCAAGCAGAAGTCTCGCTAGTCACACCTCGTCTTCATTGTAACTGTCTTGGTGCAGTACATCTAGGAACTTTGAGCATATACCTGTGTCGAAGGCTCGTAACATGTCAATTCTCAGCGATTAGACATGACCAACAAGCATACGCTGAGCCAATACAATGTCTGCGCAGGTGCATCCACGTTTAAAACCACTTTGACATGATCCAGGGAAGTCACCGGTCTTGTCTCGAATGCATGCGGAATAGAGTAACATCAGATAGGATTTTCCGTATGCTGTTGAGGAGCACAATGTGGTGTAGATTGACTGGGGCCGAGTGACTTATTGGGCTTAGGTAGTGCGATAATGATGTCTTGGCCTGCAGCATCGATGGGAAGATGGTGCATAAAGGCTGAATTGATTAGGCGCGTGGTCGGTTTTGAGATGTCACTTGCGTATTTGAATAGTTCATTGCTCATGCAATCATGTCCGGATGCATGCCAATTTAGTACTTCTAGTGCCGTCTCAACTTCTGCTGTTTTGATTGGTATTAGCAATGGCCTGCGGTCACCTGAAAACCGGCACATGGGCTCATCATTGTGGTCGGTGAACTGTTCCTTAAACCATTCTCCAAATTACGTCCACTTTGTCCTTGTCAGTCCCAACAAAATGGTCTTCAGAGTTGTGCTCAGTAAGTAAGTATTAGCTTGCATTAATCAACTCTCGTTTTAATTTTGAAAACAGCATTGCTGCAAACTACTTCTCAACATAATGTGTACATGAAACCTGTTGGAGTCATTATAAGAAATCTACTATAAATTTCAATTCCTATATAATAACAAAGTAGATTTGTAATCTCCCGTTATCATATTGTAAATATGGGATTGTCTTGTGTGAAGTCATGACCCCGCAGAATGTCTTATATTTCAAGCAAGTCCCAAAAGACATTATGCTTTGAAAATACCAGGTGAGTTAAAGGTCCAGATGACATCGTATTTTAATGATATATATTTATGATTCTGATAAATTGGAATCAGCATAGTAGCGGATGATATTGTTTATCAACATTGGCCATGTACATTTCTGGTAAATGGCTATAGTGCTGGATATAGCACGATGAAACTAATAGATGCTAATAGATGAAGTTAATAATGTAATATTTGAAATGAACGAATTGATTGGAAAAGATTCTATGGTTCAGAGTTGATGTGTGTTTGAAAATAGTTTAGATAAAAGTTGTTGCTGTTCAGTCGGCATTCACTTTTATAATATTCAGCAGTTGTTGATAGTGGTAGGTTAGAAAATAAACAATGTATACTAATCAGTGTTGGGTGATATGAAACTGAACGTGACAAAAGGACGTATTTGATGACGTAGGTGATCTCGTCTCTCACACTAGGTTGGAACAACATCACCTGGCAATGAGATCATACAGCTCATGTGCCTATACACCCTAGTATTCTCGAGACTTCTCTATCAATAGGCAATGGACAGGACATGGACATTGTAGTGTCCCTCAGGAATTAATAACATAATCGAAATTTGTATATCAACTATATGTCACTCAAATGTTGGGATGCGACAACAACACATTCCATAATGTTGTTAGTTAGCTGACAGATCACATCAAATCAGAACCGATCCCCACCGCTTTGTCTATGTGAGGCACCATCTCCATGGAAGAATAGGACAGAGTATGATTGGTTAGGATAACGTCATAACCAACCAGCGTCGATCAAACTCTGTAATAAAGAATTATAAGGAATAGGTTTATGTAACGGGCAAAGGATGTGGGGATTACTGATTGGTTGAAAAGACCAACATTTATCAGGTCAAAACTTCTAGGAAGAAATAAGCAGAGGTTGATTGGTGGACTGATTGTTTGGCCAGTCAAAATGTGCTTATGGCATACCTAGAAGAGTTGTAGGAATAGATTTGAGAGAAATCTAAGTGTTAGCATTATTATAGAACTTGGTTAGAATGACGGATTAAATTGTATATAAGACGAGATTTCGGTCTTATAATTTAATCATCCGCCATCCGTGATTCACCGAACATCTCGTAGGTGTTCAGTTCGTGAGCTACTGCTTGTAGGCATAACGAAGCTCTGTTAGACTTAGCATAGAGGTAGCCTTAGGAGATAGTTAAATTCTTGTTAGTTTGTACAAATATTTTGTACTAAGTCTGTATTGTGAGCGATTTTGCTCTTGCTTCTAAACTTGTAATATTTATAAATAAAAGTTTAATCTTACGTATATGTAAGACCTGAGTTTGTCAGTAATTTAGTTGTTAGGAATCTAGTGGTGAGCTGGAAGCAACATCCAGTCCTTACTTGGAATAGAGTTCGTCAGATAGGCCCAGCAGTCATCAAATAAATATCGTCACTTAACCATCTGTCGACGAGGCGAGCCCGACTGCAGCCATCCTTCGTCGTTACCAGTAGTCGCTGCTGCAGCAACGCTAGTCAGCTACCGGTAGCGGAGAAGAATTATCATCGATTAAGTAAGAAGAAGTTCTTGAAGAGAAAACAAAAATCTTCACTGGCTTCGTCTGCCAGGATTCAACTAGATTCGGTATCGTTATAAATTCGTATAGTTCATTTTGGATATTATTATTCCGCACTGGAGTGCAAAACAGTGAGACCATGTAAGTACTTTATAAAATATGAGTACTCCGCCAGCAAGGCCTGTAATTTCAGTATTGAACGATTTAAATGATAGGGTAAATAACTACATAGAACTTGTGAAAATCGCTGGGCATCCTAAGATTACGCAGCATAGAGAATATCGTGAAGACATCTTTGTGAAGATAATAACGGCCATCCATTGCGAGGAACTACCTCGTTTGAAACGTGTGGTAATACAGTTGTATTACCAGTAATTCGTGGAAAACTCGACTGTACTAGAGTTGAAAGATATCTTCTCGTCATGACCCTACTATACCGGCGGAACTGAGATGTGAAGTTCCGGCTATACCTCAGCATGACCCACGTCAGAAAGCCGTTGTGGTGATGCAGACGATAGGCACCACCATGGCCCAGACAATAACGCAGGAAGAGGACAGGTGTGAACAAAACAGAGTCTACCGCCAGGAGGTGAGAGAATTAACACAGCGGATTAAGCCCTGTGATGGCTTGTTGCCTGAGGAAGTCAGACAGTTCCTCGATGAGACGAGAAGGGTGTGGCAAGCCACCGAGGGAAATCTGGATAATGACCCATGCATCCAGGGGACAACTGTGCAAGGCGATAGACCAATTCGTCTTGGGGAAGGTACGTGACGATGTTACATTTGAACAGTTGCGCGAATTCGTGACCCTCAATTTCGTGTCGGCAAATGAAACCGAAAGGGTCAAGTACGACCTGGAGGCGGTGCAACAGAGGATGAATGAGACGATCACCTCTTTCAATCGCCACTATATAGAGTTATCAGCCCAGGCGTACCCAACCCAGAACGAGGACAGCCAGCGGATTATACTGTCCGTATACATCAAGGCCCTGAAAGATCAAGGCATGGGAAGGCGAATTGTCTGCAAGAAGATTAAGACATTGACCGCAGCCATGGCGATGACCGAGGATGAAGAAGGCTGTAATGATTGGCTACAGGTCATGCACATCCCCGTTCGTCATGAGCGGGAAATGGAGGTCGACATGATCGACGAGGAAGAGGGCAGGGGTGTGTGGACAGTTATTAACAGTATGAAGAGGCAGATTGCCCAGCAAAGCAAACAGATAGAAAAGCTTTGCGCTGTTAATGAGAATATTCAGAGTGGTCCGACATTTCGACTACCACAACAGCCATCACAACAACAGCAGCGAGCCAGAGCTGCAATGAAAACAGCGCCGAAAAAAAAGGAGGCACCAACCTGCTTCAATTGTGGTCAGAAAGGCCACTTTAAGCGCGACTGCACTCAGGCAGTACAACCACAGCCAAACCGACCAACTGCAACCCGTGCATCACGCACACAGAGAGCACAGAAACCTATACCCTGCTTTAACTGTGGGAAGCTAGGACATATGGCTTCTGACTGCTATGCAGCACCGACTGCGCCATCACCAACCAAGCGATCGGTAACATGATTTAGATGTCAGAAGGTAGATCACTATCAGAGTGACTGTCCATCCAACCGACAAGCACAGCAACCACAACTACGTGCAATAAAACGACAGTGACAACCTGACAACGACGGTTTCTGACAGGAGTCGCCGATGCGAATTGATGAAGTGGATTGGCATAGCCAGTATGACGATCGTAATTCTTACGACTCCGGACGTAAACCAACTGTGCGCAGTTTCTCAAGGAACACTCGACGCGATTTAGTGAACCGAATGAATCGTGATCAAGAATATGAGGATCGCGATGGGTTCATACTAACGGATGAAGGGATGGATGAGTATGGCCATTATTTTTATGGTTTCGGAGGAGACTCATCCGGCCGAAGACGGTCGTATGCAGAAGCGGTAGACGGGCGCCGACACTCGTTAAACGATTTCGGAAGGGACCAGTGACGACTGAATGGTTTCTTATCCGACTCGAAGTGGAAACGTGTAGTCGGAAAGACAAGGGTGAGTACATCGATGCTTTGATAGATACTAGTGCAAGTACTTCCCTTGTCAGGAAAGATATATGGAGAAACATTTTGAATGCTCGTTCATTAAAAAGGGCTAAAACTTTGTTAGCTGTAAATGGTTCACCAATCAAGGTCTTGGGAGAAACCCAAGTTAAATTCAAGGATGCCAAGCCAATTCCAAGTATGATTGTGGAAAGCATGAGGCATGAGTGTTTGATTTGTGCGGATGCTTTGTATATGGGAAATGCAAAGATAGACTATAAGATCAAAGAAGTAGTATGGTTTGGTAAAATATATCCGTTTAGGATACCATTTAGAAGTCAAATTGATTATGTATATGCCAGTTGTAAGGAAACGACCAGATATGCAGTCATTGACAAAGTACTGAGCGACTTTGCCGATAATTTCGATATGGCTCATCCAAATACTTTAGGACGTATACTCAAGGTAGAATGTACAATTCCAACAGGAGACCACCCTCCTATTCGACAGAAAGTGTATCGAATACCACTAGCTAAGGCTTACTTGGTTAAGAATCAAGTTAAAGAAATGCTAGCAGCTGGCGTCATAAGACCATCATCGTCACCTTTGGCATCACCTATCACCTTAGTACCCAAGGTGATACCCGATTTTGTGTAGATTTCAGGAAATTGAATTCAGTGTGTCGTAAGGACAGTTATACTTTACCGAATATCTCTGATATTTTTGATTCAATGAGGGGCGCAACGATATTTTCTACAATGGACTTGAAGTCTGGCTATTGGCAGATACCCATGGCTAGCCAAGACATTGATAAAACAGCGTTCGTTTGCATAGAAGGTCTTTACGAATGGATTCGGATGCTGTTTGGTTTTTGCAACTCAGGTGCCGTATTTCAGAGGGCAATGAATGATATTTTCTATGAATTTGTAGGAAAATATGTGCATATTTTTGTCGATGATATAGTTGTATATTCACGAAATCCGACTGAGCATGCACATCACTTACGTCTAGTCATGCCTAAGATTCAGGAATATAATTTGCAATTAAAGAAGAAGAAATGTGACTTTGCAAGTAAGTCTGTTGACTTGTTAGGATATCACAATTCGGCCCAAGGAGTGGCTCCTCAAAGTCAGAAGGTTAAGGGCATATGAGAAATGTCACCACCATGTGATGTGGGTGAGGTGAGAAGTTTTCTCGGAGCCACCGGCTATTATAGATCTTGCGTAAAAGGATATGCTGAAATAGCTAAACCATTAATAGAATTGACAAAGAAATATAAAAGATTTGAGCGGGGGAAACATGACCAGCAAGCATTTGAGAAATTGAAGAAATTGCTGTGTAGTGAGACTGTGCTCACCTATCCAAATTTGAATAAACCGTATAAGTTATACACTGATGCATCTAGTAATGCGATAGGTGCGATATTAGTACAAGTTGATAGTAATGGTATTGAGCGTGTGATACAATATGTCAGCTCAACCCTTAAGGACAGTCAGTTAAATTGGCCTGTAATAGAAAAGGAGGCTTATGCTATGATTTATGCATTGAAGAAGCTTAGACCGTATCTATTTGGCGCGCAGTTCACTGTGTATACCGACCACAAACCTTTGAAGAGTTTGTTTGTGGGCGAGGTCAAGAACACTAAGGTGCAGCGCTGGGCAGTACTGATTGCTGAGTATGGATGTAAGATAGAATACATCCAGGGTTCTAAGAATATCCAAGCGGATATGTTATCTAGGTTATGTCGTCCAGTTGAAGTCGCCACGTTAGATACTGGTGACTATGTCATACCAGAGGTAGACGAATGCGTCTTGCCTCACGTTCCTTTAGAGGTGTACGATGTACCTTATGCTGGATTGTGTACCGAACAAACCAAGGAATTCCCGGAGTTGTTTAGGAACACACCAGAGGAGTATATGGTAAACAACGGTATATTGTATTCTTTAATTCCACCTTCAGCGTTGGACCCTGAGTACCCCCAGAATCTTATTACCTACCCTGTTCCGTGAGAAAGTGCTCCGGAAGGCTCATGAACGGGCCAGTCACCAAGGTTTGAAGAAACCCATCGGTATGGTGAGAGATTATTTTGTTTGGCCACCCTTAAGAAAGGATGTGGTATGTATGTTAGAAATGTGTACAATGTGCCAGGTTAACCGAGCTGTCACGACTCGACCTACGTATACTGAGATGCCGATGGCCAATTATCCCGGTCAGATAATTGGAATGGATCTGATCGGTCCACTCTTAGAGTCGAGTAAAGGTAATGATATAATCATGACAATCATTGAGCATTGTTCTGCATGGGCGGAGGCGTACCCGATTGCAGCAAAGACATCGCTAAACGTCGAAGACAAGTTTTTCAATGAATATGTAGCTCGTCATGGTGTTCCAGAAATTCTTATTACCGATCAGGGGAGAGTGTTATGTTCAAATTCACTGGAGCAGCGATTTCATGAGCATGGTATAGACCATAGAAGATCGAGTCCGTACCATCCACAGACTAACGGACGTACTGAACGGTTCAATCGAACTCTAAAGGAGTTGATTCAAAAAGGTGTAAATAATGAATGTCGAGCATGGGAAGATGAGTTAGGTGCAGCTTTAACAGCATACCATAACACTCGTCATTCTACGACCGGTTATACGCCATTCTACCTGACTTATGATCGATGTGCTAGACGTCCATTAGCCATTCCGCTCGACGCAGCACAAGATTTTTGTGAAAGACTGACATGTCTTAACAACGCCGTATTGCGTGCTCGAGGAGAAACTGTTACGTCTCGAGAAATGCACTGAGAACAGATTGATAAGCGTACGAAAGCTGGTGAATATAAAGTTGGTGATTCGGTGGTTGTAAAAGCTGAAGAGAGGATGAACTTGACCTCTCGCATTGACCCTGAATATGAAATCTTTAAGATTAATGGACCAGTGGCTCATGTCCGCGATCAAAGGTCTGGAAAGTTGCGTGTTCTTAACATCTCGAAATTACACGTAGTCGATTCAGAGATGTGCTGGGACAAAATAAGACCACGTCCTATTCGTAACCCTGTAAAAGGTACGAAGGCAAGCCATCATCCACGAGTATCGCCATTACCCAAGTCCATACCTTTTCCTGTACCCGGATCCGATACGACGCCCTGCAAGGTAGCTCGTAGGAAAAGACCAGCACCTACAGGAGTACCGGAGGTGCATAAAATGGGTAGATGAGTCGACATGGATATCGACCAACCAGGTATGCGCAATGATCCTAAATATGAGTCACCAATGGATACGTCAGAAGCTCCTGGTGACGATGTACTGATGGACACCACGGAGGATGTACCCGAGCCTGACGAGGGACCAATGGAAGTGCTTCCATCGCACTCCTATAATCTGCGCAAGTGCAGTCATGGTCCTGACTTTGGATCAGCTAGTAAGCGTGCTAGGATCGGTGCATTTGGCTGGTCTGAACATGCTGACTTTGTTAACCATATTGAAGCCGTTATAAGTCGACGCAGTACGAGAAAATTTTAATCACTGTTCGAAACTCTTAGCAGTAACATCGTACTTATTAGTTATCAGTCATGTATGCTTTACGTTTCTGTGTAGCGCTCGTATTTGTTAGTGTAACTTTTGGACTTTGTAAAAATTCAAGTATTCATAGATTACAAAATGGTGTGATGATTACTAATCATCAACAAATTTCAGTAATATGCGCTGAATGGACTGTAGTAGTGTCAATTGACCATCCGTATCTGCCGCTTAAGTTTATTGACTGGTTGGATAAATTTTGTGTACTTGTCGCTGATATTGGTACTAAGACTTCACTCAGTGGCAAGGATATTTTCGGACGCCAACATCAGATCAGCATTGTTAAGAGGATTGCT